>CM046880.1:246813544-248013544 GCA_025667525.1 Glebionis coronaria | reverse complement strand
ACTCTTAACATCCATCTGGTAAACCATGAAACCCATATAAGCTGCATAGGCTAGAAAAGTTCAGATAGCCTCTATTCTGGCTACTGGTGCAAAGGTTTCATCATAATCAATTCCCTCTGATTGATTGTAACCTAACACAACTAGCCTTGATTTGTTTTTAACAATCATGCCAACTTCATCCCTTTTGTTCAAGTAGACCCATTTGGATCCAACTACCTGCTTTCCATCTAGAGATTTTACTAGAGTCCATACCTTGTTCCTCTTTCTCTGATTCAACTCCTCTTGCATAGCCGCAACCCATCCTTTGTCAAGTA
Organism: Glebionis coronaria; assembly: GCA_025667525.1. Lineage (NCBI taxonomy): Eukaryota > Viridiplantae > Streptophyta > Magnoliopsida > Asterales > Asteraceae > Glebionis > Glebionis coronaria. The sequence continues at coordinate 248,013,230 of CM046880.1, read as the reverse complement.
GAGTTGCAGGAACATTCTTAGCTTCATCTTCAGAGAGAAAGTCAGCAAAAAGGCATTCATTCGCTGAGGCAGTTTCTAGAGATCTTAATTTTCCTCTAGTAGTGACTCCTTCAGAGGGTTCACCAAGGATATTTACAAGAAGAATATCTTGGTTTCTACTCCACTTTGATTGAGGAGCAGGAGTCTCTGTGTGTTCTGGAGTCACTGTGGGTTCATTACATGCATGCATTTCATCACGTACGATTTATTTTGTAAAACCTGCTTTAAAATACCCTAGATGATTAAATGCATGAAAACACGGTCAAATTAAAACTTCACGATTATTAATATACATCACGTGCCACGAACATTTAATATAAATATTACGTACATTAATTATTTACTACAAGTATTACGTATGTTATTATTAATTATTAACTCACTATAAGTATTTATGTATAATACTTATAAACGTAACAAGAATAAAACACGACATTTAAAACACGAACAACCTTGACAATATAATTGAGCACGGAAATCAAAAACGAAAATACACAATGGGGTGTTATGTTTGTACGGCACAAATAGAGGAAAAGGAGGGCTTGGCCCGACCCATTAACCCTAGATTGACTATTAAACTAAATAACCAGGATAAATCATTATTCACTTTTTACAATAGATCACAAAAACCCTAAAAATCCCTTTCTTCCTCCTCTTTGGCCGCGACACCCACAAGGAAACAAGGGTAAAATCTTTGTTGTTTGATCTTGAATATATACGGGTTCGTGTTCGTTGTTCTAAACCCTTCATCATCACGCATTCGATATCTTGATTTCTTAATCTTTTTATTTATTTTTCTTTTATCATGAATCATCAATAACAATCATTAAAAACGTGTAACTGGAAAGATTAAGACATGAATGTGACGGGTTTTGGGTTTGGTTGTACACGAAAACCGATACCATGTAGGGTCTCGGTGTGGATTGGTTCGAACAGTCGCACCCCATAAGGTGTCGGTGTTTGTTTGTTTCCTTTAGCCGCGACCGCAAACACCCCACAGTTGGTGCGGTTGGTTAACAAAGGGAACCGAGAGCTGGTAGGCTCTCAGTGGGTAGTTTATGCACAACGGGGGGAGCCGGCTTAGGCCGGTGGGAAACTTTTGCACACAGGGGGAAACCAACAACAACTGGGGGCTGTGTGGGTCGAACAGCAACAGGCCACAACCACTCGACTGTGGTGTTTGTTTGATTTTGTGCGACCGACAAGGGGTTTCGGTAGGATCGGGTTTAGGGGCTCGGGTATACAAGGATTATTTTTCTAAATCATTTTATTAATTCAATTAATTAAAATACATGATATAATTAATTAAATAAAGCACGAGACTTAGGTTATAATTATCTTAATATAATTATTCATGAAACTCAGTATAATCATTTACTTACATGTTAGCAAAGGTGAAATATAAATTGATTAATTAAACAAGACTTTGGATATAATTATTAAATATAATTATTATGATATAATTTATATGGCCATTTCATTTATACTATAGGTTATAATAATATTAAAATAATTACTCATGAAATAAGCTATGTGGATTTAATTAATTAAGAAACTTAGCTTAAATCATTTATATTCATTTTAACAAAGGTTTAACTAAATTAATAACATGATTTAGTTTAATTATACAATAGTCATTTAAGGTAAAGTTTAATTTATAAATCATGTAATATTATTAGTTAATAATTACTTATAATATCATGTATTATTATTATTAAGTAATAATCACATGTTATGACTAATTATTGAATGTTAATAAACTTTACTATGTAATAATCATGACTTATAACATGCTTATTGAAACTATAGCTTATATCAGTTACTATTTATGGAAACCTACTATTTTTGGAAAGTTACTATATATGGAAACCTACTATTTTTAGACAGTTACTCATTATGTTATCACAAGTACTATAACACATAAAACATGAAATACATTAATCGAGAACAAATGAAACACTAAGAATCAGATGATAAAACATAAAACAATGAAATAAGATAAGAACAAGTAAAACAAGTAATAATACTCAAGTAAACTAATAAAAAATAAGTATAAGTTAAACAGACAACTTATTCATGACCCTTTTATTATGTAGATATCGTGAAGTCAGAGTAATTCATCCGCATTCCTTTTCATCCTCATTACTAGACACGAGGTACGGATATTCCGTCCTTCATAAGGACACTCTCTTACTATATTTAGGATTCCCCGTTTGCAGGCATCTGTTTTCCCCAGTAGTTTATGTGTCTTAAATACTTTCAGTAATTGCTATGATTAATATTTTAGATTACCTTAGCTATAACATGCATGCCAGTTCCACCTAGTTATGGAGGTACCATGACCATAACACTTCAAGCACTAGTGTTATGACTCTTCCGTGGTGAGAGTGATTTCTCGTGGCGTCCCTTTCAGTTATTTGGCCTATTATTATTATTATTATTATCATGTGGGGCGAATGGGTTCATCCTAGTACAAGATTAACAAGATTACATGGTAACTGTGGTGTGTGATTTACATCCATTACATGAAGTTGATCCCTCTGCACAGACTATTATAATTAGAGGCAACCCCTCTAATTGCATGACAAGGTCACCCCTCTATGTATTCATGCACGTTTATACCTTCATGACCTATATGGGCTCTTGGGCATTTAAACTAAAATTTTATGAAATAAACATAAGTCTTTTCTGAATATAAACCAGTTTATAAACATACACTAGGTTTTCCAGGACTTACACATTTTCCACTGTTTTTCATACTTTACTTATGTCTCAGTTATTCTTATCATGTCATATATCCGTTCGCTGAGCGTATTGCTCAGTCTTATTTTCCTTCTCATGTCCCAAAACGGCAGGTACCCAAGGACAGACTTGAGCATTTGGAGGATGTGCATAGGATGGAAGCTGCCTTAGACTTCTTCTCCTTTTGCCTCATATACTTATGCTTTCTTGGACACTTTTTTGTCCTTCCTAATTCATTTACTTTATTTATGTTTTGGGCTTATGTTTGAGAAGCGATGTTTGATTCCGGTTTCTCCCTTTATGGTCATATCTGTTTTAGGACATTTACCTTACATGCTTTGATGACACGCCATAATTATCATGTAATGGTCCACTTATCAAAGTGGGGCGTTACATCTTCATCCATAATATCTTCATCCATTTGAGAATTGAGAGAATCAGGATCAGCATTTTACACAGCCAGAGGTGGAGTGTGTGAGTCAGCTACTACAATCTCTCGAGAGAGATCAGAGATGGAGTGCGGATCAAATGCATGAACATAAGGGAAGTCCTTGTGACATTGTTGACAATATTCCTTGGGGATTGAGAAATCATCCTCTGGGTATGATTTGACTTCATTGAAGTCAATGTCACAAGTATTTAAGTTGGTGTGTGTGATGATAGCATCAACTTCATTTAAGGTGACATGTATGGATTCTTCTAGCTCTTGTCTGCGGATACTGAACACTCTAAATGCTCTGGAGGTAGGAGAATATCCAAGAAAGAAACCATCATCTAACTTCTCATCAAATTTACCCAGATGATCTTTGTAGTTGTGAATGAAAACAGGGCAACCAAAGACATAATTCGTTGAGCGTTGTTCTGGCATCCTCTATGACGGTTCTGTTCCTTCTTTCAGCAACACCATTTTGTTCTGGGATGCCTGGGTTTGAAAAGTTTTGTGAAATTCCTTTCTCATCACAAAAGGCTTCCATGACATAATTATTTAATTATGTGCCATTATCACTTTAGATAGACTTAACCCTACAGTCATTGAAGTTCTCTATTTCCCTTATGAAGGACATGATCCGATCAGCTGCTTCACTTTTTCTTTGGAGAAAGAATACCCAAGTGAATCTAGAGAATTCATCAACAATTACTAGTGTGTATTTGTTGTGATCGAGGGATTGAGGTTTTACTGGTCCAAATAAGTCCATATGAAGAAGATGGAGGAACTTATTGATCGAGAATGATTGTTTGGTTTTGAAAGAGGCTCTGTGATGCTTCCTTTTTTCACATGCTGAACATGGCCTATCTTTGGAGAAGGTCAGAGAGGGAAGTCCAGCAACTAAATCATTCTTGGCTAGCTGGTTGATGTTTTTGAAGTTGAGGTAAGAGATTCTCTAATGCTAGAGCCAGTTTTCACTTTTAGAGGATTTGGCAAAGAGACATGTTTTGCTTTCTTATGGACATGGTGTCATGTCAATAACATACACGTCCCTTCTTCTTGGTGCAACAAGAACAACATCATCATTTCGATTGAAGATTGTTCCTTGGATCTAATGAACAGAACTTTGAAACCATCATCACAGAGTTGACTGATGCTAGTTAAGTTGTGCTTCAGTCCATTGACATATGCGACCCTTGTGAAGGTGATTTCATTATAATCCACTGAACCATATCCTTCAGTAGCCCTTGAGGTGTAACGCCCCATTTTGATAAATGGAATGTCACAGGATAATTATGGCGTGTCATTAAAGCATGCAAGGTAATATGTACTAAACATACATGACTAAAAGGGAAAACCGGAATCAAACATCGGTTCCCAAACATAAGCCAAAAACATAAATAAAGTAAATGAACTGAGAAGGACAAAACAAGTGTCTAAGTAAGCATAAGTAAAAGAAGGCAAAAGAAAAAAAGTCTAAGGCAGCTTCCATCATATATGCATGTTCTCCAAATGCTCAAGTCTGTCCATGGGTACCTGCCATTTTGGGACATGGAAAGGAAAGTAACGGCTGAGCAATACGCTCAGTGAACGGATATCTGGCATAGTATGAATAACTGAAACATAAATAAGACTGAAAAGCAGCGGAAATGTATAAGTCCTGGAAAACCTAGTGTAAACTGGTAAAACTGGTTTTATAGTTTGAAAAGCCTTATGTTTAGAATATGAAAACTGTAATTTAATGTACCAAAAGCCCATATAGGTCATGAAGTATCAGCGTGCATGAATACTTAGAGGGGTGACCTCATCATGCAATTAGAGGGGTTGCCTCTAATTATTTAAGTCTGGGTAGGAGGAATCAACTCCTTGTGAAGGATGCAAGGCACACACCACATTCACCATGAACAATACTTGTAAAACATGTAACTAGGATGCACCCAGACGCCCCACATGATAATATAAATAATATGGCTAAAATTGAAAGGGACGCCACGAGCAATCACTTCGTCATGGGAAAGTCATAACACTGGTGCCTCTAGTGTTATGGTTATGGTACCTCCATAACTAAGTGAAACTGATCATGCATGTATAAGGCTTAGGCATTTAAAACTATAGATAAGCTAATCAAAAAATATAAAACAAATACTGGGAAACAGTTGGCTGCAAACGTGGAATCCTAATAAAGGATGGGAATGTCCATACTGAAGGACGGAATATCCGTACCTTATGTCTAATGAACGATGAAAGATGAAAAAATGCAAAGTCCTACACCGACTTCACTAGTGCTACATAAATAGGGAACATGTATGAGTTGTCTGATTACTGAGTGTGTTACTGGTTCTTGTATGTTCTTAACGCATTTTATATGTTCTTGTCATGTTTTATTGTTTTAAATGTTATACTGTATTATTCATGTTTTAAATGTATTCTGATTATGTAATTCATGTATTTCTTGTATTATTATACTTTTAGTGTAATAATAAGTAACTTTCTAAAAATAGAGGGTTTCCAAAAATAGAAAATTTCCAAAAAGAGAAAATTTCTAAAAAATAGAATGTTTCTAAAAATAGTAAGTTTCCTGAAATAGAAAGTTTCCACAAATAGAAATAAGATGAATGCTTAAGTTAAAAATATAAGCTAGTGCTTATTTATAAGTCATGATAATTATTAATAAAGTTTATTAAATAATACTATTGGTTAATGTAATTATTAATTATTAAGTATAAGCATGGTTTTAATAATTAATAATATATCATGTTACATTAATGAACTTTACCTTAAAAACGTTTAATTAAATTATGTCATGTTTAATTTAATTAAGTCTAGTAAAATACTTAGGTTATACATGTTTTATTAATATAAATAAAATAACCTAAGTCATGGAATTATTAATTAATTATAAGTTCATGCATTAAATAATTAATTAATAAACTATAGTTTAAAATTAAATGACAACATATACTTAGGCTAAACATGTAATAGTAAATTAACCTAAGTCATGGTTTAATTAAATTAATAAGTTAAGCATTTAATTAATTTAATTAATCTTGTAAAATTAATTAACAAACAATCCTGAGCCCGAAACATGAGACAGAAACCAAAACCCGAACACCAACCACCACTCACATCCGCGGTTGTGGTGCGGCTGGTGGTTGTGCAGCCAATGGCAGCAGCCATGGCTGCTGTTGCACCGTGGCTAGCTACTACCAGAACAAAGGTTCCCATCGGCTGCAGCCGGTGGTTTCCCCTACCTTCCTCGCGTTCCCCCCTGCTCGAGCAACCTCGTCACCGACATGAGCCGATGGTTACCACTGCGTGACACAACCACCCACCAAGCCCCATGGGGGTCTCGGCTGTGATCAAAATGGGTGCATCGATATCCTTAGGCTCTTGGTTGGGGCTGCCGAACCATAAACCAAACCAAACAAACCCTTATTCATGTTTTATTTAAATCCATAACATGTTTAGTCACTTGTTTTTAAAAATCAAACCATAAAAACATAAATTAAATTAAAATAATTAAAAGATGGAGTTTTTTGAATATACCAAATGCGTGATCAAACGAAGGTTAGGATTACAAACACGAACACGTACCTATTCACTATCAAAACTCAAACCGAATCACTCTTCTCTTTGGGGATGTTGCGGCCAAGAACACACAAAAAATGGAGGCTAGGGTTTTATTTCTTTTCTAAAAATGTGTTATGGGAAAACCTTGTAGTTTTTATTTACCTTAGTTAAAATTAAAATGGACTTGGGCCCCCTTATCTCCCTTGTCCGCGACTACCACAAACCCAAAGGCAAAACACGTTCCTTTTATAGTTAAAGTATTTATCGTGTACGCTTGTGTTTATTATTCGTGTTAGTTCGTGCTTTAATGTCCGTGATAGTTATACTTCGTGTATGTCGTGTTCTACTATTCGTGTTATATTTATTATACTTAATAACTATTTATTGTGCAATAATATGTATACGTAGTTTCCCGTAAATAATATTCGTGATGTAACACCCCCAAATTTATACAACTCAATACAGCGGAAGACTCTTTGGTGTTACGGGATAGCACATTACTCACATCATAGACAACGTATAAAAATCGCGTCGTTTAATAATAAATCATCTCCATTCATAAACATCAAAGTTACATCGGTCCCAAGTCATATTATTTCATACAAAGTTTTACAAAGTATTTGAATGGAAAATATTGTTTAAGTACGGGCCATGAATTCTTGTCGTCTTCCCGAGAATTACCTTCAAGTACCTGAGATAAAACATGTTAAAAGAAAAGGTCAGCGATAACGCCGAGTGAATTCATAGAGTTTAATAAACCATCAATATAATATCGGTATAAAATTATTACCAAAAATCATTTTGTACAAATCATTTTAATAGGCCATAAAATAGCCAAAATCATTTTATACAAATCTTTATCAAATCATAATATAGGAATTTTGCCGTAAAAACCATTATACGAACCATTGTCGTTAAAAACATCATACAATACGACCATTGTCGTTAAAAACATCATACAATACGACCATTGTCGTTAAAAACATCATACAATACGTTTTGCAACGTTGTATAGATTAAATAAAAACCGTTATATGAATATGGTTATGAAAACCAAAAAACGAACATAATATCAATAGTATGACCCCGTATTGCTAGTCAGGCAATACGTCGTAATTCTGAGCGTCTAGTAGTATTTCGTTAGTCAGATTATTATAAGCCGCATGACATTGTTACCTTACTAAAACCAAAACGGGTAGCTAACCCGATACTCAATTTTCCCATCTAAAGTAGCGTGTCGTCACAAAGGTCACGCTATGGAAATCTTCTCATACATAAATTCGCTTACCAATCAATGTGGCACGACGGGGATCAACCGTCAAGGCGCGAACTGGGATGATCGTCCCCAAATAGTACTATTATATGCACAAGCGTCTACCAAATCCCGGTAGTGCACAATTCATGCTAATGGGACTTTTAGTGACATAACCTAACTTAATAATCCATTTTTATTTCATCTATCGGGTCCTTTAATCATTTATCAGGTCATACAATCGGGTCATTCAATCATTCGGGTCCAAAATCAATAAACAAACAATCGGGACAAATGGTGTCCTATTTTATAAAAACTAACATGTTATCTCCCTCGCGGGTTTATAAAACATTTATAAAAACATTTAAAAGAGTGCGAGGCTATGAACTCACGTTGATGTGGGAAGGCGGGTTATCGGCAATTCGGACGTACGGTACGTGCTTCAATCACGGAAACCTAGACAAATAATACTCGTCTTAGACTCATGTCCAATGACTTTATCAAAATAACAATTATGTATACATATGATGATTATTTATATATGATGATCAAGTGGGTTTACATATTCTTGTTTACTCATTTTAGTGTTATACGTCGATAACGTTTATACCAGTTTACTAGTTTTACCTATTTACGTGTTTTAAGTCCAATAAACTTATTACAAGTTCTTTAACTTGTTTTAATCCATTTTATACCTATATTATCAGTATATACACTTTACAAGTTGGGCCTAAATTGGTTAAGCCCAATAAGTTCTTTTTATAAGTGTTTAACTTATTTAGTCCAATTATTAGCCCAATATGTTTACTTAGCTCGTTAATGTCCGTATGTCCTATAGTTCGGGTTTTTATCGGTTTTTACTTGTTATACATGTTTATATATCAGTATATAAGTTTTATAAAGTTTACATTAGACGGGTCCAACCATCTAAGTTTTATTTAACAAAAACGTTAATTTTACGGTATTAGCCGAAAAAGTCGTAAAAATCATGTTTATAGTTTTATAACTTATAAAACTTAACAAGTTACCATTTTTAATAAAATGTACACTTATTTACCATTGTACATATTTATATAAATGTATTATATAAGTTAGTGGGTTTTAATTTATATTTTATACTATTAAATTTTGAGTGCTCATATAATAGTATTATACTTTAATTTCCAAAATCTGATTTTTATCTTCACTTTCACCAAAACTGCCATATCTAGAGTTCTATATGGAAATAGAAGCTCAAATTTTTATCACATAAACTACATGATATGTGCTCCATTTAACTCCTTTATAGCTACTGTTGAATCATCTTCTAAGTATTTTCTAAAAATCGTCCAAAACAGTGAACTCAGATTTGTACCTTAAACTTGTTTTGATCATATCGCACTCATTACAATGATTCCATTGCATGGCCAACTCTCACATGTGTACAAGAAATATAGCTTACTGTAAATGGATTCTACTTCATCATATTATCAGTTCATGATATGTTTCTTTACTGTTTTATACAGCCAACATTTTTAAGCAAGATTTTAGCCTTGTTCTTTATAGTTTTTCACCTTTTTAATCATGTTTATCAACAAATCCCCACATAACATTTTTATCATCATATAATCATCATATACATATACAATAGGAAATAAAATACATGTTTACATAATAAAAATAACAAGAAGATGAGGAGGACAATCTTTATACCACCAAGTTGATGTAGGTTATGATTTGGACATGGTGTTTGATGGAGAAACTTGTGAATAACCATGACCATCTTCAAGACCACCATTCTTCATGAACACTTTGTGGAAAATCAGCCCCAAGACTCCATGGAAACTCCTCCTTGGATGTTAAAACTTGCACCAATCTTCCTCTTTTTGAATGAAGATTAACATATGTAAGTTATAACATATGTTTGTGGTTAAAATTGATCAAGTGAAGGTGGTTTAGAGGTGTATTTGGGACGTCCAAAATTGCTTAGAGAGAGAGTGTGTGTTTTGCATGGAAGAAAATGATACTAGTGGTTTGTGTTGGATGGTTTTGAGGTGGTTTTGGTTTGGTTATGCTTACAAACTAAGCTAAATGGACAAGTGTCCATCAAGGGTGTTTTACTAGCTTAAACTTGCCACCATTTGTATAGGGATGGGCAAGTGTAAACTTGTCCCATCCCTATTAATTTACGGGTACTCTTTGATTCTAGTTTCCTCGATTTGCGTGCCCTCGGGTCGTTTTACGAAAAACGTTTTTATAAATTATGAATCAACGACACAAAATGAATCTAATAAAAATTGTCTCATCAAAAACGGAGTTCGAAAACGTAAATACGTAATCCTAAGGTTTCCGGTTTAGTCGTAAAGGACGTTAAAATAAAATCGTAAGTCCTAATCTCTTCTCGTAAATTTGTGAGTTTATGAACCAACACAAATTTAAACTCCAAAATAATATTCACGGATAAATTTATTTTCTGAAATGTCGGACTGTCACCAAAGACGGTGTATGTAAACGTAAGCACGTAACGTTGAATCCTCCGGTTTAGACGTAGTCGACGCTACTTCAAGACGTAAATCCAAATTTCTTCCCAAAAATAAGTAAGTTCATATTGTAACATTAAAATAATGTTTTTAAATAATATTCGAGAATAAAATATCAACCATAAATTGACGGATTGTCACAGCATTTACCCCTAAACAGGATCTTTGTCCTCAAAGATCATCTTACCTTACTACTCGCTTCTTATAGAGTTAAAGCCGTGTGGGTATTTCCTCCACATTCGCTCCTTTCTCACAAGTGCAATTCATTATAATACGCGAGTTTCATCAAACATAACTACGGGAATAAGATCAGGCTTAATGTTGACTTACTTTCTCTATCCATGATGTTCACGGGTTTTTGATGAATGCAAATTTTCGCCGATCTAAGCTATACTAAGAATAATCAGATTCTCACTTGATAGATATTCCATCAAGTTCGATATACGAATCATAATTCACGCAGTCTTTGAAGTCCTAGGGTAGATCCAGCTTATATGCCTTCCAAACCAATCTTTTACATCATCTCAATGGTCCGATACAACGGGGACTTATATCCCATGATTTGTCAGATCATGAATTCATTTTTCCAAGTTTAAAAATTGTGGCATAACTTCGCTACCCATTTGGTACTTCAAGATCTACATTTCATATTCACATAACCTCTTGCCCACTACTGGCAGCCAATAACCAGATCCTAATTTCAACAATCATTTCAGATTTCGCGGGTCGGGTATTTTGTAAGGTACGGTTCGCCATCATAGGAAACCTTACACCTAAAAGACATGTCCAACTCACAATGGGTGTTTGTCGGGTGTCTTTATCTCAACTCCTGCTTACAGATGCTATAATATTTAGATCCTAACAAGATTCGACCTCAATCCTAATACGATGATTATCAATGATAATCCTTCCAAAGGAAAACGATTATACGGTTTATTGCCAAAGGTCAATCATTCAAACATAAAACAACACTTATATTACTTTGCATCGTTACTTTACCTCGTCCCTTCGATTTGGGGTGGTAAAAAGTACTCTCATCAAGGTTCGTTCTCAATGATTTCTGAGCAAATCCCTAGAAATTCAATGCGAAGCGAGGATCTTGATAAAGATGTTCGATACAGGCACACTATGTTTACATAACTCTTTTGCATTTATCATTAACGGGAATGATATTAGCAGATTTGGTCAGTCTGTCGACGATGACCCAAATCAAATCAAATTCAAATGATGACCTTTGCAATAGCTAGACGTTTACTAATGTATGAGGCGATGTCTGCCTTCATGATTGCCATTAGTACAACTTATTCAGACAAAGATACTTTTAGTCATAAATGACATAAATAGAATACTTATACTTACAAATTCCAAGTTAACTATATCTCACAATCTCCGTATTTATACAACCACAAGTGGCCTTTAAAACATTTAACGCTATTGGCTTCTCGATTTTAATGGTTCATACTAGCCGCGAACCCCTTTTTATTATCTATATTATCATTTTACAATCATTGTTTATTTTTATATTGTTCGGCAAGTTATCTTGCACCTTAATTATTAAGGAACATGTCCTAACTGGTTCTTTATCTTTTCTACATAATGCGTATGTATCTATATTCACTTCTCATGATGATATAATTATCATGTCCACAATTCACTCACATATTCTTTCTATATTATGCGTCAGTAATTACGTTCACTTTCCTGATGAAATAAACATCATAACCGTATTTATTAAAAATTCTTTCTTCATATCTTCTATGTTTTAGTTTCTTCTCAACTATTATTTTTATCTGTTTTACTCAATCTGACGTTTAAAGCGTCGATAATTATTACAACTAATTAAATATTAAATATTCAATTTTTGTGAAATGTAAACGCAAAGATTTTAAATTTTCTCAGTTTGTCCAATTATATTAAAATGTTCAAAATAAATTTTAATTTAATTAACAAGATTTTTGTTGATTTATCGAAAATATTTAATAAGATTCGTAAATGTTCGAAAAACCTTTGTTTATACCTTGGTCAAAGTTTTCTTAGTTTGAAAAGTAAAAATTATCGTTTCAGATTTCAAGTCATGGTTTAAATGGGTTTCCTCATTCCTTCTTAAGTTGTCTTGAGGTATACACAATCATTTACCCCTAAACAGAAGTTTAGTTATATGATTTGTGTATAATGAAATAATCCTTTAAAATTTCTTTGTTAAAATATTTGTCAAAACATATTTGCATTTTCTTTTTAGTAATACTCCAAAGTCTTAAAAGGGCTCTAAATTTTTGAAGAATCAATATAGATTCCATTATCTTATTAATCACACGGTTAAATCATGTAAAGTATTAAGTCTTAAGTCACATGTTAAATATTTAAGATACAGGTTTTCATTGTTCGGTCAATTCAGGGCAATCTATAAATAATTATTAACTCATTCTTATTCTTATAAACAAACATATAGTCCTTATTGATCACGAGCATAAATTTATCAAATTACAGCCTACACACGTGATTCACCAAATTTATGAATGATACATGTGTATTAGTCAATCCTAACGACATCACGTGAAACTCATAATGTTCATTACAAGCACCGGATGTAGTGACTGGAATACATAATCTTCTTTGCGTACGCGAAGTTGACGATAACCATGCCGTGGATCAATTCTTTAAAACATACACTAGAACCTTGTAAATGATCGAACGAATCTTCCATTTCGAGTTATGGATATCGTTTTCGATTGTCAATTTACTCAGTTTACAGTAATCTATAAATATAAGGAATGATAACACCATAGCTCTTCATGATGACAGGCTTGGTATAATAAAATCTTTCTCCGACAACTCTCTCAGTTGTACGGTAATTCCTTTAATTTAGATGGTGCTGACGTACAATGCACATGCCACAGGTGCAGCACCGGGAATAGAATCAATACCAATTTCAACTTGCCTTAATGGCAAAAGTCTAGGTAATTCACCAATAAATACCTCCTAAAGTTTCAGATAACATAAACATCTTTTATTAAATTCATATTAGGTTCTTTCTAGATTATAATATCTAAGACTAATTCACAACCATTCACGGTATAATTCCAAGTCTAAATGCAGGATATGGTCATCCATCAAGAATTATTTAGATCACTTTTGATAATCAACATCTTATCATTTAGGGGAATTCTACTCGAGTTCCCATCAATTAAGACAATGTCGTCATGTCATAATCAATCAATCCATTCTACTGGCACTATCAACTTTTCAGTTTTATTGCCGTCGATAAGATGTGAACTTCTCAAAAGATTAATAATAATTCATAATCCTTCACAAATTCAGGGATATTATGATACACAACTACTATTAAAAGAGTAAGGTCAACGCATAATCTATGCGAGAGAATTTCAAATCAGATACAGACGAAAACATTTAACGAATATGCATATATCCCATGTTTTCATAATTTGAGTACGCATTCGAAAGCTCCTCGGATCGTCACCCAGGTCATTCAAATGAAATCAAATCATAATAAATGATAAGAATGTCAATACATCCAGTCGGGTATCAGCACTCGGTAATCAAATACTTTTCCTAAGAATCTTACTACGGGAGAATTGGACAAGAAAGAATTGTCAATTGTCAAATAAGACAATTTCCACAGATGAGTAAATTCGACTCAAAAGAATAGATGCTACAGGCACATATGTAGGTGTCCCTAACACTATGTCCCTATTTTCACTTCTTGCAGATCTCATAAAATTTAATCTTTCACAATCTTCAAAGAAAATGTAGTGTTTATTCATTAGTTTTATGGGGACTACTAATCAGTCTTGCATGGTCCATTCCAAATTGTATGTAGGCGCGCAACTATATACAATTTCAAGATTAACTATGCAATACTCAGTTCGTCAAAACTTTATCATCATGTTTATAATAAAAAGATTTACATGCTTAATTCTTAAATAAGAATCAAAATATATTTACAAAGATTTTCCTTGTTATGAAAACAATTAAATTTTCCAAGGTGTTTTATAAACAACTTCATTTTGATAACAATCACTTATAAATCTTACTTTGAATAATCCTTATAGTGATGAAAATTCAATTTCCTCAAATGATACTGTTTTATCTTATAAAAATAATGAGTGATCTGCAAAAGAGTGATGAAAGCTTGTTCACCAAGAATTAACTACGATATGATAGGAAATGAGCTTAGCCAAATAATCATGAGGTTCATGATCTCGATGGCACTCTAAAAGAATAATTCACAACGTTACTCAATTCAAGATGAGTACTCGTTCAATGGTTACATCACTAATGTGAACATTAGGATGAAGCAAATAAAGATAGATATCATCGATACATGTAGAATTTTAGCAATCAAGGGTAGTCTTTTCATTGATCACAAACAAGTCAAATTGTACCGTAACACATTACATGTCACTATGTCATACAATTCTCAGAACTCATCCTACCAACTGATATCTCAGTTAAGTTAGGGATTCTTAAAATATACCACAATGAATACTAATCTACAAGAGTCATTAGGTGTTCCACTTGTCCCGGAAGATCCATCGGTCCCAATTCAGAAGAAGATTTCTTCAATTTATTTCTTGGACACTGGGCATCCTCGTTAGTGGACAATGGCCTAGGAACAACACTTAACACGAATCAACAATCAATTAAAACCTTATAATTTGATCACAAAACTTAACGACTTTCTCTTAACAATTTCATATTCCATACGGGTTAAATTTTACTTTATTCAAGTTTCAACCAATTTTATACTCAATTCGATATCCTACCTCATTCTCCAATACTTTCAACCTTATTCTTACACCTTTAAAGGGCAATATAAGTTCGATATGAATCAATACTTAATTTCCAATCCTATAACTCCTTTAGCAATAATTATCAAATGAGTCACTAATATGAAATGACTCGATCATTCGATTAAACTTCTCAGAAAGGTACTAGTGGGATGAGGCTTTTGGGTAATGGTTCCAATGACAGCCTCAAGTGCAACATTCACCCTTTCGATTTCAATTTAAGAATTGGATGATAACGAATCAAATGACATCTTTCTAGGTTGTAACGTTTTGTCAAACTCCACTCTATAAGGAAAGATCGTCATGACATTGATATCAGATTTAATCTCGCCAATTCTTTTTCAATATCACAATCAACTAATGTCTACATTTCTACGAATATCAACCATTTGTTGGGATCATAAATATCCACAACTTGGTTTAGATCTAGGTTAGCTAGAATTCCTACGAGAATAGCTTCGATTAATTTACTAGGGGATTTTAGGGTTCCTTGTGACAATCTACGTCGTATAAATACCTCGTATAAAAATCAAAATAATCATCAAACAATCATGTAATAAAATTACATCATATATATATATATAATCCAAGTTATATATATATTAAAATAACACTTCTCAGTCTAGCCTTGTCGGTAACTCGGGAATTCTTCGGCACCGTTATAGTCAAAAGATTTTTAGACATTTTTAGAAAAATGTTTATAGTTAAAAGATTTTGAAATGTTTTATTCAAAACCTAGGTTTTAAAAATCTTCCGTTCCCTATAACGAGAGCTCTGGTACCAAACTGTAACACCCCCAAATTTATACAACTCAATACAGCGGAAGACTCTTTGGTGTTACGGGATAGCACATTACTCACATCATAGACAACGCATAAAAATCGCGTCGTTTAATAATAAATCATTTCCATTCATAAACATCAAAGTTACATCGGTCCCAAGTCATATTATTTCATACAAAGTTTTACAAAGTATTTGAATGGAAAATATTGTTTAAGTGCGGGCCATGAATTCTTGTCGTCTTCCCGAGAATTACCTTCAAGTACCTGAGATAAAACATGTTAAAAGAAAAGGTCAGCGATAACGCCGAGTGAATTCATAGAGTTTAATAAACCATCAATATAATATCGGTATAAAATTATTACCAAAAATCATTTTGTACAAATCATTTTAATAGGCCATAAAATAGCCAAAATCATTTTATACAAATCTTTATCAAATCATAATATAGGCATTTTGCCTTAAAAACCATTATACGAACCATTGTCGTTAAAAACATCATACAATACGACCATTGTCGTTAAAAACATCATACAATACGACCATTGTCGTTAAAAACATCATACAATACATTTTGCAACGTTGTATAGATTAAATAAAAACCGTTATATGAATATGGTTATGAAAACCAAAAAACGAACATAATATCAATAGTATGACCCCGTATTGCTAGTCAGGCAATACGTCATAATTCTGAGCGTCTAGTAGTATTTCGTTAGTCGGATTATTATAAGCCGCATGACATTGTTACCTTACTAAAACCAAAACGGGTAGCTAACCCGATACTCAATTTGCCCATCTAAAGTAGCGTGTCGTCACAAAGGTCACGCTATGGAAATCTTCTCATACATAAATTCGCTTACCAATCAATGTGGCACGACGGGGATCAACCGTCAAGGCGCGAACTGGGGTGATCGTCCCCAAATAGTACTATTATATGCACAAGCGTCTACCAAATCTTGGTAGTTCACAATTCATGCTAATGGGACTTTTAGTGACATAACCTAACTTTAATAATCCATTTTTATTTCATCTATCGGGTCCTTTAATCATTTATCAGGTCATATAATCGGGTCATTCAATCATTCGGGTCCAAAATCAATAAACAAACAATCGGGACAAATGGTGTCCTATTTTATAAAAACTAACATGTTATCTCCCTCGCGGGTTTATAAAACATTTATAAAAACATTTAAAAGAGTGCGAGGCTATGAACTCACGTTGATGTGGGAAGGCGGGTTATCAGCAATTCGGACGTACGGTACGTGCTTCAATCACGGAAACCTAGACAAATAATACTCGTCTTAGACTCATGTCCAATGACTTTATCAAAATAACAATTATGTATACATATGATGATTATTTATATATGATGATCAAGTGGGTTTACATATTCTTGTTTACTCAGTTTAGTGTTATACGTCGATAACGTTTATACCAGTTTACTAGTTTTACCTATTTACGTGTTTTAAGTCCAATAAACTTATTACAAGTTCTTTAACTTGTTTTAATCCATTTTATACCTATATTATCAGTATATACACTTTACAAGTTGGGCCTAAATGGGTTAAGCCCAATAAGTTCTTTTTATAAGTGTTTAACTTATTTAGTCCAATTATTAGCCCAATATGTTTACTTAGCTCGTTAATGTCCGTATGTCCTATAGTTCGGGTTTTTATCAGTTTTTACTTGTTATACATGTTTATATATCAGTATATAAGTTTTATAAAGTTTACATTAGACGGGTCCAACCATCTAAGTTTTATTTAACAAAAACGTTAATTTTACGGTATTAGTCGAAAAAGTCGTAAAAATCATGTTTATAGTTTTATAACTTATAAAACTTAACAAGTTACCATTTTTAATAAAATGTCCACTTATTTACCATTGTACATATTTATATAAATGTATTATATAAGTTAGTGGGTTTTAATTTATATTTTATACTATTAAATTTAGAGTGCTCATATAATAGTATTATACTTTAATTTCTAAAATCTGATTTTTATCTTCACTTTCACCAAAACTGCCATATCTAGAGTTCGATATGGAGATAGAAGCTCAAATTTTTATCACATAAACTACATGATATGTGCTCCATTTAACTCCGCTATAGCTACTGTTGAATCATCTTCTAAGTATTTTCTAAAAATCGTCCAAAACAGTGAACTCAGATTTGTACCTTAAACTTGTTTTGATCATATCTCACTCATTACAATGATTCCATTGCATGGCCAACTCTCACATGTGTAAAAGACATATACCTTACTGTAAATGGATTATACTTCATCATTTTATCAGTTCATGATATGTTTCGTTACTGTTTTATACAGCCAACATTTTTAAGCAAGATTTTAGCCTTGTTCTTTATAGTTTTTCACCTTTTTAATCATGTTTATCAACAACAAATCCCCACATAACATTTTTATCATCATTTAATCATCATATACATATACAATAGGAAATAAAATACATGTTTACATAATCAAAATAACAAGAAGATGAGGTGGACAATCTTTATACCACCAAGTTGATGTAGGTTATGACATGGTTTTTGATGGAGAAACTTGTGAATAACCATGACCATCTTCAAGACCACCATTCTTCAGAAACACTTTGTGGAAAATCAGCCCCAAGACTCCATGGAAACTCCTCCTTGGATGTTAAAACTTGCACCAATCTTCCTCTTTTTGAATGAAGATTAACATATGTAAGTTATAACATATGTTTGTGGTTAAAATTGATCAAGTGAAGGTGGTTTGGAGGTGTATTTGGGACGTCCAAAATTGATTAGAGAGAGAGAGAGTGTGTGTTTTGCATGGAATAAAATGATACTAGTGGTTTGTGTTGGATGGTTTTGAGGTGGTTTTTGTTTGGTTATGCTTACAAACTAAGCTAAATGGACAAGTGTCCATCAAGGGTGTTTTACTAGCTTAAACTTGCCACCATTTGTATAGGGTGGGCAAGTGTAAACTTGTCCCATCCCTATTAATTTACGGGTACTCTTCGATTCTAGTTTCCTCGATTTGCGTGCCCTCGGGTCGTTTTACGAAAAACGTTTTTATAAATTATGAATCAACGGCACAAAACGAATCTAATAAAAATTGTCTCATCAAAAACGGAGTTCGAAAACGTAAATACGTAATCCTAAGGTTTCCGGTTTAGTCGTAAAGGACGTTAAAATAAAATCGTAAGTCCTAATCTCTTCTCGTAAATTTGTGAGTTTATGAACCAACACAAATTTAAACTCCAAAATAATATTCACGGATAAATTTATTTTCTGAAATGTCGGACTGTTACCAAAGACGGTGTATGTAAACGTAAGCACGTAACGTTGAATCCTCCGGTTTAGACGTAGTCGACGCTACTTCAAGACGTAAATCCAAATTTCTTCCCAAAAATAAGTGAGTTCATATTGTAACATTAAAATAATGTTTTTAAATAATATTCGAGAATAAAATATCAACCATAAATTGAGGGATTATCACACGTGACACATTTTTAATGTATAAAAAGGAAAGTTTTAATTTGTTCGTATATTTACTAGTGTACTGTTCATGGTATTTATATGCGTGTTTTACATGAGGATTCATCTCCAAAGACTACCTTGGGACCAGACTCCCGTTTATATCTATGCAGATATTGTTTAACCCTTGTCATGTGTCTGGAGCACCCACTATCCAGATACCAAACAGATTTCTTCAACTGTTCCTGCATAGATATAATGAAAACAAGTGAGTTTTAATGATGAACCCACTTTACAGTGGGGCCATGCTGTCGTTGAACAGCTACATTGGGTCGTCTTTGGTTCCTTTCTCCCCCTATTTGGTTGCAATCTCTGGTCTCATGATGCATACTCCCACACATGTCACATCCGGATAGTGTTCACACTCATCAGAGTGATGATCATGGAACCTACAGTACTTGCAAGGAGGAGAGGGTATGAATCTCTAGGGAGAGTCTTTGGGTTTGGGTTTTGGTCTCCTAAAGTACTTATGAGGAGTTTTAGATCTAATTTTAAGTCTTCCCTTTTGGATAGCTATGCTCCCTATGTTCTCTAGAGGTATGTTCAGAAAAGTGATTTTTAAACCCATAATGTTTGCAAGGTCTGAACATAGTTCTCCCTTTTGAGTTGTTGGACCATTCACCATGATAACCAACAGATGGACTGTCAGACAAAGGTCTGATTTGTCCTTTCAAACCTTTAACTTCTTCCATTAGGGTAAGAAGAAGTTTCTTGATGGGTGATAGCTCTTTAGAGGGAGGATTTAGTTTAGTCTCTTTGGGTTCCTTAGCCACAAAAACCTTTCTATGGGTTTTTTCAACAACTCTGGTTATAGATTTGACATGGTTGGGTGTACCAGAGGCTTTGGTGACTGGTACGGGACCAAGTATGGAGTCAGAATGATCATCCCCAGCAAGTTTAGGTAAAGATGGAAGGGGGTTGGGATTCTCTAACTCTTCTTTACAGTCATTTTCAACCACAGAGGTGGTTTTTGGAGACTAATCATCTGAAGGGACAAATTTTACTTTGGCTACAGGTATATGATTTGTATACCTTCCCTTTCCACTAATTGCCTTAACCACATTCCCCGGAATGCTTTCAGAGACAATCTCTTCCACTATATATTGACCTTTGTTCCATTTTTCAATAGTCCTTTTGAGTTCAACATTATCATCAGTCAGAGAATCATTTTCAGAAGAGAGTCTACTTACTTCATTTTGAAGTTGATTAGAAAGACTAACAAAAGGTTTCAGATTTGTTATTTCAGAGTGACAAAGGTTTAAATCTTGTTTAGCATTATGAAATTTGTTTAACATGGTTTTTCTTTGTTCTTCTACAAAGTGGAGGTCAACCAGAGTGTAGTCAAGTACATGGTTTGTGTCCTGAGCTTCAGGCATATTAAGCAATCTATATACCTTTTTCATGGTGATATCAACCCATTGTCTAGATCTTGTTTCACTCTTACCAACAGCTGGTTCATCTTCAGCAACAACCATAAAGGCTCTAAAAGTGGTGGTGGATTCGTATTCAAAGGCAAGAGGCTCATCACCCCAGTCAAAGGATGTAGAAATAAGACTATTCTTTGTCTTCTTGCTTTCTTTTTCTTGGCTGCTTCATCAACATTTTGATTGAGTTTTATTAGCTCAGCTTTCAAAACATTGTATTTGACTTTATAGTCCTTTTTGCCTTCTGAGTCAGAGTGGGAGGCTTGTTTGATAGACAACGGGGTGAACGTTTTCTGCTCTGACCATGGCTGGAAGAAGGAAAGCTTGGGGTCGAGGTTCTGTTGGACCAACAATCTTTCTGAAAGTGACTGGTTTTTCCACAAGTGTAGCATATCACTTTGGATTTGTCAACTTTCGCTGCTCCAACTCTCCCAGATCTCTTGTAGTATCTCTTTTGATCAACAAGAAGAGCTCTGTCATAAAACTCAGCATTCAGCTCATCAAGGAAGTCTTGACTGCTTCTTGTGTCTTCTTCAACATCAGAGTCGCTATCTTGAAAAGAGTGATTAGCAACAAGAGCTTTTGATCCAGTGATCTGAGTAGTAAATCTATCAGTTTTAGACTTATTGATAGAATCAATCAATCCGTCATCATAATTATATCTACCAAACAGTTGGGCCAGAGTGTCATTCTTAATAGCATTATTGGCTCTTAGGGTTTGGTTCAAACTAACCCATTTCCTAGACAGGCTATTGACAAAAGTAGAATTAACCTCATCCTTTGTTAGGACTACACCATTATTTCTTAGATCATTGAGCAAAATCTTAAGCCTTGTGTAGGTTTAAGCAATAGTTTTTGTTTCTAGAGCTTTAAAGGCATTAAACTTAAGTCTCAGGGCTTAGATTTTGGTTTCCTTTGTTTCCTCTGGACCTTCATACCCAAGAACTAATTCAGTCCACATGTCTTTAGTAGAGTTACCTTTAATGATGGACATCATTATGTTTTTGGGTAGGCAAGATACAATGATACTTTTAAGTCTCTTGTCCTGGTTAGCCAAATGTCTATCCGCTGGAGACCATTGTTTGACAGGCTTCTTAATGGGTCTCTCAGGGGTAGAGGAAACATCCATAGGAACATAGGGTCCATATTCTAGAATCTCTATGAGAAAAGGTTCTAGGTCATCTAGATAATGAGGAATTTACTTTTCCAACTAGAAAAATCCTCTTCATCAAAAGCAGGGACATTGGACACATGTGACCCTCCTCTAATATCAAGAAGTTAAGGAAGGTTATCATCATTTGTATTCAAACTCACAGTAGGTATGGGTGTGGTAGTAGTAGATGTTGTGGCCGGTGTAGTGGTCGTAGCATTTGCTTGACTCGTTTGGCCAAAGGGTGGTGGCATAGGAGGCATACTATCAGGCATATTAGGATCATGATTTTAAAAACAAGAACGATTTATAAAATTTTTATATAAACCTCTCTGATACCAATTTAAAGTCCCAAAATATGAAAATTTTTGATACAATAACTCGTATACAAAGATAACACAAGATGATTTACTTTTCAAACGCGTAATGCTTTATTAATCTTATAAACAAATTATTACAAAGTGTTATGGATATACCTATTGAATAAAAATAAAGAAAGAACCCTTTAAACAAGTAAACTTGATTCGAGACTCAAGTTTACAAGTGAACCTTATAGTCGTTGTTAACAACTGAGGGACCCAAACGTTCAAATGGGATAAAAGACTTAGATTATAATTCTAAGCACAAGGGTTAAGTTTGTCTTCGTTCTCCCTCCTATTTATAGTGGTACGAGGATGCTTCCTTAGTCGGCGTAGTTGATACGTGTCACTTCTGAATGGAAGTGGTACACTACATTAAATGCATGTCTATAAGGAGACATACCTTTAACCAAGTTTAGGTGAACAGTTCCGCCAACTGTTCACTTTATCCCACTAGGTCGTACTAGGCTTTATCTTGAATCTCAACTTTGTCCCACCCAAAGTACTTTAGAGATTCTCCCGCCTAAAGTATAAATGGTAAGGCAAGTCTCTGCTTGCTCAACCTTCAAAAGGGTTGCAAGTGATCTCTGAGTATTGTCATCTCAGAGATCCTTGAACACCAGTACATTCCTTTTATTTCCCAACTTGTCCATAACCGCTGGTGAGTATGACTTCAGATAAACTTCGACTTCTATGACGTTGTATTTAACTTGAATGTTTCTGGTTTGCCAGCTAAGGCTTTGCCTTCAGCTGGTCTAGTCTCTATCGCTTGTCTTCACAACGACTCATAACACTTAGTTTAATTTAGCAAATCTAGACTAGGCCATAGTTAGAACTTTCATTGGCCCAACAACAAGAATGGAAGTCGTTCCCGAGTTTAATACACCTTTAATCCAAGAACGCCATTTAGTTCCGGAACCAAAGGAACTAAGAACATCATCTAAATAATCGCACGGTATAGAATCGTAAGCTTTAGCATAATCGACTTTGAACACCATAGCTTGCTATTTTTTTGTCTACACTAAGAAAGCAACTCATTAATAATAAAAGGGCCATTGAGGATCTGTCTATTCGAAAGCGGTTTGGACATCTCAAATAAGATCAATAATAACCAGCGACAACAACGAAGCCAAAGGTTTGGTCACGACTTTGTAGAGAATCCATATTAATTGGATGGGCCAAAAGTCATGAACGTCTTAGGATCTTGTACATTCGCAATGAACGAAATAAAAGAGGCATTACATCCTCTAGTGAACGAGTTATGCATGAAAGACCACTCTACAACACACATATCAGGTCCAATAACATCCTAAAATTTACAAAAGGATTCAAATGAGAACCCGTCCCCCCCAGACGTTTTGTTTTCACCACAACCCCACACGCGTTTGTGAATTTCCTCTGTAGTAACCGGCTTTTCCAACTCAGATGTCTGATCAGAGTTTAAACCATAAGGAAATTCAAAATTGAGTCTACTTCGAGTAACACCCAGATCTTGAAACCTTGAAGCAAAATGAGAACGAAATTGTTCTTTAACATGACTAGAATTATCCACCGATTCTCCATCAACCATTATACCTTTCACAGATAAGTGAGCATGCTTTTTAATTAACAATACCATGAATTTTTTTGAATTTTTGTCACCCTTTATGGCCCATTGGATCTTAGACTTCTGCATTTGATCAGGAATGTTAATGGTTTTAATATCGTGCTTTTGTTTCATCAAAACCATATGAGAAAAAAGAATCTTGTCGGAGACACCTCCTCAATATAAGGTTTTATCAATATCACTCAACTTAGAATTGATATCATTTAAAAGACCCGACTGCTTATGTTTATGATCAACCACCCATGATCGAATCTCCTTTTTCAATGCTTCAAGTTTATTTTTGAATCGAACCATCCCATTCGAATCATCAAGGATAGTAGACTTCCAAATAGTCGTAACCATTTGCTCAAACCATGCAATTTGAAACCAAGAATGATACAACCTGAACGGAGTGGCTCTAATCTGTAATAACCTCTCGAAGCAAAATAGGTCAATGATCCGACATATTCTTATCATGACAAATGGCTGAGATATGAGGAATAAAGAAAGTAAATCACCTGTCACTAAGAACTGATCCAATTTACTCATTTTAGAAGTTGAAGGATGGACCATGCAAACAAATATCCTTCTAACTGAACTTCCACTAGCTCAGCGTTCATAATAAAACTATTAAACTCATAAGCCCCTTGCACATTAAAATCCGAACCCAAACGATCTCTCAAAATCAACTTCAATAAAATATCCCATAACAATACATTCGCCATTCCATTTAGAAATAAGACTCGTGATAAAATTCCACAATGATTGTTTGTCCGTGACAGTTTGAGGAGCGTACACAAAGACCATGAGCAGCTAGGTTTTGTTTGGAATCCACGCCCCATATACAACAACAAAATTATCAGAGATGATGTGCTGATCTTTATGAAACACATTTGGATCCCATGCACGATTACCTTAAACTTCTCTAATATTTTATCCTCCTTTGTTGTTTCAATACAAATGTCTTTACGAGCTAACAAATCATCTTTACATTATTCAAGTTCCATAACCTCACCCCATTTAGCCCTAATCTTGTAGAAAGTAGATCGTGACTAAGCATGAAAGGGCACCCCTTCAATATCGATCTAAACAATACGCTTCTTAGAAAATAAGTCATGTTGGGCATTATGGAAAACACTATAACTTGCTAGTTTTTAGTCCGTATGGATAGTTCTAGCTATCCCCGGGTATCTAAACATCATACTCTATCAAAAAAATGAAACCTTATTGACCCAAATCATCATTTATAACTCCAAAACCCATAGTAAATTTAATAAGCTATTTTTTTATAGCTGTTGTAAAAACGTGTCTTTCGACTCAAACATTCAAATGACCATATCGCACTTATTTTATGTCCGATTCTTAAGCGTAATATACCGAAACGACCACAAGAACATGTACCTTCATAATCTAAATTAAAATCAATGTCAAAAACATTTTACAAGAGCTTTGAGCCATGAATTATTTTTGGACAACAAGTGTATTTTGACCAAAACCAGCAAAATAACCATTTTTAACTTCACTGCTTTCTCATTTTACAACCTCACTCATAATCACCATTTTCTATCATCATAACCATATCAATAACTCACACATCTCCATGTATAAGTTCACAAATCCCCATTTATATAACAGTATATATATAAACATGGCGAAATACACTTTAATTGTAACAATACTTTATTTTATTAAATAAAAATCATCATCTTTCATTTTTACTTATAAAATCTCTTGCATGTAATTCATATGTAAAAATATGAAAAGAGTGATAGAAATAAACCTCAAGCAACTCAGCAAAACCTTGCTTTAATTCGGCACTTATTACCAAAATAATTCATTTTCTATGCTAAACCTTGCTTCAAGAACACTTGGTCTATATTTAGTATCAATGTAAAATTGTTATTTGTGTGTTTGATGTTTGAAATTATATGGTTTCTTAAAAAATAATAATGAGCCATGGAAGTGAAATATACATCTACTTCCAAGTGGAAAATAATTATGAGTCGGGTATCTAAACATCATACTCTATCCAAAACATGAAACCTTATTGAACCAAATCATCACTTCCAAGCTTAAAATTTTTACAAGGTGTTTTCTTGAGAGAGAAAGTAAATGTAATGTATGAAGTATAATAAAATAATTAAGCTTAGAAAATTTTACCTGGTGTTGGTTCGGCCAAGGAAAATCCCCAAAGGGGACCAAAATGAACTTCAAATTATATTGTAGCAAGGTGCCATATACATTTTGGAAATTAGGCTAAGTCAAAGATGTATTTAAATTTGTTTAAAGTGTTTGGTGCGAAATAGATTTGGGACAAGGGTGGCCGACTACTATAGGGCCAAAGTAGAGGGGTATGTTTTGATTATTGAATGTATATGGACCTATGGCTTCAAGTTAGATTGTTTAGGGTTTAAATTGTAAAACGTGTGGAGTTAACTAGGGTTTTGTATAAATAATTAAGAGTAATTAATGAGTTTAATAAAATACTATAGTTTTCTAAGTTAGGATTTTATTAATAAATGTCCTAGTTACATAATTGTAAGATTACTAGTATCCGACTTAAGACGAAACGAAATAACGAAAACGATGAAATACACACCGTAAAAATAACTGAACAAAATTAATTATAAAAATAATTATGAAATAATTATTGACTAAGTACGTACACAGATACGCAGGCAGCAGTGAAAACGCAGATAATTCACGTAAAAATGTAAGACAATTAAATCCTACACAGATTATGCACACGTAATCACGTAATGAGAATAAATTCTAGAAACGTTAATTATTGATCATAATTATATTACACAACCAATAATAATGTGCATAGTAATGCATACTGAGCACAGTTAAACATAATACACATCATCATAAATTATTTCACAAGACACAAGAATGCTTCCCGGTTTACTAGCAATTTATGCAAAAAATTGACAACTTAGAAAGTCAAGGGTCAAAACTGTACTTTAGAAAGTTTGAAAATTTACCGTTTGTTAAAGTATTCCCTCGTTAAAGAAGCTTTGTCCCCAAGCTTAGAGCGACGTAACGACACCCGAAACAAAAAATAAATGCGGGTATTTCTGGCGGAAAATTGATCTTCGCGCTCCCATGTGAATTCATGGTCACGCCTTGAACTCCACCTCACTTTTAAAGTTAGTATGCGGCTTTGCTTCAGCTGTTATACGTCGCGGTCCATAATTTTAACAGGCTCCTTGACAAAATTCAATTTGTCGTCGACTTGGATCCCGTCCAATGGCACAACAAGCGTTTCATCAGAAAGACACTTCTTCAAATTCGACACGTGAAAGGTACTGTGCACCCGACTGAGTGCTTGCGGAAACTCTAACCTATAGGCCACAGTTCCAACCTTTTCTCAAGATCTTGAAAGGTCCAATGTAACAGGGATTCAGCTTCCCTCATTTTTAAAAATGTATGATACCTTTCTAAGGCGATGCTTTCAACATCACCTTATCTCCTACATAGAATTCGAGAGGCTTACGCCTTACATCAGCGTAACTATTTTGAAGATCACAAGCAGCTTGAATTCTACTTCTGATTTTCTCAATCTTCTCAGTATATTCATGAATAATTTTCGGTCCAGTGAGTTGACTATCACCGACTTCCCTCCAACACACAAGTGAACGACACTTATGGCCATAAAGTGCCTCAAAAGGTGCAGCGTTAATGCTAGTACGATAAGTGTTGTTGTATGAGAACTCCACTAGAGGAAAATGTTAACCCATCCTTTTCTAAAATCCAACACGTAAGGGCGCAACATGTCCTCTAGCGTTTGAATGGTTCTATCGCTTTGTCTGTGGGTCTATGGATGATAAGTCGTGCTCATATCCAACTGAGTACCAAACGATTTTTGCAATGACCGTCATAAATTAGATGTAAATCTACTATCTCTGTTAGATATAATCGAGATAGGTACTCCATGTTTACAGACTACATCCTTCAAGTATAGTCTTGTGAGCTTATCCATTGAGTCATCTTATCGCATAGCTAAGAAATGTGCAGATTTTTGTAATTCGGTCAACGATCACCCGAATGGTATCATAACCACTTGACCTTCTAGGAGGCTTAGTAAGAAAATCCATAGTAATGTTCTCCTATTTCCACTTGGGAATCACTGGTTGCACCAACAACCTAGACGAATTTTGGTGTTCTGTCTTTACCTTCGAGCGCGTCAAATATTTGCTAACATAGGTGGCAATATCGGCCTTCATATTGGGATACCAATACATCTTTTTCATGTCGTGATACATCTTATCCGAACTAGGATGTATCGAATACTTTGACTTATGAGACTCGTGCAGAATCAAATCCCTTATTGGTCCAAAGAGTGGCTACCAAACTCCCCCCTCGATAAATTTAGTTCCATCGGCCCTTGCTTCAAATTGTTTATCCATGCCCCGTAACTTATCATTTTCTACATTCACATTCTTAAGTGCCTCAACTTGCGCTTCAAGGATTTGTATCGGTAAGTTCAGATTGATGGTCATCATCAAAAATCTAACTCTTAGTGGCTTGATTCTTTCCTTTTTGATTTAGAGCATCAGCTACTATATTGGCCTTCCCCGGGTGATAACGAATCTCGCTGTCATAATCACTGAGCAACTCGGTCCATCAACGTTGTCTCAGGTTTAGCTCGTTCTAGTTAAGAATGTCTTGTAGACTTTTATGGTCTGTGTACACAACACATATAGTTCCATACAAACAGTGTCTCCAAATCTTCAGTGCATAGACCACTACTCCGAGCTCCAAATTTTGTGTCATATAACTCTTCTCATGAATTTTGATTTGTCGGGATGCATATGGTATGACCTTCTCCTTTGCACCAGTATTGCTCCCAATCCTTTTACTGACGCGTCACAATACATCACAAAATCATCGTCGGGTCATTTCGGTAAGGATAAATTAGGTGCACTACACAACATCTGCTTCAACTTTAGAAACACCGACTCAGATTTTTCTTCCCACTCAAACTTCACGTTCTATAGAATCAGTTTCATCAACAGCTTCAAAATCTTTAAGAAACCCTCAATGAAACGTCGGTAATATCCGACAAGTCCTAGAAATGGACGAATTTTAGTTAAAGTCTTCGATGTTGCCCAATCCTTTATTGACTCAATCTTGGCGGGGTCAACATGAATACCTTGACTATAAACGACATGCTCGAGAAATTGTACTTTTGGAAGCCAAATGTCACACTTTAAAAACTTGGCATAAAATTCCTCCTTCTTAAGTGATTCCAAAATTAACTTAAAGGTGTCCTTCATGCTTCTCTTTACTCTTCGTGTAAATCAAGATGTCATCGATGAATACGATAACAAACTTATTCAAATATGGATTGCACACATGATTCATGAGATCCATGAATACGACATGTGCGTTTTTCAAGCCAAATGGCATCATTGGAATTCGTAATGTCCATATCTCGTTCTGAATGCAGTCTTGGGAATGTCTTCCTCCCTCACCTTCAATTTATGATAACCTGATCTAAGATCTATTTTTTAATAGACACTCGATCCTTTCAACTGTTTAAACAAGTCATCGATGCGAGGCAATGAATCTTGGTTCTTTAAAGTGAGCTTGTTCAGTTCGTGACAATTGATGAACATCCTAAAACTTATGTCCTTCTTCTTGACAAATAAGACTGGAGCTCCCCAAGGTGAAGAACTCAGTCTTATAAAATCTTTATTCGACAGTTCTTGTAAGTGAACAACCAGTTCTTGCATTTATGATGGCGTGAGACGGTATGGTGCTCGCGCCACAGGAGCAGCTCCAAGTATCAAGTCGATTTGTAATTCGACTTGCCTAATCGGTGGTAATCCAGGCAAATCTTCGGGAATAATTTCTAGAAAATTCCTCACCACTGGCACTTCCTCCAACTCCTTTTCTTTGGTCTGCTTCGTCGTCACACACGCCAAAAATACGATACATCCATTCATTAAATACTTTTGCGTCTTCGTGCAAGAAATAATTTCCATTCACGAATTGGTTCCACCATCGCTTCGGTCACCTTGTAGCACCAATACATCATCACCGTAAGGTATGCAGACCAACTTCTCATAAAAAACGATCATGGCGTGATACTTGACAACTAATCCATATGAACTATGACATTAAATCTCCCTATCTCTACTGGCATGAGGTCGATGTTCAACATGCGGCCTAAGAAATTTAGTTTGCAACCTCGAAGGATAGTGTTAGCTCTTATTAGCTTTCCATTTTCTAAATCTTTAGTGTACTTAGTTTCTAAAGGCGATGGAGTAATATCGATTAAGGAACTAAATGTAGTCGAGAAAAACTTTTATCGGCTCTAGTATCGAACAAAATTATAGCATAACGATTATTGAGAAGAAACGTACCCGTGATGACGCTCGGGCCTTCTTTAGTTTCTCCCCCACCCAGAACATACACCCTTCCTCTGGCTTCCTCAACCTTGGATGGTTCTTCTTTGTTCTTGTTATTGAGGTTAAGTCATTTGGAACGGATGTGTACCTTCTTTCCACACTCATGATACACCAAATTAGCTCTAGGGTTTACTCCTCTATGTTTTCCAATAGTAGCAGATCTACAATCCCTAGCAATGTGCCCAACCTTCCCACAATTGTGGCACTTCATAGTACACGCACCAGTGTGATGCAGCTTGTACTTTTAACAGTAGGGTGAATTTCCAAAGTACCATTTCCTTTCGTTCCCACTTCCAACAGTATTAGCTCTTGATTTATTATTAATCCTCTTGTTTGGTTGTTGCAAATAGTTGTTCCCCTTGGTATTTTCACATTTTTTCTTGTGGTCAGCAGCTTTTTTGGCATTCGAACAAACTACCTGATCCATCAAGTTATTCGCCATACCTATAGCATCACACGAGTACTTTAGCACATAAGATGTGACATGCCCTTGCACACTGCTTAACAATCCCTAGATAAACGGTATGATCTTATTTTCTTAACATGGCACCATGCTCGGCCACAATAATCATAACTCTTTAAATCTCTTGGTGTACGCAACGATTTCATTTCCTCTGATGGCCAGATGCCACAATTTCGTCTTCGTCTTCCGAGTTTCATTACGTGGACAATACTGTTTTGTCAATAGCTTCTTCAAGTCGGACCAACTCATGGCATAAGCATTGTCAAGTCCCATGGTTTGAACATGCGTGTTCTACCAAGTCAAAGATCCAGCGGACAAGGTGCAAACAGTAAACTTCACCTCATTCTCCGCACTACAACCACTAATCTGGAACACGGATCCCATCTTTTCCATCTATCTAGTCAGTCCAACCACTCCTTTAGTACCCATAAAACTTAAGGGTTCATAGTTTTTCAAATCCTTATAGGTGCATTTCCTATCAGGCCTAGATGCAATAACAACACGCGGGTTCACATTGCTTGCATTTCTCCCAACTTGGGTGGCTTGGAAATCAGCCATCGCGGTAGCAACCCTTTGAGCAACGAGCTCCTCAAGTTGAGTATCAGTTAATCTCGCACGTTTATTCATCATTCTAAATCAAGACAATATAACACATGGTAAGATATCACATACAATAAGTACAACATGACATAATGATAGTGAAAATAATCACATGTTAGGTAAATGAACATCATAAGTAACATGAATGCTTTAGATCACATCAATTAGTCAAAATCAATCTTTCGTTTCATCGAGTGATTGTTACATTGGAAAAATAAGATAAATAAAACTACATTTATTAATTATGCCAACTAGTCGAGTACATCTCGCACGTAGTGATTGCATTACCTAAAATTTGATGTCATCTAGTCCTACAACAATAATGATAGTGAACTATATATCTGGCGGCGGTCTCCACTCCAACCCACCTCTAACTCATGCTCTAAAGTAGTGACACGGTTACGTGTAGTGTCTAATTGGCCACGTAAATTGTCAACATGCATCACTAACCTCTCAACTACATCCTCAAGTCAGCGAATACGAACATAATCAGATCCCTCAGTGGATCCCAACATAAAAGCTGATGACCCAGCCCTCCTAGCAGTAGCAGTGCCAGAAGGTCCAACTCCATGTGCATTGGTTGCCTTAGACAAATCTTGACCCTCAAAGTATGTAGGTGCGTAGTAATAAGTGTGAAAATACTTATCCTTTTACCACATAATTATAATAATAACCAAGCCAAAACGTGTATTTTTTTTCGTAAATGTCGGAATTATGTGTGGTTTGTGTTTTTATTATGATTTAGGATCAAAATATAAAAAGGGAAGAAAACACGGTCTTTCACGGGCTTTTATCGAGGAAAAAGACAAAAGAAGAAGTCAAAAGATCAAGAGTGCAAAAAGAACGGAAGTCCAAGGCCCATTCTGAAGATTTATCGAAGAAAAAGTCTAAATACGGAAGTTTAATAAAGCCGAAGAACTCATGTCTAATTAATGAAGAAATTACAAGACGAGTTCAATTAATCCCGAGACAAAGTCGAAAAAGTCGAAGAATTTAGAAGACGAAAAGATGAGAGAAGAAAGAAGGAAGCTTTCAACACATGCTAATCTCCCTAATCCTCCTATAAATACCCTCCTAATCTCACATTAGGAGGTGTTGGCTAATTTGACAAACTAGTCTTCCACCATTTTTATTTTCATGTCATTTAATTTATTGCCAATTTAATTTAATGTCTTGCACCTTAAATTTGTAAGTCTTTAATCTTTATTTTTAATTGTTGAATCTTTACTTTTAATCAAGTTTTACTTTTAATCTCATCCTTCCTTTCTTGTTTGATTTAATTTAGTGTTTGGTTTATTGATTTGGTTGATTTAAATTTGATTAATCAAGTGGGTTTTTATAGTTTTATTGCTTTTGATTCCATAAAGTTTGTTGATTTAGATGTTTTAGTTTTTGGTAGATCTTAATTAGTGATTTATTGTTTTTAGTTTTATTATTTTTGGTTGATTTAAGTTTTATTTTATTAAGTGGTTTTTGATTAATTTGGTTTTTATTGTTAGTTTTGTTGATTTGGTTTGATTTATTATTGTTAGTTGATTATTAGTGGTTAGTTTAGTTAACTTTTAGATTGATTATGGTTGATTTTGGTTAAATTCGTGTTCCCTATTGTTTTGTTTTGTCCACTGTTTATGTTTCCCAGATTTTACCGAACGAGTTTATTTTTCCCGAACCAATCATTTTTCCTGAACGAGCAAAAAAATACCGAACCAAACTGTTTTTGAAAATTTCACCGAATGAAGCTTTGTGGATTTTTTTTACGGAATGAAGAAAACAAATATACCGAATAAACAAATTTCCCGAACAAAGAATTTTGCCATTCCGAATAAAGAGAATTTATATAAAATTCCCGAACAAACAATTCACCTACCTGCCTACTTGCTTTTTAGTTTTCCCGCCAAAATCCAGCTGTGTGCTTGCTAGCTTGAGCTGCTTGCTTGCCTACTTGTTTATTAATTAATATTGTTCAGTAATTATTTAGTTTAATCTGAAAGTTGTTCTGATTTTTATTTTGAAAGTTACGTATTTTTAATTGAATTTTTCATCTAATTTTACAATTAATATTTGTTCGTAAATTTCAAGTTTTATCTTTTATTAGTACCCGCTTTATGTTTTGCCTCGTTTAGCTTTAAAGTACCATCTTAGTTTTATTCTCTCCTTTTTCATTAAGTAAACTTTATTTTCGAGTCGATAGTTAATTTTGTCTTTTAGTTTATTTTTATTAATTGTTTCGCTTTAATTTACGTTTTATTATTTGTTTTGTTTCTTTTTAAAATATTTTTATAACCCAATGTCTTTCATTTTTTATTTAAGTAAGTTTTATTTTTAATTCGAAAAGTTTATTTTTATTTTTTTATTTTCGCTTTTACTTTTATTAATTGTTTCTTTTAATATTTGTTTTAATATTCGTATTAATATCGTTTTAATTTTTAGTTTTTAATATTCGTCTTGTTTTACGTTTCTTTATTATTTGTCATTCGTCTTTAGTTTATTCTTTTTACTTTTTGCATTTACTTTTTAATTAGCTTTAGATAATCAATGACATTTTCTTTTATCCACCAAGAACGACTGAGTCACACTTTGAACCGGAAATCAATTCGAATTGAATCGAGACGAACAAATTTTCATACTTGGCAAAAACCAGTTATCAAATGGCGCCGCTGCCGGGTATGAAATGGTTATGAAAAACCAGTTATCAAATGGTTATGAAAAATCCATGGTGGGCCACACTCTTATGCTAACTGTGATAAAGCTTATGATCAATCTCACGCGGAAGTGTATGCTTACAACAACACGGAGAGGGTTCATTTCAAGCCGAATGTCGATGTTAATCATTTGTCCTATAATTCTACGAATTATTTGGCTCCACCCGGCTTTCAACAAAGACCACACCCACCCACCCAAAACAATCAAGGGCCACCAAGAGATAATTTTCAAGGTAATGCCAATGTGAGGGGCTCAAATGCAAATTACAGAAATTACCAAATGTAAAATCAAGGCTTCCCAAACCAAGGTTTCAATCCTCAAGGTTTTCCATTTTCCACCTTATAACCAATACCCAAACCAAGGTTTTCAAAAACAAGGGTTCAATTTACCTCATCCACCAATGGATTTGGTTTTGCAAAAATTGAATGAACATGAGAAAATAATGCAAGCAATGCAAGAATCTACTAGACAAATGCAAGAGTCCACGGATAGGAAATTCGTTCAAATGTTACAAACCCTTTGTCCCCAAGGTGCTCTTCCTTCTACAACTGAAACAAACCCTAGAGCGAATGTGAGTGCTATTACTACTCGAAGTGGAGCAACTCTAGTAGGACCTTCTATCCCTCCTCTCGTTACTCCATCTACACCTCCTCCACCCCCATTTATCCCTCCTACTACCACACCTAGTACTAGTTCTCCATTACCGTCTCCACCTATCACGGAAGAAGTACCTAAATAAAACCCTCCACCAACCCCACCTCCCATCTCTAAACCTTCTACTTCTCAACCCTCAACATCTCACCCTGTACCTGCTACACCTTCACCTTCTACACCTACACCACCTAAACCCAACATCCCTTATCCTTCTCAGTTAGACAAGTTCAAATTGCTTACTAAAGAGGATGCTCAAGTCACTTCTTTTATGAAGATGATCTCTCAAATGAATTTCAACATTAGCCTCGTTGAAGAACTTGTCTAAATGCCGAAATTCGTCAAAGCATTCAAGGAATTGCTTAAGAAGAAGGAAAAGATGGATGAGTTTGTCAACACACGCTTAAATGAAAACTGTTCTGCAGTTATTCTTAAAGAACTTCCAGAAAAACATGGAGATCCCGGTCGTTTTGTGTTGCCTTGTATTTTCAACAAAACTGAAGAATTTACTACCTTAGCTGATCTCAGGGAAAGTATAAATCTAATGCCTTTAAGTGTTTGCAAAAAGTTATCATTACCCGATCTTACACCAACAAAGATGACTCTTGAGCTAGCAAATCGTACTCTCTCTTATCCCGTCGGTATTACTGAAGATGTATTTATTAAAGTTGGTACCTTCACTTTTCCGGTTGATTTTGTTGTTGTTGATTATGAAATGGACCCTCGTATTCCGTTAATACTTGGTCGGCCATTCTTGAGAACCGGAAAAGCATTAGTCGATGTTGCCGAAGGTGAGCTAATCTTAAGAGTCGGGAATGATGCTCAAGTTTTTAAGATGGGGAAGATTACAAGTAAGACAAATGGAAAAGAATCTGCGAAAATGATTAATGTGCTTTAAGAAGAGCTTACTTCTACTTTGGGAAGTTTTAAGCTTGATGATTTTGTTATATATGATAATCCTCTTTTCGAGTCTTCCCATTATAATCCACTTTTCCAAGACAATGTGGATGATGTTGATGATTCTTTCTCCACAATGGATCCCCCACCAATCAATGATTCTCCACCGATCTATGATGATTCTAGTTCCGATGGGGATGATTCTGATGATTTTACTTCTGAGTATCCAGACATGCCCACTTATGATGATTTTGATGAGGCTGATACTCTCTCAGTGATTCTTCTCATGATGACCTTGCACCTACTTTTGATGAAGATCCTCCACCAACAATGCTTGATCCTACTTTGGATGACTACTCATTTGAGGAAGACTTTGCTTCTTTTCTCAACACTTACTTCCCAAATGAGAGTGATGCTCCTCCTTTGGACTTTGATGATTATGGTCTTTATCCTCCTTTGGATATGTAGAAACCTGTTTCAAAGGAGAAGAAGCCGGCCGACACTGATATCCGCAGTTCTTATGTATTGACACCTCTATATCCCCCTTATGAGGATGAGATTGTGCGATTTATGAGCGGATCCTCTTCAAGGACTACTGAGCCTGAGTGTTATTTTCCCCTAAAGGAAAAGGTGTTCGATCCCGGTATTTCACTTTTTAAGACATCTAAGTATCCATATGATGAAATAATAGGACAGATTTTTGGAACTTATGGAGATATGCTTACACCTCTTCACCCTTACTACCACCGTGCTCCATCTTTGCTTAAGGGAACCTTGCCCACCCTTCTTTGGCTTGCCTTGTTCGCCTTAAGCTTGTGTTACTTGATAGATGAAAACCATGTATTTGATCCCGGTGGATATTTTTCAAGCTTCTTCCTATGCTAATCAAGGTCGAGTCAGGCTCACGACTCGGTTAACAAAAACAAGCGCTTCTCGGGAGGCAACCCGCAGTATCTATCCTTTTTCCTTGTTTTTATAATAAGTGTAGGGGGAGACCCTAGTATGTGTTTGTTGTTTTCTTTCTTATCATGTGCAGGGATTCGAGCTTTCAAATATCCATTCTTGATGACTTTTAACGACCCATGATTCCGTGTACCCGTCTTCCTGGTTTTACCCTAAACTCTTTTGATTCTCTATTTTATATTATTCAATATTAAAATAGGAATCATTTTAGTTGTCCTTTCCTTAACAAGATTTAAACAATGTGCACAATGTCCTAAATATAGGGGAGTTTACTTCCACATGCTCAAACATTGAGGACAATGTTTATATTAAGTGTAGGGGGACTTCTATCGAAGTTAAGTGGGCTTTTCCTTGTATTTGTCTTCATTTTAACCGGAAAGTTGCTTTTTCGACTTTTTTCAAAATTTTTGATCTATTTTGGCCTTGTAGTTTTACCTTTGTTATTGTTATTTTCTTTCTTTGCTAGAATAAATTTTAATAAAGTGGTTTTAATTTTTAAACGTTGTGAATCTTTTGACTCAACCCGAGTTTACTTATCTAAGTTTACTCTAGCTAGTATCCTTAACGTGTTTAAGTCAAGTTTTGCTAGGCTTTTATATAGAGAACTTTAAAACGCGAAAGTCTTAACTCTTACGGGTTAAGAACAAGAACTTTTCGCAAGTTCCTATAATTGATCCTAGAAAGTCGTTTATCAAGGGAACTTTAAAATGCGAATTCTATACTTGAAAAAGTCTAAGAGTTTGCAAGATCCTATAGATGACTTAAAAACCCAAAACTTTTTTTAGTAGGCTAAGCATCCACGAGTCTCATTCCTTGAGATTTTAAATTGTGGAGAACGAGAGATGATAGAGTCAATTATAAGTGTGGTATTCTTTCATGAATTTATGTGAGTTGATTATGAGCTTTTTCTCCCATCGCTTGTTAATAAATTTAATTGCAATAAGTAAGGTCGTACGATTTGAAAAGTTACTTAGCTTCTAGCCCAAGATCGTTTAAAAGTTGCTCGGTATTGATTAGAGTTCATAGCCAAGGCATAACTTATTGAAGCGGGATGCGAAGATTGGCGAGTCCGAAAAGGCCCTAACAAGGCATGAGGGCTACATTTTGTTGCTAAAGATCCCAAGTGATGTGAAGAATCATTTATCAAAAATCAATATGAAGGATCGAGACACACGACGAAAAACAAATACTCCCCTAAAGATCATGGAGAATTCTATCCAAAAAGGCCCTAACATTCTATGAGGATAAATAGATCCAAGTCCTAAAAGGAGGCGGATCGTTGTATATCTAAATACCAAACAAAGATTAGAGAAAAATGAAGAAGTCGTGGTCCAAATATGAAGAATCTCTCAAAACTTCAAGTGAAGAAATTCCTATTATGAAGAGAAGACCATTATTTCATGAACGTCTCTCAAGATTTGAAGTATGAAGTCAATGCCAAATGTCGGTCCGAGAAAGGTCTCAAATCGTGAAGCGAGTTATGCCAAGATATGAACTTTATGAGGTCCCGAGAAGCAGTTTTAAAAGATTTTGTCCTTTAGCTAACTATTGATTAAATCGTCCCACTTTATTTTCAGCCTAAATAACTATCAAAATAAGTCAACAATGCATCTTCATGATCATTCAAAACAACAATAAAATAAAAGAGATACACCAAGGAATAAGGGAGTCTAAGTAAATAATTGGGCCACATGAATTTGTGATAGTTTGCTAACTTATAATAACAATGATCTCGTTTTTAAGCTTGGTATAGGGAACGTGAAACTTGAGGATGATAAACGTTCATGACATTTCAAAACCCTAAAGTAAGCTTTTGATCTTTTTACTTGTTTTCTTCCTTTAAATAATTTGTCTCTTTAATAAAGGCCAATGTGGATTGATTATGATAGAAAATGTAAATCTTGCTTTGTAATTAATGCATTTCATGAGGGCATTGCAATGGTCAAGTGTAGGGGATTTGATAGGTGTGAAAACACCCATCCTTTGACCACTTAATTATAATAATAACCAAGCCAAAACGTGTATTTTATGTCGTAAATGTCGGAATTATGCGTGGATTGTGTTTTTATTATGTTTTAGGACTAAAAGATGAAAAAGGAGGAAAACACGGGCTTTCACGGGCGTTAATCGAAGAAAAAGACAAAAGACGAAGTCAAAAGATCAAGAGTGCAAAAGATTGGAAGTCAATGGGCCTATTTTGAAGATTTATTGAAGAAAAGGACCAAAGATGGAAGATTTACAAGTCGAAGAACTCAAGTCTAATATAAGAAATATTAAGACAAGTTCAAGATTTTATCGACAAATCCCGAGCCAAAGTCGAGACTTTAATTTAATTTAAAGACGAGACGGAAGAAAAGAAAGAAGACAAGTCACCACCTACCAACCTCACCACTCCCCTATAAATAGAGGACTTCACACCCATTTTGGGAGTTAGTTAGTTTTAGGAGTAGTTTTATATAGGTGTAGTTTATTTCTCTCTCTAGTTTTTATTTTATCTCTCTAGATTAATTTGTAGAACCTTTAATCTTTATGTTTTAATGTTTGAATCTTATACTTTTAATCAAGCTTTTAATTCATCTCCTTCTTCCTTTCTTGTTTTCTATGGTTTAATCTTTGCTTATGTTTATGTTGTGTTCTTGAGTTTTTATAGATTTGATTAAGTGGGTTTTGATTATTTGGTTATTAGTGTTAGTTTTATTGATTTGGTTTGATTTATTATTGATAGTTGATTATTAGTGGTTAGTTTGGTTTAATTCTTAGATTGATTATGGTTAATTTTAGTTAAATTCGTGCCTTATTTTTCCCAGTTTTCGTCACTGCTGTTTTTATTCCGATCCAGTTCATTTTTACCGAACCAGCTTTATTTTACCGAATGAGCATTTATTTTACCGAACCAGAGTTTTTATTCTTTTTCCCGACGAAGCTAGTATTTCCAAACGAAGCTTTTTATTTCGAACGAAGTAGGTTTTTCCGAACCAAGCTATTTTTACGAACGAAGTCTTTTATTCCGAACCAACTAGTTTTTGCCGAACGAATGAATTTTCCCGAGTGAAGGAATTTTACCGAATGAAGGAAATTATTCCGAACGAAGCAGAAATTCCGAACGGAGGACTTTTTCCGAGTGAAGGACTTTATTCCGAACGAAGGTATTTTACCCAAGTGAAGGATTTTTCCCGAACGAAGATATTCTACCGAACGAGTAGTTTTTCTTAGATTTGTAATTTTTTTTATTTTAAAGAAAAAGTGACATTTTTCTGGATTTTGTTTTTAGCTTAATTTTAGTAATTCACGCATTTACCTTTTTAGTCGATAGTTATTTTCGTCTTTTAGTTTTCATTAATTATTAATCGTTCAGTTTTAATTCCCGTTTTATTATTTTAAATTGTCTCGTTATCATTAGTTAATTAGTTTTAGCTTCTTTTAATTACGTTCCGCATTTACCCTTTTAGTAGAAATAGATAACCAAACCTTTTTTTGTTGACCAAAAACGACTGAGTCACACTTAAACCTAAATCAATTCGAATTGAATCGAAAAAGAACCTAATAAAATTCAGTTATTAAAATGTGAACCAACTA
Source organism: Glebionis coronaria (assembly GCA_025667525.1). Classification (NCBI taxonomy): domain Eukaryota; kingdom Viridiplantae; phylum Streptophyta; class Magnoliopsida; order Asterales; family Asteraceae; genus Glebionis; species Glebionis coronaria. Next base: position 247,972,777 of record CM046880.1, on the reverse strand, counting down.
AGCTTATGCTAACTGGGTATTAAAATGGCACCGCTACCGGCTCTTTTCGTAAAGATTAACGGTTTTTTGTGGAGACGCGTTGGATTTTTGGATCCGTTCACTTTTGAATGTTATTTTCTTGCCAAAAATTTTCAAAAATCCAAAAAAATAAAAAAATTCAAAAAATCCCAAAAACAATTAAAAATCATAAAATGCATTTCTTTTCTAAGTTTTTCAACCAAAAATATTCCTCTTTATCCTCTATTGTGTTTAATTCTTTTCTCTAACCCTCTTATTTTTAATTCTTCATGGATTCGTATAGCTATTGCGTAGGGTGTGGGAGACCATTGTATGGTTTTCAAACATGTCAATGGTGTACATGTGAGCGGTGCGGCTCTGATATCGACAATACACAATTTGGATTTTGTCCATTTTGCAATTCAACAAATTCGTATTTCTCCTCTTACAATACTTTCTCACCCTCTCCCGTATATGACGATCCTTATCCTCAAAATGCACCGGGTTTTTCTCCATACCCGTGGTGCAATATTTGTGTGGGCCCTCACGATGCTTCTTCTTGTCAACCGATGAATATCTTTGAGCCAATTTCGTGCTATGATTCCGGTGTGTATAACTTTGAGCCCCCACATCACACCCTCACTCATCAATCCTCTCAGGGAATTAGTCCTGACCAACAACTCACTACTTTGAACGAAGTTCTAGAAAGTTTAGCTCAACTCCGAGTTGATTTGCATCAGGAAAGGCAACCTTTCCTTGATGGTGACCAAATCCTGAAATCCACCTACACCTTTTTGAGCCAATTTGGTCTTTTTCCCTTCTTTTCTCCACCAAAATGTTTAATTAAAGCGTGGGATAGAATGGGTTTAATTGAACATACTCGGGGAGATGATCAACAAAAGTTGCTTCATGAGATTCTTAAAGATGTGGAGGTTATCAAGGAGGAGTTAGTCGACTATATCACTCCTAACTGGAATGGTCCAGTCTATTATGATGATGATGACAAGGATGATGTCTACGATCTCAACCCATCTTCTGAAGTTACTACTCCTACTCTCGATCTTCCTAATGCGTCTAAGGATAGTGATTCATCGAGTGAGATTAGTGATTTTGGTCTCGACAAATTCTTTGATGATGAGGTTTGTCACATACTGACTGCTACGGAGCTTGAGGACGACGTTGCTCTTACGGATGACATTTCTCCAGGATATGAGAATTTCACGTTTGAAATTTCTCCTTTTCACCCATCTCCACCGGGAGATGCGGGCGATGACGATTTATTCTCTCCGAATTATGAGAAGTTCACCAATGAACTTGCTCTTGTAGATGAGGTGGAAGACGTTATTCTTCGTGACATATTATTGAAAGTTCATCTTCTTATATCTCAAATTGAAGCGTTGATTTCTCCTCCTATTAACGAATCTTTACCTCCGTATATTACACCCGTTGAGTATAATGACCCATTGCTGGAAGAAATCGACATTCACTCAATACCTCCGGGTGTTGATGATGATGACACGGAGGGGGATATTCTATTTGATAATTTGCTGCATGAATATATTGTCCCAAGTCCCCCTCCTGAGCACCTTTCCTCCCAACCTTTATAATCCATCACCGAGGATGAGTGCTTTGACCCGGGAGGTGACATTGATTATTTTATGATTGATAACCTTACGGCTTTGTTGCTATCTGAGCATCAATTGTCTTTGGGTTATGACAATTTGCTTACTTTACCCACCCCACCTCCCGTGGATCATGACCTCACATACTTCTCGTATGTTGAGCGGACTTTTCTCCCATTCAAGACTTATCCTCCTGCCTCTAATTTATTATGTTCCTCCGGGAACGAGGACAAGGTCTTTGATCCCGATATTACATTTGAGGCTTCCCCATGGAATATTTAATTCGTGGACGAGTCAGGTTCATGACTCGGTTAACAAAAACAAGCGCTTCTCGGGAGGCAACCCGATTATCTATCCTTTTTCTTTTGTTTTTCTAATAAGTGTAGGGGAGACCCTAGTATGTGTTTGTTGTTTTCTTTCTTATCATGTACAGGGATTTGAGTTTTCAGAGATACATTCTTGATGACTTTTGACGACCCGTGATTCCGTGTTCCCGTCTTCCCGGTTCTATCCTAAATTCTTTTGATTCTCTATTTTATATTCTTCAATATTGAAATAGGAATCAATTTAGTTGTGTCTTCCTTAGCAAGATTTAAACAAAGTGCACAATGTCCTAAGTGTAGGGGAGTTTACTCCCACATGCTTAAACATTGAGGACAATGTTTATATTAAGTTTAGGGGGGACTTCTATCGAAGTTAAGTGGGATTTTCCTTGTATTTCTCCTCATTTTAACCGGAAAATTGATTTTTCGACATTTTTCAAAAATTTTGATCTATTTTGGCCTTGTAGTTTTTCCTTTATTATAGTTATTTAATTTCGTTGCTAGAATAAATTTTAATAAAGTGGTTTTAATTTTCAAACGTTGTGAATCTTTTGACTCAACCCGAGATTACTTATCCAAGTCTACTCTAGCTAGTATTCTTAATGTGTTTACGTCAAGTTTTGGTAGGCTTTTATATAGGGAACTTTAAAACGCGAAAGTCTTAGCTCTTACGGGTTAAGAACAAGAACTTTTCGCAAGTTCCTATAATTGATCCTAGAGGGTCGTTTATCAAGGGAACTTTAAATGCAATTTCTAAACTTGAAAAAGTCTAATAAGATGCAAGATCCTATAGACGACTCGAAAACCCAAAACTTTAATTTAATAGGCTAAGCATCCACGAGTCTCATTTCTTGAGATTTTAAATTGTGGAGAACGAGAGATGATAGAGTATATTATAAGTTTGGTATTCTTTCATGAATTTATGTGAGTTGATTATAAGCTTTTTCTCCCATCGCTTGTTAATAAATATAACTGCAATAAGTAAGGTGTACAATTTGAAAAGTTACTTAGCTTCTAGCCCAAGATCGTTTAAAAGTTGCTCGGTATTAATTAGAGTTCATAGCCAAGGCATAACTTATTGAAGCGGGATGCGAAGATTGGCGAGTCCGAAAAGGCCCTAACAAGGCATGAGGGCTACATTTTGTTGCTAAAGATCCCAAGTGATGTGAAGAATCATTTATCAAAAATCAATATGAAGGATCGAGACACACGACGAAAAGCAAATACTCCCCTAAAGATCATGGAGAAGTCTATCCAAAAAGGCCCTAACAAGGTATGAGGATAAATAGATCCAAGTCCTAAAAGGAGGCGGATCGTTGTATATCAAAATCCCAAATAAAGATTGGAGAAAAATGAAGTCGTGGTCCAAATATGAAGAATCTCTCAAAACTTCAAGTGAAGAAATTCCTATTATGAAGAGAAGACCATTATTTCATGAACGTCTCTCAAGATTTAAAGTATGAAGTCAATGCCAAATATCGGTCCGAGAAAGGTCTCAAATCGTGAAGCGAGTTATGCCAAGATATGAACTTTATCAGGTCCCGAGAAGCAGTTTTAAAAGATTTTGTCCTTTAGCTAACTATTGATTAAATCATTCTACTTTATTTTCGACCTAAATAACTATTGAAATAAGTCAAACAATGCATCCCCGTGATCATTCAAGACAACAATAAAAGATAAGAGATACACCTAGGAATAAGGGAGTCTAAGTAAATAATTGGCCCACATGAGTTTGTGTTAGTTTGCTAACTTATAATAACAGTGATCTCGTTTTTAAACTTGGTATGGGGAACATGAAACTTGAGGATGATAATCAATCATGACATTCCAAAACCCTAAGGTAAATTTTTGATCTTTTTACTTGTTTTCTTCCTTTAAATATTTTGTCTCTTTAATAAACGCCAATGTGGATTGATTGTGATGGAAAATGTAAAACTTGCTTTGTAATTAATGCATTGCATGAGGACATTGCAATGGTCAAGTGTATGGGATTTAATAAGTGTGAAAACACTTGTCCTTTTACCAATTAACTATAATAATAACCAAGCCAAAACGTGTATTTCATGTCGTAAATGTCGGAATTATGCGTGGTTTATGTTTTTGTTGTGATTTAGGATCAAAATATGAAAAGGGAAGAAAACACGGTCTTTCACAGGCTTTTATCGAGGAAAAAGACAAAAGACGAAGTCAAAAGATCAAGAGTGCAAAAAGAACGGAAGTCCAAGGCCCATTCTAAAGATTTATCGAATACAAAGTCTAAGGACGGAAGTTTAATAAAGCCGAAGAACTCAAGTCTAATTAATGAAGAAATTACAAGACGAGTTCAATTAATCCCGAGACAAAGTCGAAAAAGTCGAAGAATTTAGAAGACGAAAAGACGAGAGAAGAAAGAAGGAAGCTTTCAACACATGCTAATCTCCCTAATCCTCCTATAAATATCCTCCTAATATCACACTAGGAGGTGTTGGCTAATTTGACAAACTAGTCTTCCACCATTTTCATTTTCATGTCATTTAATTTATAGTCAATTTAATTTCATGTCTTGCACCTTAAATTTGTAAGTCTTTAATCTTTACTTTTAATTATTGGATCTTTACTTTTAATCAAGTTTTACTTTTAATCTCATCCTTCCTTTCTTGTTTGATTTAATTTAGTGTTTGGTTTATTGATTTGGTTGATTTAAATTTGATTAATCAAGTGGGTTTTTATAGTTTTATTGCTTTTGATTCCATAAAGTTTGTTGATTTAGATGTTTTAGTGTTTGGTAGATCTTAATTAGTGATTTATTGTTTTTAGTTTTATTGTTTTTGGTTGATTTAAGTTTTATTTTATTAAGTAGGTTTTGATTAATTTGGTTTTTATTGTTAGTTTTGTTGATTTGGTTTGATTTATTATTGTTAGTTGATTATTAGTGGTTAGTTTAGTTTAATTTTTAGATTGATTATGGTTGATTTTGTTTAAATTCGTGTTCCCTATTGCTTTGTTTTGTCCACTGTTTATTTTTCCCAGATTTTATCGAACGAGTTTATTTTCCCGAACCAATCATTTTTCCCGAACGAGGAAAAAAATACCGAACCAAACTGTTTTTATAAATTTTACCGAATGAAGCTTTGTGGATTTTTTTTTTACCGAGTGAAGAAAACAAATATACCGAATAAACAAATTTCCCGAACAAAGAATTTTGTCATTCCGAATAAAGAGAATTTATATAAAATTCCCGAACAAACAATTCACCTACCTGCCTACTTGCTTTTTAGTTTTCCCGCCAAAATCCAGCTGTGTGCTTGCTAGCTTGAGCTGCTTGCTTGCCTGCTTGTTTATTAATTAATATTGTTCCGTAATTGTTTAGTTTAATGTGAAAGTTGTTCCGATTTTTATTTTGAAAGTTATGTATTTTTAGTTGAATTTTTCATCTAATTTTAAAATTAACATTTTTTCGTGAAGTTCAAGTTTTATCTTTTATTTAGTACCCGCTTTGGTTTTTCCTCGTTTAGCTTTAAAGTACCATCTTAGTTTTATTCTCTCCTTTTTCATTTAGTAAACTTTATTTTCGAGTCGATAGTTAATTTCGTATTTTATTTTTATTTTTATTAATTGTTTCGCTTTAATTTACGTTTTATTATTTGTTTCGTTTCTTTTTAAAATAGTTTTATAACCCAATTTCTTTCATTTTTATTTAAGTAAGTTTTATTTTTAATTCGAAAAGTTTATTTTTATTTTTTATTTTCGCTTTTACTTTATTAATTGTTTCTTTTAATATTTGTTTTAATATTCGTTTTAATATCGTTTTAATTTTTAGTTTTTAATATTCGTCTTGTTTTACGTTTCTTTATTATTTGTCATTCGTGTTTAGTTTATTCTTTTTACTTTTTGCATTTACTTTTTAATTAGCTTTAGATAATCAACGACGTTTTCTTTTATCCACCAAGAACGACTGAGTCACACTTTGAACCAGAAATCAATTCGAATTGAATCGAGACGAACAAATTTTCATACTTGGCAAAAACCAGTTATCACGTAGCCAATACCTCGACACTCAGGAACAGGTGGTGGCCGGGATGGTCTAAGCTCCACCCGATGGTATCACATGCTCATCATTTTAAGAAATTGATGAGTTCGATGAGCTAGATGAATCTAAAGCACTAGAAAGTTATAAACTCGTATATCTCAACTCCTCGTCTATCAGTGCTAATCAGGCTCTCAACGGCGCTCTCACCCTCTTCCACACAGTCCTAACTTGCAAACAACCTCCCGGAACTCTACGATAGGGTATTCTCATTGGCATTGGCTCTCCATGTAGGATAATCACCTCACCTGGAAGTACTTGTGCCTCCACATAATCATCCTCCTCATCCATGTCCATGTCCTCTCCATCATCATCCACACCCTCAACACCGTATACCCCAACATCCACATACTCATCATCCTCATCATCTCTAACTACGTCCATCTCCCCGTCCTCGGGTTCCGGCCCAATACTAGCAGTCCAAACACTCCTGGTGAAGTAGGCTGAACACCATCGTCCTCACTATCTCTAATCCACTCAATCAATGTACGATGGACCACAGTCGGTGCCCTATCCACCGTAGTAGAAGCATCATAATGATAAGCAATCTCATCCTCAACGTCCTCCTTCAGAACTTCCTCCGGATCCTCTTCTGGTTCGACATGGACTGGTATCAACTCAATCTCCTCCTCTTCCCAGTCTCCTTAGATGCATCGGACTAGTCACTGACAATAGACGATGGCATATCCTGCAACAACCAAACGTTTATATAAGAACAATATATACGACAATTGTAGGGTATGCATGCAAAATAGATATGTATAGAAATTAAAAGCATGTATTGCATAGTGAATACTCATGCATAGTATATATCTATATCATACATATAATACATATACCATTATCATATGTAGTATATATACACATATATCATATATTACTTATCAAGTAGAACAAAAACATGTATCGGTTTTAGTGTAGGCCTAAGATGCAAACCTAGTTTGTAAGATATTGTAAATTTTGCTTATATTCTAGAGAAAGAAAGAGATAGAAAGATGGTGAGAACACACACACTTAGAGAGAGAGAAAGTGAAAGAAAACACCTTCAACTATGTGAAAATAATAAGTGAACCACACCCTCTCCAACTAAAGAGAGGGTTTATATACCCAAGCCTTGTGATGGGCTTGGGCTTACAATGGGCCGCCAGCCTACACAAGTTGTAGGCTTGGATTGGCCTTGTTTGTTTAACATTATGTTAACTAGACTACCAGCTACTACTTAATCTATTGTTGGAGTGACCGAACCTTTCTAATACGTAAAATGTATTTCTAACAATCTCCCCCTAAGGGAGGTCAGTCCAAACAAGGGTTTTACCCAAGTTACAATAATATAATAAACCTAACATACTATGCTTGTCTTGAGCTCGTAGTCTTCGTCTTCCTTTTCTTTTCTTTTTTGGTGAATATGTTCATGTGATCTTTGATTTCAATCTTGAGCATTAATCTCTTGCATTAATCTTGTGCATCCACCACTTGTGATATTCGCCTCTTCGTGACTTCATGTCCCACATACTTATACCTTTGTAATTCTTGAAAGCTTCAGAGTTTTATACGGCGGAAGACTTGACTTTTTATGCTTTCTAGAGTTTGTTGATGTATTAATTGCAAAAAGTATAAGCATGCGGGGACGACTTCTTCTCAGATTCCGCAACGCCACCGTCTTCAAATGTAGTAACATAAGTAGACACGAACGAAATGGCTTTGAACATTTCATTCTAATTCCATAGCATTTTACCTCCGGTAGATGAAGACCGTTGGATGATATATAAAATATCGTACTTGTGACAGGTAGATTTAATTAAAAATCTCCTTAACAAGATTTCGCGGGTAAACCCGTTCTCTTTACTCGACCGTCCAAAGCTGACTGCGAGCGTAAAGAGTGAATCATTTGGATAAAATTATCCATGATTGAAGCCGTCAATTCCGATTCCTGGAACAAGTTTGATTCATTAAAGAATCGCACCATCGTTGCTTTCTAGTTGTCACGAGCTTAACCCTAGAAGGATTTCCACTCATCACCGTGAACACTAAGGTATCACTCTGAGTGTTCTGGCAAGATCACTAAGATATTGCATAGAGGCCTGGAACGTGTTTAAATTCAATTAAGAATTAAATAACTGGTGCTTTCCAGTTATCACAAGTTTGATTTATAAAGAATCACACAAGTCACCTACCATGAGCTTTTTAATGTTTGCTCAAGAAGGTTTTCCATCTTCATTGTAAACACTTGTGTATTACTCGGATGTTCAGGCAAGATCATGAAGATTTTGCGTAGCACTCTTAGTATCATTCTTACTTTTCATAGAGTGTGAAAAAGCAAGGAAATATGGAAGTGTGTCCTAATGAGATAATTGATAATCTCAAATGGCTCTAGACTCAATCGTGCACTTTGGATTTTTAGTGATCGGAGGCTGGAGAGGAGTGCCACCTTTTCAATATCAATATATTCGGAGTGAATAAATCAATAGATAATTTGTTGTCTCCGTGTGATTAAAACAAATACCTTTTGAGAGATATCTGAGTTAGCTGGGATGGGTTGTGCATTGCATCATTGGGTACATGATGTCTATCTTCAATATCGAGCATCATTAAAAATGATCTCAATAGCATGTGTGTTGACCTGGTATCAGCCTAACGTTGTAAGGAGGGCTTCTTTCTTTAGACCCTTTATCTTTACAATTCTTTTTCATTCTTCAACCCCTTCAATGCTTACCAATGCGTCATAACTAGCACCTTGTTGTGATTGTTCCAGTGTTAACTTAAGGACTTGGTCGGCATTCAGCTACGTTCACTAACTTTCTCCATCTTTCCTAAGGACTACTATTTCTAGCTATGGGATGTCCTTGGGAAGATTCCTCCAGTTTTGGAAGAATCATTGGACTTAACCTATCCTACCATCCATATGTCACCACAATCTTCATCGTCGTGAATTAAATGGGTTCTGGGTAAGTATATGTCACCATGAAAGTCCATTTTGATATAGCAAATCCATTTTTCTCCCCTTAACATATGCCACGATATTCGAAAACATTTCGCACATGTTGGGATGAGCCATCATGTTAAATCAAACCATATGTGATAAATTCCCATATTAAATCACATTTTCTCCCCCATATTAAAAATATTAACCCAACTGATATTTTTGATATCAATTGATTTAATGGAGCTTAAAAAGTTTTTGGGAAGAAAAATGCAAATCCAATTATCGACATGATACCAAAAGTTGAGATATGATACCGATTAGTAAAATGATCACATATTCACCATATTAGAATGTATTGACAAGGTTGGACCTGACTGATGAGAACATCATATGATAAGATCAAATGGTTCTTGTTGGCACATGTTGGTCGCCTCGTCACGTCTGAAGTCATCTCTTGACACCACATGTACGATTGGTATTGTTGTCTTGACACCAATTTGTGAACTTGGCACTTTCAGCGTCGAAGATTTTGAATGCTTTAACAGTTGCTCCCCCTCCATTGTTGACCCGTGTTCTATAGAAAGAGCTGTAGTCGTTGTATGAGTGGTTGCATCATCGAGTATGTAGATACCAATTGACAAAATCTTCGGTTTGTAGAGATGATAGCTTCATAAAAATAAGATTTCTCTTGTTGTGACAAATAAATGCACTGATGCGTACATTTATTCGTGTTAGATTGTGTTATAAAGTAAACACAATCCCTTACATGGTTCTAAAGTAAACCATGCCTGAGAAAATTAATTCCCGTTGTTGAGCCATGGCTTTTATAGGAAATGCTTGACTTTAATATGAAAAGTGGGTTGCAGTCTAAAATAACTACAAGCCAAATAGGCATGTTTTAAAATATTTACAACTTATGTACGAACTCTATTTATGGCGCCGTGTCGATATTAATCAACATTTCTAAGACCGTAAATATTATCGTACCAAAAGACATGCCTTTGAAAAAATAAAAATATTTTTGGATTGTTTATGAAATTTTTCAATTTTTATGGTTTTTATATGGTTTTATATGTTTGTATTTTGCTTTTTTGGATAAAAATATTAAACAATATATACGAATGATCACCAAGGATTCAGAAAATAGTTTACCACCATTGTTCATTCGCTTCATCTACCAATTCCTTTAGAGTCTCGGGCGAGAAAGTTCTCAAACCTAGCTTGTCGGCCAGAAATTTCATTCGAGCACGATCTAAAGCCTTTGTGAAAATATCCGCCAATTGATACTCAGATCGGACAAAATAAAGCTCTATCACTCCATTTTTCACTTGCTCCTTGATAAAGTGGTAGCGAATGTCAATATGCTTCAACCGGGAGAACTAAACGCTGTTGCAGAATAAGGAAATTGCACTTTTGTTGTCGCAATACATCGGAATTTTGTTGAAACCTAGACCATAGTCGGTTAATTGCGATATCATCCAAAGAATTTCAGCACAAGAACCGGACATAGCTATGTATTCTGCCTCCGTACTTGAAATTGTAGCGCTTTTCTGCCTTTTCGATGCCCAACTGATTAGTCGATCTCCTAGTGGTTGCAAAGTTCCACTCGTGATACGCCTTGTATCTTGAAAACCCGTGTGATCCGCATCTGCATATGCCAAAATTGGAATCGAAGAGTCCTTCGAATACCAAATTCCCCGATTAATGGTTCCTTTAATATACTGAAAGATGCGTTTAATAGTGGCTAAGTGTAACTCAGTAGGCCTACTTTGTTACCGATCACACATACAGATAGCAAACTGAAGGTCGGGTCGACTAGCTGTAATATACAGAGGGGTACCAATCATTCCCCGATAAAGTGTCAGATCAACGGCAATCCCGTTTGGATCTGCATCTATCTTAGTTCGTGCCACCATTGGAGTATCCACGGGGTCGCAAGATTCCATCTTATATTTCTTAAGCGATTCAAGGGCATACTTGGATTGATTGATAAAGATGCCTCTAGGACTTTGAGATATTTGAATACCTAAGAAAAATGATACCTTACTGATGATTGTATTTTTACCCCTTTAGGAAAAGGAAGGTAAATTAGGGTAAGCGTGCACCACGATTTAGGAAAACCGTGTGTAAATGACCCTAAGTGAGTTCGTTCTCGAGGAGGCTAGTGTGTTGTGTAATGAATTGATTTTGATTGATGATTATATTAAGAAGAAAAGAGAAAATAAGAAAGAAGAAAGAAAAAGACGGTTACGAAAACGGATTAAACTAAGACGAAAAAGGCGATCACGCAAAACGAGAAATAGGGCAAAAATTAAAAGTTTAACCTAAAAATTCCTAAAAATTACTAAAAATCCACAATAGAATTCTAAGAGTTTACAAAAAATCCAAACTTGCTAAAACCTTTTAATTAATTAGATAATGACTTTTTAATTCTAATTAAAGCCCTAAAAATCACAATTAATTATTAAAAAGCCCTAAACAAGATCTTCATGTTTTTAAACCTCAAAAATGACCTAATTAAGCTAAAAAGTATTTTTAAAAATTTTAAAACCAAATTAAACTATTTTTAGATACTTAAAAACTATTAAAATCTATTAAAACTTAAATTAATTCTAGAAAATAAATGAAAAGTCCTAAAAAGATTTGGAAAGTTACAAAACTCCTAATTATGTGTCTACAATCTAGGAAAAGTGAAAAAAACTTAAAAAATTAAACTTTTAATTTTTAATAATAAAATAATAATCAAATAATCAAATAAATCAAAGTTTACTAAAAAATTCTAAAAAATTACCAAAAATCCTAAATAATGTAACTAGAATAGAAATGCAATCAAAAGTTTCTAAAACCTTTTTAATAATTTTGTATTAAATTTTGAAAGTTAGCTAAAAACCCTAAAATCAAATAAAATTAAAAATTAGACTTTTTGAAAACTTTTTGGGCTGTAAACCTCAAATTACTTTAATAAAACCTAAATACTATTTTTTTGGATTTTTAAAATGATTTTTACTATTTTTAAACTACTTATCTAAAAACGGCTAATTAAAAATTAATAAAAAATAAATAAATAAAGGGAAAAATCCAAACTTAGCACAGAAAAGTCCTAAACTCTAATACAGTCCTAGGAAAAATCCAAACTTAGAAATAAGCTAAGCCAATAAGCTTAAATAAGCTAAAAAGGCCACGGCTTATTTATGAAAAGCCAAAACCAAACCCCTCTAAATATATTTTGAAATGAAAGCTATCAGTCAAAGACCCTAGGGCAGAGATGGTTAACACGTTTGGTTGTGGGAGGAGTGGCGCAGGTTCGAGTCCTGGCCACATCCTTTTTACATTTTATTTTTTTTTTCTTTTTAAACTTTAAAAACACAAAGCAGTGATTACTTAAGCCTTAAAAACACAATATTCAATCCAAATTATCAAAAATTAAAGCTGATTAAGCCAAAAAAAACGTGCCCAGGTTAGAACTTGTAACTGATGAACAAAAGTGTTATTTCTTCACTTGTGAATAAATGATCAAGAGGGCTTGATCTTGGTTTTGTGGTGTTGTTTTGTTGGACAATAGGCACCCCTACACTCAGTTGGAGTGTAGGGAGTCAATATAACACAAAAACAAGCCAGATCAAACACAAAATCAAACCAAATGCATAAAAACAAGTTACTGATCTAGCTATGCAGGTCTGAGGTGTTTTTGCTGATTCAAAGTGCTTAAAAACGAATTTCAACAAGGCAAATCTTGCATATAAGCCAACCAAATAGCATATAACCAGTATACAATCTTACTTAAACCTATTTTCTATCAACTAGCAAGATTTGGTGGTCAAATAAACACAAAAGCATGAACAAAATGCAGTTTCTGATTTTAGACCATATTATCCACTTTTTAGCATGCACAAGTGTTCAATGTCCTACCAAACTGACATACAAGCCAACAAACATCCTAACAACAACCTAATAAATGCATTAAGACATATTTCAAGCCAAGAATCTTGTTAAAAACCTGCCTAAAACACAAATCCAAACACCCCTTAAAGTTTCTGAAAATCCAATTTTTCAAAGCAAATCTATTTAAATCCAAACCAAATTGATTTTAAACAATCTAAACAAGCATTCTAACATGAATTGAGCATATCCAAACAACTAAACAACTCTTAAACAGATTTTTCACAAAAATCATGCAATATCACCAATGACTGAAAAAAATAAAAAGGGAACAAGGTTTATACCTTAAGGGACCTACATCCAGGTCCCTTAGTGGCAGCTTAGCCACCTCTTATAGGCTGGGGCCTATGCAGAACCTTTAACAACAATCAAGACACAACCTGCTAAGAAAAAAATGAAAACACAAGAACAATACAAACTTTCTGATTTTTCTGAAACTTTACAAACCTTTTCAAAAACTTTGAACCAGTGAATCCTGAAACTTTGATACGTTTTAAAACAAGATCAAACTCAGAAATCTAAGAATTCCAATCCACTTTCACTTCTTGGATTCTTTGATTTCTGAAATTTGAAAACCTTTTTGAAATCTTTGAAAACTCAAATTTCAAACACACAAGTGTTACACAATTTTAAAAATTGAACTCAGCTAGGCTTTCTACACACACACAACTTTTAATAAACATAAAAAGGAATTAAATTGTTTTGACAAATACCAAACTTTTATTTCATTAAAAAGGGATTACAATGTTAAAGCCTAAAAACTGGAACAAGTATAAAGGGACACATGCGTCTCCTTTATATACTAAACTATAGAACAAACTAGAAGCTTAAACCCTAATGCCTTAAAGCCCTAAAATGCCCTTGGATTTTGACTGAAAATTAAGTCAATTTGCTCCCATGTGATCTTGTACTTGTAGCCAGCTTGCATCTTGTGATCTTGGACGTCTATTTTGAACTTGGGGACCAAGAGTAACATGGGACGTTGGTTTAGTCGGGTGTAGGGTTTTGAGGGAAAGGGACGGGGCAGGGGAGGGTCCCACAAGACACATGGGTGTGTCTTGTGGCGTTTTGAGATGTGGGTTGTGGTGAGAAAAGAGTGAATTACTCATCTGGAAAAGTAGGGTAAAAACCCCTTTGATTTAATTAGTGTTCATCCTGGGTTTAAATTAGGGTTTATGTAGGATTAGTGTGGGTTTAGATCCGGTTTGGGGTTAAGTATTATTTAAATACTTGTTTTGGAGGGAAGGGTTTTGGTTAATTAATAAAACGTGAGTGGAGGGTGACTAGGATGGAGGAGATGAGGTGTAGGATGGTGAGTGGTGGGTTGGAGTGACATGGCAGTTTAATAGGCTGGGGTGAGTTTAGGTGTTTGGCAGAAAAGGCCCCCAAGCTTCTTTGTTTCTTCCATGTTGTATTAAATAGCCATCAACACCCAATTTTCCCTTTAACAACTTTTGAGTAATTGTCATTTTTGGCACAATTACTTTAAAAACTTTTAACAAGGGCTTCAAATGCAATTCTTGGATTCTTCAAGGACTGATCTTGTAATATCTTCAAACTTTAGGGACCCTATTCATAATTATGAACATTTGAGGGGTATAAAGTGTTAATCTTCAAAATTTTAGGGACCAAACTTGCCAATCTTCAATTCTTCAAGGGCATTTTTGTAAAATCTAAACTTGGGCCTGGTTCATTGTGCGGCTTCGTTTCCCGTGTTCGCTTTTGAATGATTCTTGTGATCTTTTGCCATTTCCTCAATATCCGTACATAAAAATACACAAGTAACAAACACAAGCATATATTTGGTAGTTTTAATGATATTTTATGCATTTTAAGCCCGATTTGGACGATGAGACAATGTATAAAAGCAGTCTCATCACTCCCCCATACTAAACCATTGCCGTGCCCTCACGCAATGCTAGAATAAAGTATCGTAGCATCTCCAAAATTCAATTTTATTCACTTATTGAACGATAAACTAGCTACACTACTACTATTGCTACTACTACTTGTGTTATAGACATAATGTATGATTTTCATCGCAAAATGGGACGTTTAGGTTCATAGAATAAGAACACGTGAATGCTTCGTTAGAAATAATTTCGTCGTTCTCGATTTTCACCCTAAATCCATGCCAAGCGTGCAACGAGATCATTGTCATTATAAGTTAGTAATGCTAACACTACTCATATGCCCTAATCACGTACTTATCCTCCCATTATCCCTAAGTTGTATCTCTTATATTTTATTTTGTCTTGAATGTTTCACGAGGATACATTTTTGACTTATGCGATAATAGAGATTTAGGTCTAAAAATAGAGTCCTAACGGTGTAACTAAGACCATCAAATCAATAACCCCTCCTAATAGACAACGATGTTAAAAAATTAAGTTGACAAGAAGAATCGATAAACACGGTTTTATAACGGTTTTGAACATGAGACTTATTACCAAGACTTTTATACGCCCCCTAACGGAAGGGCCTTATTATCTTTGGTTTACCTCCATCTTTTATTCAACTTCGCCATGAAGCTTTTATTATGACTTCGGTCTTGCCTTGCCTTTTATTATCCGCCTCATCGGTGGTTTTATTAGCCAAAGACGTATATCCTCACACTAAAGCGAATTTTGGATCTTTAAAGCTTCGAAGATTAAGGCTTATTTCACTTTTAATTTTGCATAGATTTTAGGCCTTGTGGGGCTTCAAATTGTTTGCTAGATTTAGGTGAGCACTTGAAATCTTATTATTGGGTGAAGCTTTCGATTATTCGGGTGCCAATACTTCAAAACCGTGACGCTGGCGATACCTTAATGTCTTCCCAATTTAATTACACGGAAGCTACTAGAAAAGACTAGAAACCAAACAATCCTAACTAAACCGCTAAGTCAATATTTATTAAGCAAAAAATATTTACAAGAGAAGGGAGAATAAGCAAACAACGAGAACACATGAGTTTTTGAAAGAATACGAGTACTCTACGTTTAGCATAGTAACTTATAATTAAGTCTATCATTTCTCGTCCTCATTTTAGAGACTTAGCCTAATGTGTAGTTAAGGAATCAAAGCTAAGTGCTCAACACGCACGGTCGAGTCAAAAATTACTCTTATTCTCGCCATCGGAAAATCTACATTCGTGTCTTCAAACACTTATAAAACATGAGAAAAATTTTAAAATTTGGCCATTTTTAGCCTTATTTTGCAATAAAAACGATAAACAAAACGATAAACTTTGGAAAGCGTGAAGGTTTGGCAAGGCAAGTATCTATTCACCCCCCCCATACTAAAGTTAAACATTGTCCTTAATGTTTCGAGTCTAGGGGTGCAAAACACCCCCATACTAGAGACGTAGTCGAATGCCTAATCTAGCATGGAAAGGGTGTAACCAATAAATTAATAGCCGTTTATGAAGTGTGCTAAAAACCTAAGGTTAGAACAATCAAGGATATATCATGGATATTGAGAAATGTCTCCAAAGTAAACGATCGAGTGCTCCCATAAAACGAACACGAGAGGCTCCAATCGTGAAGATCATGATCTAAAAACCACAATTCACAAACAACCACGGAACAAAGGTTGGAAGGGCACAAATCCCCTCACATTACACTAGTTAGAAAGCGATAATATGTACATGGATAAGCATGGGTCTCCCCCACGAGGCACTTTGTTTTTGATAACCGAGTCAAAAGCTTGACTCAAATCCCCATAAATGTGATCATTTAGGGATAATCATGGTATGGTCAATTTTTGGTGGGGCTTACATGATAAACAAGGCCCAAAAACAACCGGTATAAAGGACTAAGTCCTTTGATGATGCAAAATGCCGGGATCGAAGATGGCGTTCTCGTTTTCATTGGAAAAACAAATCAACTCCACTTCATCAATAGTCAACAAAAACTCAAAGAGTTTCAAGAAAATAGGAGAGAAGAAATAGAAGGGTGGGACAACGGGTAAGTCTCTAAAAACATGAGCTACTCGAGGTAGACTCGCACCAATCAAATGAAAAGATTTTCCATTTATTGCATCGGTGGATGACCGAGATTTCCCTTTATAAGCAATTCCAGGATCAAATATCTCGTCCTCGGTGGAGAAAAGGAAGGGAAAATATGGGGCTTCCCCCACACTAAGTCCACACAAAGCATCGTCAAAAGGAGAAGACGAGCTTGTAGTACTCAATAAACACGGTGATGACGGAGTTAGAGTTGTAGAAAAATCTTTTAAATCAAAGTTAAAATCTTTTCCTTTTTCATCTTTTAAACTCTCCTTGTGAAAACCCGATTTGATTATGTCAAAAATATTTGGTGTATCTAAAGCAATGTTAGTCACACTAAAAATTCTCACATTTTGAAATCTTTTTGGTTTAGGTGGTGGTAAGTTTTCAAAACGTTTGTCAACAAAGAAAACTTCCCCATCGGGATCAACGTATTCATCATCCGAAGAATCATTCACAATTGGAACCGTAGGCTCAACACTCTTAACCTCCACCGGCGGAGGGGACGGAACTTCATTTTTCTCAACAACTCCTAAAACTCTATTTGAAATCTTTTTGCAAATGTTTTTGATGGGATTGACATTGTACAAAGATGTGATAGAATACACATGAGAAAGAGTGGAGTTTTGGGTTGCATTAATGAAGAGTTCTTCCTCATTGAAACGAAGAGTGATTTTCCTTGCATGCACATCGATAAGTGCTCTCGAGGTATCCAAAAAAGATCGACCAAAAATTAACGGAACTTTAGGATCGATGGGAATATCAACAACAATAAAGTCTACAGGATAGTAGAACTTTCCAACTTTCACAAAGACGTCCTCGGCAACTCCACAAGCTAGAATCGTAGAATGATCGGCCATTTCGATTGACATTCTTGAAGGAGTGAGATTTGGAAGATTGAGCGATTTAAAAATCTCAAGAGGCATCAAATTAATACTAGCACCAAGATCGGCCAAGGCGTAGCATTCTTCCATGTCTTGTATAGCACATGGGATTAAAAACTTGTCGGGATCACCGACTTTTTGAGGTATGCGGCTTAGAGAAACCGAAGAACAACTAGACGATTTTTGCAATTTCTCTTTGTTATTCAACATACTTTTGAAGTTCGCGGAAAATCGAGGCATCATGACTAAGGCGTCGGCAAAACTTATATTAAAATGCAAGTCACGAAACATTTTCATAAAAAGTTCAAATTGATAATTATTTCGTTCTTGTGCCTTTTCCTTGTCTCGTCTTGAAGGGTAGGGTAAAGGTGGTTTGGGTTGGGGCATAGTAGGCAAAGGCATCGGCCTTGGAATCTTGGGTTCCATGATTGGTGTAGGTTCAACCGTAGGTGTGGCATGAGCGGTACTTCGTGGGCTTTGAATGTGCTCCTTTTCAACCACCACCTCGGGTTCTTTCTCTTTTTCCTTCTCCATAGAAGTACTTGGACGAGAAATGGGTTCTTTGAAAGTTTTACCACTACGAGTAGTAATAACCTTCAACTCTCCTTTCGAGTTTACGATGGTATCACTAGGAAGACCACCCGAAGAAGAGGGCTTACACATGATAGCTTCAAACATTTTAGCCATTCGGTCTTCAAACTTAGATTGCCTAGCATCCGCTTTTAACAATTCTTGCTTAATCTCATGTTGACCTTGCTCCAGTTTTTGTTGATTTTGTTGGAGACGTGTGACATTTCCTTCCATTTTATTAGCATGAGTTTTAAGTTCATTAGCAAGTTCATTTTTTAGCTCGTTTTTCAACTCGGACCTTAAGCTAACCATTTCACGTTGCATGTTGTCAAACTTAGCATCATTAGCCTTAGCATAATTCAAAAATTCTCCTTGAAGATTTTTGGTGTGACCATTTTGAAAACCTTGAGTAGAAGTTTGAAAATCACGGTTTTGGTTTTGGTTTGAAATTTTCCCATTTCCACTTTGATAATTACCCTTGTTGTAATTTCTTTGATTTCCTTGGTAATTTCCACCTTGGTTTTCGTTGCGATAATTATTAGCATTTTGATTTGGTGGAGCTTGATTTTGGCGGGAACCTTGACCGATTTGGTTATAAGTTCCCGTGGCTACATAAGCACTCGAAGTGTTACCATCCGCGGTAATGCACTCGGAAAGATCATGAGCTCCACCACACGACAAACAACTCTTAGAAACCGCTTTAACCGAAGCGGAATTCGAAGCTTCTTGAGCTTTCCAATGGGACATAAGGCTAGCAAATCTATCAAAAAATCGATTTTCTTCATTTGCTTCATCATGTAAAGTATTAATACTACGAGACGATGACGAGCCCAATTTGGCAACACTCGGTGTGTTACGAGGGCTATAAACCTTAGACCTATTCTTAATTATGACCAAAGCTTCTTCAACCGTTTTACACAAAAAATTACCACCCGCGGCGGCATTTAGATAATCTCTTTCATGATCATTAAGTCCATTGTAAAACGTGTCGATTTGATGTAAGTCGGAAAAACCGTGATGAGGACATTCATGTAACATCTCCTTAAACCTATTCCAAGCCGTTGAAAAACTTTCATTTGATTCTTGTGAAAATTTAGAAATCTCATTTTTCAAATGCGTAGTCTTAGAGGGCGGAAAAAATTGGTTCACAAACTTTGAAACGAGATCCTTCCACGTCAATATAGAATTGGGTGGCTCTTTATCTAACCAAATTTTAGCGGGCCCTGCTAAGGAATACGGAAAAAGCATCATCTTAATCGAGTCATTCGAGACATCCTTAAATTTGCACGTGGCGGTAAGACGATTAAATTGGCGGATATGGTTGTGAGGATTGTCATTCTCATCACCACGGAATTTGTTGTTTTGGATCATCGACAACAAACCCGTTTTCACCTCAAAATTCTCCGCAAGGATAGCGAGAATCACAATAGCTTCTCCATAACCCTCGGTGGGTGCTTGAAGTAACTCCATCATAGTTCGATTCGCCATGGTTGGTGCTTCTCGTACAATTGGTTCGTCAATAGGAGACTCCTCACTAGAATGAGTTGGAGTGGGAGTTTTGTTCTTTCGTCTACGTGCACGTTTTGCTTGATTACGAGTTAGCATAAACGTCACGTACAACGTGGAGACGAGCAAAGAAGATTCTTTTTGGTATTTTGTATTTTTCAATTTTTTTGTGGTTTTTGATGGTATTAACTTTTTTTGGAAATTGGTGAATGTATTAAGTAGACACAAATCTACAAATCTCCTCCTTAATCAAATCTCTAGATTAAAGAAGCCTTAAGGAATGAAAACGATCACGTGGAGTGAACGCCTTCGATGACTTTAGAATGATGGTGGAACACCAAATCGTTTAAGAGGGTTTAATCAATAGAAACCAAGAAAATATATATGATATGTAATAATACTTTGGGCGGCAAAACCCTCGATTCACTCTCAAAATCAAATACGCACAAGCAAGCGGAGGAAACGAGGCGGCGCGAAACACTTAAGAGCCTTTTTCCTTTAGGTCATGAAATACAACCGCCTTATACCCACCTTATAGTTTGTATTATCAAGATTAAGCTTCACGAAAGTATTTATCTATTTTTGCCTTTTTTCTTTGGTTTGAGATTCGAATACAATGATTGGGTAATGACCTCCCAAGTCAAGGTTGTGATTTCTCACGTATTTGGAGTACTTGTGAATTTATTGTTCTACGTATACAATATATTAATAATATTCACACAAAAACCGAAAAACGATAATACGTATTAGTAGAGTGCTACTAATACAAATACTAATTATGGCTATATAAAAAAAACAATGGTTCAATCAAAACACAACTCGCCTCCCCGGCAGCGCCGCCAAAATGATGATTGTATTTTTACCCCTTTAGGAAAAGGAAGGTAAATTAGGGTAAGCGTGCACGACGATTTAGGAAAACCGTGTGTAAATGACCCTAAGTGAGTTCGTTCTCGAGGAGGCTAGTGTGTTGTGTAATGAATTGATTTTGATTGATGATTACATTAAGAAGAAAAGAGAAAATAATAAAGAAGAAAGAAAAAGACGGTTACGAAAACGGATTAAACTAAGACGAAAAAGGCGATCACGCAAAACGAGAAATAGGGCAAAAATTAAAATTTTAACCTAAAAATTCCTAAAAATTACTAAAAATCCACAATAAAATTCTAAGAGTTTACAAAAAATCCAAACTTGCTAAAACCTTTTAATTAATTAGATAATGACTTTTTAATGCTAATTAAACCCTAAAAATCACAATTAATTATTAAAAAGCCCTAAACAAGATCTTCGAGTTTGTAAACCTCAAAAATGACCTAATTAAGCTAAAAAGTATTTTTTAAAATTTTAAAACCAAATTAAACTATTTTTAAACACTTAAAAACTATTAAAATCTATTAAAACTTAAATTAATTCTAGAAAATAAATGAAAAGTCCTAAAAAGATTTGGAAAGTTACAAAACTCCTAATTATGTGTCTACAATCTAGGAAAAATGAAAAAAACTTAAAAAATTAAACTTTTAATTTTTAATAATAAAATAATAATCAAATAATCAAAAAAAATCAAAGTTTACTAAAAAATTCTAAAAACTTACCAAAAATCCTAAATAATGTAACTAGAATAGAAATGCAATCAAAAGTTTCTAAAACCTTTTTAATAATTTTATATTAAATTTTAAAGTTAGCTAAAAACCCTAAAATCAAATAAAATTAAAAATCAGACTTTTTGAAAACTTTTTGGGCTGTAAACCTCAAATTATTTTAATAAAACATAAAAACTATTTTTTTGGATTTTTAAAATGCTTTTTACTATTTTTAAACTACTTATCTAAAAACGGCTAATTAAAAATTAATAAAAAATAAATAAATAAAGGGAAAAATCCAAACTTAGCACAGAAAAGTCCTAAACTCTAATACAGTCCTAGGAAAAATGCAAACTTAGAAATAAGCTAAGCCAATAAGCTTAAATAAGCTAAAAAGGCCACAACTTATCTATGAAAAGCCAAAACCAAACCCCTTTAAATATATTTTGAAATGAAAGCTATCAGTCAAAGACCCTAGGGCAGAGATGGTTAACACGTTTGGTTGTGGGAGGAATGGCGCAGGTTCGAGTCCTGGCCACGTCCTTTTTACCTTTTATTTTTGTTTCTTTTTAAACTTTAAAAACACAAAGCAGTGATTACTTAAGCCTTAAAAACACAATACCCAATCCAAATTATCAAAAATTAAAGCTGATTAAGCCAAAAAACGTGCCCAGGTTAGAACTTGTAACTGATGAACAAAAGTGGTATTTCTTCACTTGTGAATAAATGATCAAAAGGGCTTGATCTTGGTTTTGTGGTGTTGTTTTGTTGGACAATAGGCACCCCTACACTCAGTTGGAGTGTAGGGAGTCAATATAACACAAAAACAAGCCAGATCAAACATAAAATCAAACCAAATGCACAAAACAAGTTACTGATCTAGCTATGCAGGTCTGAGGTGTTTTTGCTGATTCAAAGTGCTTAAAAACGAATTTCAACAAGGCAAATCTTGCATATAAGCCAACTAAATAGCATATAACCAGTATACAATCTTACTTAAACCTATTTTCTATCAACTAGCAAGATTTGGTGGTCAAATAAACACAAAAGCATGAACAAAATGCAGTTTCTGATTTTAGACCATATTATCCACTTTTTAGCATGCACAAGTGTTCAATGTCCTACCAAACTGACATACAAGCCAACAAACATCCTAACAACAACCTAATAAATGCATTAAGACAGATTTCAAGCTAAGAATCTTGTTAAAACCTGCCTAAAATACAAATCCAAACACCTCTTAAAGTTTCTGAAAATCCAATTTTTCAAAGCAACTCTATTTAAATCCAAACCAAATTGATTTTAAACAATCTAAACAAGCATTCTAACATGAAATGAGCATATCCAAACAACTAAACAACTCTTAAACAGATTTTTCACAAAAATCATGCAATATCACCAATGATTGAAAAAAATAAAAAGGGAACAAGGTTTATACCTTAAGGGACCTACATCTAGGTCCCTTAGTGGCAGCTTAGCCACCTCCTATAGGCTGGGGCCTATGCAGAACCTTTAACAACAATCAAGACACAACCTGCTAAGAAAAAAATGAAAACACAAGAACAATACAAACTTTCTGATTTTTCTGAAACTTTACAAACCTTTTCAAAAACTTTGAACCAGTGAATCCTGAAACTTTGATACGTTTTAAAACAAGATCAAACTCAGAAATCTAAGAATTCCAATCCACTTTCACTTCTTGGATTCTTTGATTTCTGAAATTTGAAAAACTTTTTGAAATCTTTGAAAACTCAAATTTCAAACACACAAGTGTTACACAATTTTAAAAATGGAACTCAGCTAGGCTTTCTACACACACACAACTTTTAATAAACATAAAAAGGAATTAAATTGTTTTGACAAATACCAAACTTTTATTTCATTAAAAAGGGATTACAATGTGAAAGCCTAAAAACCGGAACAAGGATAAAGGGACACATGTGTCTCCTTTATATACTAAACTATAGAACAAACTAGAAGCTTAAACCCTAATGCCTTAAAGCCCTAAAATGCCTTTGGATTTTGACTGAAAATTGAGTCAATTTGCTCCCATGTGATCTTGTACTTGTAGCCAGCTTGCATCTTGTAATCTTGGACGTCTATTTTGAACTTGGGGACCAAGGAGTAACATGGGACGTTGGTTTGGTCGGGTGTAGGGTTTTGAGGGAAAGGGACGGGGCATGGGAGGGTCCCACAAGACACATGGGTGTGTCTTGTGGCATTTTGAGATGTGGGTTGTGGTGAGAAAAGAGTGAATTACCCATCTGGAAAAGTAGGGTAAAAACCCCTTTGATTTAATTAGTGTTCATCCTGGGTTTAAATTAGGGTTTATGTAGGATTAGTGTGGGTTTAGATCCGGTTTGGGGTTAAGTATTATTTAAATACTTGTTTTGGATGGAAGGGTTTTGGTTAATTAATAAAACGTGAGTGGAGGGTGACTAGGATGGAGGAGATGAGGTGTAGGATGGTGAGTGGTGGGTTGGAGTGACATGGCAGTTTAATAGGCAGGGGTGAGTTTGGGTGTTTGGCAGAAAAGGCCCCCAAGCTTCTTTGTTTCTTCCATGTTGTATTAAATAGCCATCAACGCCTATTTTCCCTTTAACAACTTTTGAGTAATTGTCATTTTTGGCACAATTACTTTAAAAACTTTTAACAAGGGCTTCAAATGCAATTCTTGGATTCTTCAAGGACTGATCTTGTAATATCTTCAAACTTTAGGGACCCTATTCATAATTATGAACATTTGAGGGATATAAAGTGTTAATCTTCAAAAGTTGAGGGACCAAACTTGCCAATCTTCAATTCTTCAAGGGCATTTTTGTAAAATCCAAACTTGGGCCCGGTTCATTGTGCGGCTTCGTTTCCCGTGTTCGTTTTTGAATGATTCTTGTGATCTATTGCCATTTCCTCAATATCCGTACCTAAAAATACACAAGTAACAAACACAAGCATATATTTGGCAGTTTTAATGATATTTTATGCATTTTAAGCCCGATTTGGACGATGAGACCATGTATAAAAGCAGTCTCATCACTTACCCATCATTGACATCTTAAACTTGGAAGATATGAGTGTCCCAAACTCATCGGATAAGGATTGGGTCGAGGCTGCAAATATAATATCATCAACATATATTTGTACCATAGTCATATCTTTACCTCGTTTCTGAATGAACAACATGGGATCCACCTTTCCTTTAGCGAAGCCTTGCGTAATGAGGAATTGTGACAATATATCATACCACGTGTTAGCCGTATATTTTATATAGTCAAACAAGAATGTAATAGGTCATCTTAGTCGTTATTGGTCTTGTATAGTAATAGGTTAGTCGGGAAAAGCGGGCTTGGACTTAAAGCTAATATTGTCTTTGTTAGGGGCTATATGCCCAAGTGAATGCCAAGCCCAACCCAAGATGAAGCCCACAAAGGCCTTAGAGCCGTGGGGTATATAACCCTCTTTCACATGTGAAAGAGGGTGTTGGTTACCATTTTATTTCTCTCTCTAAAAGTGTTTAACCTTCCAATTCTCTCTTGTTTCTCTCTCTACTTTCTTCTCTTTCTCTCTCTAAATATCTCTTCTAAATCTTGTGTTATGGATTAAATGGGAACAACATTTGGTATCAAGAGCCTATAGTGGATAGGTGATTGAAGATTCGTGTGTGGTGTTCTTGAATTTTCGTGGCCTTTTTGATCTACATCTCACGTCCAAAAACTTCTTTTTTGTGTTTTTTATGGTCTTTTCTTGATACAAATCATCTACATACTAGTATTAGTGATTTTAGTATCTTGGTTTTGGCTAAAACACAAATCTTTTGGATCAAAAGTTGCGAAATTTCTTCTTGTTCTTCATTCCGAAATTTAAGCAGAATCTCCATCGGAAAGTACAAGTGAAACGTGGGCTTCCATCACAATAACCATCACCATCGGAAAGGGTTTTGGTTCTACATTACGATACGTGGGTTTTATTACTTATTCTGATCTGGACATTCCGATCGTACTTTGCGATCTGGATTCCGACGGGTATAAGGAAGTATTTTAAGTCGTTACTCTGCTTGAATTTTGTCAGCTACTTTGCGATCTGAGCATTGCGATCTGAGTATTCCGATAGACTTTGCGATCTGAGTATTCCGATACACTTTGCGATCTGAGTATTCTGATAGACTTTGCGATCTGAGTATTCCGACAGGCTTTGCG
Source organism: Glebionis coronaria (assembly GCA_025667525.1). Lineage (NCBI taxonomy): Eukaryota > Viridiplantae > Streptophyta > Magnoliopsida > Asterales > Asteraceae > Glebionis > Glebionis coronaria. The sequence goes on along the minus strand of CM046880.1, from coordinate 247,947,189 downwards.
ATCTGAACATTGCGACAGTTCATTGTGATAGGTCATTCCGATCTGAACATTGCGATAGAACATTCCGATATGAACATTCCGATGGACATTTTGATGGATATTTTGTTTGAGTAATTTTTAGACTTGGCCACTATCTAGACTAGTATCGGAACGTAGTTTTACACGAAGATTAAAAAAAAATAAAAAAAATAAAAAATTTCGGCTTACCGTTTTGTCAGACTGAGGAATTTATTGTCGGACTGAGAAAGAAAATTTTGAATTTTCGGAATTTCAATTTTAACCACACATCATCACAACAAATCCACTAAGATCTGCAATTCATCCACAAGTATTCACCATGTCTAACAACAACATCAACATTGCAACTGCTAATCAAATTCGTTTGGAACAAGGTGGCAACGGTAACCCACCTGTGCTCACTGACCGGTTGCTACGTTCAATGGAGATCTCGTTTTCTCAGATTTCTCGATGGAAAAGAAAACCGAACTGCTCTTCGTCACTGCCTTGAGAACCCACCTCCAGTTTTTGAATTCAAACCAATTACAACACAGGCAGAGGATGGTACTTCATCAACTATACGAGCTATGGAGGATTTTGACACATGTTCTGCTGAGAAAAAGAAACTCCTCCAAGCTGAAGCTGATGCTGTAAATTTCATACTCACTGGAATTGATAACGATATCTATTCCACAGTTGATGCATGTCCTAATGCTATGGAAATGTGGAATGCAATTCATCGATTGAAGCAAGGTGAGTCAATCAATGTTCAAGATCTCGAGACTAATCTACTTTGGGAGTTTGGAAAATTCACATATGAAGATGGTGAATCCATTGACTCATATTACTCGAGATTCTACAAAATGATGAATGAGCTTGTAAGAAATCAGTGCACCATCTCCAATCATCATGCCAATGTTCAGTTTCTACTTCAACTCAAACCGGAATGGCAAAGGTTTGTGACTTTGGTCAAACAAAGGGAGGATATCAAGACTATATCTTACTACAAACTTTATGATATCTTGAAACAACATCAGAATGAAGTGAATGAACTAAGGGCTGAAAAGGCAGAACGGTCTGCTAATTCTATTGCTTTTATGGCTGCTACTTCAACAAAACCCGTTCCTCGTCAACAACCACCTAATCATTCCTTGAAGTCATCAAGCTCATCCACCAAACCTCTAGCTGCTGATAAACACAAACCAAAAGCAATTGTCCCCACTCCACCTCCAAAGTATGACACCGAGTCAGATGGAGACAGTGATGATGAACAAACTTCAAGGGACAAGAAGATTGAAGAACTCATGTCTTTACTCACCACAACTTATAAGAAGATCTACAAACCTACCAACAACAACCTCAGATCATCATCCAATGCTAGATATCAGGAAGTTGATCATGCACCTAGGTATGATCGTGATGCTAGATATGATAATCCGAGGATGCTGAATCAAGTTGGGGCTAGAGATACTGTAGGCACTCCGGTGGTGCAGAAGACTGGGATTCAATGCTTCAACTGCAAGGGATTTGGGCACATGGCTAGGGAATGTAAGAAGCCAAAACGGGTTAAGGATTCGGGATATCACAAGGAAAAGATGTTGCTGTGCAAGAAAGAAGAAGCAGGAATTCCACTCACAGCAGATGAAGTTGACTGGCGTGATGACACTGATGATGAAGCCGATGATCAAGAGTTAGAGGCACATTATGTGTACATGGCAAAGATTCAAGAAGTGATCCCAGAGACTGATGATACTTATGGACCCATCTATGATTCTGAGCCACTTGAAAAGGTACCATCACATGATAACTATAATGTGTTTGCTAATGAACGACGGCATCCTAAGCAACCCGAAAGCATCAATGACACATATGTAATGGACACGGAAGATAGCAATATCCCTACGAATTCACAGCATATGTGTAATGATGACGGAAAAGCTGTTCAGGATAGTGACTCGGATGAGGACCGTGATTTGCTTGCGTCTATTATTGATTCTTTAAAACATGAAATTGAGGAAAACAAAGATGCTAATAAACGTTTGAAGCAAGCAAACACATCCTTAGCCGAGGAGATAGACAGGCTTAAAGAGTGTGATTATGTAAAAGAAGCTGATCGACGAGTTGCAATAGCTAATGGTTTGGTATATGAACGTAATGTGCTCAACGAACAATATTGTTCTGAAGTAACACACAAAATTCATATGTCAAAACAGAAGATATCGGAACTTGAAGAACAACTGCTGCTACATAAACTCCAAATCACTGAATTAGAGTCGATTAACAAAGAACAAACTGAGCTTTATAAAACTCGTGAAGAAAAGGATATTGAAAAAATTCTTGCTTTGGAAAAGAGAGTCGACACGTTAAACAACATTGTTTACAAAACGGGTCAGTCTATTCAAATTATGAATATGCTCAATAGAAATATGAAAACGAGTTTTGTCAAGCCTGAATATCTCAAGAAAGCTCAAAGTACCAAGCCTGCTCTTTATGATATCGGTTGTTATGTTGATAATCTTGCTCTTATGCTTTCCCCTGACTGCAACGAAATCATTCGTCAACAAGAAGAAAGTCGATCAAACTTAAGTGATTTAATAAACCTTTCTGATTCTAACAATCATATTAAGTTTGTCCCTCAAAAAGAACTTTCAAAAGAACAAAAGATGTATAATAGTGTTCCACCACCAAGTGATGAACCACAAAAGAAAGTTTCTTTAAAAAGGAGTTTCAAAAAGCAATCAATTTTGTTAGAAAAGCGAATTTTGGATGAAAAACGTAAATGGGATGAGAAAAGCAAAAGTGTTCAGCAATTTGAGTTTATAAAACAAGGGGTTTTAAATTTGTACAAAGGTGTCGTCGACTATGAAAACGTTTCTAGGGATACCATTTGGAATATTAAACCTAACCCACAAGTAGAAGTCGTCATTCAACAATGCATTGTTCCAACCCTTGATGATCTTTCAAAAAATGTGGAAATGTTTTATAATGCTCTCACTGAGGAAATGTTAACTGATTTAAGCTATGTCAAATCTCTTGAAGATGAAGTTGATTTTCTTCAAATTAAATTAAAGACACAAGAACACCAACTTTCTAACGAAATTGATCGACTTTCTAAGGAATACTTTTATGCTGACCATATGAATGTGATACTTGGTGTGTATACCGATCTTGATCAATATTGTCATGTAGCATGTCTAGTGTCAGAATCAGACGAGAAATGTCGCAATCTTGAAGTAGAGCTTTCAAAACAAATTCAGTGATATAACAAACTTTCGAAAAGCTTTTCTCAACTTGAGAAACACTCCATTTCTCTTGAACTTGCTTTACAAAAAGGTGAAAAATCTCATAATCATAAAAAGTGTCAAGAAATGTCAGCTTCTTCGTTTCGTCTACTGAATGAAAAAGATTTCGAAATAAATGATTTGAAAGCTCAGCTAAAAGAAAGGGATATAGCCATAAGTGAGTTACAGAAACTCATTGAGAAAATGAAAGGAAAGTCTGTTTTGGGTAAACCATCCGCTGTTCGTCAACCGAATGCGGTTAAATGCCCTAAATCATCTATTTTGGGACAATCCCCACAGACTTTGCCTAAGATAGGAAATGATAAGAGCACTAATGTGATAGCACCTGTAATGTGTAAGATGAACACTAGGTCCACTCAATCTGGAACAACGCAGTTACCTCAGAATACTAGGAAAACTAATCAACGTGTGTCTTCTTCTACATGAGTAAATCCCACTACTAGTGTTAGCGGACCACAGCTTAAGAGCTCTAGAATTGAAGATAGAGTCATGCCTAACAATAGTCAAGGGAAGAAGAAGGAAGTAGAAGATCACCGTAGGAATTTTAAGTTTTCTAAGAATAAAACGTCTGTAACTGTTTGTAATGACAGTTTAAATGCTAAGACCTCGAATGTTGAAGTTGTTTGTGTTGAATGTGGAAAATGTGTTCGTACTTTCAATCATGATGCTTGTGCTCTTAATCATAATGGCGTGAATACTAGAACTAGGAAGCCTATTCCTGTGCCCACTAGTACTAGTGAACCCACAAGAACTTTGAACCAATCCACTGGTCAACCACTTAAGAAACTAAGTGCGTTAGACTCCACTACTCTGCGTAAACAAAACATATTAAAGAAGCTATATGAGAACATGATTAGGACATGTACACGGGGGTATTCGAGATTTACACCACCCGGATACAAATGGGTACCTAAGTTAACCACTTTAGTGATTGGGTCTAGGAATATCAGCTTGCCTGTAGACTTTGCAACTAGGCCCACTACTATTTTGGAACCCGTTTCTATCAAGGGCTCCCATTTGTCAAATGCTACATTGTCTTCTAATTCTTCTGCAGCTCGTCGAAATCATCCTATTCATAATGGACTCCGGGTGCACAAAGCACATGACAGGCAATCTCAAGCTTCTCATTAACTTCGTGGAGAAGTTTCTGGGTATGGTACGGTTTGGAAATGATCAATTTGCACCGATACTCGGATATGGAGACTTGGTTCAAGGAAATATCACTATAAAACGGGTTTATTACGTCGAGGGACTGAATCACAATTTATTCTCGGTTGGTCAATTTTGTGATGCGGATTTGGAAGTGGCTTTTCGGAAATCTACTTGCTATGTTAGAGATTACGATGGGAATGACCTTCTTACAGGTTCTCGTGGTTCTGATCTCTATACAGTAACTCTTCAAGACAAATCTTCAACAAATCCAATTTGCTTAATGGCTAAAGCTTCATCATCTCAAGCATGGTTATGGCATCAACGATTGTCACATCTCAACTTTGACACCATCAACTTGCTTTCGAAGAATGATATTGTGACCGGTCTTCCTAAGTTGAACTTCGTCAAAGACCATCTTTGTTCTTCTTGTGAGTTGGGGAAAGCAAATCGGAAGTCTTTCAAAACAAAGACTACCCCAAGCTCAAAAGGACGATTGGAACTTCTACACATGGACTTATGTGGTCCCATGCGTGTAGAGAGTATTAACGGGAAAAAGTATATTCTCGTGATTGTTGATGATTACTCTAGATACACATGGACTTTCTTCTTAAGGTCCAAAGATGAAACACCAGAGGTTCTCAAAAACTTTCTCAAGATGATACAACGCAATCTTCAAGCTCAAGTCTTAACCGTAAGAACGGATAGGGGTACTGAATTTTTGAACAAGAACTTGCAATCTTACTTTCAAGAAGAAGGCATCGAACATCAAACATCTATTGCTCGAACTCCTGAACAAAACAGCGTTGTCGAAAGGCGGAACCGTACTTTGGTTGAGGCTGCTCGCACAATGCTCTCTGCTTCAAAATTACCGCTATTCTTCTGGGCTGAAGCAATTGCAACTGCCTGTTATACTCAGAATCGTTCTCTCGTTATCCCTAGACATGAAAAGACACCTTACCACATCATCAATGGCAGGAAACCTACTGTAAAATTATTTCACGTATTTGGATCTTTATGCTACATCCTTAAAGACGGTGAGAATCTCGACAAGATGAAAGAAAAAGGTGATGCATGTATTTTTGTGGGGTATGCTACACTGTCGAAAGGATATCGAGTCTATAACAAGAGAACAAAGATCATTGTCGAAACAATTCATGTGAACTTTGACGAATTGTCACTAATGGTACTTGATCACAACAGCTCAAGTCCCGCACCTCAATGTCCAGCAATGGCACCTACACAAAACAGTGTACGTCCCGTGCAAGAATGTCAACAAAGTACTCCTACAGCAGACTCGACAGATACAACACATATGAATGAGTTGGTTGATTTATATGATCCAATGTTTGATGAATATTACTATGGAAACAATCAAGTTGTGTCAAAGCCTTCCGCTGTCACCACTACTGATGCACCCGAACAAAGTCAAAAAGACACAACTGCATCTACTTCAGCAACCGTTGCTCAAGAGACAATTCCATTGGATACTAAACAAACTCAAGAAACAGTCATACAACCAACATCACCAACCGTCAATGCTGAAGGAGAAAACAACAATCAAGCAGTCGATGCACAACCTGACAATGAAGAATTTATCAATCCGTTCGGTACATCGGTACACGAAGTCGGAGAGTCTTCTACTCAACATGTTGATCCGTCCAACATGCATACATTCTACCAACCATATCCATCCACTCACCATTGGACACGTGATCATCCATTGGAGCAAGTCATTGGAATACCTTCACAACCGGTTCGAACACGCAGACAACTCGAAACCGATGGCGATGTGTGTATGTATGCACTCACCGAGAGTTCAATTGTACCTACAAACATCAAACAAGCCATGACTGATCATGCGTGGATTGAATCAATGCAAGACGAAATTCATCAGTTTGAACGCCTAAATGTTTGGGAACTTGTTGACCGACCCTATGGAATGTCCATTTTAGATTTCAAATGGATCTGGAAAAACAAACTGGATGAAGAACAAACCATCATCAAAAACAAATCTCGTCTTGTGGTTAAGGGATACCGTCAACAAGAAGGCATAGACTACGATGAATCATTCGCTCCAGCCGCTCGTTTGGAAGCAGTCAGGATATTACTTGCTTATGCTACACATAAGGGCTTCACGGTTTTTCAGATGGACGTTAAAACTGCTTTTCTCAACGGTCATTTGAAGGAAGAAGTGTATGTGAATCAGCCGGAACGATTCATCGATCCTCATCATCCTGACAAAGTCTATCGTCTCAAGAAGGCTGTATATGGACTTAAACAAGCTCCAAGGGCATGGTACGAAAAAATTTCAAACTTCTTGGTGTCCAAAGGATTCTCCAAAGGTTCTATTGATCCTACTCTCTTTACTAATAAATATGGGGATGACATAATGCTGGTGCAAGTTTATGTTGATGACATTATTTTTGGTTCTACGAACCCAAAACTTTCAAAACGTTTTGAAAAATTAATGCACAGCAGATTTGAAATGTCAATGATGGGGGAGCTAAAATTCTTTTTAGGCCTTCAGATTCATCAATCCCCACGTCGTATCTTCATAAACCAAGCTAAGTATGCTCAAGAGATACTTAAAAAGCATGGTATGACCTCATGTGCTCGCGTTAGTACACCATTGTCGACCACATCCCTAGACGCTGACTTGTACTCATATCCCGTAGATCAAACGCGATATCGCAGTATGATCGGGTCACTTATGTACCTTACAGCCTGCAGGCCTGATATTCATCATGCCACATGCTATTGTGCACGATATCAAGCCAGACCTACTCAAAAGCACCTCAAAGAGGTTAAACGGATCTTTCGGTACCTTAAGAATACCATTCACATGGGACTCTGGTATCCGAGGGAAACCGGTTTTCATCTAACGGCTTTTTCAGATTCTGATCACGCAGGTTGTCTTGATAGTCGTAAAAGTACCTCTGGTAGCATACAATTTCTAGGGGAAGACAAGCTTGTCAGCTGGTCGTCAAAGAAGCAGGATTGCACCTCGCTCTCATCAGCTGAAGTAGAATATGTGGCTCTATCCGCGTGTTGTGCTCAAGTCCTCTAGATGAGAACTCAACTCACGGATTATGGCTTCCACTTTGATAAAATACCTATGTATTGTGACTCAAAGTCAGCCATAGCCATATCTTGCAATCCGGTTCAGCACTCCCGCACCAAGCACATCGATGTCAGATATCACTTCATCAAGGAACAAGTGGAACGCGGCATCGTGGAATTATACTTTGTCAGAACTGAGTACCAGCTGGCAGACTTGTTTGCAAAAGCTCTATCGAAAGATAGGTTTGCGTACCTCGTTGGCCGTCTTTGTATGAAGTATATGACTCCAGAAGACTTGGAGGTTTTGGCAAATGAAGCTGCTTGATATTCTCTCATAATGACTTCTAGGCGCATCACAGCTTAGAACTCGGACCTCAACTAAGGAAAGTTTATCTCGGACGATAACTTATCCTTCTCAACGAGAAATTCATATTTCTCGGTCATGAGCTTCTCATAAAAACATTCAAAGTTTTTAAGTTCATGAAAAACGATTTCTAAGTAAATGTCAGCTTAGAACTCGAACTTCAACTTAAGGAAAGTTTATCACGGATGTTAACTTATCCTTCACAACGGAAAATTTATTTTTCTCGGTCATGAGCTAGTCACAAAACAATCAAAGTTTTGAGCTCATGAAAAACGGACCCGAAAGGGAAGTGTACGTTTCAGTGCGCTTTCCCTAATCAATAGAAGAGAAGTCTTCTATCCTGATTATTTTAAAACCGTTGAACACAATTTTTCAAGAATTTCTCAAAAAGGTTTTTCTAAATCTTTCAAAATTGTGTGTTCAACACTCCCCTCCTCATAAGTGGTTTTTATATCTCAAAATTGTCATATGTTATTTTGATCAATTTTTGAGGGGGAGCATTTTAAAATCAAGCCTTTTAATGTTGTTGGGTACATCTAAAAAATTGTCATATTTTATGTATCCAACACATTCCGAAAATGATATGAAATTGTCAAATATAATAAATTATATCGGAAAAGGCATCTCAACTCCGTACCTCAACATATTTTGTGGTGTCGTTTTTCTAAAATTTTGTCTCAAGACACACATATATTGTTGAGGGGGAGCGACCCGACTGAAAATGTTCCATGCTTCATTCGTGCACACATGTTTCTCTCCCAATCGGTTTTCAAAAATTGTCATATTTTAATCAATTAGTATCTCTAATATGATGTTTTTATATTAGAGATAGGGGGAGAAAATGTGATTAAAATGTAATATATCGCAACATGTGATCTTAAAGACTCAAGTGTAACTCTTTCCTTCACATGCCAAACTATTTCGTATACCGATGCATGTGTGTAGGGGGAGCTTTTCGAAAAGATAAAACTTTCAAAGTGTTAAAAGTTTTGATTTTTATCAAGCACTTTGAATGGTTTTCAATGGTTTTATGGTTACGATCTTTACCCAAAACAACCTACTATCCACGACGGAACGATGGAGTCAAAAGGTGGTTTAGGATAGGAAACTAAGTCCTATGATCCAACCAGAACCGGAGGGATCTACCCAAGGACATTCCATAGCTAGAAATAGTTGTCCTTAGGAAAGATGGAGTGAAATGAAGCTGAATGCGGACCAATTACTTAAGTTAGCACTAGAAAAATCACAACAAGGTGCTAATGATGACGTATTGGTAAACATTGAAGGAGTTGAATATTCTGTGCAACTTAGGTAGAAACCGGGTTAACACATCTTTTGAAGACAAGTGTCATGGACCCAGTGATGCGATGCACAACCCTTCCCCAGCCATTTGAGTTTCTCTCAAAAGAAACTTGTCTCATTGTCACGGAGATCAACACGTATCTATTGACTTTCTCACTCCGAGTCAGCTAATATTGAAAAGGTGGCAGTCTGCTCCAGCCTCCGATTACCAAAAATGCACTTATTGAGTCTAGAGCCAAACGAGATCAATTTATCATCTCATTAGGACACAATCGAGTCCTACGCATTATCCTTGTGATATTGCCAGAACATCTGAGTGATACGATTTACAATGAAGATGGAAATCCTGCTTGAGCCAGCATCAAACAAGCTCATGGTAGGTAACTTGTGCGATTCTACACGAATCAAACTTGTGAGAACTGGAAAGCAACTAAGTTTCGATTCTTAATTGATTCAAACTTAATTCCAGGTTTCTTCGCAAAATCCATGTGATCTTGCCAGAACATTCAGAGTGACACTCATTAGTGTTCACAGTGACGAATGGAAATCCTTCCAGTGTCAACATCAAACAGCACTGCGGTAGGTAACTCGCAAGATTCTCTATGAATCAAGCTTGTGACAAACTGGAAAGCAACAATGGTGCGATTCTTTTAGAATCAAACTTGTTCCAGGAAATCTGAATTGACGACTCTAATCAGATGGATAATTTATCCTTATGATTCACTCTTTACGTTCGCAGTCTGCTTTGAGACGGTCGAGTAAAGAGAACTGGCTACTACCGCCGGGAAACCCTGTCAAGGAGGTTCTTAATCGAATCTACCTGATCACAGGTACGGTATTTAATATCGTTTAACGGTCTTCACCGACCGGAGGTAAAACGCTACCGAGTTAGGATGAAATGTTCAAAGCCATTTTATCCGTGTCTATATATGTTGTTGCATATCAAGAAGGTGGCGTAGCTGAGATACCGATGTCGATTCAGAAGTCACAAGAGCACAAGATGGCGATAATAAAGATACCTAAGAATGTAAGAATGTAATAGGTCATCTTAGTCACAAGGAGTACAGATGAAGATCTCAAACACTCAAAGTTAAATGACAAAGGCTCAAGATAAAGATCACGAAAGCATGAAGGAACAAAGTTGTTACAAACAAGATCAAGACCAAGATACAAGACCAAAACAGGAAGATCTCCTCTACTAGAATGTATTCACTCAATCATCTTATGCTTTTTAATCTTTTTAAGATGACCGATACATTGGGGGAGATTGTTAGCCGTATATTTTATATAGTCAAACAAGAATGTAATAGGTCATCTTAGTCGTTATTGGTCTTGTATAGTAATAGGTTAGTCGGGAAAAGCGGGCTTGGACTTAAAGCTAATATTGTCTTTGTTAGGGGCTATATGCCCAAGTGAATGCCAAGCCCGGCCCAAGATGAAGCCCACAAAGGCCTTAGAGCCGTGGGGTATATAACCCTCTTTCACATGTGAAAGAGGGTGTTGGTTACCATTTTGTTTCTCTCTCTAAAAGTGTTTAACCTTCCAATTCTCTCTTGTTTCTCTCTCTACTTTCTTCTCTTTCTCTCTCTAAATATCTCTTTTAAATCTTGTGTTATGGATTGAATGGGAACAACACCACGTGCGTGGAGCTTGCTTCAACCCATAAAGAGCCTTCTTAAGCTAGTATACGTGATTAGGATATTTAGAATTCACAAAACCATCCGGCTGTTGAACATAGACCTCTTCCGTGATTTCACCATTGAGAAATTTCGTCTTCACATCCATCTGATAGACAATTGATAGTTGTAAAATAAGCCTTTTAGGAAAAAGAGCGTAATTAGGGCAAGTATAAACAAGTGATTTAGGAAAATCACAAGTTAATAACCCAAAGTGGGGATCGTTCTCAAGGAGGCAAGTGCGTTGTGTTAAGAATTGATTAATGGTTTGTGATTATAATTTATGAGATAGAAAATAGAAGAGAGATTAGAAGAGAATGACGGTTACGATTATGGATTAAAACTAAGACGAGAACTCGTACACGTAAAACCGTATAAAGTGCCAAAATTAAAAATTTACCCTAAAAATTCCTAGAAAATTGTAAAAATCCTAAATAATGTAATTAGAGTTTACAAAAGATCAAAAATCACTCAAACCTTTTATTTAATTAAATAATAATTTTTTAATGCTAATTAAAGCCAAAAAATCAATTTAATTAACAAAAATCCCAAAATGAGATTTTTCAATTGTAAACCTCTAAAATGACTTAACTAAATATAAAACTATTTTTGAAAATTTAAAAATCAATAAAAACTATTTAAAAACAATTAAAAACTATTTAAACTTAAAATAATTCTAAAAATTAATCTAATAAACAATAAAAATATTCTAAAAATTGTAAAATTCCTAATTTAATGTATTTAACCTAACAAAATACAAAAACTTGGAAAATCTAATTTTAATTTTTAATAATAAAATAATAATAAAATAATAATAAAATAATATTAAAAATCCAAAATTTATAAAAAAATTCTAAAAAGTTGTAAACTAGCTTATTTTAACCTAATAAACACATAAATGAAGTTGAAATTACAAAAATACCCCTAATGGGCCTAGAAATGGGCTAAAAGTCCAAACAACCCCTTAATGGGCTCAAATAGGCCTAATAAGAAAAATGTTGTCCAAATAAGCCCAAAAGCTCCTATCTGACTCAAAATTTGATTTTAAAAACAAAACTTTGAAGGCCCAAAAGCTAAAAATGTGTTTAAGCAAACTTATTTCAAAGCAGCTTATTCTTAATGGGCTTTTTGGCCCATTAAGCTATAAGCTGATGCCATAAGCTCAAATTAGACACACAAGCTTCTTTTGAGTTACTTAAGAGTTCTGTAAAAAGAAATTTGAAATAAGCACAAGGAATAAGCCTGAATAAGCTAAAAGCTATCTTCAAAAATGACAAAATAGTCGTTTTCAAGTTCTAGGCCACCCCAAGAGCTGATTCAAGTTTCAAAAGCTTTTAAATGACTTAACTAAGCTTAATCAACAAAAATTTTTTCAATAAGCACACTCAATAAGCTGGAATAAGCAGATAAGCACTTAATTTAAAGTCAACCTTATGAGTTTTCTAGCAAAAAGTCAAAGCCAAGGTCTGATAAGCTTCAGTTCAAATAAATGGGTCAAATGAGGAAGATTGATCAAAAAAATAAGTTGTTGCAAGTCTGGATAAGCCAATATGGCTTATAAATAAGCTGAATGAAAAATTACACTAGCAGGGGCTAGTTTTGGGTGTTGAGCAGTGGGAACTTTTCCCATTGCTTGACTTTCTTGACTATTTGTCTTATATGACTTTTTTGTGGATTCAAGTTTCACAAAGGCACCCAAATGATCAGTTAATCATAAGGATTCAATAACAATCACAAAAACACAATCACAATCAGCCAATTAGCACAGTTAATTCAAAAATCACCAGATCTAGCCCAGATATGAACAATAAGCAGTTATAAACTTAATAAGCTGTTTAAGCAAAATTCAACCAACCAAATTGCACCAAAAGCATACAAAAGCTATATTTAATTCAGATGAACATAAATTAACAAGTTACATGCATTGATTCAAGGCCTAAATCAAGATTCAAGCACCAAAAGTTACTGATGAACACTTAAACAAGCAGACTTTCCACTTTGCTGATATACTTGACCAACAAGCCAAATTCAAACACTTAAATCTTGTTATCAGGTTATATAAACTATGATTTAACACTTTTTAACCCTAAGCATGCATATAATCTAGGTATTACCAAAATCTTAGGTCAAAATCAGTTAGAACAAGTGAGATATAGCACAATCTTGGATTCAAGGTTTTAAAGCCAATAACTTGCAGGTTTTATTACTCAACCAAGTAAATAACAGATACAAAGCATAAACACAAACTTCCAACAACACAATAACAATGTATGATCTTAAACAGATAATCCCAAACACTCCTTATCTTTTTCAAATCAAATTTTGTTAGCCTCAAAATATTGAGTCAAACAAGAATGCTCGGTCATATGTTTATTATGTATCGTATTTTAGAACGTTGTAATAGGTAGTATATTAGTCGTGTTATACGGGATTAACTTTAGGCTAAAGTTCATTGATAAGTAACTAAAGCCCAAAAGGAAAGTCCGGCCCAAACCATATAGTCCATAAAGAAGCCCGCATGTGGGTGGACTATATATACCCTTCCTAGCATGTTAGGAAGGGTGTTGGTTCATTTGTATTTCTCACTTCTCAATCTAACATTCACCTAGTTCTAACCATTTCTCTCTCTTTTCTCTCTCTACTTTCTCTCAATAAAATTCATCTCAGTTCTACCTTTCTTTCTTTAAATTCGTGATCATTATCATCATATATTAGGGACAACAATTGGTATCAATCGCCATGGGGTAGTTTTGTGATTGGTTGTTGTTATTATATTTGATTCGTATGATTTAATCCATAAATCATCTCGAATTCGATTTTTTTTTGTGTTTTTCGTGTTCTATATCTTGCTACAAATCTTCTATATACTTGTTGTAGAGATTTGGTTGTTTTGGTTTGGTTAAAAACACGATCTTGTTGCCTAAAAGTTGCTAAATTTGTTGCCTAAAAGTTGCTAAAATCGTTGCCTAAAAAGTTGGAAATAAGGTCCCTTATTGCGACAGCTTAAATTTCGGAAAAGGTAAGTACGGTTTCGATCGCAATAACCCTAGGGTTTTACTTTGCGATCAGTATTGCGATAGCCCCCTTATTCCGACGCTTATTGCGATCATTATTGCGATCGTGGATTGCGACGGATTTAAGGCAATCTTGAAACGTTACTCTGCCCACATTACGACAGCCACATTGTGATAGGTGTTATTGCGACAGATTATTGCGAGATAGGTACACATTGCGATCTGAACATTCCGATCTGAAGGATTTCGACAAGTACACATTCCGATCTAAGGATTCCGATAGGTGCACATTGCGATCTAAAGGACATTCCGATCTAAGCAACATTCCGATGGGCATTCTGATGGCACATTCCGATGACATGTTTAGCTAAATTTTGTTTGAGTATTTTTTAGATTTAGCCACCATCTAGACTAGTTTCGGAACGTAGTTTACACGAACATTAAAAAAAAATTTATGTCAAGTAAAATCAAATTTTTTCCATACTAGTTTTAGGACATTTCTAGCTCAATTTCAAAATTTGGTGATTACAAATTTTTTAGGTCTACCGTTTTGTCGGACTGAGGAATTTATTGTCGGGCTGAGAAAAAAAAATCGCAATTTTCAGAATTTCAACAACCAAACAATCTCAACACAACTACTTAAGATCCACATTCGATTCATCATTTCAGAGAATATTGAGATGGATTCGACTGCTGAATATCGTGTGACGAACAACAACATAATGGTGGCAGGTAACAAAGAAAGACCACCAATGCTTGTGTCGGGTCGATACGATCAATGGCAATCCTGTTTTATACGTTACCTTGACACAAAACCTAACGGTGATGCTTTAAGGCAATGTATTTTGGAAGGACCCTATAAACTCTCAAGGATTCAAGTTCCTGCAGTACCAGCCACAGACACAACTGACGCACAACCCTCATATGAACGTGATGAAAAGAGGACCGACCTCGCCCCAGAGAACCGTGCGTGGTTTGATGTAGAAAAGGAAGCAATCTACTTAATTCTCAGTGGCATTGGAGATGAGATTTACTCTACGGTTGATGCATGTCCTACTGCTCAAGAAATGTGGACGGCCATTGAAAGATTGCAACAAGGTGAATCACTTATCAAACAAGATGTGAAAACTAAGATGTTTTGGAACTTTTGCAAGTTTACATCAAAGGATGGGGAATCAATTGATTCTTATTACTCCCGATTCTACAAGATGATGAATGATATGACCCGAAACAACTTGCAAGTTTCCACCATGCAAGTCAATGTCCAATTTCTACAGCAACTTCAACCAGAGTGGACACGGTTTGTCACCTTGGTGAAACAACAACAAAAGTTAGACGAAGTTTCATATCACAAGCTCTTTGACATCTTGAAACAATTCCAAAATGAGGCAAATGAACTTCGAGCTGAACGAGTTGCAAAGATTTCCAATCCACTTGCTTTGGTGTCTGCCACTCAACATTACCCAGATTATCACTCCGGTACTTCAAAGACCTACTCTACTCAATCATAATCACCACGATCATCCAATGTCTCTAAGTCACATGCTCCAACACGATCCCGAGGCAAAGAAGTTACAAGAGCACCATCACCCATACCTGAGCAATCATCCGAAGAAGACAGTGATAAAGAAATAGCTCAAAAGGATAGGGAATTCAAGCAACAAATGGCTTTCGTTATGAAGCAATATAAGAAAATCTACAAACCCACCAACAACAACCTTCGAACATCTTCAAACTCGAGGAACACCCATGCACAGAGTCCTCCAAGGTATGACACACGAAGACGTGCTGAGAGTCCTCCAAAGTATGATCGACAACCTAAGTATGATAATCAGAGGGTGGCTACTGTTGTTGGAAATAGGGAAACTGTTGGTACTCAAGTTGTTCAACAAAGTGGGATTCAGTGTTTTAACTGCAGAGGTTTTGGGCATTTGGCCAAGGAATGCAGGCAGCCAAAGAGGGTTAAAAATTATGGTTATCATAAGGAAAAGATGCTGTTGTGCAAGAAAATGGAAGCTGGAATCAAGTTATCAGCTGAGGAAGGAGAAATGCTTGACGACACAGATGATGAACTCTCCGACCAAGAACTCGAGGCACATTATTCATACATGGCAAAGATTCATGAGGTCCTTAACGTCACTGAAGATGATAATGGTCCTATCTTTGATATCGATCTAATTGATAAGGTACAAGATGATGATAAATATAATATGTTTGGTGATACACATGAGCATAGTGATCTACCAACAACAATTACTGACATGTGTATGATGGAAACGGTTGATAGCAATACCACACCCAATTCATTAGACATGTGCAATAATGAGTTTGAGGATGATCAACATGAAAATGAGTACGATGACGAGGAGCGTGTCGCGCTTGCTAATTTAATTGCTAGTTTACAAAAAGATGTCAATGAAAATAGAAAGAATCAAAAGCAATTAAAGAAGGCAAACGCAGCGCTCACTCAAAACTTTGAAGAATGCAAAGCCGCTCATATAAAATCTAGTGAGATTATTGATAGTTATAGGGCTGAGCTTCTTCAAAAGATCAACGAGCTTGAGGGGTACAAAAGTCGTGTCATCAACGTTAAAAAGGACGATTTTGAAAATAAATACAATGAAGCTCTTGCTTTGTTAACTAAAGAAAAACGTCAAATTAATGTTTTATTAAGTGATGAACGTCAAAAAACGTACCTTGCCACAACAAAAGTTAATGAACTTGAACAGAGGCTTTCTATGAACACCACCGATTCTGCTAAAATTCTTGACGAGAAGAAACAAGAGGTTGAAACATTAAAACAAGATTTCAAAAATAGACAAAGCAAAGATACTGAAAAAGTAAAGGATCTCGAAGAACAAGTCGATTTTTTGAAAAAAGTTGTTTATAATACACATGACTCTATTCAAACCGTTAGAATGATAGCACCTCGGTCGTTTTTCAAGGGTCAACCTAGCTTTGCCACCCCCAAGTACCTCAAACAAGCTCAAGCTGCGAACCCTCACTTATATCTTGATGAGTCCGAAAGGACTGATAATGACTGCCCAGTAGCTAACATCGATAGTCAAGAGACGTCCCTTTGGGATGAGGAGAGTAGATCACCGGTCAATAAAGATTTTGTGAAACCATATAACTATGCTTATGAAAACAGTCTTTATGGTCTTTTCACTCCACAAAAATAGAAGTCTCGTGAGGAATTATTTTTAGAATGCAAACAAAAAAGAATTCAATGGAAAAAAGCTTTTGCCACTAAGAGGAAAACTAATGTTTTTAAGTATATTAACTATTTGCCTCTAGATGCTTCTAAAAGCAAAAGTAGAAAAATACTTGGTTTTCTTAAACACCACGTTAATAATGGTCAATCAATTGTTGCAAGCGATTGGGAGAAACGTCAAAAGGATAAGTGGAAAACCGAGATTCCTCACGCCATAACTGTGCTTGTGAAAGAACTTTTAATACCAAATACGAAGATTATAAAAGAACATGTTCTTGAGTTTGAAAATTTAATTCAGTCTGAAATGTTTGATGATTTGAAATATGTTGAGTCTCTTGAAAAAGAATTGATGACCTTCAAAATGACAAATTAGAATTTTCAAACGAATATGATCTACTCTTAGAAGAATGTCTCTCCAAAGATATTTTGTGTGTTACTCTTCAATCTTGTGCTGATATCGATGAATATTCTGATGTTGCATGCAAATATCTTGATAAAATCAAAGAGTGTGAGCGTGTTGAACTTGAGCTTTCAAAACATAAAGAAAATGTTGATAAAAAGGCTTTTGAGTTACTTCAACACAAAACTGATTTCCATAAAAAACATTGTCATTCTCTTGAACTTGCTTTGCAAAAAGACGTTGGTAGTTTTCCACATGATAATAAATTGCAAGAAAAACTTTCCCAAACGTTTCGAGAAATGAACGAACAGAATTTGGAAATTAAAGGGTTGAAAGCTCAGTTACAAGATAGGGACAGAGCGATAGCAGAGTTGCAGAAACTCGTTGCTAAGATGGGTGGGAAGATTGTGGAACCTAGTGTTAAGAAACCTGTTGTAAGACAACCCAATGCTCAAAAAGTGACTAGACCCTCTGTCTTGGGAAAACCATCTGTTTTCTCTAATTCTACATTTGCAAAACCTGCGCTTGCCCCCAAGACGGATGGGAAGGATAGGCTACCACAAAACACTCTCAAAACACATATTCGATCACAAAGCATTAAGAACACAAATGTGGTTAAACCAGGGATGTATAGATTGGCCACTAAACCCACACAAAACAAAGAAAGTCAATCACCTCAGACTTCTAGAAACACTAATAGACGTGTGTCTTTTACTACAGGAGTAGTCCCCACTGCTAGTGTTAGCCGGCCCCAGCTTAAGAGCACTCGCATGAATGAAAAGGTCTGGCAAAACAAAAGTCAAGGGAAGATGAAGGAAGTAGAAGAACACCCTAGGATTTTCAATGTTTCTAAGAATAAAACGTCTGTAATCGCGTGTAATGACGATTTGAATGATTCGACTTTGAATGCTATGAAAGTTAAGTTTGTTTGTGTGAAATGTGGAAAGTGTGCTAATGCTAATCATGCTATGTGTGTTTCGAATAATGTCAAAGGCGTAGAAACTAGAACTAAGAAGCAAACTGTGATGCCTATTAGTGCTAGAAAACCCAAACGCAAAGTGAACCATTCTGGTGCAACCCCCCTAAGAAAAGTATTGCACCAGACTCCACCACTAAGAACCCTAGAAGCAGAATTAGGGAATTATATGAGTCTGCTAGCAAGCCTTGGAAATGGTGGTTTGCTAATCAATGTCCTCCAGGATATAAATGGATGCCTAAGGTTAGGACAGAAAATGTGACTACGAGCGTTAGTGTGCCTCTAAGTGATGAAACTAGGGAAACTAATGAATCGGAAATCATAACTAACATGGAATCCAATTTAGCAAATGCTCCATCGTGTTCTAATTCTTCTGCAGGTGATCGAAGTAATTCTCTTTATAATGGACTCCGGATGCACGAAGCACATGACGGGGAATCTCAAGCTTCTAATTAACTTCGTGGAGAAGTTCCTGGGTACGGTCCGATTCGGAAATGATCAATTTGCACCGATCCTAGGATATGGAGACTTGGTTCAGGGGAATATCACTATCAAAAGGGTTTACTACGTCGAAGGGCTCAATCATAATCTTTTCTCGGTTGGTCAATTCTGTGATGCGGATTTGGAGGTTGCTTTTAGAAAGAAGACATGTTTTGTTCGTGATTATGATGGGAATGACTTACTTACCGGTTCACGGGGTACTGATCTCTACACTATTTCACTACAAGACTCCACATCTTCAACTCCAATCTGTTTCATGGCTAAAGCTTCAACGACTCAAGCTTGGTTATGGCATCAACGTTTATCTCATCTTAACTTTGACACCATCAACTTGATTTCCAAGAAAGATATTGTGCGAGGCCTTCCTAACTTGAAATTCATCAAAGATCATCTTTGTTCCTCTTGTGAGCTTTGTAAAGCTAAACGGAGTAGTTTCAAAACAAAGACTACACCAAGCTCTAAAGGACGGTTAGATCTTCTTCATATAGATTTGTGTGGTCCCATGCGTGTTCAAAGTTTCAATGGGAAGAAATACGTTATAGTAATTGTCGATGACTACTCAAGGTACACATGGACTCACTTCTTGAGATCCAAGGATGAAACACCCGATGTTCTCATCAGCTTCCTTAAAGTGATAAAACGTGGTCTTCAACCTCAAGTTAAAGTGGTTCGTACTGACAGAGGTACAAAATTTTTGAATTCAAAACTGAGAAATTATTTTGAAGCCGAAGGAATTGAACATGAAACATCTATTGCTTGAACACCCGAACAAAACGGCGTTGTTGAAAGACGAAACCGTACTTTAGTTGAGGCTGCTCGAACATTATTATCCGCTTCAAAACTTCCACTATACTTTTGGGCCGAAGCCGTGTCAACCGCATGCTACACATAAAACTGCTCCTTAGTTATCCCAAGACACGAAAAGACACCATATCACAAAATTAATGATCGCAAACCTTCACTTAAACACCTTCATGTTTTTGGATGTACGTGTTACATTATTCGAGATGGTGAAAATCTGGACAAGATGAAAGAGAAAGGTGATGCATGCATTTTAGTGGGATATGCAACTCAGTCTAAGGGATACAGAGTATACAACAAGAGAACAAAATTGATAGTCGAGACTATTCATATCAGATTCGATGAATTACAATAAATGGCACTTGAACAAAGCAGTTTAAGTCCCGATCCACAACGACAAACGACTTCCGTTCACAACCGCACGGAACTCGGAACTCAAGACCACCTCAATGAACCGTCAAGTTCAAAGCTGGTTCCTGAACATGTTCCTAGAGCAGATATGACAGTGCACACGACAATTGAAGAGTTGGAAATGTTATATGGACCAATGTATGATGAATATTTCACGGGGGAGAAACAAGTTGCATCGAAGTCTTCCGCCGTCACTCATGATAAGAATGATGATACCTATCAGCATCAACAAAAGGATACAACTTCATCTATTTCAACACGGGTTGCTGCAGATTTACTTCCTCAGAATATCACATTAACAATCGATCCTACAACATCCAAAACTATTGTCATTGCTCAAGAGAACACACATCAAGAAGACGATGCATTCTCTGACGAAGACGAATTTATCAACCCATTCGGTACACCGGTACATGAAATTAGAGAGTCTTCTACTCGCCATGTTGATCCGTCAAATATGCATACGTTCTATCAACGACATCCTTCAATACATCATTGGACCCGAGATCATCCTTTGGTTCACGTAATTGGAAACCCTTCACAGCCTGTTCGTACAAGACGACAACTAGCCACTGATGGCGATGTTTGTATGTTCACACTCGCCGTGAGTACTGCTGAACCGAAAAACATCAAAGAAGCCATGGCTGATCATGCTTGGATTGAATCGATGACGGATGAACTTCACCAATTTGAAAGACTTAAAGTCTGGGAACTTGTTGACAGACCATACGATGTGACTCCTTTAAATCTTCGTTGGATCTAGAAAAACAAGATGGATGAAGAAAACACGATCATCAAGAACAAAGCTAGGCTAGTGGCTAAGGGGTATGGCCAGAAAGAGGGAATTGATTTTGAAGAATCATTTGCACTAGTAGCTCGAATGGAAGCAGTCAGGATTTTTCTTGCTTATGCTGCACATAAGGGATTCACTGTCTATCAAATGGACATAAAGAAGGCATTTCTTAACGGTCCTTTGAAGGAAGAAGTCTATGTCACGCAACGGGAAGGATTCGTCAATCCTCATTATCCTGACAAGGTGTATCGTCTCCACAAAGCACTTTATGGACTCAAGCAAGCTCCAAGGGCGTGGTACGACGAGCTCTCAAAATTTCTGGTATCCAAAGGTTTCTCAAAAGGTTCCATTGATCTAACTTTGTTCACTTATAAATATTGGGATGACATTTTGCTTGTGCAAATTTATGTTGATGACATTATTTTCGGGTCTACAAACCCAAAACTTTCAAAATGGTTTGAAAAAGTAATGCACAGCAAATTTGAAATGTCAATGATGGGCGAACTAAAATTCTTTCTAGGAATTCAAGTTCACCAATCCCCAAGTGGTATCTTTATAAACCAAGCTATGTATTGTCAAGAGATAATCAAAAAGCATGGTATGACTTCATGTAACCCCGTTGGGACACCATTATCAACCACATCCCTAGATGCTGATTTGGAGGGAGTTGCTATAGATCAAACGAGATATCGTTCCATGATCGGCTCCCTCATGTACTTAACAGCAAGCCGACCAGATATATCACATGCTACGTGTTATTGTGCACGATATCAAGCACGACCCACTAAAAAGCACCTCAAGGTCGTTAAACGGATCTTTTGATACCTTAAGAATACCATTCATTTGGGACTCTGGTATCCGAGGGAAACCGGTTTCTTTCCAACAGCCTATTCAGATTCTGATCATGCAGGGTGTCTTGATACACGAAAAAGTACTTCTGGTGGTGCACATTTTCTAGGTCAAGATAAGCTTGTGGGATGGTCTTCCAAGAAGCAGGATTGCACGTCACTTTCATCAGCCGAAGCGGAGTATGTGTCTCTATCTGCGTGTTATGCTCAAGTTCTATGGATGAGAACACAACTCACGGATTATGGCTTTCACTTTGATAAAGTACCTATGTACTGTGACTCAAAGTCGACCATAGCCATCTCCTGCAATCCGGTACAGCATTCCCGCACGAAGCACATCGATGTCAGATACCACTTCATAAAGGAACAAGTTGAAAGAGGTATCGTTGAATTATACTTTGTCGGAACGGATTACCAATTAGCCGACTTGTTTACGAAAGCTCTGTCGAAAGATAGGTTTGAGTACCTCGTTAGGCAAATTGGTATGAGATGTTTGACTCCAGCAGACCTAGAGATTCTGGAAAAGGTGCCTGCTTGATTTATCTATCAAACATCACCTTGTAAATATCTTTGAAAAAGCAAAATACAAAAATATAAAACACATAAAAGCAAAACACAAAATTAAAAATATTTCAAAATCCAAAAATATTCTTCTCGACATGTCTTTCAGTATCGATAATATGGACGTGCCTAGAAATGTCGCTCAATAAGGACACGAGTGTGTACATAAAGCTCGAATGAAAGTTGTAAATATTTTTCAAAACATGTCATTTCTTCTTTTAATAAAGGAAATTGTCTATTTTGGACAAATATTTCAAAACAACGGGTAGAGCAATCTATCACGGGTTGAGCTTGTCACAAAACATTGAACGTTTTGAGCTCAACACAATGGCTTGTAATCACTTTCAGATTGCAACCCGGATCGATATTCACGGGGGAGTGTACGATTTAGTACCCTTACCCTCAGCAAAAGAAGAGAAATCTTCTTACACTTGAGTGGATTCGTCAAGACTTTCAAAGTCTATGAACTCAAGTTTATGCTTTAGAAAAACCTTTCGACAAAAAGAACTGATTTTTCAAAAAGCGTTGAACACAATTTTTTCAAGAATTTTTCAATGATATTCAAAATCTTTCAAAAATTGTGTGTTCAACAACTCACATCCTCAAAAAGCGAAATGTGGATCATATCCTCACAATGACAATTCAATTGGATCAATTTTTGAGGAGGAGCATTTTAACTTCATGCAAAAGATTAACACATCTTTCTCCCAGAGATTTCAAGACTATTTTTTCAAAATATATTTTAATCAAATTTGGTATCTCTAATATCAAAAGATTTTATATATTAGAGATAGGGGGAGAAAATGTGATTAAAATGTGATCTAATATAAGACTCAAACACTTTAACTCTTACCTACATGTGCGAAACACTTTCGATTATCGATGCACATGTGAAGGGGGAGCATTTCTAAAACGACAAAACTAGCAAGGTGTTAAATGTTTTTCAAACACTTTGTTAGAATTTAAAGTGGTTTTCATGGTTACGATCAAATACCCACAACATCTTTAATTCACGACGTTATTGGTGTCAAAAGGGTGGTTAGGTTTAAGTCCTATGATCCAACCAGAACCGGAGGGATCTTCCCAGGGACAATCCAATAGATTATTAGAAGTCCTTAGGAAAGATGGAGTAGAATGTGAACGTAGTTGAATGCCGACTAAGTACTGATGCTAGCACTGGAACAATCACAACAAGGTGCTAGTAATGATGTCTTGGTAAGCATTGAAGGGGTTGAAGAATGAAAAAGAAATGTAAGGATAAAGGGTGTAAAGAAAGAAGCCCTCCATACAACTTAGGCAGAAACCGGGTCAACTCATCATGAAGACAAACTCATCATGGACCTAGTGATGTGAAGCACAACCCTTTCCTAGCTACTCAGGCTTCTCTCAAAAGAAGTTTGTTTTATTGTCACGGAGATCAACACGACTTCTATTGACTTTCTCACTCCGAGATAGTTGATATTGAATAGTTGGCATCTGCTCCAGCCCCCGACCACTAAAAGTGCACAAATAGAGTCTAGAGCCAAGAGATCAATCAAATCTCGTTAGGACACACGGATGAAGATCAACAGAGTCCTACGCTATATCCTTGTGATATTGCTAGAACACTCAGAGTAATACTACCTAGTATTCACAATGATGAGTGGAAATCCTTCCAGTGTTAACATCAAAC
Source organism: Glebionis coronaria (assembly GCA_025667525.1). Classification (NCBI taxonomy): domain Eukaryota; kingdom Viridiplantae; phylum Streptophyta; class Magnoliopsida; order Asterales; family Asteraceae; genus Glebionis; species Glebionis coronaria. Next base: position 247,923,145 of record CM046880.1, on the reverse strand, counting down.
AGAACTGCGGTAGGTCATATGCAAGATTCTTTATGAATTGAACATGTGCAAAACTGAAAAGCAACAGTGGTTTGATTCTGAATTGATTCACACTTGTTTCAGGTTTCTACGCAATATCTTTATGGTCTTGCCAGAACATTCAGAGTGATATTCATTAATATTCACAGTGACGAATGGAAATCCTTCTAGCGTCAACAACAAACAGCGCTACGGTAGGTGACTTGTGAGATTCTTATGAATCAAACTTGTGTCAACTGGAAAGCAACAATGGTAAGATCCGTTAAGAATCAAACTTGTTCCAGGAATTTGAATTGACGATTTTAATCAAACGGATATCTATCCAATTGATTCACTCTTTATGTTCGCAGTCTTGCTTTGAGACGGTCGAGTAAAGAGAACGGCTACTACAGCCGCGAAACCCTGTCAAGGAGATTCTTAATTGAATCTACCTATCACAGGTATGGTATTTAATATCGTATAACGGTCTTCACCGACCGGAGGTAAAACGCTACCGATTTAGGACGAATGTCAATGCCATTCAGTCCGTGTCTATGTTTTGTCTCGCAAGATGCCTAAAGACATATTCAACAATTAATAGTGTGAGCATGTGGATGAAGACACAAGATCGCAAGATGGCAAAGACAAGTCAAGGATGATTTGAAGATCTCAAGCTTAAAGACAAAGTCTAAAGACAACGACAAAGGATCAAAGATCACATCATGAAGGAACAAGACTACTATTACACGTTCAAGACTCATTTATGACGAGATTAGTAATCTCTACAAATTTCCTAAATGACCAAGGTTTTTGACCTCTCATTGGGGGAGATTGTTAGCCTCAAAATATTGAGTCAAACAAGAATGCTCGGTCATATGTTTATTATGTATCGTATTTTAGAACGTTGTAATAGGTAGTATATTAGTCGTGTTATACGGGCTAAACTTTAGGCTAAAGTTCATTGATAAGTAACTAAAGCCCAAAAGGAAAGCCCGGCCCAAACCATATAGTCCATAAAGAAGCACGCATTTGGGTGGACTATATATACCCTTCCTAGCATGTTAGGAAGGGTGTTGGTTCATTTGTATTTCTCACTTCTCAATCTAACATTCACCTAGTTCCAACCATTTCTCTCTCTTTTCTCTCTCTACTTTCTCTCAATAAAATTCATCTCATTTCTACCTTTCTTTCTTTAAATTCGTGATTATTATCATCATATATTGGGACATCAAATTTAAACAAGTATAAGTGTATTCCAAGGTTACCCAAGCCCAATCAAACACATAAACATATGAAATATGCAGTATTAAGCAAGATTAAGCCACAAATTTCACAAGAACACAAGCAACACAGAAATTCACCAAAAATCAAGATTTTAAGCAGATTTAAGGTAGAATGGTTCAAACCTCATGGATGTACATCCACACCCACGAATTTTGAGCTTATGTGCTAGCAAGAACAAGCACAACCTTCCACAAACACTCCTGCTAAGATTCAACAAAGCGAGAAGCAAAAATATAAAAAACAGTAAAATGACAAATCCTTGATTAATGCAACTCTTGTACCCCAGACTTGATTATCCCCAAGTTATAAGCCTCACAACACCTTGATATCATAATATTAGGGTGCTATGATCAACTTATAGCCCAAAAATTCCAAGGTGTACCAAGATCTTAGCAAAATATCAAGATTTAAGGAAAATATGCAAACTTTTGCACACTCCTTTGAAAACAGGTTTTTGGTTTCAAGATTAGTTAACAAACAACAATAACAAGCAGATATAAGATTGGCACTTGGAATTTTCTTCACAAAATTCAAACACACTTCATTAATATGAAAATGAGATTTACAGAAATATGAACTAGGAAAAATTCAAGAGCAAGTGCAAATGTTGCACATCCTATGCCTTATATAGGCTACAAATGAACTAGTGAATGCATAAAAAACGTAAAACCCTAGCTAATGAAGATCCAGATATGCCCTTGAGGGTTTGAACTTGCTTGAACATGTGACTTTGTTTTGGCAGGTTATGTGAGTTGGCAATGGTGAAAATGTATCCAAGTGCTTCAAATAAGCTTAAAAGGTAAGCTTGAATACTGGGCATTGGATGACTGGTGGAGTTTTGGCAGTTTCTTCATCCTTGCAGCAAGGGAATCTTGTGTGGGTCTTTTGAGTGATGTGGCATGTGTTTTTAAGGTTGGGATGTGATTAAGGATACCTTAATCATAAATATGGAGCATATTAGGGCCTAATTACAACACAATTAAGAAAACCCAAATGTGTTCTTGTGATGAATAGTGCATGTTTTGATCTGGTTTAGTATTTGAATTAGTGTTAGGCGCGTGTTTATAAACTAATTAATTAGATTAGTTATAAACGGTTAATAGTGGGGTGTGACATGGATGATTCGTGAGTTGTGATTGGTGGAGAGAGTGAGTGGGGCACGTGTCACCCCACCACTGGTCTAGGTTACTTAGGTTGTCTTGGCAGAAATCACCCCTTTTTTCTTTCCTTCTTGCTACATTGTATTAAACATGCCAAAATCTGATTTCCTTTGTATTTGAAGTTTCACTTTTCACACTTTTTCCCCAAATACTTTTCCAAAGTATTTTCAGGGGTATTTCTTGCCATTTGTTGATTCTTGAAGGGCTGCTTTGGCATTTTCATCAATGATAATGGTCTTGACTTGTATGGTTGACTTCTTGGAGGACTAAAATTGACAAGTCATAATTCTTGAGGGACCATTTTGCCAATTCTTTATAGTTAAGGGTCCTTTTTGCAATTTGACATATTTAAAGGACCAAACTTGTAATTATGAAGATACAAGGGTTTAAAGTGTCAATTCTTCAATATTGGAGGACCCTTCTTGCATAATCTTCAAATCTTCAAGGGTTTTTCTTGGAAAATCTTCATTAAGGCTTGGTTCAATGTGCGGCTTCGTTTCCCGTGTTCGTTTTTGCATGATTCTTATGATCTTTTGTCATTTTCTCAATATCCGTACCTAAAATACACAAGTAACAAACACAAGCATATATTTGGCCATTTTCATGATATTTTATGCATGTAAAGCCCTTTTTGGACGATGAGACTATGTATAAAAGCAGCCTCATCACTCCCCCATACTAAACCATTGCCGTGCCCTCACGCAATGCTAGAATAAAGTATCGTAGCACCTCCAAAATTCATTTTTATTCACTTTTTTTGAATGATAAACTAGCTACACTACTACTATTGCTACTACTTGCGTTTTAGACATAATGTATGATTTTCATCTCAAAATGGGACGTTTAGGTTCATAGAACAAGAACACGTGAATGCTTCGTTAGAAATAATTTCATCGTCCTCGATTTTCACCCCAATTCCATGCTAAGCGTGCAACGAGATCATTTTCATTAGAAGTTAGTAATGCTAACACTACTCATATGCCCTAATCACGTACTTATCCTCCCATTTTCCTAAGTTCTATCTCTTATATTTTATTTTGTCTTGAATGTTTCACGAGGATACATTGTTTGACTTGTGCGATAATAGAGATTTAGGTCTAAAAATAGAGTCCTAACGATGTAAACAAACCATCAAATTAATAACCCCTCCTAATAGACAACGATGTCAAAAAATTAAGTCAACAAGAAGGATCGATAAACATGGTTTTATAACGGTTTTGAACATGAGACTTATTACCAAGACTTTTATACGCCCTCTAACGGAAGGGCCTTATTGTCATAGGTTTACCTCTATCTTTTATTCAACTTCGCCATGAAGCTTTTATTATGACTTCGGTCTTGCATTGCCTTTTATTATCCGCCTCATCGGTGGTTTTATTATGGCCAAAGACGTATATCCTTACGCTAAGGCGAATTTTAGATCTTTAAAGCTTCAAAGACTAAGGCTTGATTCACTTTCAATTTTGCATAGATTTTTCGGCCTTGTGAGCTTCAAACTCTTTGCTTGATTTAGGTGAGCACTTGAAATCTTATTATTGGGTGAAGCTTTCGATTATTCACGTTGCCAATACTTCAAAACCGTGACGCTGACGATACCTTAATGTCTTCCCAATTTAATTACACGGAAGCTACTAGAAAAGACTAGAAACCAACAATCAAGACAAAACTGCTAAGTCAATATTTATTAAGCAAAAAATATTTACAAGCGAAGGGAGAATAAGCAAACAACGAGAACACATGAGTTTTTGAAAGAATACCAGTACTCTATGTTGAGCATAGTAACTTATAATTAACTCTATCATTTCTCGTCCTCATTTAAGAGACTTAGCCTAATATAAGTTAAGGAATCAAAGCTAAGTGCTCAACATGCACGTTCGTGTCAAAAATTACTCTTATTCTCGCCATCAGAAAACCTACATTCGTGTCTTCAAACACTTATAAAACATGAGAAAAAATTTAAAATTTGGCCATTTTTATCCTTATTTTGCAACAAAACGATAAATAAAAAGATAACTTTGGAAAGCGTGAAGGTTTGGCAAGGCAAGTATCTATTCACCCCCCCATACTAAAGTTAAACATTGTCCTCAATGTTTCGAGTCTAAGGGTTGGAAAAACCCCCATACTAGAGACGTAGTCGAATGCTTAATCTAGCATGGAAAGGGTGTAACCGTTAAATTTAAAGCCGTTTATGAAGTGTGCTAAAAACCTAAGGTTAGAACATAAAAGGATATATCATGGATATTGAGAAAGTCTTCAAAGCAAACGATCGAGTGCTCCTATAAAACGAACATGAGAGGCTCCAATCGTAAAGATAATGATCATCTAAAATCCACAATTCACAAACAACCACTGAACAAAGGTTGGAAGGGCACAAATCCCCACATGTTACTACATTAGAAAGCGATAATATGTACATAGGATAAGCATGGGACTCCCCCACGAGGCACATCGTTTTTTGATTACCGAGTCATGAGCTCGACTTGATCCCCTCAATACTAATTAGGTGATTTGGTCAAGGGAGTTCAAGGATGGAACTTCCCCGCCAAAGTAGTGCTTCAACCTATGTCCATTCACCTTGAAATTGGGGCCATCATTTTGAGCTAGCTCGATGGTCCCATATGGAAGAACTTGAGTCAGGTGAATGGACAGGACCAACGGGATTTCAATTTACCGGAAAAGATTTTCAAACGATAGTTAAAAAGCAACACTTAATCTCCAATGTTAAAAACCCGGTTTTTAATTTTTGAATCATGCAACTTTTTAGTCTTTTCTTTATAAATTAATGATTTTTCATAAGCAATATCCCTTAATTCATCCAATTCATTTAATTGCACTTTCTGGTGTTTTCCCGCGGTCTCCATATCATCATTACAATGCTTTAGGGCCCAATAAGCTTTGTGTTCTAATTCAATTGGCAAGTGACAATTCTTCCCATACACAAGCTTATAGGGAGTGCACCCGATGGGCGTCTTATGAGCGGTCCTAAAGGCCCATAAAGCATCGTCCAACTTATCCGACCAAGATTGTCGGTATTCCCCAATAGATCTCTCCAAGATCCTCTTCAAAGCTCGGTTTGAAACCTCGACTTGCCCACTCGTTTGTGGGTGATAACCCGTAGAAAGCCGATGTATAACCCTATATTTCCTTCGGACCCTTTCGAATTGGTCGTTACAAAAATGGGTTCCACGATCGCTTATGATCGCACGAGGGGTTCCAAACCGAGAAAACAAGCTTTTTCCAAAACTTGACTACCACACGAGCATCATTGGTGGGCAAAGCCTTAGCTTCCACCCACTTAGATAGGTAGTCAACGGCGACAAGGATGTACTTATTACCACGAGATGATGGGAACAGCCCCATAAAGTCAATGCCCCAAACGTCAAAGATCTCACACACTTGGATGATATTTTGTGGCATTTCATCTTTTTGTTAGGCTTTTCCTTGTCGTTGGCATGAGTCACATGAATTCACAAGTTCATGTACATCTCGGTAAATAGTAGGCCAAAAGAAACTGGCATCAAAAACCTTCTTAGCCGTGAGATTAGCACCGTGGTGACTACCCGTGGGTCCCTCGTGACAAGCTCTAAGGATGTTAGAAGCTTCGGTACCAAAGACACAACGTCGAATAATTTGATCCGCACAAGTTCGAAACAAGTAAGGGTCGTTCGAAAAATAGAACTTGAGGTCACGAAAGAATTTTCGTTTTTCTTGAGTCGTCATACCCTTGATGATGAAGTTGCCCGCATGGTAATTTGCGATGTCCATAGACCATGGGGTGGAAGAATCAAGCTTAGAATTCACTACACCAAGTGTCTCGAGCGGAAATGTTTCGGTGATTTCCTTGGGCTCGTAAACACTTTGGTGAGGATCTTCCAAACGAGAAAGATGATCGGCCGCTAGATTCTCGGCTCCTTTTTTGTCAACGATTTTGTGATCAAATTCTTGAAGGAGGAGAATCCAACGAAGTAATCTTAGCTTTGCATCTTGTTTAGCCATAAGATACTTGATAGCCGAATGATCTGTATACACTATGCATTTGATCAAGACGGGATAAGGTAGGAACTTCTCAAATGCATACACCACGGCAAGGAACTTCTTTTCCGTTGTAGTGTATTTTAGTTGAGCCTCGGTCATCGTCTTGCTAGCATAGTGAATAGGCAAGAAGTGTTTTTCATGACGTTGCCCCAATACGGCCCCAATAGCGTAGTCACTAGCATCACACATGAGCTCAAAGGGGAGGTTCCAATTGGGAGCAACAAGAATGGGAGCTTCGGTAAGTTTCCTCTTAAGGATTTCAAAGGCTCGTACATAATCTTCGTCAAAGACAAAACGTGCATCTTTTTCTAGGAGATGTGTAATAGGTCGAGAGATCTTTGAAAAATCCTTGATGAATCGAGATAAAAGCCCGCGTGGCCTAGGAAACTCCTAACTCCCTTAACGGTTTTGGGATGAGGTAATTTGGCGATGACGTCTACCTTAGCTTGATCTACCTCAATCCCCGCTTTCGAGACCTTCTGCCCTAAGACGATTCCACTTTTAACCATAAAATGACATTTTTCCCAATTAAGCACAAGGTTGGTTTCCTCACAACGCTTCAACATTCTCTCAAGATTCGATAAACACGAAGTAAACGAACTACCAAACACGGAAAAGTCATCCATGAAGACTTCCATCGTCTTCTCGATCATATCATGGAAAATAGCCATCATGCACCTTTGAAAGCTTCCTGGTGCATTGCGAATTCCGAATGGCATTCTGCGATAGGCAAACGTTTCATATGGACACGTAAACGTAGTTTTTTTTTACCACAAGGGTCGATGGGGATTTGGAAGTAACCGGAAAAACCATCTAAAAAGCAATAGAAATCGTTTACCGCAAGACGCTCCAACATTTGGTCCATGAAGGGCAAGGGAAAATGGTCTTTTCGAGTGGCGTCATTCAACTTACGATAGTCAATGCACACTCTTCATCCGATCACGAGTCTAGTGGGAATTAACTCGTTGACATCGTTTGGCACAACGGTCATTCCTCCCTTTTTAGGGACACAATGGATAGGACTCACCCAAGGGTTATCGGAAATAGGGTAAATCATTCCCGCATCAAGGAGTTTAAGGACTTCCTTTTTTATGACGTCGTGAATTTGGGGGTTCACCCTCCTTTGACATTGGATTGAGGGTTTGTAATCCTCCTCCATTAAGATTTTGTGGGTACAAAATTTGGGGTCGATCCCCTTAATGTCGGATAACTTCCACGCAATTACCCCTTTGTGATCCTTTAGAACATCGAAAAGTGTGGTTTTTTCATCATCCGAAAGATCTTTCACAATAATAACCGGCAACTTATCGTCCTCCTCCAAAAATACATATTCGAGATGAGGAGGTAAATCTTTCAACTCGAGGATAGGTGGTTCCTCAATTGAAGATTTGGGCCCGATACTCATAACCTCCTCAGGTGGAGGAAATGGGAGATCGTTAAGAAAATCCTTGATAATCGAGAAGTCCTCATCATTGTCGAGGACTTCGTCACAAGTACGTGGAACATCGAATTCTTCCAACGTAAAACCACCACCTTCAAATGGAGTGAAGGTTGGTGTCGAATTATCAAGAATGTGATCTAACATAGTGGGATTGCCACTATTTTCATCATCACCAAAACCTAAAACTTCTTGTGAAAATTCCTCGCAAACAACGTCAATCATGTCAACGAGGTTTACCGTTGCAACGGAATAAACATGATAAATTTGAGAATTTTGAGTTGCGTTTATAACAAGTACCTCGTCGTTGAAACGTAAGGTGATCTTTCTAGCGTTAACATTAATTAAAGCCATAGACGTATCTAAAAACGAACGACCTAAAATGAGAGGAACTTGAGGATCCGTGGGAATATCGACAACGATAAAGTCTACCGGATAAAAGAACTTTCCCACTTTCACAAAAACGTCTTCAGCCAATCCACATGCGGGAATCGTGGAATGGTCGGCCAACTCAATAGACATTAGTGAAGGAGTAAGATTAGGAAGATTGAACAACTTGAAGATTGCAAGTGGCATCAAGTTAATACTAGCACAAAGATCGGCCAAGGCATAGCTTTCTTCCATATCTTGGATTGCACAAGGAATCAAGAATTTACCGGGATCACCGACTTTTTGAGGTATGCGGTTAAGATAAACTGATGAACAACTAGACAATTGTTGCAATTTCTCCTTGTTGTTCAACATACTCTTAAAGTTAGCGGCAAATCGAGGCATCATGACCAAAGCATCGACAAAACTCACATTAAAATGAACGTCATGAAACATTTTCATAAAAAGCTCAAATTGATAATTATCGCGCTCTTGATATTTCTCCTTTCTAAGTCTCGATGGATAAGGCAAAGGTGGTGTGGGTTGAGGCATAGGCATAAACTTTGGAATCTCGGTTTCCAAATGTGGTAATGGGTTAACCGTAGGTGTGGCATGAGCGGTACTTTGTGGGATTGGGACATGCTCCTTTTCAACCACCACCTCGGGTTCTTCCTCAATTGCTTCCTCTGTAGGAGCAATTGGTTGAGGAGTCGGTTCCTTAAGTGTCTTACCACTACGTGTGGTAATCACTTTCATCTCTCCCTTGGGGTTCGATATGGTGTTGCTAGGAAGACTACTCGAAGACGGTTTGCAGATAATTGCCTCAAACATAGATGAAGTTTTGTCCTCAAACATGGATTGCCTCTTCTCGTCCTTAATCATCTCTAGTTTTATTTCATGTTGCCCTTGTTCCATTTTTTGTTGGTTTTATTGTAACCTAGTTACATTTCCTTCCATTTTGTTTGTATGGATTTTAAGCTCATTTGCTAACTCGTTTTTCAACTCCTTCTTCAAGTCGTTCTTAAACTCGGATCTTAGGCTAATGATTTCTCTTTGAATGTTGTAAAACCTAGCATCGTTTCCATTAGCGTATTCAACAAATTCATTTGGAAGATCTTTCAAAGTTTGCAAACCCTTGTTGTTTGTTTTGAAAATCATGGTTTTGATTTTTGTTTGAAACTTGATTATTAGCCCCTTGATTCCTATAGTTTCCTTTGTAATTGTTTTTAAAACTAACTTGATTGTTTTGATAGTTGTTGTTAGCATTTTGATTAGGAGCAAAACCCGGTGGAGTCATATGATTAGAGCGGGTAACTTGACCGTTTTGGTTGTAAGTTCCCGTGGCCGCGTGGCACTCGAAGTGTTACCACCGTTGGTAATTCACTCGAAGAAATCATGACCTCCACCACAATACATACATGAAACCTCAACCGCTTTAGCCGTAGCGGGAGCACTTTGTTCTCCAACTTTGAACTCAATTAAAAGTCCTTTAAGCTTATCAAAGATTTTGTTTTCCAAGTTCGCCTCAATTTGGCAAGCATCGATGGTATTAGACAAAGAAGGTGAAGCGGAAGACGAAGCCTTACGAACACTCGATGTGTTACGAGGACTATACACCTTAGATCTATTCTCAATTATCAACAACGCTTCCTCAACCGTTTTACACAAAAATTACCACCCGCGACGGCATTTAGATAATCCCTTTCAGGATCATTAAGTCCATTGTAAAACGTGTCAATTTGATGTAAGTCGGAAAAGCCGTGATGAGGACACTCATCTAACATTTCCTTAAACCTATTCTAAGCCGTTGAAAAACTCTCATTAAATTATTGTGAAAATTTTGAAATCTCGTTTTTCAAATGCGTAGTCTTAGAGGGCGGGAAAAATTGGTTCACAAATTTAGAAACGAGATCCTTCCACGTCAATATAGAATTGGGTGGCTCTTTCTCTAACCAAATTTTAGTGGGCCCCGCTAAGGAATACGGAAAAAGCATCATCTTAATCGAGTCATTAGCAACATCCTTAAGTTTGCAAGTGGCGGTAAGACGATTGAATTGGCGGATATGATTGTGCGGGTTGTCCTTTTCATCACCACGGAATTTGTTGTTTTGGATCATCGACAACAAACCCGTTTTCACTTCAAAATTCTCCGCAAGGATAGCGGGAATCACAATAGCCTCTCCATAACCCTCGGTGGGTGCTTGAAGTAACTCCATCATAGTTCGATTCGCCATGGTTGGTTCTTCTCTTACGATAGGTTCGTCAACAGGAGATTCCTCACTAGAAAGATTAGGAGTAGGTGTTGACTCCTTTCGGTTTCTATGTTTACGTGCACGTCTTGCTTGGTTGCGAGTTTGCATAAACCTCATGTACAACGTGGGGATGAGCAAAGAAGATTCTTTTTGGTGTTTTTGACTTTTTCAATTTTTTTGGATTTTTGATTGTTTTTACCTTTTTTTGGATTTTTGTGATTGTATTAAGTAGACCAAAATCTACAAATCTCCTCCTTAATCAAATCTCTTGATTAAAGAAGCCTCAAGGAATGAAAACGATCACGTGAAGTTAACGCCTTCAATGACTTTAGAACATTGGTGGAACACTAAAGCGTTCAAGAGGGTTTAATCAATTGAAACCAAGAAAATATATATTATACTTAGTAATACTTTGGGTGGAAAAACCCTCGATTAGCTTTCAATCTCAAAATACTCACAAGCAAGCCGGGAAACGAGGCGGCGCGAAGCACTTAAGAACCTTTTTCCTTAGGGTATATTTTATAATACCCACCTTTGACCCACCTTATAGTTTGTATTTTTCAAAATCGAGCTTCACGAAAGTATTTATCTATTTTTGCCTTTGATTTCTTGTTTGAGATTCGAATACAATGATTGAGTAATGACCTCCCAATCAAGGTTGCGTTTTCACACTTTTAGAGTACTTGTGAATTTATTGTTCTACGTATACAATATAGTAATAGTATTCACAAAAAAAAAACCGATAATACGTATTAGTAGAGTGCTACTAATACAAATAGATATTATGGCTATATAAAAAACAACAATTTCCAAATCAAAACACAACACGCCTCCCCGGCAGCGGCGCCAAAATGATAGTTGTAAAATACGCCTTTTAGGAAAAAGAGCGTAATTAGGGCAAGTATAAACAAGTGATTTAGGAAAATCACAAGTTAATAACCCAAAGTGGGGATCGTTCTCAAGGAGGCAAGTGCGTTGTGTTAAGAATTGATTAACGGTTTGTGATTATAATTTATGAGATTGAAAATAGAAGAGAGATTAGAAGAGAATGACGGTTACGATTATGGATTAAAACTAAGACGAGAAGTCGTACACGTAAAACCTTATAAAGTGACAAAATTAAAAATTTACCCTAAAAATTCCTAGAAAATTGCAATAAATCCTAAATAATGTAATTAGAGTTTACAAAAAATCAAAAATCACTCAAGCCTTTTATTTAATTAAATAATAATTTTTTAATGCTAATTAAAGCCCAAAAAATCAATTTAATTAACAAAAAGACAAAAATGAGATTTTTTCAATTGTAAACCTCTAAAATGACTTAACTAAATTTAAAACTATTTTTTAAAATTTTAAAATTAATAAAAACTATTTAAAAACAATTTAAAACTATTTAAACTTAAAATAATTCTAAAAATTAATCTAATGACAATAAAAATATTCTAAAAATTGTAAATTTCCTAATTTAATGTATTTAACCTAAGAAAAAACTAAAAAATTGAAAAATCTAAATTTTAATTTTTAATAATAATAAAATAATAAAATAATATTAAAAATCCAAAATTTATAAAAAATTCTAAAAAGTTGCAAACTAGCTTAGTTTAACCTAATAAACACAGAAATGAAGTTGAAATTACAAAATACCCCTAATGGGCCTAGAAATGGGCTATAAGTCTAAACAGCCCCTTAATGGGCTCAAATAGGCCGAATAAGAAAAATGTTGTCAAATAAGCCCAAAAGCTCCTATCTGACTCAAAATTTGATTTTAAAAACAAAACTATAAAGGCCCAAAAGCTGAAAAAATGTTTAAGCTAGCTTATTTCAAAGCAACTTATTCTTAATGGGCTTTTTGGCCCATTAAGCTATAAGCTGATGCCATAAGCTCAAATTAGCACACAAGCTTCTTTTGAGTTACTTAAGAGTTCTGTAAAAAGAAATTTGAAATAAGCACAAGGAATAAGCCTGAATAAGCTAAAAGCTATCTTCACAAAACGACAAAATAGTCGTTTTCGAGTTCTAGGCCACCCCAAGAGCTGATTCAAGTTTCAAAAGCTTTTAAATGACTTAACTAAGCTTAATCAACAAAAAGTTTTTCTATAAGCACACTCAATAAGATGGAATAAGCAGATAAGCACTTAATTTAAAGTCAACCTTATGATTTTTCTAGCAAAAATTCAAAGCCAAGGTCTGATAAGCTCCAGTTCAAATAAATGGGTCAAATGAGGAAGATTGATCACAAAAAATAAGTTGTTGCAAGTCTGGATAAGCCAATATGGCTTATAAATAAGCTGAATGAAAAATTACACTAGCAGGGGCTAGTTTTGGGTGTTGAGCAGTGGGAACTTTTCCCACTGCTTGATTTTCTTGACTATTTGTCTTATATGACTTTTTTGTGGATTCAAGTTTCACAAAGGCACCCAAATGATCAGTTAATCATAAGGAGTCAATAACAATCACAAAAACACAATCACAATCAGCCAATTAGCACATTTAATTCAAAACATCACCAGATCTAGCCCAGACATGAACAATAAGCGGTTACGAACTTAATAAGCTGTTTAAGCAAAATTCAGCCAACCAAATTGCACCAAAAGCACACACAAGCTATATTTAATTCAGATGAACATAAATTAACAAGTTACATGCATTGATTCAAGGCCTAAATTAAGATTCAAGAACCAAAAGTTACTGATGAACACTTAAACAAGCAGACTTTTCACTTTGCTGATATACTTGACCAACAAGCCAAATTCAAACACTCAAATCTTGTTTTCAGGTTATATAAACTATGATTTAACACTTTTTAACCCTAAGCATGTATATACTCTAGGTATTACCAAAATCTTAGGTCAAAATCAGTTAAAACAAGTGAGATATAGCACAATCTTGGATTCAAGGTTTTAAAGCCAATAACTTGCAGGTTCTAGTACTCAACCAAGTAAATAACAGATACAAAGCATAAACACAAACTTCCAACAACACAATAACAATCTATGATCTTAAACAGATAATCCCAAACACCCCTTATCTTTTTCAAATCAAATTTAAACAAGTATAAGTGTATTCCAAGGTTACCTAAGCCCAATCAAACACATAAACAGGTGTAATATGCAGTATTAAGCAAGATTAAGCCACAAATTTCACAAGAACACAAGCAACACACAAATTCACCAAAAATCAAGATTTTAAGCAGATTTAAGGTAGAATGGTTCGAACCTCATGGATGTACATCCACACCCACGAATTTTGAGCTTATGTGCTAGCAATAACAAGCACAAGCTTCCACACACACTCCTGCTAAGATTCAATAAAGTGAGAAGCAAAAATATAAAAAACACTAAAGTGACAAATCCTTGATTAATGCAACTCTTGTATCCCACACTTGATTATCCCCAAGTTATAAGCCTCACAACACCTTGATATCACAATATCAGGTTGCTATGATCAACTTATAGCCCAAAAATTCCAAGGTGTACCAAGATCTTAGCAAAATATCAAGATTTAAGGAAAATATGCAAACTTTTGCACACTCCTTTGAAAACAGGTTTTTGGATTCAAGATTAGTTAACAAACAACAATAACAAGCAGATATAAGATTAGCACTTGGACTTTTCTTCACAAAATTCAAACACACTTCATTAATATGAAAATGAGATTTACAGAAATGTGAACTAGGAAAAATTCAAGAGCAAGTGAAAATGTTGCACATCCTATGCCTTATATAGGCTACAAATGAACTAGTGAATGCATAAAAAACATAAAACCCTAGCTAATGAAGTTCCAGATATGCCCTTGAGGGTTTGAACTTGCTTGAATATGTGACTTTGTTTTGGCAGGTTATGTGAGTTGGCAATGGTGAAAATGTATCCAAGGGCTTCAAATAAGCTTAAAAGTAAGCTTAAATACTGGGCGTTGGATGACTGGTGGAGTTTTGGCAGTTTCTTCATCCTTGCAGCAGAGGAATCTTGTGTGGGTCTTTTGAGTGACGTGGCATGTGTTTTTAAGGTTGGAATGTGATTAAGGATACCTTAATCATAAATCTGGAGCATATTAGGGCCTAATTACAACATAATTAAGAAAACCCAAATGTGTTCTTGAGATGAATAGTGCATGTTTTGATCTGGTTTAGTATTTGAATTAATGTTAGGCGCGTGTTTATAAACTAATTAATTAGATTAGTTATAAACGGTTAATAGCGGGATGTGACATGGATGATTGGTGAGTTGTGATTGGTGGAGAGAGTGAGTGGGGCACGTGTCACCCCACCACTGGTCTAGGTTACTTAGGTTGTCTTGGTAGAAATCACCCCTTGTTTCTTTCCTTCTTGCTACATTGTATTAAACATGCCAAAATCTGATTTCCTTTGTATTTGAAGTTTCACTTTTCACACTTTTGCCCCAAATACTTTTCCAAAGTATTTTCAGGGGTATTTCTTGCCATTTGTTGATTCTTGAAGGGTTGATTTGGCATTTTATTCAATGATAATGGTCTTGACTTGTATGGTTGACTTCTTGGAGGACTGAAATTGACAAGTCATAATTCTTGAGGGACCATTTTTGCCAATTCTTCATAGTTAAGGGTCCTTTTTGCAATTTGACATATTTAAAGGACCAAACTTGTAATTATGAAGATACAAGGGTTTAAAGTGTCAATTCTTCAATATTGGAGGACCCTTCTTGCATTATCTTCAAATCTTCAAGGGTTTTTCTTGGAAAATATCCATTATGGCTTGATTCAATGTGCGGCTTCGTTTCCCGTGTTCGTTTTTGCATGATTCTTGTGATCTTTTGTCATTTTCTCAATATCCGTACCTAAAATACACAAGTAACAAACACAAGCATATATTTGGCCATTTTTGTTGTCCCATATTATTTAGATGATTAATGATAGAAAATAGATGAAAAGAGATGGATTCCTAGAGAGAGAAAGTAGTGAGAGAAAGTAGAGAGAGAGGTGATTTAACTTGGTGAATATTATATTAGATAAGGATTTGTTACAAATGACCATCCACCCTTCTAACATGCTAGGAGGGTAGTATATATAGTCCACCCACATGCGGGATTTAATGGGCTATATATTGGGTCGGGCTTGTCTTTTGGACTTTGATTAGTTTAAATCCAAGCCCGTGAACCACGACTAATTAACTACTTATTACAACGTTCTAATAAATATTACAATAGAAACCTATGACCGAACATTCTTGTTTGACTCAATTTTTTGAGGCTAACAATCTCCCCCAATGTGAGGTCATTCCTCTTCGATATTTGGAGTCCAATGGAGATTTATGAATTTCGTCATAAATGAGTCTTGAACGTGTAATAGTAGTGTTGTTCCTTCATGTTGTGATCTTTGAGCCTTTGTCATTGTCTTTCGACTTAGTCTTTTATCTTGAGATCTTCAAATCATTCTTGACTCGTCTTTTCCATCTTGTGATCTTGTGTCTTTATCCACATGTTCACACTATTAATTATTGAATAAGTCTTTGGGCATGAATATGTGGTTTTGAACTTTTGACTTTGCTGAGTACACCGTGACGCCACCTTCTCGAGACAAAACATAGATACGGACTGAATGGCTTTGACATTCGTCCTGAATCGGTAGCATTTTACCTCCGGTCGGTGAAGACCGTTATACAATCAGTGGTCAGGATGAAGCATGATTAATGAAGGCCAATCATGATTTATCATGAAAATGGGTTTTACTGAAATTCTTGTGTATCTTAACATGAAAACATCATTACTTTGCTGAAAACATAATCCTCGTAAGGAGACATGAACTGAATCAACCTGAAGACGACATCAACGTGAGGATGTGAAAATTTGACTGTTACTAGAACATAAAAGAAAATCAACTCAGGTTTAACATCACCTCGTGTGGATGGCTATGGTTCAATCCACAGATTTCAAGGAACAAAACATATGACTAAGTATGGGCGATTTTGGTTCGATCCATGCTTGTCAAAAATTTCTGAGAACTGTCATGTATAGAAATTCATAATCTGGGAATAAATATGGTTGGCTATAGTCCAGCCCATACTTGTCTAAATTTATGAAATGTCCTGATATGCTAAAGGTGAACAACTATGAATCGGTTCACGAAACAACCTTCGACTGAATAGCATGAAATTTGACCTGAACAATGGTGAACGTTTATGGCTGGTTCACCAAGAATTACTTGACTGAGAACATGAATCTGACATGAATAAGGATGAATGCCTAGGTTCAGTTCATCAATACAAAATCTGAACGGCAAGGGTGAACGCCTATGGGTGGGTTCACCAAAACAAAATTCGCAGAAAAGCACATGCGACTAAGTATGGCCAATCCTGTACCAACCTTTTACTTAGTCAAAATTTAAGAAAACCGACTGATAAATGAAGAAATTGACTGAATAATCCATGAGAAACATGAAAGATAACAACGCCAAAATCTGGAAAGTTCCTGGTGACTACCCACTAGTCACAGGTCAAGTTTTAGAGCCTACAGGTCGAACCAGGCTCTGATACCATAATTGTAACACCCCACTTGGAATAGGTGGACCGTTACGTGTATTTATGGCATGTCATCAAAGCATAAGGTAAATGTCCTAAGACATTAACTGACCACAAAGGAAATACCGGAATCAAACATCGGCAATCCAAACATAAGCCCAAAACATGAAAAATAAAATACT
The DNA here is from genome assembly GCA_025667525.1 of Glebionis coronaria. Classification (NCBI taxonomy): domain Eukaryota; kingdom Viridiplantae; phylum Streptophyta; class Magnoliopsida; order Asterales; family Asteraceae; genus Glebionis; species Glebionis coronaria. The sequence continues at coordinate 247,905,938 of CM046880.1, read as the reverse complement.
GAATGAAAGGACTAACAATGTCCAAATAAGCATAATAATGTAGGAAGTGTATAAAGTAAGAAGTCTGGATAGCTTCCATCCAAATGCACATGCTCTTAGAATCCTAAAAGTGTCCTGGTGTACCTGCCGTTAGAACATGAAAGGAACTACGGCTGAGCATAACGCTCAGTGAACGGATATAAAGCATGATAGGGAATTACTAAAATGAAACAGATGATAAAATACTGGAGCTGTAAGACTGATAAGTAAAGTTGCAGCGGAAATCTGTGTATAATCTGTAAAGCCTGATTTATAATTAATAAAGCTGAACTGTTATTTGTTAAAATCTGAAAACATGCATTTACTGTAATTTAATTGCCAGAGCTTATATAGGTCATGTGCTGTAACAACGTTGCATGAATAACTGGAGGGGTGACCTCGTCATGCTGTAGAGGGTGACCTCTAAATAACTGTGCTAGGTGGAGGGATCAGCTCCAATGTGAAGGATGTAGAGCACACACCACATTCACCTGCTAAACTGTAAACTGTAGCCTAGGATGCATCCATACGCCCCACTAATAATACTGATAAAATGGCCAAGCTGAGCTGAGTGGGACGATGCAGGATATCACTCTCCTGCATGTGAGTCACGACACCGGTGCCTCTAGTGCCGTGGTTACGGTACCTCCGTAACTAGTACATAAACTAATCATGCTTGTATATAATGCTCAGGCAATTTATTTAATTCTTAACATGATTACTGATAAGTTTAAACATATACTGGGGAAACATTTGGCTGAAGACGGGGAATCCTAATCATGCATAGAAAGGAAGTCCTTACTGAAAGGACGGAAATCCGTACCTCGTGTCCAATAATGAAGCTGCAGGATCGACTCCGACTTCACGGATACTACATAAATAATGTACGCGAAAATAAGTTGACTGATGTTTATTTATTTTACTGCTCTTACTGTTTTCGTTGGATTAAAATTATTCTGGAAATACTGATCGTATATAATCTGGTAAGTTCTGACTGTTTGTAAATATTATTGTTTTAATATATTCGGTATTCCTGATTATCGTAAAATGTATACCCCGGTATTACTATACATAGTAACTCGTTATTATTAAAAGTTTCCTATCTTAAAATATTTCCAATTTAATATCTTTAAATAAAATTATTTATGAATCATAAGTTTTTAATAGGATAAAATGAAAGCTAGAATTAATTTAATTTTATTATTTAGATAAACAAAATTGGATAATATAATTAATTTATTTATATAACTCAATTATAAATTAATTTACCAATATAATTAATTCGTGGTTCCCACTGTTTTGTTTAATTACCCACTGCCAATGCAGTTTTCCCACTGCTAGTTCATGGTTCCCACTGCCTAGTATACGGTTCCTACTGCTAGCCTTAGTGTTCCCACTGCTTACTATACGATTCCCACTGTTAATGTTCTTGCAGTTAAGCCAAACACCCCTTTATGGCAGATTAGTCCCAAACACCCCCTGTGATTTCGATTTGCAGCTGGTGACACCAATGCCACTCAAATACTGCCACAGCCACCCCCGCACCCTATTTGGGTCGCGGCTGGGCCAAAACAGAAAACACCGAGACCCTTATTGGTCTCGGTTTGAGTGAAACCAACCATCCCGACACCCCTGCTGAAAAAAACAAACAACCCGTCTGATGGGTCTTTTGCTGCAGCTGACCGGACACCACCACCACCGAGGCTGGTGGTCGCGGCTGGTCCCAACAGAACACCACCCCGATTAATTAACTACCACCGTGTTCATATCCCTTTTTTTCGCGAATAAAAGAAAATAAAAATGGATGATTACCTTTTCTGATTGGGATTATACAATGAACGAAACTCGATTTTTCTTGAACGATCAAAGCTGCCTTCATCCTTTTTTTTTTTTTTTTGCCGGCGGCCACCCAAGGAATAAAAACCCTAATGCCCGTTTCTTTTTCTTTTTTTTTGTCTTCTGTTAGTGAAAAGTAGTGGGCAACCCCCGTTTTTTTCTTTCTTGCACTAAATGGGCTTTAGCCCAATTTCTTTTTCTTTTTTTAACCGCAACCCTCCCTTTATATACATACACTTTTTATTTTATTTTCCGAGTCATGAATTAATGTGCGTGTACGTGTTCGTAAATCGTGTTTTAATTTCCGTCATGTATCTATTTATTTTTCTGAACTAATTAATTACGTAACGTTTTAAATAAAAGTGGGGCTACGTAACTATTGTTAACGTTTACTTATTTCTGTATAATAAATAATACATACGTAATAATATCTGAAACTTAATAATTATTTTATGAATAAACTGTAATATTTATAGTATTTAAATAAACTGGAATTGCGTATTTAATTTCTGCGTTTATATCTCTGTCTAATAATTAATACTTATATAGTTTATTAAAATTAAACTGCGTATTTAAATATTCTGATTTTTAAATACGGGTTTTACAATTCTTCCCCTCTAAAAACAATAATTCGTCCCCGAATTAAAGATGCGACTATACTGGGTTTTACAATTCTTCCCCTCTAAAAAGGAGAAATTCGTCCTCGAATTAAAGGTATAAGCTGATGAAGTTATAAAAAACTGAAAGAACACTTAAACTGAAAAGACAATTAAGCTGAAGGATAATTTGTCTTTTAATTAAGACATAATGTTGGTGATAGGTATAAACCTGACATGACTGAAATGATCATGTAATGTGACATAGCTGAAGAGAACATGAAACGTGACATGACTGAAAGGAATTAACTGGATTTATTGAAAGAAAAGGATGAGAGGTCCGGATAGACTCCTCCGTTTCGAGTGGCTTCCCGCTCGAAACGATTCCTTCAAAGGTCTAAACATAATGAACAAAATCTTGGTCCTGATGACCCTGTCCTGATGATGCTGAATAGTTTCCAGTTCTATACTTAAGATAGATTTTCTGAATCTGAGTGAATAAGCAATAGCATGTAGGATACATGAAGTGGTACGTATAATTATCCTGAAAATATAACATTTATATTTCTGGGCAAGCTGCTGAAAACATACCGGGACGAACTCCGTGAACAATTGTGAACGTGCTACATGAGCAATTGTGAACGTAATTTGTGATCATCTGATGAACGCTGGCATGGAATATGCCGTGAACGTGATACTAGACATATCATGAACGTATGCTGACTGAGGAAGGAATGCCAAACGATACGGCCTGAGAGGTGAAACGTCTGCCTGGTTATGGAATAGTTGTGCTAAACTTGAGTCTGGTCTCTCAAGCTTTCTGTAACCGTATTCGGTAATAAACTGAGAAACGTGTATCGTGAAATGGCACACGAACTTGAACGTGAACAATTTTATGAACACAAACGTGAGCTTAAATTATGAGATAGCATAAAGATGAACTGAAACAACATCATACCGCGAATGAGACGTAAACGTGAAAGTGAAAATAAACATGAATTTAAAATGGGCGTAAACATACACTTGATCGTGAACATGAATTCTGTCTGATATGATGGTCAATGGAATGTCTTGAATTCGTACGATTTACTGTTGAATTTCAAAATTTTCTGCAGATCTGCTACTGCGTGATCCTTTCGGACGAAAGAAACGCGCAGGCTGATTACATGGTTGACGATAACTTAGATAGTATTATTCTTTCTCTGAGCCTGTGGTAGCTGATAACGATTTCATGGAATTTCGTCTCATTTCTGTTCAGAAATTTCTAAGGGTTGTAGTAACTCACTAACATGACGGCGTTCTATCTTGAACCTGCAGTAGGTCAGGCATCTAGATATGAACATAGCTGCATTAATGTGTGATGCGGATTCTATTAAAGTTTTGTCTGGGATTATGGAACATTCTGGTGGAAATCTGGTTGAATAGTCATAAAACATTTTTAGTGAGAACTATCGGCAATTTCTGCGGTAGTAGTCACTTGAGCTCTAGAAAATTATACTTCGTTCACAGGCGTCAGTCGAGACCATCAGGTGATGGCCTTCACCTGCGCAGGATTGTCTGAAATTTCTTGTTGTTTAGATGTGGTGGCTCAGAACTGCCACTTTGTTCAAGTGAGATTTATATCTAGAAAGTTATGTATAAAAATAACTCCTATTGAAGATTCGGTACAATTGTGAGAAGATGAGTCTCGTGTTCTTCTCTAGTATTAGGCACATCAGAATGTGATCAATGAAAATACTGATGATATTGCATGAGAGTCATAAAAATTTATTCATAATTTCATATCTAACTGGAGCGTTAGGGAGCTCAGAAGTATAAAATCAAAATTTTTTTAGAGAGACTGTAATATGTGCAACAGCAGTCTGGAAACGTCATGTTCTTTCTCTCACCACTGATGGTAGCATGATCGGGAATTTGTTCTGGAAAATATTTAAGACATCGTAGCAGGTCAGGTAACCTCCTATTCGTAGAATGAGTATCGTTTTATGAATGGCGATCTCGTAAATTTTCGGTGATCGATACATGATCTCATGGTACCGGCCTTCTTTCTGATAGACAGAAACGATACACCTCTTGGTGGTGCGTTAGGGCGAATAAAGCCTCGTTCCGGTAATTCTTGCAGCAATTGCTGCAACTCTTTTAACTTAGCTTAAGCCCTGTGATCAAGAGTTCTGAAAACAGGTTCTGTGCTTGAGACTAGCTCGATGTTAAATTTTTGTCTTGTGGTTAGGAAGGAATTTCTTGAAAACTTTCTGAAATTATATCTGGAACTCTGGAATAATCTGCTGATCATGAATTTAAAGATTTTAAGAAGTGGATTATAACTAGTGGCTGGAGAATCTTCGTAGCTATGGACTGATAAGTTAAGCGCTTGTAAGGCAGAAACAACTTGTACTGATTTTTCTGGCAGAAAATATAATGAATATATTCGTTATTTAGTAAGATGGATCTCATCGTTAACTGAAAAGAAACCTTAATAAGTATAGGTGATTCCGTGGAGTTCTTTCGGCTGGGAGGTAGGTAAATACCTGATTTACATAAAGCTGACATAGGAATACGTAGAGTAACGTGGCGACTTCCACCGAGTGGGTTCGTCTGTAACCTTACAGAATGAATATCGTGTGTTTAATTTGAATAATAGTCTAGTGGTGGTAACTGAATTTTAATGGTCTAATTAATGTGTGGCATAACAGAACGGGTATACCCCCTTGGGGGGTACCCTGAATTTCCGAGGACCTGGTTTAGGAGGCATATTGGTGTTATGAATCTGACTCGTACTTTGAGAAGATATTCAGATGACGTGTACTATGACTGGTGTCCTGACATGTGTCTTCCGAAATGATACTTGGGACCTACGTCTTGACTGTTGTCTGAACGTGTATTTTAATGGGTGAGTCTGAATGAGATTAAGAATTTCTGGTAACTGCTAGGGTTGGCGAACCGGTTAGACTACTGACCTCTGTATTTCTGGTCACGTCCGTTCCGGAGTTCCGATGGTTACTGACTGATTAATTATAAGCACGGTGGTTGTCACTTCTGCTTTGTCTGTCAATTTATGACGATCATTATCATGACCCTGATTCATGTAACTATTCTACTGAGTGGACGGCTGAGTTCCGGTTCCCACTCTTTGAATATACGGTTAGCTGAGTGGAGTGTGACATCTAACTGAGAAGGTAAAAGTATGTAATGGAATGGTAGTGTCTGATGGTTGAAATTTATTCTTGACATAAAGTTCAAATTTATAGTTTTCGTCCTTGCTCTGCGGTGTCTTTATAGTATAACAACATTTGCATCTTGAGGAATCTCCAAAGTATCAGCAGCATCAGCAATTTTGAGGTCTTCAAAGTGTTCGCAACATCAGCATCTGGTAAAATATCGACAAGTGGAAATGCCCGAGATGATTGAGGATCGATTAGCAATATCCATGGAGTAGGGTACCTGGTGTACACCTGGACTACTGTACATGAAGTACAAAATGAATATTGCACATGAAGCATATCGAGGCATTGTACGTGGAGTACACATGTATCACTGTACAAGGAGTATAACTGAGGCACTATACAGAGGGTACATATAGACTACTGTTCATGGCACTGGTGGAAACTTTATTGGATGGTCGATACTGGTGTCGCTTGTCTGACGTGATCTAGGAAATAAATTGATTTAAACGGTAGTAAACTGGTCTGAAATAAGTAACATGATAGCCTGTAATTCCTGCATCGACTTACTGCTAGTTATATCAAGACTGAAAGTATGATATAATCGAAGTCCCAACAGTGGTCAGGATGAAGCATGATTAATGAAGGCCAATCATGATTTATCATGAAAATGGGTTTTACTGAAATTCTTGTGTATCTTAACATGAAAACATCATTACTTTGCTGAAAACATAATCCTCGTAAGGAGACATGAACTGAATCAACCTGAAGACGACATCAACGTGAGGATGTGAAAATTTGACTGTTACTAGAACATAAAAGAAAATCAACTCAGGTTTAACATCACCTCGTGTGGATGGCTATGGTTCAATCCACAGATTTCAAGGAACAAAACATATGACTAAGTATGGGCGATTTTGGTTCGATCCATGCTTGTCAAAAATTTCTGAGAACTGTCATGTATAGAAATTCATAATCTAGGACTAAATATGGTTGGCTATAGTCCAGCCCATACTTGTCTAAATTTATGAAATGTCCTGATATGATAAAGGTGAACAACTATGAATCAGTTCACGAAACAACCTTCGACTGAATAGCATGAAATTTGACCTAAACAATGGTGAACGTTTATGGCTGGTTCACCAAGAATTACTTGACTGACAACATGAATCTGACATGAATAAGGATGAATGCCTAGGTTCAGTTCATCAATACAAAATCTGAACGGCAAGGGTGAACGCCTATGGGTGGGTTCACCAAAACAAAATTCGCAGAAAAGCACATGCGACTAAGTATGGCCAGTCCTGTACCAACCTTTTACTTAGTCAAAATTTAAGAAAACCGACTGATAAATGAAGAAATCTGACTGAATAATCCATGAGAAACATGAAAGATAACAACGCCAAAATCTGGTAAGTTCCTGGTGACTACCCACTAGTCACAGGTCAAGTTTTAGAGCCTACAGGTCGAACTAGGCTCTGATACCATAATTGTAACACCCCACTTGGAATAGGTGGACCGTTACGTGTATTTATGGTGTGTCATCAAAGCATAAGGTAAATGTCCTAAGACATTAACTGACCACAAAGGAAATACCAGAATCAAACATCGGTAATCCAAACATAAGCCCAAAACATGAAAAATAAAATACTGAATGAAAGGACTAACAATGTCCAAATAAGCATAATAATGTAGGAAGTGTATAAAGGAAGAAGTCTGGATAGCTTCCATCCAAATGCACATGCTCTTAGAATCCTAAAAGTGTCCTGGTGTACCTGCCGTTAGAAAATGAAAGGATCTACGGCTGAGCATAACGCTCAGTGAACGGATATAAAGCATGATAGGGAATTACTAAAATGAAACAGATGATAAAATACTGGAGCTGTAAGACTGATAAGTAAAGTTGCAGCGGAAATCTGTGTATAATCTGTAAAGCCTGATTTATAATTAATAAAGCTGAACTGTTATCTGTTAATATCTGAAAACATGCATTTACTGTAATTTAATTGCCAGAGCTTATATAGGTCATGTGCTGTAACAACGTTGCATGAATAACTGGAGGGGTGACCTCGTTATGCTGTAGAGGGGTGACCTCTAAATAACTGTGCTGGGTGGAGGGATCAGCTCCAATGTGAAGGATGTAGAGCACACACCACATTCACCTGCTAAACTGTAAACTATAGCCTAGGATGGATCCATACCCGTTTCTTTTTTCTTTTTTTTGTCTTCTGTTAGTGAAAAGTAGTGGGCAATATAATATAATTAATTAATTTATATAACTCAATTATAAATTAATTTACCAATATAATTAATTCGTGGTTCCCACTGTTTTGTTTAATTACCCACTACCAATGCAGTTTTCCCACTGCTAGTTCATGGTTCCCACTGCCTAGTATACGGTTCCCACTGCTAGCCTTAGTGTTCCCACTGCTTACTATACGATTCCCACTGTTAATGTTCTTGCTGTTAAGCCAAACACCCCTTTATGGCAGATTAGTCCCAAACACCCCCTGCGATTTCGATTTGCAGCTGGTGACACCAATGCCACTTAAATATTGCCACAACCACCCCCGCACCCTATTTGGGTCGCGGCTGGGCCAAAACAGAAAACACCGAGACCCTTATTGGTCTCGGTTTGAGTGAAACCAACCATCCCGACACCCCTGCTGAAACAAACAAACAACACGTCTGATGTGTCTTTTGCTGCAGCTGACCGGACACCACCACCGAGGCTGGTGGTCGCGGCTGGTCCCAACAGAACACCACCCCGATTAATTAACTACCACCGTGTTCATATCCCTTTTTTTTCGCGAATAAAAGAAAATAAAAATTGATGATTACCTTTTCGGATTGGGATTATACAATGAACGAAACTCGATTTTTCTTGAACGATCAAAGCTGCCTTCATCCTTTTTTTTTTTTGCCGGTGGCAACCCAAGGAATAAAAACCCTAATGCCCGTTTCTTTTTCTTTTTTTTTGTCTTCTGTTAGTGAAAAGTAGTGGGCAACCCCCGTTTTTTTCTTTCTTGCACTAAATGGGCTTTAGCCCAATTTCTTTTTTTTTTCAACCGCAACCCTCCCTTTATATACATACACTTTTTATTTTATTTCCCGCGTCATGAATTAATGTGCGTGTACGTGTTCGTAAATCGTGTTTTAATTTCTGTCACGTATCTATTTATTTTTCTGAACTAATTAATTACGTAACGTTTTAAATAAAAGTGGGGCTGCGTAACTATTGTTAACGTTTACTTATTTCTGTATAATAAATAATACATACGTAATAATATCTGAAACTTAATAATTATTTTCTGAATAAACTGTAATATTTATAGTATTTAAATAAACTGGAATTGCGTATTTAATTTCTGCGTTTATATCTCTGTCTAATAATTAATACTTATATAGTTTATTAAAATTAAACTACGTATTTAAATATTCTGATTTTTAAATACGGGTTTTACAGTGAATCAATTGGATATTGATTAAAGTTGTCAATTAAAATTCCTGGAACAAGTTTGATTCCTTAAGAATCTTACCATTGTTGCTTTCCAGTTGACACAAGTTTGATTCATAAGAATCTCACAAGTCACCTACCGTAGCGCTGTTTGCTGTTGACGCTAGAAGGATTTCCATTCGTCACTATAAGTATTAATGAATATCACTCTGAATGTTCTGGCAAGACCATAAAGATATTGCGTAGAAACCTGAAACGAGTTTAAATCAATTCAGAATCAAACCACTGTTGCTTTTCAGTTTTGCACATGTTCAATTCATAAAGAATCTTTCATATGACCTACCGCAGTGCTGTTTGATGTTAACACTGGAAGGATTTCCACTCATCATTGTGAATACTAAGTAGTATCACTCTGAGTGTTCTAGCAATATCACAAGGATATAGCGTAGGACTCTCTTGATCTTCATCCGTGTGTCTTAACGAGATTTGATTGATCTCTTGGCTCTAGACTCGATTTGTGCACTTTTAGTGTTCGGAGGCTGGAGCAGATGCCACCTATTCAATATCAACTATCTCGGAGTGAGAAAGTCAATAGAAGTCATGTTGATCTCTGTGACAATAAAACAAACTTCTTTTGAGAGAAGCCTGAGTAGCTAGGAAAGGGTTGTGCTTCACATCACTGGGTCCATGATGAGTTTGTCTTCATGATGAGTTAACCCGGTTTCTGCCTAAGTTGTATGGAGGGCTTCTTTCTTTAGACCCTTTATCCTTACATTTCTTTTTCATTCTTCAACCCCTTCAATGCTTACCAAGACATCATTACTAACACCTTGTTGTGATTGTTCCGGTTCTAGCATCAGTACTTAGTCGGCATTCAGCTACGTTCACATTCTACTCCATCTTTCCTAAGGACTTCTAATAATCTATTGGATTGTCCCTGGGAAGATCCCTCCGGTTCTAGTTGGATCATAGGACTTAACCTAACCACCCTTTTGACACCAATAAAGTCGTGAATTATAGATGTTGTGGGTATTTGATCGTAACCATGAAAACCACTTTAAATTCTAACAAAGTGTTTGAAAAACATTTAACACCTTGCTAGTTTTGTCGATTCAGAAATGCTCCCCCTTCACATGTGCATTAGAATGCGAAAGAATTTAAGTAGACATTTTGCACATGTGGGTAAGAGTTAAAGTGCTTGAGTCTATAGATCACATTTTCTCCCCCTATCTCTAATATATAAAATATTTTGATATTAGAGATACCAAATTTTATTAAAATTCGTCGGGAGAAAGATGTGTGAGTCTTTGCATGAAGTTTGGAAAGCTCCCCCTCAAAAATTGATCCAATTGAATTGTCATTTCGAGGATATGATCCACATTAAACTTTTGAGGAAAGGAGTTGTTGAACACACAATTTTCGAAAGATTTTGAATATCATTGAGAAATTCTTGAAAAAATTGTGTTCAACGCTTTTTAAAAAATCAGTTCTTTTTGACGAAAAGGTTTTTCTAAAGCATATACTTGAGTTCATAGACTTTGAATGTCTTGACGTATCCACTCAAGCGTAAGAAGATTTCTCTTCTTTTGTTGAGGGTAAGAGCACGAAAATGTACACTCCCCCGTGAAAATAGATCCGGGTTGCAATCTGAAAGTGATTAAAAGCCATTATGTTGAGCTCAAAACGTGGAATGTTTTGTGACAAGCTCAACCCAAGATAGATTGCTCTACTCGTTTTTGGAAATATTTTCCAAAATAAACAATTTCCTTTAAAAAAGATAGAAATTACATGTTTTGAAAAATATTTACAACTTTCATTCGAGCTTTATGTACACACCCGTGTCGTTATTGACGACATTTCTAGGTACGTCCATATTATCGATACTGAAAGACATGTCGAGAAGAATATTTTTGGATTATCAAAGATTTTTTAATTTTGTATTTTGCTTTTTGATTAATATTTACAGGTAAATGTTTGATAGATGAATCAAGCAGGCTTCTTTGCCAGAACCTCCAGTTTTGCTGGAGTCAAACATCTCATACCAATTTGCCTAACAAGATACGTAAACCTCTCTTTCGAAAGAGCTTTTGTAAACAAGTCAGCTAATTGGTAATCAGTTCCAACAAAGTATAATTGAACAATACCCTTTTCAACTTGTTCCTTGATGAAGTGATATCTGACATCGATGTGCTTCGTGCGGTAATGCTGTACCGGATTGTAGGAGATGGCTATGGCCGACTTTGAGTCACAGTACATAGGTACTTTATGAAAATGGAAGCCATAATCCGTGAGTTGTGTTCTCATCCAAAGAACTTGAGCACAACATGCAGATAGAGACACATACTCCGCTTTGGCTGATGAAAGTGACGTGCAATCCTGCTTCTTGGAAGACCATCCCACAAGCTTGTCTTGACCTAGAAATTGTGCACCACCAGAATTACTTTTACGTGTTTCAAGGCACCCTGCATGATCAGAATCTGAATAGGCCGTTAGAAAGAAACCGGTTTCCCTCGGATACCAGAGTCCCATGTGAATGGTATTCTTAAGGTACCGAAAGATCCGTTTAACCTCCTTTAGGTGCCTTTCAGTGGGTCGTGCTTGATATCGTGCACAGTAGCATGTAGCATGATGTATATCAGGTCTGCTTGCTGTCAAGTACATAAGTGACTCGATCATGGAACGATATCTCGTTTGATCTATGGGTAATCCCTCCAAATCAGCATCTAGGGATGTGGTTGATAATGGTGTCCCAACGGGGTCACATGATGTCATACCATGCTTTGTGATTATCTCTTGACAATACTTAGCTTGGTTAATAAAGATACCACTTGGGGATTGGTGAACTTGAATTCCTAGAAAGAATTTTAGTTCGCCCATCATAGACATTTCAAACCTGCTGTGCATTACTTTTTCAAACCATTTTGAAAATTTTGGGTTTGTAGACCCGAAAATAATGTCATCAACATAAATCTGCACAAGCAAAATGTCATCCCCATATTTATAAGTGAACAAAGTTAAATCAATGGAACCTTTTGAGAAACCTTTGGAGACCAGAAATTTCGAGAGCTCGTCGTACCACGCCCTTGGAGCTTGTTTGAGTCCATATAGTGCTTTGTGGAGACGATACACCTTGTCAGGATAATGAGGATTGACGAATCCTTCTGGCTGCGTGACATAGACTTCTTCCTTCGAAGACCCGTTAAGAAACACCGTCTTTACGTCCATTTGATAGACAATGAATCCCTTATGTGTAGCATAAACAAGAAAAATCCTGACCGCTTCCATGCGAGCAACTGGTGCAAATGATTCTTCAAAATCAATACCCTCTTTCTGTCCATACCCTTTAGCTACTAGCCTAGATTTATTCTTGATGATCGTGTTCTCTTCATCCATCTTGTTTTTCCAGATCCATCGAAGATTTAATGGTGTTACATCGAATGGTCTATCAACAAGTTCCCAGACTCTAAGTCTTTCAAATTGTTGAAGTTCATCCGTCATCGATTCAATCCAAGCATGATCAGCTAATGCTTCTTTGATGTTTTTCGGTTCAGCTGAACTCACGGCGAGTGCAAACATACAAACATCAGCATCGGTGTTAAGCTGTCGTCTTGTGTGAACGGGCTGTGAAGGGTTTCTAATGACATGAACCAAAGGATGATCTCCGGTCCAATGATGTGTTGAAGGATGTCGTTGATAGAATGTATGCATATTTGACGGATCAACATGGCGAGTAGAAGACTCTCCATTTTCGTGTACCGGTGTACCGAATGGGTTGATAAATTCGTCTTCATCAGATAATGCATTATCTGCTTGATTTGTGTTCTCTGCAGTAATGACAGTAGTTGTGGATGTTGTAGGATCGATTGTTGAAGTGATATTCTGAGGAGGTAAATCTACAGCAACCCGTGTTGAAGTAGATGAAGTTGTATCGGTTGTTGACGATGATCGATATCATCATTCTTATCATGAGTGACAGCGGAAGACTTCGATACAACTTGTTCCTCCCCCGTGAAATATTCATTATACATTGGTCCATATAACATTTCCAACTCTTCAATTGTCGTGTCGACTGTCATATCAGCTCTAGGAACATGTTCTGGAACCAGCGTTGAACTTGACGGTTCATTGTTGTGATCTTGAGTTCCGAGTTCCGTGCGGTTGTGAACGGAAGTCGTGTGTCGTTGTGGATCGGGACTTAAACTGTTTTGTTCAAGTGCCATTTCTTGCATATCATCAAATCGAATGTGAATGGTCTCGACAATCAATTTTGTTCTCTTGTTGTACACTCTATACCCCTTAGACTGAGTTGCATATCCCACAAGAATACATGCATCACATTTCTCTTTCATTTTATCCAAATTTTCACCATCTCGAATAATGTAACAAGTACATCAAAAAACATGAAGGTGTTTGAGTGAATGTTTTCGATCATGAATTATGTGATATGGTGTCTTTTCGTGTCTTGGGATAATTAAGGAGCGGTTTTGTGTGTAGCATGCGGTTGACACGGCTTCGGCCCAAAAGTACAGTGGAAGTTTTGAAGCGGATAATAATGTTCGAGCAGCCTCAACTAAAGTACGGTTTCGTCTTTCAAAAACTCCATTTTGTTCTGGTGTTCGAGCAATAGATGTTTCATGTTCAATCCCTTCGGCTTCAAAATAGTTTCTCAGTTTTGAATTCAAAAATTCTGTACCTTTGTCAGTACGAACCACTTTAACTTGAGCTTGAAGACCATGTTGTATCAATTTAAGGAAGCTGATGAGAACGTCGGGTGTTTCATCCTTGGACCTTAAGAAGTGAGTCCATGTGTACCTTGATTAATCATCGACTATGACCAGAATATATTTCTTTCTATTGATACTCTGAATACGCATGGGACCACACAGATCCATGTGAAGAAGATCTAACCGTCCTTTAGAGCTTGGTGTGGTCTTTGTTTTGAAGCTACTTCGTTTAGCTTTACAAAGTTCACAAGAAGAACATAGATGATCTTTGATGAATTTCAAGCTTGGAAGGCCTCTCACAATATCTTTCTTGGAAAGCAAGTTAATGGTATCGAAGTTGAGATGATAAAGACGTTGATGCCATAACCATGCCTGAGTTGTTGAAGCTTTAGCCATGAAGCAAATTGGAGTTGATGTAGTTGTGTCTTGAAGTGAAATTGTGTAAAGATCAGTACCCCGTGTACCGGTAAGTAAGTCATTCCTATCATAATCACGAACAAAACATGTCTTCTTTCTGAAAGCAACTTCCAAATCCGCATCATAGAATTGACTAACCGAGAAAAGATTGTGATTGAGCCCTTCGACGTAGTATACCCTTTTAATCGTGATATTCCCCTAAACCAAATCTCCATATCCTAGGATCGGTGCAAATTGATCATTTCCGAATCGGACCGTACCCAGGAACTTCTCCACGAAGTTAATTAGAAGCTTGAAATTCCCCGTCATGTGCTTCGTGCATTCGGAGTCCAGTATGAAGAGAATTACTTGTATCACCTGCAGAAGAGTTAGAACACGATGGAGAATTGGCTAAATTGGATACCACGGTAGTTGTGATAGTAGAATCATTAGTGTCCTTATCAACATTTAAAGGCAAACTAACACTCGTTTTCACATTTTCTGTCCTAGCTTTCGGCATCCATTTATATCCAGGAGGACATTGATTAGCAAACCACCATTTCCAAGACTTGCTAGCAGACTCATATAATTCCTTAATTTTGCTTCTAGGATTCTTAGTGGTGGAGACTGATGCATTAAGTTTCTTAGTGGGGGTAGCACCAGAATGGTTCACTTTGCGTTTGGGTTTACTAGCTCTAATAGGCATTGCAACTTGCTTCTTAGTTCTAGTATCTACGCCTTTGACTTTATTCATAGCACACATAGAATGATTAGCATTAGCACACTTGCCACATTTGACACAAACAAATTTCACATTCATTGTAACACCCCATTTTGGAAATGGAAATATCACAGTAATTATGGCGTGTCATCAAAGCATACAAGGTAAAATGTCTAAACATTACTTGACCATATAAAGGAAAATACCGGAATCAAACATCGGTAGTCCAAAAGTAAAGCTCATCACACACAAACATAGTGTAGTAAGGAATAAGGACGAAACAATGTCCAAAGCATAAGTATCATAAAGAAAAGAAATGCATAATGTAAAGAAGGCTAGACAGCTTCCAGTCCATATACACGTACTCTTAATGTCTACGAGCGTCCCTGAGTACCTACCGTTTTGGGAACATAGAAAAGGAAAACGGCTGAGCAATACGCTCAGTGCACGGATGTACAATAAAGCATGAATAGGATAAGCATATAACATAATAACAGCGGAAGAAACTAAGTCCCGAGTAACCTGGTTAAGTCTTAATAAAACTGGTTTTATAGTTTGAAAGTCTTATGTTTATCTTATAAAAACTGTTTGTCATATTTTACCATTTAGCCAATATACCTCATGAATATCCACCGTGCATGAATAATTGGAGGGGTGACCTCATCATGCAAATTAGAGGGGCTGCCTCTAATTTAATATACTGGTTTTATGGGTAGGAGGGATCAGCTCCTTGTGAAGGATGCAAGGCACACACCACATTCACCATGTAATCCTGAATAAAAACGTGTAACTAGGATGCACCCATACGCCCCACTTGATAAATATAAATAAATGGCCAAAAGCTGAAGGGACGCCACGAGCAATCACTTCGCCGTGGTGAAGTCATAACATCAGTGCCTCTAATGTTATGGTTATGGTACCTCCATAACTAGGTGAAACTGGTCATGCATGTATATGGCTATAGGTAATCATATTTAAACATAAGCAATCAAACTCATACTTATACTACGGGAAAACAGTTGGCTGCATACGGGGAATCCTAAATAAGGAAAGAATGTCCATACTGAAAGGACGGGAATCCGTACCTTATGTCCAGTGAACGAGAACGACGAACTGCGAGAATTCTACTTCCGAAACACTAGTGCTACATAAATACGTACATGAAATAAGTATCTGCTTACTACATACATAGCTGGTTTTATATCATGTCTTAGCTTATTTTATGTGTTCTTACCATTTTATACTGTTTAAAGCCTTAAACTGTGTTAAATCTTATATTCTGTTTAATCTGATTAAGTATTTATGGTATTTCATGTGTTATTATACTTACTGTGTAATAATAAGTAACTTTCCAAAAATAGCAGTTTTCCTAAAATAGAAAGTTTCCAAAAATAGAAAGTTTTCAAAAATAGAAAGTTTCCAAAAATAGAAAGTTTCCAAAAATAGAAAGTTTCCAAAAATAGATTTACTGCTTAAAATAGATAAGTTTCTAAAAATAGAAAGTTTCCATAAATAGATTAGCTGCCTTAATTAAATAAGTTTCCATAAATAGATTAGCTGCCTTAAATAAATAAGTTTCTAAAAATAGTTGGTTTCCATAAATAAAATAGCTGCCTTATTTAATTAAGTTTTCTAAAAATAGAAAGTTTCCATAATTAGAAATAAGTTGGTTAAATAAGCTAAGTAAATAAGCCTAAGTGTTTTCATGAATATATCCTAAGTCATATGATATATTATATAGTTTAATAATTATTTCATGTAATTTAATTAAACTATAGGTTATAATATTTAATTAAAGTATGACATGTTTTTAATTAAATATATTAAATACTTAGGTTAAAATATGTATTATTAAATACTAATAATATAACCTAAGTCATGTTTAATTAATTAATTATATCCATGGTTTTTAAAATAATTAATTAATTATAAGTCTTAATAATATAAATACTTAGGTTAAAAATAATTCATGTTTATTAATAATTAGTTAACCTAAGTCATGTTATTAAATTAATTACCTCTTATAAATTTAATTCTTAACATAAGTTTATAACATAAACAACTAACATAATCATGATCCGGATCTAAGCCTAAAAACATGCACCAGATATGAAACAACACCGTACCCCGAACCAAATCGGGGTACCCCCCTTGCTGCCGTGGGACCCACACGCACCAACCAAGACCAAAAAGGTCTTGGTGGTGGTCGGCTAAAACAAACCGAACCCCCTTGGGGTCGGTTGTACCTTGCGGCCCAAAACAAACACCCCTTAGATCGACCCATTTGATTAATTAATGATCAAAACATGTTAGATCTAGGTTTAATTAATGTGTTTTTATAAAAACATCACATGTTCTTAATTAATAAAAGATTAATTAAAAAGAAAAACAAGTTAAAAAGGTTTTACCGTATTCGTGGATCAAGAGGGTGAAGAACAAACACGAACAACCAATAAATCAACAAGATCCAAGATCAAAATCACCTTCTATGGTGGTTTGTAGGTGGCGGCACAAAGAAGGAGAAAAGGGAGGGTTTTAGGTTTTTCCTGAAATCTTCTGTAAAGTAATTTTTGAGTAGTAAAAATTACCTAACCCCCTTTTAGTAAAATTGGTAATGGGCTTGGCCCATTACCCTCTTTTGGCCACGGGTAGGGACTCCCTTGTGGGGGTTCCCGTACCTCGTTTCGTGTCTTGTTATTTAATACACGTTTATGTTTAATTATGTTCGTGTTTTAAATGTTCTCGTTACGTAAATACCATACTCTTATATATTTAATTACGCTCGTATTAAATATATATACGTAATTAATAATAGCTCGTGTTTTAATTACGCTCGTGATTTCGTGATTGTATGCTCGTGATTAATTATTGCTAAATAATTATTACGTGATCGTGCAAATAAAATATTTATCGTGTTCTAACACGTACGTAATACATAAACTCCTAACACGTAATCGTAATCATGCTATATTAGGAAAGTTTTTAACTAGTACGTACGAACTTAAGGTACTATGCATGGTAAAAGCATGCGGGTTTTACAACTCTTCCCCCCTAAAAAGAATAATTCGTCCCCGAATTATAGATAAAGTAAACTGGAAAAGAAGAACATACCCGAATTCAAAATATGAAATGAGGGTAAGAAGTCCGGATAGACTCCTCTGTTTCCCAAGTGGCTTCCCGCTCGGTATGATCCCTCCATAGAATTTTGACGAATGGAATCGTCTTCTTTCTCATGACTCGTTCTTGCCTGTCAAGAACTCGTTCGGGTTCTTCTATAAAAGTGAGATCTTCACGAATCTGTTCCAGTGGATACTGAACCATGTGAAGGGGATGATATTGATACCCTCTGAGTAAGGACACATGAAACACATTGTGCACATGCGAAAGCTGCAGAGGTAACGCCAATCGGTAAGATACTTCACCGACTCGTTCAATGATATCAAACGGTCCGATGAAACGAGGACTGAGCTTCCCTTGAATCCCGAAGCGTCTAACACCACGTGCCGGAGAAACCTTAAGGAAGACGTGATCTCCTACGTTAAAGTGTAAATCCCTACGATGCTTGTCGGCGTAACTCTTTTGACGTGACCATGCCTCCTGAATCTTCTGCCTAGCTACTGCGATCTTCTCGTTTGTCATCTCTATGATTTCTGGTCCTTCGAGTGTTCGCTCGCCAACCTGATCCCAGCAGATTGGGGCGCGACACTTTCTGCCATACAACATCTCAAATGGAGCACACTTGATGCTCGCGTGCCAGCTGTTGTTGTACGAAAACTCCACCAAACAGATGTATTCGTCCCAATCACCCGTCCATTCCAACGCACATGACCTCAACATATCTTCCAATGTCTGAATGGTTCGCTCCGACTGTCCGTCCGTTTGAGGATGAAAGGCCGTGCTAAGCTTAAGTTGTGTACCCCAAGCTTTCTGCAGACTTTTCCAAAAGCGCGAAGTGAATCGAGGATCTCTGTCTGAGACGATGCTGGATGGTGCACCGTGTAGTCTCATGATCTCTCGTCTGTACGTATCTGCGAGTTTACTTACCGGATCTTCCTTGCGGATCGGTAAGAAATGAGCTGATTTGGTAAGTCGACCAACGATAACCCAAATTGCATCGTGCTTCCTTTTGGTAGGCGGAAGACCGGTAACAAAATCCATGGTGATTTTATCCCACTTCCACTCTGGAATGTCTAACGGTTGAAGGAGACCGCTAGATCGTTGATGCTCGATCTTAACCTGCTGGCAGGTAAGACATTTGGAGACGTAAGTGGCCACATCCTGCTTCATACCACTCCACCAAAAGTACTGCTTGATGTCATGGTACATTTTAGTTGAACCAGGATGTATCGAGAATGGGGAGCTATGAGCTTCTGCTAGCAAAGCTTCCCGGAGTTCTTGGTCATCAGGAATACAAAGTCTAGTGCCCTGCCATACGATACCATCTGCATCTACTCTGAATTCTGTCTGCTTCTCCAAATTATGTATTATCGCCCATATTTCTTCGTCATCCTTCTGAGCTTCCTTGATCTTAGATAGTAACTCGGGTTCTACTCTAAGATTAGCCCAGTAACCGTGTTGTCCATGTACCATGATCTTGATGTCTAGTCGCTCCAAGTCTCTTATGATTTCCTCTTCGATTCTAATGTTGTTGATCATTCCGGACTTCCTGCTAAGGGCATCTGCTACTACATATGCCTTTCCGGGATGATACTGAAGATTAATATCATAATCCTTCAACAGCTCTAACCATCTTCTCTGCCTCATGTTCAATTCACGTTGAGTGAAGATATACTTCAAGCTTTTGTAGTCCGTGAAAATGTCACATGATTCTCCATATAAGTAGTATCTTCATATCTTCAATGCAAACACGACTGCAGCAAGTTCCAGATCATGCGTGGGGTAATTCTCTTCATAAGGCTTAAGCTCCCGTGAAGCGTACGCGATCACTTTCCCATGTTGCATGAGAACACAGCCAAGTCCCTTCCCCGATGCATCGTTGTAGATTTGAAATCCACTCGTACCAGATGGTAGAGTAAGAATAGGTGCAGATACTAGCTTCTGCTTCAGGTCTTCAAAGCTCTTCTCTCGATCTTCAGTCCAGACGAATTTCTCCCCTTTCCGCATCAGTTTGGTCAATGGTAGTGCTAAGCGGGAAAAGTTCTCCACGAACCTACAGTAATAGCCAGCTAAGCCTAAGAAACTGCGGACTTCCGTCGCTGATGTCGGCCTCGGCCACTTAGTGATGGCCTCAACCTTCGCCTGATCCATAGTGATTCCTTCTGCTGATACAATGTGACCTAAGAATGCCACCTTGTCTAACCAGAACTCACACTTGGAGAATTTAGCATACAGCTGCTTCTGGCGAAGAATCTGTAGTACTGTACGAAGATGGTCTTCGTGTTCCTCCTTGGGCTTAGAGAAAATCAGGATGTCATCGATGAAAACAATGACGAATTTGTCCAAAAATTCATGGAAGATTCTGTTCATCAGATCCATGAACACTGCTGGAGCATTGGTCAGGCCAAATGGCATAACTACAAACTCGTAGTGGCCATAACGAGTACGAAAGGAAGTCTTAGCAATATCCTACTCCTTGATTCGTAACTGATGATAGCCTGACCTAAGATCGATCTTGGAGAAGTGTTTGGCCACTTGGAGTTGGTCAAACAGATCGTCAATGCGTGGCAGTGGATATCTATCCCGAATGGTAATCTTGTTGAGCTCGCGATAGTCTATGCAAAGACGCATACTGCCGTCATTCTTCTTAACAAACAAAACCGGTGCGCCCCATGGAGATGCGCTCGGTCGAATGAAACCTCGTTCGAGAAGTTCTTGCAGTTGATCCTTCAGCTCCTTCAGCTCTATGGGAGCCATGCGATAAGGAGCCTTGGAGATTGGTTCCGCTCCTGGAACCAGCTCGATACTGAATTCAACTTCTCGTGCAGGTGGTATGCCCTGAAGTTCTGCTGGAAACACGTCTTGGAATTCTGACACTATTGGTTGATCCTGAATCGAAGGAGATTCAGCATCCATGTCGTGAACCGTAGCTAGATAACCCTCGCAGCCATGTGACAGTAGTGCACGCGCTTGCAGGGTGGATATGATTTGTACAGACCGTCCGGGTATGAACCCATTATGAATGTACTCTGGTGCATTGACATCACCGAAGATAACTCGATATGAATGGCAGTCTATAGTAGCATGATATTTGGATAGCCAATCCATGCCCAAAATCATGTCGAAGTCATTCATGTCCAGCAGAAGTGCGTCGACAGGTCGAACCTTATCATCAAATTCTAGGGGAAGACTCTTGTATACATGGGTGATTAATACAGAGTCCCTCAAAGGCGTGGAAATAGTAAGCCTATTTTCTAGTGGCAAGGGAGGCATCCTAATGTTCTTAGCATAAGCAGTAGAAATAACCGAGTGAGTAGCACCCGTATCGAAAAGAACACATGCAGCGCGACCATACATATACAAGATTCCAGTGATGGTACCTGTAGACTTGTTGGCCTGGTCTCGAGATGTCGTGTAGACACGCCCAGCAGTAGGAGGCGGCTTGGTATCAGCATGTCCCGATGTACCCTCCATCTCGCCCTTACGACAATCCTTCATAATATGGCCAGGAAGACCACACTTGAAGCACGCATCAGTATTACGGCGACATGGTCCTGGGTGCCTACGGTGGCAAGTAGAGCAAAGAGGATGAGTGCATCCTCCAGCAGGTGCTCTGGCTGGCTGAGGACCTGATAAAACATTTTACATGAGACATAATAGTTGGGTATAATGAACGAAGCGGATAATCGTAAGATTGAGTACCAATGATATCTGGACGGCTAGGCTGCGAACCTCTATGGTTCTGGTCCCTACCGTTTCCATGGTTCCTGGTAGAATTTTGCTAGAGTGTCAGAATATGAGTTATAACGTAAAACATAAGAAATTTCGTAAGTATTAAGACCTGCTGTTGCTGGATTTCCCGGCGTTGTTACGGTACTTGTCATTACCGCCACGCCTATCCGTAACAGATCGGTCATTAGTCTGACCATTTCCCTTGGGCTGATGAGGCTGCTGCTGAGTAGCCGGCTGAGACCGGTCCCCAGTTTTCTGCCTGGAAGATACATTTAAAGAGATGAATAATTGACATATGGAAGATATACGGATTGATCACCGCTTGAATATGAAGGTTTTACCTCTTGTCGGGTCTTTCAGCTTCCCCGAACTCATCCCTCTCCTGCAGCATCTCCAGTTTTCGTGCTGCATCGGCCACTTGTGCTACCGTATCCAACGGAGCACCTGACAAGTTATTTGCAATCCTTGGATTTAGAGCCCAACGAAAATGTATTGCTTGTTCTTCAGTAGTGCCCGCAGCTGCTCTCAGGACACCAGTATAGCGAAGGAAACGCTGCATGAAGTCATTGCTGCCTTCGTCAGGTCGCTGTCTGAGGCTATAGTATTCCCTCATGAGCCGATTCTTCCTTCCATGGGAAATATGTTAGGCGGGGGAGGATAACCTTCGTTATGAAGAAGAGCGTCTTGCATTTCTGCATCAGCAGCTGCAAATATTGCCCAGATATCGTTTGCGTTTGCCATCTGACAGTATGACATAAAACATATGATTAAACAGATCAAAACATAAAATATAAAATATATACATGAAAAAATTTTATACTAAAAATTTCACGAGAAAAATTTTATGCAAGAAATTTTTTGTATGAACGCATGATGCAGTTTTATGAAAACTTTGGATGCTCGAGAGTGAACGCCTCTGGTCAGTTCACTCAAAATAAAAGACATATCGAGAGGATGCCTATGGGTCGGTCCCAAATCTAAAAGTTTCGATAAAACGCATGCGACTAAATAGGGCCAGTCCTGTACCAACCATTACTTAGTCAAAAACCCTGTAACAATGACATATATATGTATGCTTAAAAATGATGAATGCATGAAAACAACTGTCAGTTCTAGGAAGACCGTAGTGACTACCCACTAATCACAGGTCATATTTGAGAGCCTACAGGTCGAAGCCTTGGCTCTGATACAATAATTGTAACACCCCATTTTGGAAATGGAAATATCACAGTAATTATGGCGTGTCATCAAAGCATACAAGGCAAAATGTCTAAACATTACTTGACCATATAAAGGAAAATACCGGAATCAAACATCGGTAGTCCAAAAGTAAAGCTCATCACACATAAACATAGTGTAGTAAGGAATAAGGACGAAACAATGTCCAAAGCATAAGTATCATAAAGAAAAGAAATGCATAATGTAAAGAAGGCTAGACAGCTTCCAGTCCATATACACGTACTCTTAATGTCTACGAGCGTCCCTGAGTACCTGCCGTTTTGGGAAAATAGAAAAGGAAAACGGCTGAGCAATACACTCAGTGCACGGATGTACAATAAAGCATGAATAGGATAAGCATATAACATAATAACAGCGGAAGAAACTAAGTCCCGAGTAACCTGGTTAAGTCTTAATAAAACTGGTTTTATAGTTTGAAAGTCTTATGTTTATCTTACAAAAACTGTTTGTCATATTTTACCATTTAGCCAATATATGTCATGAATATCCACCGTGCATGAATAATTGGAGGGGTGACCTTATCATGCAAATTAGAGGGGCTGCCTCTAATTTAATATACTGGTTTTATGGGTAGGAGGGATCAGCTCCTTGTGAAGGATGCAAGGCACACACCACATTCACCATGTAATCCTGAATAAAAACGTGTAACTAGGATGCACCCATACGCCCCACATGATAAATATAAATAAATGGCCAAAAGCTGAAGGGAAGCCAAAAGCAATCACTCCGCCGTGGTGAAGTCATAACATCAGTGCCTCTAATGTTATGGTTATGGTACCTCCATAACTAGGTGAAACTGGTCATGCATGTATATGGCTATAGGTAATCATATTTAAACATAAGCAATCAAACTCATACTTATACTACGGGAAAACAGTTGGCTGCATACGGGGAATCCTAAATAAGGAAAGAATGTTCATACTGAAAGGACGGGAATCCGTACCTTATGTCCAGTGAACTAGAACGACGAACTACGAGAATCCTACTTCCGAAACACTAGTGCTACATAAATACGTACATGAAATAAGTATCTGCTTACTACATACATAGCTGGTTTTATATAATGTCTTAGCTTATTTTATGTGTTCTTGCCATTTTATACTGTTTCAAGCCTTAAACTGTGTTAAATCTTATATTTTGTTTAATCTGATTAAGTATTTCTGGTATTTCATGTGTTATTATACTTACTGTGTAATAATAAGTAACTTTACAAAAATAGCAGTTTTCCTAAAATAGAAAGTTTCCAAAAATAGAAAGTTTCCAAAAATATAAAGTTTCCAAAAATAGAAAGTTTCCAAAAATAGAAAGTTTCCAAAAATAGATTTACTGCTTAAAATAGATAAGTTTCTAAAAATAGAAAGTTTCCATAAATAGATTAGCTGCCTTAATTAAATAAGTTTCCATAAATAGATTAGCTGCCTTAAATAAATAAGTTTCTAAAAATAGCTGGTTTCCATAAATAAAATAGCTGCCTTATTTAATTAAGTTTTCTAAAAATAGAAAGTTTCCATAATTAGAAATAACCTGGTTAAATAAGCTAAGTAAATAAGCCTAAGTGTTTTCATGATTATATCCTAAGTCATATGATATATTATATAGTTTAATAATTATTTCATGTAATTTAATTAAACTAAAGGTTATAATATTTAATTAAAGTATGACATGTTTTTAATTAAAT
The DNA here is from genome assembly GCA_025667525.1 of Glebionis coronaria. Taxonomy (NCBI): domain Eukaryota; kingdom Viridiplantae; phylum Streptophyta; class Magnoliopsida; order Asterales; family Asteraceae; genus Glebionis; species Glebionis coronaria. The sequence continues at coordinate 247,881,263 of CM046880.1, read as the reverse complement.
ATATTAAATACTTAGGTTAAAATATGTATTATTAAATACTAATAATATAACCTAAGTCATGTTTAATTAATTAATTATATCCATGGTTTTTAAAATAATTAATTAATTATATGTCTTAATAATATAAATACTTAGGTTAAAAATAATTCATGTATATTAATAATTAGTTAACCTAATTCATGTTATTAAATTAATTACATCTTATTAATTTAATTCTTAACATAAGTTTATAACATAAACAACTAACATAATCATGATCCGGATCTAAGCCTAAAAACATGCACCGGATATGAAACAACACCGTACCCCGAACCAAATCGGGGTACCCCCCTTGCTGCCTTGGGACCCACACGCACCAACCAAGACCAAAAAGGTCTTGGTGGTGGTCGGCTAAAACAAACCGAACCCCCTTGGGGTCGGTTGTACCTTGCGGCCCAAAACAAACACCCCTTAGATCGACCCTTTTGATTAATTAATGATCAAAACATGTTAGATCTAGGTTTAATTAATGTGTTTTTATAAAAACATCACATGTTCTTAATTAATAAAAGATTAATTAAAAAGAAAAACAAGTTAAAAAGGTTTTACCGTATTCGTGGATCAAGAGGGTGAAGAACAAACACGAACAACCAATAAATCAACAAGATCCAAGATCAAAATCACCTTCTATGGTGGTTTGTAGGTGGCGGCACAAAGAAGGAGAAAAGGGAGGGTTTTAGGTTTTTCCTGAAATCTTCTGTAAAGTAATTTTTTAGTAGTAAAAATTACTTAACCCCCTTTTAGTAAAATTGGTAATGGGCTTGGCCCATTACCCTCTTTTGGCCGCGGGTAAGGACACCCTTGTGGGGGTTCCCGTACCTCGTTTCGTGTCTTGTTATTTAATACACGTTTATGTTTAATTATGTTCGTGTTTTAAATGTTCTCGTTACGTAAATACCATACTCTTATATATTTAATTACGCTCGTATTAAATATATATACGTAATTAATAATAGCTCGTGTTTTAATTACGCTCGTGATTTGGTGATTGTATGCTCGTGATTAATTATTGCTAAATAATTATTACGTGATCGTGCAAATAAAATATTTATCGTGTTCTAACACGTACGTAATACATAAACTCCTAACACGTAATCGTAATCATGCTATATTAGGAAAGTTTTTAACTAGTACGTACGAACTTAAGGTACTATGCATGGTAAAAGCATGCGGGTTTTACATTCATAGCATTCAAATCATTCACATCATTCATATCGTCATTACATGCGATTACAGACTTTTGATTCTTAAAAACATTCAAATTCCTAGGGTGTGCTTCTACTTCATTCATCTTCCCTTGATTCTTGTGTTTCCAGACCTTATCATTCACTTGAGTGCTCTTAAGCTGAGGCCGGCTAACACTAGTAGTGGAGACTATTCCTGTAGTAGAAGACACACGAATATTAGTGTTTCTACAAGTCTGAGGCGATTGAATAACTTTGTTTGTGGGCTTAGTGGTCATTCTATACATCCCTGGTTTAATCACATTAGTGTGCTCAACGCTTGGTGCTATGGCATTCCTTATGGGTAGATTTTGTGGTAACCTTTCCTTTCCATCTATCTTGGGGGAAAACGCAGGTTTTGCAAACGAGGAATTAGATAAAGCAGATGGTTTTCCCAAGATAGAGGATCTATTCTCCTTAGAGGCATTGGGTTGTCTAACAACATTTTTCTTAATGCTAGGTTCCACAACTTTCCCACCCATTTTAGCAATGAGTTTCTGCAACTCTGCTACCGCTCTGTCCCTGTCTTGTAACTGAGCTTTCAACCCTTTAATTTCTAAATTTTGTTCATTCATTTCTCGAAACGTTTGGGAAAGTTTTTCTTGCAATTTATTATCATGTGGAAAACTACCAACGTCTTTTTGCAAAGCAAGTTCAAGTGAATGACAATGTTTTTGAAGGAAATTCAGTTTTGTGTTGAAGTAACTCAAAAGCATTTTTGTCAACATTTTCTTTACGTTTCGAAAGCTCAATTTCAAGACGTTCACATTCTTTGCTTTTATCAAGATATTGGCATGGAACTTCAGAATATTCATCATATTCATCTGAAAAATCAGACTCCTCCATTTGAAGATCTTCAATGTGTTTCTCAAGAGATTCAACATATTTTAAATCATCATACATTTCAGTCCGAATGAACTCCTCAAGTTGAAGAACAGTTTGTTTAATCAACGCCGTGTTAGGAATTAAGAGTTCTTTCACAAGCAAGGTAATATCTTGAGGAATCGGGCGTGTCCACTCATCATTTTCACGTTTTGCCCAGTCTCTTTCAACAATAGATTTAACATTATATATGTGGTGTTTAAGAATACCTAATGTTTTCCTACTCTTGCTTTTAGATTCATCTAGAGGGAGGTAGTTTATGTATTTATAAACATTAGATTTCTTAGGGGCAAATGCTTTCTTCCATTGAATTCTCTTTTGTTTGCCTTCTAAAAACACTTCCTCACGGGTTTTCTGAGTTTGTTTGTTGAAAAGACCATAAAGACTATTCTCATAAGCATAATTATATGGTTTAACAAACTCCTTATTGACAAGAGGTTGACTATCATCATCCCAAAGGGCAGTCTCTTCACTATCGGCACTAACATGCATGCAATCAAGATCGGTTCTTTCAGTCTCATCAAGATAAAGACACGGGTTCACAGCTTGAGCTTTGGCAAGGTACTCAGGACTTGCAAAGCTAGCTTGACCCATAAACATAGATGGAGGTGCTAGCATTCTTACGGATTGAATAGAATCATGCGTTTTATAAACAATGTTCTTCAAAAATTTGACTTGTGCTTCTAGTTTTGTTACTTTTTCAGTTTCTTTATCATATCTACTTTTGAAGTCTTGTTTTAACGCATCTACCTCTTGTTTCTTATCCTCAAGAATTTTAGCAGAATTAGTAGTGGTCATAGAGAGCTTTTGTTCAAGTTCATTAACTTTGGTGTTGGCAAGGTACATTTTTTGGCGTTCATCCATTAAGAAAACATTATATTGACGCTTCTCTTTAGCTAATAACTCAAGAGTTGTATTATATTTTTTTTCAAAATCGTCCTTTTCACTTTTTAACGCACTTCCCTTGTACCCCTCAAGCTCTTTGGTTTTCTGAAGAAGCTAATCTCTATAGCTTTCAGTCATCTTAGTAGATTTGATAAGAGCAGCTTTGCATTCTTCAAAACTTTGAGTGAGCGTAGCGTTTGCCTTCTTTAATTGCTTTTGACTCTTTTTATTTTCAGTGACATCTTTTTGTAAAGTAGCAATTAAATTAGCAAGCGCAATACGTTCTTCTTCATCATATTCATTTGCATGTTGATCATCCTCAGAATCATTATTGCACATGTCTGATGAATCGGGTGTGGTATTGCTATCAACCGTTTCCATCATACACGTGTCATTAATGGCATTGGGTAGATCACTATGCTCAGGAATATTACCAAACACATTATATTCATCAGTAGTGTGTACCTTATCGATTGGCTCAGTGTCAAAGATAGGGCCATTGTCATCTTCAGTGACTTTGAGAACTTCTTCAACCTTTCCCATGTACGAGTAATGTGCATCGAGCTCTTGATCAGAATCTTCATCATCAGTATCATCAAGCATTGTTCCTTCCTCGACAATTTAACTCCTGCTTCCATTTTCTTGCATAGCAGCATCTTTTCCTTGTGATAGCTGGAGTCTCTAACCCTTTTCGGCTTCCTGCATTCCTTTGCCATATGCCCATAACCTTGTCAATTAAAACATTAAATCTCACTCTATTGAACCACTTGACTTCCAACCGTTTCCCTATTCCCAGTAGCAGCAGCAATCCTCTGAGTATCATACTTGGCAGTTTGTCTATCATACCTTGCAGAACCCTCAACATGTGTTGGATTATGTCGATCATACCTAGAAGGACTTTCACCACGTCGACGTGTGTCATACCTTGGAGGACTCTCAACATATCGGTTCTTTGTATTAGATGATGACGAAGATTGTTGTTGGTGGGTTTGTATATTTTCTTGTAAGTCTTCATTATGAAAGAAATTTGTTGTTTCATCTCTCGGTTCTTTTTAGCTTGGTCTTCATCACTATCTTCTTCAGATGATAATTCAGATGGTGGTGATGGTGCTCTTGGCACTTTACCTCGAGATTTTGTGGAAGATGAAGACTTAGATGAAGTGGAATATCGTGGTGAAGATGATGTAGTGGAATATCGTGGTGAAGATGATGTAGTGGAGTATGGCTTAGGAGCACGAGAGTGAGGATCTTGAACATGTTGAGTAGTAGTCACTAAAGCAAGTGGATTAGCCGTTTTTGCAACACGTTCAGCTCGAATCTCATTTGCTTCATTCTGAAATTGCTTCAAGATATCAAAGAGTCGATGATATGAGACCTCGTCTAACTTTTCTTGTTGTTTCACCAAAGTGACGAACCGTGTCCACTCGGGTGTAAGTTGTTGAAGAAGTTGAACATTAACTTGCATGGTGGAGACTTGCAGGTTATTTCTTTTCATGTCATTCATCATCTTATAAAACCTAGAGTAGTAAGAGTTAATTTATTCTCCATCCCTTGAAGTAAACTTGCCAAAATTACAAAACAAGTTTGTTTTGACATCTTGTTTGTTGAGTGATTCTCCTTATTGCAAGCGTTCAATAGCAGTCCACATTTCATGTGTTGTAGGACAAGCATCAACCGTGGAATAAATGTCATCTCCAATCCCACTTAGAACCATATAGATGGCTTCCTTCTCCGCATCATGCCAAGCACAATCTTCAGGTGTGAGATCAGCTCTTGTTTCATCACGTTCACTTGCAGGAATTGGATCAGTAGTATCTGTGGCTGCTCTTGGAGGACTTGAGATTTTCTTGAATACATATGGTCCATGAGTAATACATTTCCTCAAGGCATCACCATTTGGTCTTGTATCAAGGTATCGTATGAAACATGATTACCATTGAGCATACCGACCAGATACAAGCATTGGTGGTCTCTCTTTATTCCCCGCCACCATGATATTGTTGTTTGTGACACGATACTCTTGAGTAGAATCCATATCTAGAAACTTGAAATCGATGAAGTGTGAATGGATCTTAAGTAGATGTGTGTTGATTGTTGTTGTCGATGAAAAATGTTAAAATCCCCTAAAAATTGTCTTCACAAGAAACCAAAAAATCGAAGGTGAAAAATCACACGTAAACATTTTCACTTTTGGGTTTTTTTCGGAATAACTAACATTTTCAGAAAAATTGAGTATTTCGGAATAACAAGTTTTTCAGAGAAATGCCTTTCTTCGGAATATTAATGTTTTCAGAAAAAGTAATTTCTTCGGAATAATGGTGTTTTTAGAAAAACGTGGATCTTCGGAAAATTGATGTTTTCAGGAAAAACACTTTCTTCGGAATAATGGTGAATTCAGAAAAAACGTGGATCTTCGGAATAATCTTCGGAATAAATGCTTTTTCAGAAAATGAGACTTTTCGGAATAATCTTCGGAATAATCTTCGGAATAATCTTCGGAATAATACTAAATTCAGAGAAAATGAAAAATTCAGAAAAACTTACCTTCTTCGAAATAAACGTTTCTTCGGAATAAGTAGATTTTCAGAGAAACACTTCTTCGGAATACTGAAATCTTCGGAATCTTTTTCGGAAATAATTCCAGAAAAAATTTCGGAAAAACCACTTTTTCAGAAAAAACCCTATTTCAGAATATTCACTTCTTCGCAATAGAAAACCCTTTTCCGAAAAACTGTTTTTTCGGAATAATAAACCCTTTTCTGAAAATTTTCTTTTCGGAATGTTCTTGAGGCAAAGAAACCGTAACTGAAAAACAATCCAAATACCTCAAAATCTTGCGATTTTGACCACAAAACCAAACCAAATCCCTACCAAATCGATATAAATGATTTATATCAAGATTTCTAGCCCGAAAATACTAAACAAAATTTAATTCGGGATGATTTATGTTGAAAAATCAACCGAATCAAATTCAAACCAAACAACCAAACACAATCTACCCCGTGGCGATTGATACCAAATGTTGCCCATATTATTTAGATGATTAATGATAGAAAATAGATGAAAAGAGATGGATTCCTAGAGAGAGAAAGTAGTGAGAGAAAGTAGAGAGAGGTGATTTAACTTGGTGAATATTAGATTAGAGAAAGATTTGTTACAAATGACCATCCACCCTCCTAACATGCTAGGAGGGTAGTATATATAGTCCACCCACATGCGGGCTTTAATGGGCTATATATTGGGTCGCGCTTGTCTTTTGGACTTTAATTAGTTTAAATCCAAGCCCGTGAACCACGACTAATTAACTACTTATTACAACGTTCTAATAAATATTACAATAGAAACCTATGACCGAACATTCTTGTTTGAGTCAATATTTTGAGGCTAACAATTTTCATGATATTTTATGCATGTAAATCCCTTTTTGACGATGAGACTATGTATAAAAGCAGTCTCATCAACGATCATATTCATGTGGGCTGCATAAGCGAGGAATAGTCTAATAGCTTCCAAATGGGCAACGGGTGCAAAGGATTCCATAAAGTCAATTCCTAATAACTGCTTGTATCCACGAGCTACTAGTCGAGCTTTGTTCTTTAAAATTCCACCTAACTCGTCGAGTTTCACCTTGTAAACCCATTTCAAAGTGAGTAACTTCACTTGATCCGGACATGGGACAAGTTCCCATACATCAAGACGTATAAATTCATTAAGTTCTTATTGCATAGCTTCTATCCAACAAGATTGAGTAAAAGCTTCTTGCCACGTCTTAGGTTCAACTTCAGTGAGAAAAGCATCAAAATGACAAAACATTACACTTTCTTGTAGCTGACTTCGTGTGGATACCGGACGATTAGGGTCACCAATAACAGAATCTATAGGATGATCCTTTGTCCACTTGCTGTCATGTTCACGAATCCGTGGATTAGAGTAGACCGTATTAGGAGCTTCCTCTGAGGTGGACGACTCGGCTTGATTAGGGTCGGGAATTGGTACACCAAAGAATGGAAGTTCACGCATTTGAGCGAATTCCAAATCGTGATCATTATCATCATCCTCTTCATCATCAATAGGCATGACGTGGGTAGTTGATGTTGGTTGAGAATTACTCGTTGATGGTATATCTTGACAAATTGTTGGTGTAGACGTATCTGATTGTGCTTCGTTTGCTGGAGAGAAAACTTCGGTAACCTGAGCTATTACTACAGGTTCTGGAGCAACAACACTTGTGGAAGTATAGAATTCATCAAAGAACGGTTGAAACAACGTATCTCATTTAGTCCTAGTAGGTGGTGTAAATGATGATGGAGTAGGGTTGTTTAGGACAAGACCAATGCTAATGTTACTGGGTCCCATTTCATGAACTGCGAGTTCAGAGCTGCTTTGCTCAAAAGCCATTGCTGTCAGCTCATCAAAATCAAGATTCATAGTTTTGAGGATCTTGCAAGAATTACGATTGTAGATTCGGTATGCTTTCTTTGCGGGTGCGTAACCAATGAAAATACCAATATCATCCTTTGGTTAAGGTTTTCCCAAATTGTCACCGTCATTATTTGGATAGCAAAGAGAACCAAATACATGAAGATATGATAAATCTGGTACTTTACCATGGAGAAGCTCGTACGGTGTTTTACCATGGCGTTTTCGAATTAGTGACCGGTTTTGAGTGTAAACTGCTGTAGATACTGCTTCTGCACATAAAAACAATGGAGCCTTTGCGTAAATTAACATCGTTTGAGCACCTTCCATAAGTGTGCGATATCGCCTTTCAACGACACTGTTTTGTTGTGGAGTGCGAGCAACGGATGTTTCGTGGGATATGACAACTTCTTCATAATACTTACGCAAGGTTTGATTCACAAATTCGGTTCCATTATCTGTATGAATACATCGGACAGTAGTGTTGAGACGCACTTGTATCATCTTGAGAAAATCGATGATGATTTTAGGTGCCTTATCTTTTGTTGCAAGAAATATCACCCATGTAAACCGAGAGTAATCATCCACCATGACGAGGATGTACTTTTTACCACCAAGACTTTCAACACGTATTGGCCCACAAAGATCCATATGCAACAAATAAAGTTTCTCTTGATTGGTGTCTTCAGTCTTGGCTTTGTATGATTTCTTAGTGCTCTTCCCTAACACGCGGAACATAAATGATCCTTGTGAAATTTAAGTTTAGGAAGACCACGAACAAGTTTGTTCTTCGCCAAATGATTAATAGCGTCAAAGTTAAGATGAGATAGCCTGCGATGCCATAACCATGACTTAGTCTTCGATGCTTTGGAGAGAAGACATACTGGAGAAGCGGCCATCATGTCTTGTAGAGACAAAGTATACAAATTATTCCCTCGAGTACCTTTCAATAAATCAACCCCTTCCAAATTACGAATGAAGCAGGTATGCTCACGAAAATCCACTTCTAGGTTTGAATCATAAAATTGTCCCACAGAATATAAGTTGTGACCGAGTCCTTCCACATAATACACGCGTGAAATTATAACATTCCCAAGCTGATATTCACCATAACCCATAATTTTTGCGATATGATCGTTACGAATCAAACCGTACCAAGAAACTTGCTTACGAAATTTCTGAGCTGAGAGCGATCTCCGGTCATATGCTTGGAGCAACCAGAGTCCAAATACCATAGAACAATTTGGACCACCTGTTTTCAGCAACAACAGTAGACAATGCATTGGAAACTATTGGTTTCGGAGTGTTAGCATATATAGATATAAAATTATCAAAACTACTAACATTTGTGTTATCCTTAGGTTTCCAGCATTTTCTAATGTTAAGTGTAGTAACAGGTTTTATTGTGCCAACTTTTTGAAGTTTTAGATTTTTAGCAGGAACTATAGTGGGAGTAGACCTATTTAAAGGGTACTTGGTTCCTACAGTAGTGTTGGTGTTCCTAGTTAAAGGACACGCTTGTGTTTTGGTAGCCTTGGTACTCCTAGTTAAAGGGCACACTTTCTTTGCTTTAGTGGGAGTGATCCTTGTTAAAGGGCACGCATTTCCTACTATAGTGAAAGTTCTACCAATGGGACACCACATCCATCCAACTTGGGTTAACACCTTCCCAGTCGGTTCCCATTCTAAATTGTGCTTTTGAGCATTCATCTTATTCACATGGTCAATAAGGCAAGAATCATGACGACTAGAAAACATACATTCATTGTAATTCCAACATTTCAAATTATAATTCACAGTAGGTTTAGAACACTGGACAACCGCAGAGCCTTTAGGTTTAGCTACATGATTCTTTTTATTCAAAATAGAAATAACATTCCTAGGGTGGGTTTCTACTTTCTTCTTCACTTGACTACTAGCTGGGGGCAAGATCCTATCATTCTTCAAGTTTTTTTTAAGCTTAGGTCTTTGAGCCTTAGTAGTGGTGTTTACTCCTGTATAAGGCAACACAGGAATATTAGAAGCTAGTTTTGATTTTGCCTTATCTTAATGACCAATGGTTGAGATGATTTAGTCTTAGGGCCTTTGTTAAGTTGTGTGACAGCAATGAGGTTCCTTTTGATTGGACTAAAGGACGGTGCTGAGACGATGGCTGCATTATCCACAAAATGCTTACCTTTTAGGGTACGAAGTGTTTCCTTTAACTCAGCCAAAGCCAAATTTTTATCACAAGTTTGTTCCCTCAAATCAGATATTTCCACCGAATTTCGATTCAATCGTTCAATCAGTGAATGATCTGTGTAGTGGTATTAGCACATGTGGGCTTTACTGAATCGAAGAGTTGTGTATTTTTCTGTTTTAAGTTATCAACATTGGAAAAAATCTTGGAAACTCTATTATCTAAATCAAGTTTAAAAATCTCAGTGGCCTCAAGTACGTTCACACAATGCATCTCCTTAGATTTCTCTAAATCTATTGGCAATAAGTTAGCAACCTTATCACTTGTCTGATGTTGTTTTGATTGTAAATTCAATCGAAAATCCTTTATAAAACTTGGGGCATCAATATTAATACCTTCGATTGATGTTTCAAAAGTCTCTTTAATCGATTGGTTCTCACATTCAAGTGAAAGACAATGTTTTCGAATTTCATCAAAACGTTTTGAAAGCGAAGTATAAGAATCTTGAAGCTTTAAAAATTCAGCGTCAAATTTGTGACAAGTACTATCTACCATATTATCCACAGATTTAACATTATGCACAATAGAATCATTATCAATACTATTATTCACACAAACAAAAACAATATCATGCGACATCACTTGCTTCAGAAGCTGATCATTTTGGCGTAAAATACGTTCTCTTTCAAGTAAACCGTTTTTATAAGCATCATCCATTTCACTAAAAACACGTCTAACTTCTTCGATTTCCAAAAGCAAATTTTGATCAATATTTCTAAGACAAGCTTTAATATTCTTTACAAACGGAACAATTTCGTCTTGAAACGCAGCTCTAGTGTGCTCAAAATTCATTTCACCTTTCGTTATGGCCGAAGCCGTCATACGTTCCTTAATGACCTTGTCAAAATCCGCAAAGTATTGGTGCACCGCATTTAAGCTATCTGACACCTTACTTACCGGTGGAATTAACTTCGTTAAATCCTTTTTGACGAGTGTAGGAGACGTACTAGGAAGGTTTTTATTTGACAAACTTGGGGGCACAAAAGCTAATAATTGAGATAATTCCTTTTGTAATCGAATATGGGTCTTTTATCAAATTGATCTTTATTATGCTTATCATAATCAATCTTATGAAATTTTGAAATCATTTTAGATCGAGTTTCATCCGCAAGTGGCTGTGTCTGCTCATCACTACGAACATAAGGTGCTTCTTTCAATTTGCCAATTAGGGTCACATCATAAAGACAAGGAATATATTCCTGAGCTTGTTTTGCATAACCGGGATTAGGTGGTAAATCTTGAAGACGCTTAAGTTCTAGTTCATTAAACAATTTAGTTAAAAGATGAATCTTTTTGTGGAAGCGTATTGTTTTAAAAGTTGTTGTTCCTTGAATTTAAGAAGTTTGGTAGCATTAATTTTCGATTCAAACTTTTTAGACTCGAGAGTTTCGAAATCCTTCTTAAGTTTTTGAAAATCATTTACAACCGACTCTTTTTCTTTTAATTCATTGGAAGGATTAGCTCTTAATGAATCTATTTCGTTTAAGTGTTCTATCCTTTTAGAGCGAAATTGGTCAAATTCAGGAAGAGTTATTTTCTCTCCTTGAGGGACCTTTTAAAAAACTTTGACCTTTTCCTTATACAACACAAGCTCAGCTGTTAGGGTGGTATTCGTTTCTACGGTTTGTCGGACAGCCATATTTATGTCATCAACAATATGTTTAGGCACCATTACCAAATCATGTTGAGCATAAGATTCCATACCCGTCGTAGCTTTTGGTTGAGGTTCACTCAAATGTGTAGGATTGGTTACCACATCATTTGAGTTACTAGTTCCCGAATGCTGTTCGAGGTTGTCATTTTTATACCCAACTTGATGTGGGTTATCATCATTAACAAGATTGGTTGTGGTTGGTACCTCACTGACGACATCAGAACCGTACTGAGAGAGATTAGCAACAAGAGCAGCTGAGGCTGAGTGAATGTCATCACAATCCGAATCATATGCATCAAGATCGTCCGCTTGATATGCTGCATTAGAAGTAGATACGACTGCAGTGCCTTCATTATCTGCTGCCCCTGGGTCTGCAAGAAATGCTAACTCCTCTGAATCCAAAATATTTCCCTTAGATTGAGCATCGACCAGATACATCTTCTCCTGAAACCACGTTGCATCCATTCTACTTTTTGGCTGAGTGCAGTGCCTAACCAAATGACCTTGTCCTCGACAATTGTAGCAAGTCACAACCATTTAAGGACCAACAGGACTTCCATTTCCACTTGCTTGAGAGTTCACAACTTAAGCGTTCATAGTCCTTGGATTTAGTCCATATGAATTTGGACTTCCTTGAATGGATTGAACCGTTACTTGACCGTCTTGAATAGTGGCTTGTTGGCGAGGATTTGTAGAGGTGCGGAGCTGATTGTTCGTTGGTGGAAATCCTCTAGTGGCAACAAGTTTTGACAAGTAGGCAGTGAGATGGTTCAAGAAATTAGTTGTCAAATTGTTTAGAGTAAAGACCGGTGATTGAAGTGTTGGAAATTCATGGGAGTAAAAAGCTTGTGCTTGTGGTGCTTCAATTGGAAAATATCCCTGCTGAGGAGTATAACCCATTGGAGAAGTGATAGCTTGTTTAGGTGATGTCTGATAAGATGGTTGCTGTGGAAAAGGTTGTGGAAGAACACTTTGTTGAAATGTTTGTTGTGGCATCGTTAATGGTTGATAAAATGATTGATGTGGTTGTTGATAGTTGTGTGGTGGTTGTTGCAAGTATGATGGTTGTTGATAAGTATAAGCCAAGTTTTGTTGGGGATTCATTTGTTGAGAAGCATACATGGCAAGTGGATCACGGCCTTTAGGTGTTGACAACCGAGCCTCGATCACGTGGCATTCATGTTGTTGAATAAAAGCTTGAAGTTGATCCACGTTGGTTTTATGCAAATCCTTAGCCAATTTAACAGCCGTCACGTACTTACTCCATTCGGAAGGAAGAGTGTTCAAATACTTGGGGTTTAATTGAAACGTAGGGATTGCCACGCCATAGATATTGAGCTCATTCGTCAATAAAGTGAATTTAAAATAGTAATCATTGAGAGTCTCCCCGGAAAAGTAGGCAAACTTATCAAACGTATCATATAGCTTACACTCTCGTTCTTGTTGAGTTAACGAGGTGCCTTGCATTAGAGTACGAATTCTATCCCATAACTCTTTGGCAACTTTATGTTTACTCGCGAATTTGTAGACATCTGGAGGAAGTGCTTGGAGAATGATGTTTGTAGCTTGTTTATCACTCTTATCTTGAATCTTCATATCTCCTGTCAATTCACCCGTTGTGCGGGGACGAGTAACTGTACCTTCCGTCACATTACCATAATCTACAGGTCCATTGAGCACCGATGCCCAAATGAGATGTCCATTCTCTTTTTTCAACATGTAAAGTTCCATTCGGGAAGCCCAATCCTCGTACATAGTGTTCACCAACATTGGTGGACGATTATCTGTACCCGAGAGGATGGACTTATCCGTAAGAGATGTGTACTCCATTTCGATAAGTTAAGATTTACAAACGTTGATCGAACAATGAGAGAAAGTAAATGTGTTTGTTGTTGCATGTAGAAGTCGAGAAATGATGTTGGAATCCCCTAAATTATGTTCTCGATGAACCAAAAAATTCCAAGACAAAATTACACACATTTTCAAAAACACGTTTTTGAAAAAACTTGGAATACTTATCACTCTATCGCAATGTCAAAGCTATCAGAATACGCGATCGGAATGCTATCGGAATACGCGATCGGAATGCTATCGGAATACACGATCGGAATGCTATCGGAATGCTATCAGAATACATGATCGAAATGATATCAGAATAGGCGATCGTAATGCTATCGAAATACGCGATCGGAATGCTATCGGAATACGCGATCGGAATATTCTATTGGAATAAAGATCGGAATGTTCTATCGGAAAAACGATCGGAATGTTCGATCGGAATAACGATCGGAATGTTCGATCGGAATAACAATCGGAATGTTCGATCGGAATAACGATCGGAATGTTCGATCGGAATAACAATCAGAATGTTCGATCAGAATAACGATCGCAATACTCGACCGGAAAACCTGTTGGAATGTTTGATCGCAATGTAGAAACCCTTAAGTTTTTGCGATCGGAATATGCACTTTTCTCGGACAAAACTCAACTATTTCGAGATTTAAGCCAAAAAATGAATCAAACACCCAAAAGTTTTGTGTCTTTAACCAAAGTAACAATACCAAATCACTACCACAAGTATGTAGATGATTTGTATCAATATTAAACCATAAAAGCACAAAAAAAAATTGGTTCGAATGTATTTGATCAAAATAGGCACGAAAATCAAGAACACAAACACAAAAACCAAACAATCATCCCATGGCTCTTGATACCATTTGTAAGATATTATAAATCTTGCTTATATTCTAAAGAGAGAAAGAGATAGAAAGATGGTGATAACACACACACACACACACTTAGAGAGAGAAAGTGAAAGAAAACACATTCAACTATGTGAAAATAATAAGTGAACCACACCCTCTCCAACTAAGGAGAGGGTTTATATACCCAAGCCTTGTGATGGGATTGGGCTTACAAAGGGCCGCCGGCCTACACAAGTTGTAGGCTAGGCTTGGCCTTGTTTGTTTTTTATTAAGTTAACTAGACTACGAGCTACTACTTAATCTATTGTTAGAGTTACCGAACCTTTCTAATACGTAAAACGTATTTCTAACATAGTTCCTTATAACCATGTCTCTGATACCAATTTGTAACACCCCTGTTGATCCCTTTGAATATATCTATATCTTGTTGAAGATTAGTACAATAGCTTGTAACCAAACTAAAGCACTTGAGAACTCTTACTCAACTAAATAAGTTATGCGGAATCTAACTAATAGATCAAAGAAGAACATAATTACTATTAACTATTCGATCTTCTATTAATAGACTTTGGCAAAGGTACATCAATGTAATCGTACCTATGTTCCTTTTATAGTGTAAGGAACCCTAGAATATTCTATTATGATAAGTATATCACACACGATATATTATCAATATTCTAAACTATTAAGTATATCACAATAAGATATACTCCTATTATAACTATGACATATCTTTTCTAAAGATATATTCGTCCTAACAATCATAGCAGTACTTACTCTATAACTAACAGTACTTACTATGTACCGCGTTAACACAAACGGTACTTGCCAACACTAACAGTACTTGTACTTGCACTAACGGTACTTGGTAATTTACAATAATTTCAAACAATCCTCCCCTAAACAAGAATGATAACTTGTTGTCTTCTTGTTTTTCTGTTAGTTGAATGTATAAGAATACATGTCTTCAAACTTAACTTCAAACTTGGATTGAACTTGGTAATCTTGTATTTGTATACTAACTGAATGTAGCCAAACACTTATGCAGATCTTTTCTGATATGATAATCTTCACGTCTTCATGAAGTTTATCATTAGTCTTCAAATTATGATCTTTTGTGTCTTGTGAACTTTCTTTTTCTTCTACAGCATCAGTTCTTGTCTTCTTGAGTTAAATTTGTGAACTTCGGATCATGGACTTCTTTTCCTTGATTTGATGAGACAAAACCTTTGAGTATGATTTCTTGATAAATTATAAGTCTCCTTGAATTATATCATCAATTTATCTCTAAAATTAATACTCCTGTGCTTGCATCTTCATTCCTGAAATAAAACAGTTAACAACAAACCAATCTGTATTGGCATCATGATTTTTAGCAAATAATCAACTATCAACGGATTTGATTTATTCTTTACTAGTTAGCCGTACACTCTGGAATAGTCACTGCTTTATTCATAAAGAATAAGGTGTACTGATAACCCTATAATTTTTGGTAAACTGTCAACCATCAACGGATTTGATATGTCTTTACCTAGTATCGTTTGCCCTAGGACTAGCCAACTCTTTGCATCTAAGCATGGTGAGTTAATAACCATGTAGTTTTTAGCAAATTACCAGCTTTCAACTGATTTTCGAAGTCTTTACCATAAACCGTTTGTTTATGGACTAGCCAGTTCTTATGTGTGTTAGACATGGTGAACTGAGAACCATTTATGAAGTGCGAATAAGAGTCAAACATTTAAGGCTCTTTTCCAGCTTCTTCTTCTCTTTCGAAATCCTTGAGTTGGTGTTTAACCAATCTAATCAACTCCAAAGCACCAACAGATTCCTCTGAAACTTCCAATTGTTGTTCTAACATCCTTTCCAACAATCTTCTTCCAAATGGATATATTTTCTCTTGAAGCATGTAGTAAGTAATATCATCTATATCCAAAGTATGTATTCCACATGATCTATAATATCTCCAGTAACTAAGAACCTGATTCTTTAATTCCTTCAACATATTTTGATCACAATTATGTGGTTCATACATAAAGAGAAATTCTCTATATAATAGTGATACCTCAGTTTACTTTCACTGGCTTCTTAAACTAACTTGTAAAGATCTTTAATATCTTGCCTGTCAAGAATATGAAGAATATCTTCTAACAGCCTAAACATTCTTGATGTACCATCTGTTTTGAATATTCCATGAGCTTCCAGTCCTTGGTTCATAGCATACATCCACCTAGAAATGGATGACTTCTTACCAAAAATCTCTCTGTCTATATATTGATCTTCAAAGTTTACTATCTTCAAGTACTTTCTTAAGCTCTCATCATCACTTTCTTTTGTTGTAGATTTTTCCTTTTTCCTTGCTTCTTTCTTTGTCTTGGTTGATCTTTTTTCTTTTACTTACTTTGGAAATCTGATCTTGATCTGATACATCAGAATCCTTTTCCAAGTCAGTATGTACCATTTCTTCAGCATGTACTGTTGACTATGTATGACCGCTTATACATTCTCAGTCTCTTCAACACTTTGAGATTTTTCTCCCTCATTCATTCTTTGAGCAGTCTTTGCTTCCTTTGAACCTTCCTTCACCTTTTTACTTTTTCTAACATATGTAGTCTTGATAGGTGAAGATGTTCCTGTAAGTTCAGCAGTACTTGCATCAAGTCTAGGAGTAAATCTAAATTGTCTTTGTTGTTGCAGATGTCTCTTGTTTTCATCAATAGCTATCTTGTCTGTCTCAGATCCAATCTCAAAAAATTCAATTTAGCTCTCTTGTGTTGTTCATACAAATTCTTGATTTTTCCAAAAGTATTTCTGACCAACTGAGCATGGGTGAAATTCTTAACCTTTTTGAGATGAGACATCATTTGATTCCTAATTTGCATAGTAGTTAGAGGCTTAATTCTTTCTTTTCTTCTCTTTTCATCAAAGAATCTTTGTTACTCTCTTACTAAATCATCAATCAATCTATCTTTATCTGCCTCATTATAAGCATTCCTTTCTTCAGCTAGTAATAACTCTACTAGAAGTTCACTTGCCTGTAGTTCACCTTGAATCCTATCATACTCTTGTATATTCCATTCTTGTTGTGTTATGTGAGCTTCAAGCAATTGTTGCGTAGCTGCAAGTTCTTCTTGTAACTCTTCTTCACAAATTTGTGCTTGCATTCTGAGAGCTACTTCTTCAACATGCTCTAATTGATGAAATCTGTTCATGACTTTGCTTACATCATCATCTGAATCACTTTCATCTTCAGACTCTGATTGTAATTTATTTTTGCCTTTATCTTTTGGATTTATCTTAGGTAGTTTCTTCAATACCTTTTGTAGTGGGCTGTGAAGCTTGAGTTTTCTTTCCTTTATCTTTTTCTTTAGTGGCAAGATCTTCTTGCTGTGCTTTCTTCTCTTCTTCTGCTAGCCTTGCTTTTTATGCTGAGTTCCTTTCTTTTAGATCAAGCAATACTTGTGCTAATGTATCATCTTCTCCAAAAGATGGAGTTTGACTTTCTTCAGAAGAAAATAGTGAAGCTCTTTCACCAGCAATACTTGAGTTGGTTGAGCAGTACTTGGTTCTACAGCAGTATTTACTTCACCAGTTATAGACACAACTCTTTCTCCTATTGATGAGACTGCTTTTATACATAGTCTCATCGTCCAAAAAGGGCTTAAAATGCATTAAATATCATCAAAATACCCATATATATGCTTGTGTTTGTTGCTTGTGTATTTTAGGTACTGATATTGAGAAAACGACAAAAGATCACAAGAATCATGCAAAAACAAACACAGGAAACGAAGCCGCACAATGAACCAAGCCCTAATGATGTTTTCCCAAGAAGAACCCTTAATGATTTGAAGAATTATGAGGAAGGGTCCTCCAATATGTAAGAATTGACACTTTATACCCTTGTATCTTCATAATTACAAGTTTGGTCCCTAAAGTTTGTCAAAATTACCAAAAGAACCCTTGACTTTCAAGAATTGGAAATTTTAGCTCCTCAACAAAGCTAAAATGTCAATATTTATCCTCCTTAAAGTCAAACACATCAAGAAGGACTCCAAGTTACAAGAATGGCAAAATTGGTCCTTTGAAAATCTCAAAATTACCAAAAGAAACCTTGACTTTGAAGATTTGGCAAAAATTGTCCCTCATCAAACATGAATTGGCAATTTCAATCCTCCAAAATGTCAATCATACAAGTTTAGACCATTATCTTGAAGAAAATACCAAACCAGCCCTTCAAGAATCAAAAATTGGCAAGAATTACCCCTGAATTCACTTTACAAAACATTTTGGGGCAAAAGTGTGAAAAATGAAAAGTTGTTATGAAGGAATTTGGCGTTGATAGGTTTTAAAACTGAAAAGACAAGAAAGAAAGAAGTGAGGGACCAAAATGGGGCGACACAATACTTACCTTAACCAACCCAGTCATGCCACCAGTCCCACTACCACTCCTTATCCAATCAGCTCTTCCCATTGTGCCACCTCACAATCCACTCACCCATTTAATTAACTAATCCTAACAGATTAGATAAGTCTTGGCGCTTAACACGTTTTTTAAACCCAAATCTGGATTAAACTTCATACTATTCACTCAAGAACAAGGATTAGGGCTTTTTGATTAAGCAAAAATTAAGCCCCAATATTATCCAGATTTATGATTAAGCATGTCTTAAACATAACCCAACTTTCAAAACATTTGCCACATCACCCCTAAGGGCCACATGAGATTCCCCTGCCAACTTTCTTGAAGAAAATGCCAAAGAAGCCAGAGAGATCAACATCCCACAAAGCTGCTTCAAACTTAAGCTTGTTAGGAGCCCTTTGATCAATTCTCACCAGCTTTACACCTCCACAACCTACCAAAATATTGTCACATGTTCAAGCTAACTCAAAATACTCAAGGGCATTATGGGACTTCTACTACATTAGGGTTACGTTTTTTATTGATTTCCTAGTTCATTTGTAGCCTATAAAAGGCAATAGGATCATTAGTTTAGCTTTTGCTCTTGAATTTACCTTTTCAAAAATCTGTAAAGCTCATTTTCAGTTGAATGAAATGTGTATGAATTTTGTGAAGAAAGCTCAAGTGCCATTGTTATAAGCTGTTTAATATTGTTCTTTGTTCCTTATTCTTGAATCAAAAACCTGTTTTCAAAAGAGGAGGGTGCAAAAGTTTGCACATTTTCCATTTTCTTGAGATTTTGCTAAGTTCTTGGTCTATCTTGGAATTATTGGGCTATAGGGCTGATCATAGCATCCTGATATTGTGTTATCAAGGTGTGGTGAAGCTTATAACTTGGGGATAATCAAGTGTGAAGGACAAGAGTTGCATTAATCAAGAAGTTTTCATATTTCTGTTTTGATAATTATGCTTCTAACTTTGTTGATTCTTAGAAGGGTTGTTTAAGGAAGCTTGTACTTGTTCTTGCTAGTACATAAGCTCAAAATTCGTGGGTGTGGATGTACATCCATGAGGTACACACCCTTTAGCTCAAAATCTGAAAATAATTTGGATATTTGTGATATTTGAGTGTTGCTTGTGTTCTTGTGAATTCTGTGGCTTAATCTTGCTTGAATCTGCTATATACATATGTTATTGTGTTAATTTGGGCTTTGGTGGTATTAAATCTCACTTTTGATTTGAAAAACTTGGTTTTGAAAAGTTAAAGGGGTGTTTGGGATTACCTGTTTGAGATTAAAAAGTGTTATTGTGTTGTGGAAAGTTTGTATTTGTGGTTGTTATCTGATATATGCTTGGTTGAGAGTATTTTGCTGCAAGTTTTCAGTCTTGAAACACCAAATCATACATTGTGCTATAACTTGTTGATTTTAACTGTTTTTGACCTAAGATTTTGGTGAAATCTAGAATTTGTGCATGCTTAGGGTTAAAAATTGTTTAAACATCATTATTGTAACATATGTGATAGATTTGGAGGTTTGAATCTGGCTTGTTGGTCACGTGCATCAGAAAAGTATAAAACTGCATGTGTTAGTGTTCATCAGTTACTTAAGGTGCTTGAATCTTGCTTAATACTTTGAATGATTGCATGAAACCTATTTAGACTTATTCATTTGGGTATATAATAGCCTGTGTATGCATTTGGTTAAGTTTGGCTGGCTGAATATTGCTAAAAGTGCTTATTGAACCTAATCTTCTTATTTGTTCATGTCTGTGTCATATCTGGTACTTAATTGATTAAACTGTATCAATTGGCTGTTTCTTGTTGTGATTTTTTTTATTGTTATTGACTCCTTTTGATCCATGATCATTTGGGTGCCTTGTTGAAATCTGAATCTCCAAAAAAGTTACTAAAGACAAAAAAGTCTACAAGTCAAACAGTGGGAAAAGTTCCCACTGCTCAACACCCAAAACTAGCCCCTGCTAGTGTTAATTTGTTATCAGCTTATCAATAAGCTATAATTGCTTATCCAGACCTGCAACAACTTATTTTTGTGATAGATCTTCATTATTTGACCCATTTGATTAGACTGGAGCTTATTGGACTTTGACTTTGACTTTTTGCTAGAAAACCAACTTAATTGACTTTTTCATAAGTGCTTATTTGCTTTTTCCAGCTTATTGAGTCAGCTTATTTGAAAATTTTTTGTTGATTTAGCTTATTTAAGTCATTTAAAAGCTTTAGAAACTTGAATCAGCTCTTGGGGTGGCCTAGAACTCAAAAACGACTATTTTGTCGTTTTCTATAGATTGGTTTTTGCATTTTCAGGCTTATTCCTTTGGCTTATTTCAAATTTCTTTTTATAGAAGTCTTATTTAGGTCAAAAGAAGCTTGTGTGTCTAATTTGAGCTTATGGCATTAGGTTATAGCTTAATGGGCCAAAAAGCCCATTAAGAATAAGCTGTTTGGTATAAGCTTGCTTATTTCACACTTTCAGCTTTTGGGCCTTTAGAAAAAGTTGTTTAAAATCAAATTTTGAGTCATGTAGTGCTTTTTGGACTTATTTGGGCCACTTTTTCATTTTGGGCTCAATTTGGCCCATTAAGGAATCTGTTTTGGGTTTAGCCCATTTTCTAGGCCCATTAAGGGTATTTAGGTAATTTCAAGTTCATTTCTGAGTTATTTAGGTTAAATTAAGCTAGTTTGCAACATTTTAGAATTTTTTAGGATTTTTGGATTCTTATTAATATTTTAATATTATTTTATTATTAAGAATTAAAAGTCTGATTTTCTAAGTTTTACATTTTTCCTAGGTTCTAGATACTTAATTAGAAATTTTGTAACTTTCCAAATATTTTTAGTGTTTTTCAATTATTTTCTAGAATTATTTTAAGTTTTATTAGCTTTTAATAGTTTTTAATTGTTTAAAATAGTTTTTAGTGGTTTTAAAATTTTGAAAAATACTTTTTAGCTTAATTAGGTTATTTTAAAGGTTTACAAACTTTAAGATCTTGATTGGGACTTTTTATTAGTTAATATTGATTTTTAGGGCTTTAATTATCATTAAAAAATTAATATTTAATTAATTAAAAGGTTTTAGCAAGTTTGGATTTTTTGTAAACACTTAGAATATTTTAGTGGATTTTAGTGATTTTTAGGAATTTTTAGAGTAAAATTTTAATTTTGGTACTTTTTACGGTTTTACGTGTACGCCTTTATCGTCTTAGTGTTATCCGTCTTCGTAACCGTCATTCTCTTCTTATCCCATTTCTATTCTCTTTCTCATAATCAATATAATCACAAAGTTAATCATTTCATTACACACACACCAAGCCTCCTTGAGAACGATCCCCACTTTGGGTCATTTGTACACGGTTTTCCTAAATCGTCGTGCTTACCCTATTTGCCCTCTTTTCCTAAAGAGTGGTAAAATTCACAACATCATTTTGGCGCCGCTGCCGGGGAGGCGTGTTGTGTTTTGATTTGGAAATTGTTGTTTATATATACTAATCATAATATCTATTGTATTAGTAACACTCTACTAATACTTATTATCGGTTTTTCGTTTTTTTGTGTGAATACTATTACTATATTGTATACGTAGAACAATAAATTCACAAGTACTCCAAATACGTGAGAAATCACAACCTTGACTTGGGAGGTCATTACCCAATCATTGTATTCGAATCTCAAACCAAAGAAAAAGGCAAAAATAGATAAATACTTTCGAGAAGCTCAATTTTGAAAAATACAAACTATAAGGTGGGTATAAGGCGGATATTATAAAATATATCCTAAGGAAAAAGGCTCTTAAGTGCTTCGCGCCGCCTGGTTTCCCCGCTTGCTTGTGAGTATTTGATTTTGAGAGCTAATCGAGGGTTTTGCCGCCCAAAGTATTATTAAGTATCATATATACTTTCTTGGTTTCATTGATTAAACCCTCTTGAACGTTTTGGTGTTCCACCAACGTTCTAAAGTCATCGAAGGCGTTCACTTCACGTGATCGTTTTCATTCCTTGAGGCTTCTTTAATCAAGAGATTTGATTAAGGAGGAGATTTGTATATTTTTATCTACTTGATACATTCACCAAAATCCAAAAAGGTTAATACAATCAAAAACCACAAAAAAAATTGAAAAATACAAAACACCAAAAAAAATCTTCTTTGCTCATCCCCTCGTTGTATGTGACGTTTATGCTAACTCGTAATCAAGCAAGACGTGCACGTAAACGAAAGAATAAACTCCCACTCATAATCTTTCTAGTGAGGAGTCTCCTATTAACGAACCCATTGTAAGAGAAGCACCAACCATGGCGAATCGAACTATGATGGAGTTACTTCAAGCACCCACCGAGGGTTATGGAGAGGCTATTGTGATTCCCGCTATCCTTGCGGAGAATTTTGAGGTGAAAACGGGTTTGTTGTCGATGATCCAAAACAACAAATTCCGTGGGGATGAGAAGGACAATCCACACAACCATATCCGCCAATTCAATCGTCTTACTGCCACTTGCAAGTTTAAGGATGTCTCTAATGACTCGATTAAGATGATGCTTTTTCCGTATTCTCTAGCAGGGCCCGCTAAAATTTGGTTGGAGAAAGAGCCACCCAATTCTATATTGACGTGGAAGGATCTCGTGTCTAAGTTTGTGAACCAATTTTTTCCGCCCTCTAAGACTACGCACTTGAAAAACGAGATTTCAAAATTTTCACAAGAGTTTAATGAAAGTTTTTCAACGGCTTGGAATAGGTTTAAGGAAATGTTACATGAATGTCCTCATCACGGTTTTTCCGACTTGCATCAAATTGACATGTTTTACAATGTACTTAATGATCATGAAAGGGATTATCTTAATGCCGCCGTGGGTGGTAATTTTTTGTGTAAAACGGTTGAGGAAGCTTTGGTGATAATTGAGAATAGATCAAAGGTGTATAGTCCTCGTAGCACGTCTAGTGTTCGTAAGGCTTCGTCTTCGGCTTCACCTTCTTTATCTACTGCCATCGATGCTTGCCAAATTGAGGCGAACTTAGAAAATAAAATCTTTGATAAGCTTAAAGGTCTTTTGAAAGAGTTCAAAGTTGGAGAACCAAGTGCTCCCGCTACGGCTAAAGCGGTTGAGGTTTCATGCATGTATTTTGGTGGAGGTCATGATTTCTCCGAGTGCATTACCAACGGTGGTAACACTTCGAGTGCCTACGCGGCCACGGGAACTTACAACCAAAACGGTCAAGTTACCCGCTCTAACCAATTGACTCCACCGGATTTTGGTTCAAATCAAAATGCTAACAACAACTATGGCAACAATCAAGTTGGTTTCAAAAACAATTACAACAAGGGAAACTATGGTAATCAAGGGGCTAATAATCAAGTTTCAAACAAAAATCAAAGTGATTTTCAAAACAATAACAAAAGTTTGCAAACTTTGAAAGATCTTCCAAATAGATTTGTTGAATACGCTAATGGGAATGATGCTAGGTTTGACAATATTCAAAGAGAAATCATTAGCCTAAGATCTGAGTTTAAGAACGACTTGAAGAAAGAGTTGAAAAATGAGTTAGCTAATGAGCTTAAAATCCACACCAACAAGATGGAAGGGAATGTGACTATGTTACAACAAAACCAACATAAAATGGAACAAAGGCAACATGAGATTAAACAAGAAATGATTAAAGCCGAGAAGAGGCAATCCATGTTTGAAGATAAAATCTCATCTATGTTTGAGGCAATTATGTGTAAACCATCTTCGAGTAGTCTTCCTAGCAACACCGTATCACCCTAAGGGTGAGATGAAAGTGATTACCACACGTAGTGGTAAGACACTTAAGGAACCGACTCCTCAACGAATTGCTCCTACGGAGGAAGCAATTGAGGAAGAACCCGAGGAGGTGGTCCAAAAGGAGCATGCCCTAATCCCACGAAGTACCGCTCATACCACACCTACGGTTGACCCATTACCAACATTGGAACCCGAGATTCCAAAGGCTATGCCTATGCCTCAACCCACACCACCTTTGCCCTATCCATCGAGACTTAGAAAGGAGAAACGTCAAGAGCGCGACAATTACCAATTTGAGATTTTTATGAAAATGTTTCGTGATTTGCACTTTAATGTGAGTTTCGCCAATGCTTTGGTCACGATGCCTCGATTTGCCGCTAACTTTAGGAGTATGTTGAACAACAAGGAGAAATTGCATCAATTGTCTAGTTGTTCATCGGTTTATCTTAATCGCATACCTCAAAAAGTCGGTGATCCCGGTAAATTTTTTATCCCTTGTGCAATCCAAGATATGGAAGAATGCTTTGCCTTGGCCGATATTGGTGCTAGCATTAACTTGATGCCACTTGCAATCTTCAAGTCGCTCAACCTTCCTAATCTTACTCCTTCATTAATGTCTATTAAGTTGGCCGACCATTCCACGATTCCCGTATGTGGATTGGCGGAAGACGTTTTTGTGAAAGTGGGAATGTTCTACTATCCCGTAGACTTTATCGTTGTTAATATTCCCATGGATCCTCAAGTTCCTCTCATTTTAGGTCGTTCGTTTTTAGATACGTCTATGGCTTTGATCGATGTTCTTGCTAGAAAGATCACCTTACGTTTCAACGACGAGGAACTGGTTATAAACGCAACTCAAAACTCTCAAATTTCTCATGTTTATTCCGTTGCAACCATAAACCTCGTTGATATGATTGACGTGGTTTGCGAGGAATTTTCACAAGAAGTTCTAGGTTTTGGTGATGATGAAAATAGTGGCAATCCTACTATGTTAGATCCTATCCTTGATAACTCGACACCAACCTTCACTCCATTTGAAGGTGGTGGTTTTACGTTGGAATAATTCGATGTTCCACGTACTTGTAAAGAATACCTCGACAACGATGAGGACTTCTCGATTATCAAGGATTTTCTTAACGATTTCCCATTTCCTCCACCCGAGGAGGTTATGAGTATCGAGCCCAAATCTTCACTTGAGGAACAACCTATCCTCGAGTTGAAATATTTACCTCCTCATCTCGAATATGTCTATTTGGAGGAGGGCGACAAGTTGTTGGTTATTATTGCGAAGGAACTTTTGGATGATGAAAAAACCGCACTTGTCGATGTTCTAAAGGATCACAAAGGGGCGATTGCGTGGAATTTATCCGACATTAAGGGGATTGATCCCAAATTTTGTACCCACAAAATCTTAATGGAGGGGGATTACAAGCCCGCAATCCAATGTCAAAGGAGGGTGAACCCCAAAATTCACGACGTCATCAAAAAGGAGGTCCTTAAATTCCTTGACGTGGGAATGATTTACCCTATTTCCGATAGCCCTTGGGTGAGTCCTATTCAATTTGTCCCTAAGAAGGGAGGAATGACCGTTGTGCCAAACGATGCCAACGAGTTAATTCCCACTAGAGTCGTGACCGGATGGAGAGTGTGTATTGACTATCAAAAGTTGAATGAAGCCACTCGAAAAGACCATTTTCCCTTGCCCTTCATGGACCAAATGTTGGAGCGTCTTGCGGGAAACGATTTCTATTGCTTTTTAGATGGTTTTTCCAGTTACTTCCAAATCCCTATCGATCCTCGTGATCAAGAAAAAACTACGTTTACGTGTCCATATGGAACGTTTGCCTATCGTAGAATGCCATTCGGACTTTGTAATGCACCGGGAACCTTTCAAAGGTGCATGATGGCTATTTTTCATGACATGATCGAGAAGACGATGGAAGTCTTCATGGATGACTTTTCCGTGTTTGGTAATTCGTTCACTTCGTGTTTGTCGAATCTTGAGAGAATGTTGAAGCGTTGTGAGGAAACCAACCTTGTGCTCAATTGGGAAAAGTGTCATTTTATGGTTAAGAGTGGAATCATCTTAGGGCACAAGGTCTCGAAAGCGGGGATTAAGGTAGATCAAGCTAAGGTAGACGTCATCGCCAAATTACCTCATCCCAAAACCGTTAAGGGAGTTAGGAGTTTCCTAGGCCACGCGGGCTTTTATCGTCGATTCATCAAGGATTTTTCAAAGATCTCTCGACCTATTACACATCTTCTTGAAAAAGAGGCACGTTTTGTCTTTGACGAAGATTGTGTACGAGCCTTTGAAATCCTTAAGAGGAAACTTACCGAAGCTCCCATTCTTGTTGCTCCCAATTGGAACCTCCCCTTTGAGCTCATGTGTGATGCTAGTGACTACGCTATTGGGGCCGTATTGGGGCAACGTCATGAAAAGCACTTCTTGCCTATTCACTATGCTAGCAAGACGATGACCGAGGCTCAACTTAAATACACTACAACAGAAAAGGAGTTCCTTGCCGTGGTGTATGCATTTGAGAAATTTCGACCTTATCTCGTCTTGACGAAATGCATAGTGTATACGGATCATTCGGATATCAAGTATCTTATGGATAAACAAGATGCAAAGCCGAGATTACTTCGTTGGATTCTCCTCCTTCAAGAATTTGATCACAAAATTGTTGACAAAAAAGGAGCCGAGAATCTAGCGGCCGATCATCTTTCTCGTTTGGAAGATCCTCACCAAAGTGTTTTCGAACGCAAAGAAATCACCAACACATTTCCGCTCGAGACACTTGGTGTAGTGAATTCTAAGCTTGATTCTTCCACCCCATGGTTTGCGGACTTTGCAAATTACCATGCGGGCAACTTCATCATCAAGGGTATGATGACTCAAGAAAAACGAAAATTCTTTCGTGACGTCAAGTTCTACTTTTGGAACCACCCTTACTTGTTTCGAACTTGTACGGATCAAATCATCCGACGTTGTGTATTTGGCACCGAAGCTTCTAACATCCTTAGGGCTTGTCATGAGGGACCCACGGGTGGTCACCATGGTGCTAATCTCACGGCTAAGAAGGTGTTTGATGCCGGCTTCTTTTGGCCTACTATTTACCGAGATGCACAAGATCTTGTGAAGTCATGTGACTCATGCCAAGGAAAAGCCTCACAAAAAGATGAAATGCCACAAAACATCATCCAAGTGTGTGAGATCTTTGACGTTTGGGGCATAGACTTTATGAGGTCGTTCCCATCATCTCATGGTAATAAGTACATCCTCGTTGCGGTTGACTACCTATCTAAGTGGGTGGAAGCTAAGGCTTTTCCCACCATTGATGCTCTTGTGGTAGTCAAGTTTTTGAAAAGCTTGTTTTCTCAGTTTGGAACCCCTCGTGCGATCATAAGCGATCGTGGAACCCATTTTTGTAACGACCAATTCGAAAGGGTCCTAAGGAAATATGGGGTTACACATCGTCTTTCTACGGCTTATCACCCACAAACGAGTGGGCAAGTCGAGTTTTCAAACCGAGCGTTGAAGAGGATCTTGGAGAGATCCTTTGAGGAAAATCGACAATCTTGGTCGGATAAGTTGGACGATGCTTTATGGGCCTTTAGGACCGCTCATAAGACGCCCATTGGGTGCACTCCCTATAAGCTTGTGTATGGGAAAA
Source organism: Glebionis coronaria (assembly GCA_025667525.1). Classification (NCBI taxonomy): domain Eukaryota; kingdom Viridiplantae; phylum Streptophyta; class Magnoliopsida; order Asterales; family Asteraceae; genus Glebionis; species Glebionis coronaria. The sequence goes on along the minus strand of CM046880.1, from coordinate 247,853,366 downwards.
ATTGTCACTTGCCAATTGAATTGGAACACATGGCTTATTGGGCCCTTAAGCATTCTAATGATGACATGGAGACCGCGGGAAAACACCGGAAAATGCAATTAAATGAATTGGATGAATTGAGGGACATTGCTTATGAAAATTCATTGATTTATAAAGAAAAGACTAAAAAGTTGCATGATTCTAAAATTAAAAACCAGGTTTTTAACATTGGGGATCAAGTTTCGCTTTTTAATTCTCGTTTGAAAATCTTTTCCGGTAAGTTGAAATCCCGTTGGTCCGGTCCATTCACCGTGACTCAAGTATTTCCATATGGGACCATCGAGCTAGCTCAAAATGATGGCCCCAATTTCAAGGTGAATGGACATAGGTTGAAGCACTACTTTGGCGGGGAAGTTCCATCCTTGAACTACCTCGACCAAGTCACCTTCCCCAATGATAATTAGTATTGAGGGGATCGAGTCGAGCTCATGACTCGGTAATAAAAAACGAGGTACCTCGTGGGGGAATCCCATGCTTATCCTATGTACATATTATCGCTTTCTAATGTAGTTAACGTGTGGGGATTTATGACCTTCCAACCTTTGTTCCGTGGTTGTTTGTGAATTGTGGACTTTAGATGATCATGATCTCCACGATTGGAGCCTCTCGTGTTCGTTTTATGGGAGCACTCGATCGTTTGTTTGAAGACTTTCTCAATATCCATGATATATCCTTTGATGTTCTAACCCTAGGTTTATAGCACACTTCAAAAAAGGCTTTAAATTTAACGGTTACACCCTTTTCATGCTAGATTAGGCATTCGACTACGTCTCTAGTATGGGGGGGTTTGCACCCCTAGACTCGAAACATTGAGGACAATGTTTAACTTTAGTATGGGGGGGGTGAATAGATACTTGCCTTGCCAAACCTTCACGCTTTCCAAAGTTTATCTTTTTGTTTATCGTTTTGTTGCAAAATAAGGCTAAAAATGGCCAAATTTTAAAAAAATTTCTCATGTTTTATAAGTGTTTGAAGACACGAATGTAGGTTTTCCGATGGCGAGAATAAGTGTAATTTTTGACTCGACCGTGCGTGTTGAGCACTTAGCTTCGATTCCTTAACTTCACATTAGGCTAAATCTCTTAAATGAGGACGAGAAATGATAGGGTTAATTATAAGTTACTATGCTAAACGTAGAGTACTCGTATTCTTTCAAAAACTCATGTGTTCTCGTTGTTTGCTTATTCTCCCTTCGCATGTAAATATTTTTTGCTTAATAAATATTGACTTAGCGGTTTAGTTGGGATTGTTGGGTTTCTAGTCTTTTCTAGTAGCTTCCGTGTAATTAAATTGGGAATACATTAAGGTATCGCCAGCGTCACGGTTTTGAAGTATTGGCACCCGAATAATCAAAAGCTTCACCCAATAATAAGATTTCAAGTGCTCACCTAAATCAAGCAAACAATTTGAAGCCCCACAAGGCCGAAAAATCTATGCAAAAATTGAAAGTGAATCAAGCCTTAATCTTCGAAGCTTTAAAGATCCAAAATTCGCCTTAGCGTGAGGATATACGTCTTTGGCTAATAAAACTACCGATGAGGTGGATAATAAAAGGCAAGGCAAGACCGAAGTCATAATAAAAGCTTCATGGCGAAGTTGAATAAAAGATGGAGGTAAACCAAAGATAATAAGGCCCTTCCGTTAGGGGGCGTATAAAAGTCTTGGTAATAAGTCTCATGTTCAAAACCGTTATAAAACTGTGTTTATCGATCCTTCTTGTTGACTTAATTTTTTGACATCGTTGTCTATTAGGAGGGGTTATTGATTTGATGGTCTTGGTTACACCGTTAGGACTCTATTTTTAGACCTAAATCTCTATTATCGCATAAGTCAAACAATGTATCCTCGTGAAACATTCAAGACAAAATAAAATATAAGAGATACAACCTAGGAAATTGGAGGATAAGTACGTGATTAGGGCATATGAGTAGTGTTAGCATTACTAACTTATAATGACAATGATCTCGTTGCACGCTTGGCATGGAATTGGGGTGAAAATCGAGGACGATGAAATTATTTCTAAATGAAGCATTCACGTGTTCTTATTCTATGAACCTAAACGTCCCATTTTGCGATGAAAATCATACATTATGTCTAAAACGCAAGTAGTAGAAGTAAGAGTAGTGTAGCTAGTTTATCATTCAATAAAGTGAATAAAAATGAACTTTGGAGGTGCTACGATACTTTATTCTAGCATTGCGTGAGGGCACGGCAATGGTTTAGTATAGGGGAGTGATGAGACTGCTTTTATACATAGTCTCATCATCCAAAAAAGGCTTAAAATGCATTAAATATCATCAAAATACCTATATATATGCTTGTGTTTTTTGCTTGTGTATTTTAGGTACGGATATTGAGAAAACGACAAAAGATCACAAGAATCATGCAAAAACAAACACGGGAAACAAAGCCGCACAATGAACCAAGCCCCAATGAAGTTTTCCCAAGAAGAACCCTTGAAGATTTGAAGAATTATGAAGAAGGGTCCTCCAATATGGAAGAATTGACACTTTATACCCTTGTATCTTCATAACTACAAGTTTGGTCCCTAAAGTTTGTCAAAATTACCAAAAGAACCCTTGACTTTCAAGAATTGGCAATTTTAGCCCTCAACAAAGCTAAAATGTCAATATTTATCCTCCTCAAAGTCAAACACATCAAGAAGGACTCCAAGTTACAAGAATGGCAAAATTGGTCCTTTGAAAATCTCAAAATTACCAAAAGAACCCTTGACTTTGAAGATTTGGCAAAAATAGTCCCTCATCAAACATGAATTGGCAATTTCAGTCCTCCAAAATGTCAATCATACAATTTTAGACCATTATCCTTGAAGAAAATACCAAAGCAGCCCTTCAAGAATCAAAAATTGGCAAGAATTACCCCTGAATTCACTTTACAAATCATTTTGGGGCAAAAGTGTGAAAAATGAAAAGTTGTTATGAAGGAATTTGGCGTTGATAGGTTTAAAAACTGAAAAGACAAGAAAGAAAGAAGTGAGGGACCAAGATGGGGCGACACAATACTTACCTTAACCAACCCAGTCATGCCACCTGTCCCACTACCACTCCTCATCCAATCAGCTCTTCCCATTGTGCCACCTCACAATCCACTCACCCATTTAATTAACTAATCCTAACAGATTAGTTAAGTCTTGGCGCTTAACACGTTTTTTAACCCAAATCTGGATTAAACTTCATACTATTCACTCAAGAACAAGGATTAGGGCTTTTTGATTAAGCAAAAATTAAGCCCCAATATTATCCAGATTTATGATTAACCATGTCTTAAACATAACCCAACTTTCAAAACATTTGCCACATCACCCCTAAGGGCCACATGAGATTCCCCTGCCAACTTTCTTGAAGAAAATGCCAAAGAAGCCAGAGAGATCAACGTCCCACAAAGCTGCTTCAAACTTAAGCTTGTTAGGAGCCCTTTGATCAATTCTCGCCAGCTTTACACCTCCACAACCTGCTAAAATATTGTCACATGTTCAAGCTAACTCAAAATCCTCAAGGGCATTATGGGACTTCTACTACATTAGGGTTACGTTTTTTTATTGATTTCCTAGTTCATTTGTAGCCTATAAAAGGCAATAGGATCATTAGTTTAGCTTTTGCTCTTGAATTTTCCTTGTTCACAAATCTGTAAAGCTCATTTTTAGTTGAATGAAATGTGTATGAATTTTTTGAAGAAAGCTCAAGTGCCATTGTTATAAGCTGTTTATTATTGTTCTTTGTTCCTTATTCTTGAATCAAAAAACTGTTTTCAAAAGAGGAGTGTGCAAAAGTTTGCACATTTTCCATTTTCTTGATATGTTGCTAAGTTCTTGGTCTATCTTGGAATTCTTGGGCTATAGGGATGATCATAGCATCCTGATATTGTGTTAGCAAGGTGTGGTGAAGCTTATAACTTGGGGATAATCAAGTGTGGAGGACAAGAGTTGCATTAATCAAGAAGTTTTCATATTTCTGTTTTGATAATTGTGCTTCTAACTTTGTTGATTCTTAGCATGGTTGTTTAAGGAAGCTTTTACTTGTTCTTGCTAGTACATAAGCTCAAAATTCGTGGGTGTGGATGTACATCCATGAGGTACACACCCTTAAGCTCAAATTCTGAAAATATTTTGGATATTTGTGATATTTGAGTGTTGCTTGTGTTCTTGTGAATTTTGTGGCTTAATTTTGCTTGAATCTGCTATATACATCTGTTATTGTGTTAATTTGGGCTTTGGTGGTCTTAAATCTCACTTTTGATTTGAAAAACTTGGTTTTGAAAAGTTAAAGGGGTGTTTGGGATTACCTGTTTGAGATTAAAAAGTGTTAGTGTGTTGTGGAAAGTGTGTATTTGTGGTTGTTATCTGATATATGCTTAGTTGAGAGTATTTTGCTGCAAGTTTTCAGTCTTGAAACACCAAATCATACATTGTGCTAAAACTTATTGATTTTAACTGTTTTTTACCTGAGATTTTGGTGAAATATAGAATTTGTGCATGGTTAGGGTTAAAAATTGTTTAAACATCATTATTATAACATATGTGATAGATTTGGAGGTTTGAATCTGGCTTGTTGGTCAAGTGCATCAACAAAGTATAAAACTGCATGTGTTAGTGTTCATCAGTAACTTAAGGTGCTTGAATCTTGCTTAATACTTTGAATCATTGCATGAAACCTGTTTAGACTTGTTCATTTGAGTTTATAATAGCTTGTGTATGCATTTGGTTAAATTTGGCTGGCTGAATATTGCTAAAAGTGCTTATTTAACCTAATCTTCTTATTTGTTCATGTCTATGTCATATCTGGTACTTAATCGATTAAACTGTATCAATTGGCTATTGCTTGTTGTGATTTTTTTGATTTTTATTGACTCCTTATGATCCAATGATCATTTGGGTGCCTTTTTGAAATCTGAATCTCCAAAAAAGTCACTAAAGACAAAAAAGTCTACAAGTCAAACATTGGGAAAAGTTCCCACTGCTCAACACCCAAAACTAGCCCCTGCTAGTGTTAATTTGTTCTCAGCTTATCAATAAGCTATAATTTCTTATCCAGACCTGCAACAACTTATTTTTTGTGATACATCTTCATTATTTGACCCATTTGATTAGACTGGAGCTTATTGGACTTTGACTTTGACTTTTTGCTAGAAAACCGACTTAATTGACTTTTTCATAAGTGCTTATTTGCTTTTTCCAGCATATTGAGTCAGCTTATTTGAAAACTTTTGTTGATTTTGCTTATTTAAGTCATTTAAAAGCTTTAGAAACTTGAATCAGCTCTTGGGGTGGCCTAGAACTCAAAAACGACTATTTTGTCGTTTTTTGTAGATTGCTTTTTTCATTTTCAGGCTTATTCCTTTGGCTTATTTCAAATTTCTTTTTATAGAAGTCTTATTTAGGTCAAAAGAAGCTTGTGTGTCTAATTTGAGCTTATGGCATTAGCTTATAGCTTAATGGGCCAAAAAGCCCATTAAGAATAAGCTGTTTGGTATAAGCTTGCTTATTTCATACTTTCAGCTTTTGGGCCTTTGGAAAAAGTTATTTAAAATCAAATTTTGACACAAGTAGTGCTTTTTGGGCTTATTTGGGCCACTTTTTCATTTTGGGCTCAATTTGGCCAATTAAAGAATCTGTTTTGGGTTTAGCCCATTTTCTAGGTGCATTAAAGGTATTTAGGTAATTTCGAGTTCATTTCTGAGTTATTTAGGTTAAATTAAGCTAGTTTGCAACATTTTAGAATTTTTTAGGATTTTTGGATTTTTATTAATATTTTAATATTATTTTATTATTAAAAATTAAAAGTCTGATTTTCTAAGTTTTTACATTTTTCCTAGGTTCTAGACACTTAATTAGGAATTTTGCAACTTTCCAAATATTTTTAAGGTTTTTCAATTATTTTCTAGAATTATTTTAAGTTTTATTAGCTTTAAATATTTTTTAATTGTTTAAAATAGTTTTTAGTGGTTTTAAAATTTTGAAAAATACTTTTTAGCTTAATTAGGTTATTTTAAAGGTTTACAAACTTTAAGATCTTGATTGGGACTTTTTCTTAGTTAATATTGATTTTTAAGGCTTTAATTAGCATTAAAAAATTAATATTTAATTAATTAAAAGGTTTTAGCAAGTTTGGATTTTTTGTAAACCCTTAGAATATTTTAGTGGATTTTAAGTGATTTTTAGGAATATTTAGAGTAAAATTTTTATTTTGGTGCTTTTTACGGTTTTACGTGTACGCCTTTATCGTCTTAGTGTTATCCGTCTTCGTAACCGTCATTCTCTTCTTATCCCATTTCTATTCTCTTTCTCATAATCAATATAATCACAAATTTAATCATTTCATTACACACACACCAAGCCTCCTTGAGAACGATCCCCACTTTGGGTCATTTGTACACGGTTTTCCTAAATCGTCGTGCTTACCCTATTTGCCCTCTTTTCCTAAAGAGTGGTAAAATTCACAACATCACCTATAACCATAGTATCTTTAGATACTTTATCTCATTTAGAAGCTTTCTTCTCAATGTCTAACTACTTAGCCTTGTCTGATTCAACATTCTCTCTTGATCTTGAAAGTACTTGAAAAGATTGTTTCTCATGAAACCAAAATTGTCTTTGTTGTGGAGTCAAAGAAACAGAAAACATTACAGTTATTTCCTCAAGCTTCTCATAAAAACTACTCCAATTTGCTTGTAGTTTTGGTGATTGAGGTTGTGGCTGAGTTACCAACATATCTTCATCAGCAGATGGTTGTGGTTCCTCATGAGCAGATGGTTGTGGTTCTTCATGTTGAACCTCCATATTTGTATGATCCAAGCTTGTATTATTCAAACCATGCTCTAAGCCATCAGCATGTTCAAAATTTCCAATGTCATCATCAGCTTCAAAATTGATGTCATTGCTAGAAATCCTTGTATGAATATCAGAAGAAAGTCCTTGATCTTCATTATTCCTCCCCTATTTGGTTGCATTCAGTTGCTTCTTCTTGAAGTTTCTGAGCTTTTGCTTCCTAAGAGTAGCTTGTTGAATTTCCTTGTATTGCCTCATCTAAGGAGTGACTTTATTCCTTAGCTTTGTCAAATTGGCTTCCAAAACAGAAATTCTTTCATCTTGAGCAAGCTTTTCCTTTTGCAAAACCTGTACATGTTTAGACAAGCTTGTGCACGAAGTAGTTAAATTTGCAACATCCACCACCTCTATTGATGGTGCTTGTGGAGAACCACTAGCAGCAATTGATGCAACATGTGTATGGATCATCTAATCATAGTGAGGTTGATCACCATTCTGATGAGAAGAAGATTGTGAATCTTCCAAGGGTTATGGACTTTGGTTAGAAGGATTTTGCTGAGAAGCACTAACTGAGCTAGGGTCCTCACCTTCTTCATTAGCTGGGCGGGCTAACATATGATCAAATAATGGTGTTATAGTTCCTGAGAAAGAGCTATCATTCTTTAGTAAGAAATAAAAAGTCCTCTTAGTGAAAGTGGGAACATCCCATGTATCTGTCAAATTGGGTAGGGTAGGGAATTGGTCACTAACTAAAGCCTAAATGAATCTTGGATACATTAAAAACTTCTTAGCCTCTTCCGAATTCCTTGTCATGCTTTCAAAAATTAACCTAGAAAAGTTAAAAATTTTGTTGTTTGCTAAGAAAATACTAGCTGATGCTAAAGCAGCAGGGATCTGATCAAAAGATGTACTTTTTGAGCTTAAACAGTGAATTATGGTATGAAAAAGTAATTTCCATTGTGATGAAAATAAACATCAAAGAAAGTAAGACTTTCACTACCACTCTCATAACCCATGGCTGCAAGGCCATCATATATCTTAGTGTTAGTCAACATACTAGTTCCAGTTGCATCATTAAGTCTCAAACTATCCCTAAGCAGTACCTCAGTCACATAGATATTTCTATCATGAACCCTAGCCCTAATGTAAGGTTGATTATAACGAGTACCTACTATAGCAATATCCCAAAATTGTGTAACAATAGGAATAGAAACAATGGGACTTACAGTGAGTGAAAAGTATACATGACTTTGAGATAAAAATTTAAGCATCTTATGAAAACCAAGTGAATCATCATTCTGAGTGAGGTTAGCAACTTGATTGTGTTTAGAGATCACTTGTAGAGCAACCATTAATGTTTTTTATTATCGAAGATTAAAACGAAGGTTATAGAATCGAGGTGTAAAAAATAAAAGATTAGGTAAATCAATTATGTAACTGGGGTCGGTATTAATAGGAATAAATAACCCATTCACGAAGAAACCGCCAATTTTTACATAAGACACCCTCCACGGTACAACGGTTATGTAGCGGTACTTAGCACTAAAGCGGTACCTCAAACATAAGACCGGTTCATGCAGTCTACCATCATTGTAACCACTTTTATCCTTATTCAATTAACTTGTAATCACATCAAAAACAAAAGAAACACTATAAAATAAAAATAACATGAAAATTGTACAGCTGTTACCTCCCCTTAACATATGCAGCAGTTGTTGGTTGAGCATACCAATATGTGTTACCAAGAACTCAAATCTCTTTGTTACCAAGAACTCAAATCTCTTTGTATCAAACGCCTTGGTTAATAAATCAGCTACATTGTTATCTCTATGGATATTCAAAACTTGAATATGCTTTTTGTCATAAGCATCTCTTTTAAAGTGATGTCTTATTTCAATATGTTTAGTTTTGTAGTGAAAGACTGGATTCTTGGCAATGCAAATAGTACTTTCATTATCAATGTAGATTTTGGTATTCATGAAATTGAAACCAAGTCCAACATCTGATTTTGAATCCAAAGTACTTTTCCACAACAATGAGAAGCAGCTACATATTCAGCTTCAGTTGTAGAAGTAGCAACAATAGTTTGCTTCTTACATTGCCATGATATGACTCTTCTGCCTAGGAATTGACAACCTCGCGTTGTGGATTTCCTATCATGATTAGCTCCATCATAATCACTATCTGAGTAAGCTTCCAAATCAAAGGTAGAGTCTCTAGGATACCATAATCCTAAATTAGGTTGACTTTTAAGATACTTAAAAATCCTTTTCACAGCATGTAGATGTGACACCTTTGGATTGACTTGAAATCTTGAACAGGCACACACAACAAACATAATATCTGGTCTTGAAGCAGTAAGAGACATCAATGAACCAATCATTAATCTATATAGGTGAATATCAACATTTTCACCATGTTTGACAAAGATTTCTTGGCTTCAAAAGGTGTGCTTGTACTTCTTACATCTATACTTGAAAATTTCTTTAACATTTCAGCAACATATTTATATTGGCTAATAAATATTCCATCCTTCTTCTGTTTGACTTGTAATCCCAAAAAGAAGATAAGTTCTCCCATGGAACTCATCTGAAATCTCCCTTTCATTAAAGCTTCAAACTCTTCACACCATGACTTCTTGGTGGAACCAAAAATAATGTCATCAACATAAACTTTAACTATGATAGTATCCTTGGTACCCTTTTTGATAAACAGAGTTTTGTTAATGGTCCCTCTTCTATATCCATGTTCCAAAAGGAAATTAGACAAAGTTGCATACCAAGCCCTTGGAGCATAATGTAGACCATAAAGAGCTTTAATCACTTTGTAGACTCTATTGGGGAATTTAGGATCTACAAAACCTGGAGGCTGTGAAACATATACCTCCTCAGTGATAGTGCCATAAAGAAATGCACTCTTCACATCCATTTGATAGACTATGAAACCCATATATGATGCAAAAGCCAAAAATAGTATAATGGCTTCCATCCTTGCTACTGGTGCAAAGACTTCATCATAGTCTATCCCTTCTTTCTGTCTATATCCTTGAGCAACAAGCCGAGCCTTGTTCCTCACAACAACACCTCTTTCATCCTTTTTATTCCTGAAAACCTACCTAGTATCAATAACTCTTTTTCCAGAAGGAAGATCCACAAGAATCCAATTTTTTGTAGCTCAAATTGCATTAAATCTTCTTGCATGGCATCAACCCAACTTTCTTCATCAAGAGCTTGAGAAATATTCTTTGGCTCTACTTGTGATAAGAAACAAGAAAACAAACAATGTTGAGTATCCTTATGATTTATACTATGCTGTTGTTTGACATAACTCACAAGTGCATGAGTTTCAGTAGTGGATTTTAACTGTCTTCTAGTTTGCACAGCATACTTTGGGTCTCCAATGATTTGTGCTGTAGGATGATTGTTGTTGAATTTATGAGTGGGAATAGAACTGACTGGAATTTTTGTTTCCAAATTATTGAAATTAGTTATTGCACCCTACTCATCATAGGAAGCTTTTGATAAGATTCCTTTCTTTGGACTAGTAAAAGCATCTTCATTATCCATTGCTTGAAGAATATCTTCTAGTGAATCAACGGACTTTGCAGAGTGTGGCTTAGCAGTACTTAAAGATGAAGAACCGCTAGGTTGACCATGTACTGCTAAGTGTTGTGAGTCTAATGGTTCTTCTCCTGAATGCTTAGAATTTGCTTGAGTATTATTTTCTTGATCCATAAGCCTCTGGAGTTCATCATGTGAGGCTTGATCATTACTTGGTGGCGCTTGCTGCTTCTGTTGTGGGATGACAAATGAAGGAGAGACACTAGGTACAAATGTATGAACACCCTCATCTTCATGTGAATCTGATGAAGAGATTTCTTGGGTACCTGTAGAGAGTATACTAGTCTCCTTTCCTACATGGTTAGCTAGACAATCTTTTTGTACAGAATAGTAATCCATGAAATTAGTTAGATAATCCAAATCAAACATCCAAACATATTCTATTCCTAGGACATTGGGCTTATTTTCTAAGAAGTTGACATGGGCACTTTCCTCAACCCTTCTAGTTGTCAAATTATAAACCCTGTATGCTTTACTATGCAAAGAATATCCTACTAGATATCCTGGATCATATTTCCCATCAAACTTTCCCAACTGATCAAGAGTATTCAAAATAGACACATGACACCCAAAAGGTTTTAAATAACTTATGAGAGGCTTAACTCCAGTCAATAGTTCATAAGGTGTCTTGTTATGAGGCTTGGTTACTAAAACTCTATTTAGCACATAAAATGCAGTACTAATTGCTTCTACCCAAAAGGTGTTTGGCAAAAGTAAATCAGCTAACATAGTTCTAGCAGCCTCAATTAATGTCCTATTTTTCCTTTCAGCTACTCTATTTTTTGTGGAGTCTTAGGATTGTTAAATTATCTCTTGATTCCTTTAGACCTACAAAATTCATCAAATTCAGCATTCTTAAATTTTGTCCCATTGTCTGTCCTAATGACTAAGACTTGTTTAGTGAACTATTTCTCTACTAAAGTAACAAAGTCCTCAAGTAATTCATTGGTCTCATTCTTATGTGACAAAAAGAAAACCCAATTGAATCTACTAAAATCATCAGTGATAACTAGACAGTAGGTCTTGTGATTAATACTCCTAACAGAAACTGGACCAAACAGATCCATATGTAAGAGTTGCAAAGGTTTAGTCACTGTGTTTACAGTCTAGGTCTTATAAGAGGTTCTATGTTTCTTACCCTTTTGACAAGAAGTACATGTGATATCATTATGAAAGTCTTTGTTAGGTAAACCTCTAACTATGTTTCTTTTAACCAGTTTTTTAAGGTTCTTAAAATTCACATGTCCTAACCTCCTATGCCATAAATTAGACTCATCGTTAGAAGCCTTGGCTAACAAGCATGTAACACCACATGTTGGAGTAATAGTATGAAGATTAAAAGTATACATGTTCTCTTGCCTGGGTACTTTGAGCAGTACTCGAGAGTCCTTAGGCATCTCCTAGTCTTTGAAAAGAACCAAGCAGTCTATATCAGTAAGGAGTACCTTGTTCTTCTTATCACACATTTGTGATACAGAAAAGAGATTGATTTTAATAAAGAACACATCTTGATATGAGTGTAATTACTCATATCATTTGTAGCTATAAACAATGAAATTGTGCATGAAATGTATCAAATATACCTTGTATATGTTGTTTTGTTGTTTGAATGTTTGTAGGTACCAAGATCACGAAAACCGGCAAATATCGACACGAGTTTGAAGAAAAAGATCAATGAAGCCAAAATCGAGCTCGACTTTAGCGGATTTTATCAATTTTCAAGGATTTTGGTCAAGTGGGTCCCACAATTGGGTAAATGGGCTCAAAAGCCCATTTATGATTCAAGTGAATATAACTTGTTGGTTGAAAACTTAAAAGGCCCAAAAGGAGTATTATTATACGGATGGAAATGACGAGTTTTGGGGCCAAAGCCCAACAGCCACGAATTGGAAGGAATAAATGAAAGAAGTAAGCATGTTGGGCTTTTAGGGTTTCTATCAGTCAAAATTGTGTGAAAACACGTCACTTCTACTTATATTTAACACACGTTATACTTTTCACATTTAATAAAACCGTCCCACTTCACTTTTCACATTAATTAAATATTCCGTCCCATTTTACTCCATTCGTTTTTCATCTCACACACATTAAAAATAAAAAAACCAACGATACAACCTATGTGTATCATCTTCTCCATTTTTCTTTCTTCCCCAAAAAACCTGCAAATATTTACTGTTTCATACAAACCCTAGATGGGTAAAAATCCAATTAAATATGGGGCTTTTGATCACACGTGCTAATCGCGTGTAGGGGAATAAAAACCTCCAATTTTAAGGAAGAGAGTGTGAGGAAGAGCTTGATACGTGGCTGATTCTCATTGGATTGAACACGTCATTCTTCCTATCCCACCAATCACAAGCCTCAAAAGAAGCACAACTAGCACACACGGATGCCACATTGGTAATCCGTGTGCTAGTTGTGAGATATCCACCATCCGATCAAAGGAAATCATGAGAGAGAAAGTAGAATAAAGATCCAAGGGCTGTGAAGAATGAAGAATCTACTATGGAATATTCGGATATTCTCTTCATCAACAGCCTGGGGTGGCTATAAAAACCCCCAATTTATCTTGTAATTTCATCCTTTACTTTTCTTTAATGTTATTCTGTTGAAACAGCTGTAGGATTAATCTTGTATTTCTCTTAATTAAATCTTGTAATCTATTTGAAGTTTAATAAAGATCAGTTGTTTTTATTTTAATTTTTGTCTCGTCTATTTTCTTTAACTGTTTAAATTGATATACAAATTAAATCTATCTTCTGTTTCACAAGGATAATATTTGTGATGTTAAGAATAAGCTAATTAATAGCTTAATTTTTAATATTAAAAGTGAAAAAGGATATAAGTTACTTATCCCTACTGGATAAGTCAAAAGCAAATTGAAGGAGTTAATGTTTCGAGATGATGGTACCCATGGTGGTTCGTATGATTGGTGATTGAATGGTGGTTAATGGAGGTTTAGTTACGGTTCATAGGATGCTCAGCGCATACCTACGTCTCAAAGGTTATCCCAAAAGGTATTAATCTCTTTTTATTTTATAAGTTCTATTAAAACTGCTCATATGCTCTAGTGTTATTGTTATTAGATGTTGAATTGAACCTGTATGAGTTATCTGTTTATGTTTATATGTTTGTGAATTAAGTTGAATGTATGCTAGGATTTAGGATTAATACTGCGAGATTTATGTTGTTTTAGCTAAAAGTGCTTAACTGATGTAGTGAACATATTCTTAATAAATGTTTAAAAATGTTAAGGTGAATATGTCCGAGTTGTTGTGATTGAATGAATGCAAATGTAATTTTGGTATGCAGTTTACTCTCGATTTAATTTTAGTTTTGGTTTAAATCTACTAAACTTTTTGCTGAGAGATTTATTAGGGCATTACTGAGTTCTGATCTGCTGAGTAGAACTGATTTGGTATGTTTTGAGTTAGTGAGAGTATTTTAACCTGCAAATAACTTGTTATTTGCTTTTTGATTAAACCAATTTGTGAGTCTGATGTATGTTTTATTTTTACTCGCATGCTTAATCTGATATTCTTTTGTATGACTGATTTTGTGTGAAGCTATTGTTATTGTTGAGTTAACTGATTTTTTTATTTTTTTTTTGTTGATGTTTTTTTCATTTAATTCTCATTGTTTAATTGTTCTTGTATAAGCTTATCAGATTCACTTGACTGATAAGCTCTGAAGCTGAGTCCTATCAGCTTATAAATAAGCTTCCAATAAGTCTTACCTGAGACTCCTTCTATTTAATCTGTCAAAAATAAATAATCCAAAAAAAATGTCACTCCTGGGGCTCGAACTCGAGACCCCCAAGTTCAAGGTCCAATGTGTTAACCAGTTGAGCCAAGTGCTCGTTTGATTATATTAACAGAAAACTCATTAATATAGTGGTATCTAGTGTGGCAAATTGTGTATTTTCTAGTAGGATTTTTAATAAGGTTACGTTTTTTTATTTAATCCCTTAAATACTGTTTTAATTAAATAAAATCTTATTATAAACATAAAATAAAAATTAAAAAAAAAATATTTTTATTAAATATAAATAGTTTAATTAGTTTAATTTTAATTTTTTATAACATTAGATTTAAATAAAAATAGATTTTAAATAGATTTGTTTTAAAGTAATTTTTAAAGTAAATTAGTTTTAAAAAGTTTAATTAGATTTTTAAATAGATTAAATTTTTTATAGATTTTTTTAAATAGATTAATTTTTAAATAGTGTTAATTTTTAAGTAATTAATTAATTGTAGATTTTAAATATTGCGGGGTTTAACGATTCATGCACTTTAGGCTTATATTAAATAGTTTAAAGTTAGTAGATTTAGATTGTAGTTTAAAAACCGAAAACAAATTCGATTCAATTGTCCAAATCAAAGCAAAACGTCTCAAATTCATAAGATCTTCGTGTACAACGAACTCGACTCACTCACGTGTTTAATTGAATTCGTCATTGGTATTATTAGTCTATTACTTTTTCCTAAAGGTAATTTTCTAATTTACCCTATAATGTATATCAAATTATCACATATACTATCATCGACACATCAAAAATTTTGGCGCCGCTGCCGGGGATCTTTTGTACGATTCGCTTTTGTGGAGATTTGTTGATCGTGGAATTGAAGACCCTTTCCGTCCTCGGAAAGTTTGTTATTTTTCTATTATATAGTATGTATCGGTTTTCTCGTTTTTTGTGAATAATATATTATATTACGTAGCACAATAAATTTACATATCTTTCAAATAAGGCCTTAGTTGGGATTTCATCACCTAGCTATTGTAGTCAAATCCAAAACAAAAATAAAAGGCAAAATAGATAAATACCAATAAGAAGTTTGAACTCGATTTATACAAACTATAAGGTGGGTATAAGGAGACATGCTATAAAAGGCCGTCTAAGGAAAAAGGTTTTTAAGTGCTTTGTGCCACCTCGTTTCCCCGCTTGCTTGTGCGTATATTGAGAGGGACAACCTATTATTGGTTTGCCGACTCAAGTAGTAATAAATCTTATTTTTGTTGTTTACTTATTGAACCTCGAGACGTTTAGGTTTTCACCTATCGTTTCAAAGTCGACCGAGGGTAATTTACTTCCATAGTAGTTATCCTTATTCCTTGTTTTTTATCGATCATTATTGATTGAGCAATACCAAATAAAATACCAAAAATAATCTTCTTCTTGTCTAAATTCTTTTCTTCAATCCTCTAAATTCTCGTTTTTTATGAAAAATACCAAAAATAATCATTTTAATCCTCTATCATGTTTAATTCTTTTTCTCCTCACCCTCTAAACTTTAAATGAATTGCTTCATCAATTGTGAAGGGTGTGGAGAACCGTTATATGGTTTTTCACCATGTCGGTGGTGCACGTGTGAGCGTTGTGGAAATGACTTACGTCACGATACACGTGTTGGATTTTGTCCTTATTGTAATGAGATTACTTCATATGGAAATCCGAATTTTTCGAATAATTCTCTCGATTTCAATCCACCTCCACACCCTACATACGAGACACCCTCGAGTGAGTTTTGTGGAAATGATTCTCATTTTGGTGATGATTGTTCGCATCGATTCTCGCTTAATTACGAGCAAGAACCGAGCTACAATCAAAACTTTAATGATAATTGTTATCCACAAGATTTACCGAGTTTATCACAACAATATCTTTGTTGTGAGTATTGTGGAGGTCCTCACGAGAGTTTTTATTGTCAACCGAGAGATCAAAATTTTTATGAGCCTAATCCTTGCTATAATTCGATTCCATCCGGTTTTGACCAATCTCCACAAAATTCTTTCGATATTGAACGATTTAGAAAAATGAATCAAAGAAATGTTGAAGTTGTTGAAAAGAGCTTTTTGCTTGAAAAGAGACAAATTAATCAAGAGATTAATGACATTACGAATGAATTAGGAAGTCGTCGATTTCATGGAGAAATAATTGATTAGGGGTTTAGAAGAGATTGTGAACTTAAGATTCGACAACTTTCGCAAGATTATAATGGATTAAGCATTGAAATTCGAAAGAAAGAAAAAATTCAAGAGGAAGAAAGATATCTTGCTAATCGTGAACTCGAGCGTTCTCTTCTTTTGGACGATGACGAGGATAGTACTCTTTCTTTGAGAGATCTTATGGCTCTTCATCCTTCGTCTAGTGCTATCGTATTTCCTATTCGTATCTTGCCGGCTATTGAGATCGAGGATTCTCCCATCCTAGATGATGAGGAAATCTCTCATGACATCACTACTCCTATTCATGATTCTTCCACCGTGGAACTTGAAAATTCTCTTAGCAAGGGGGACGAGCATATTAGCACTATTCTTGTTCAAAACCCAAGAGAGTTTGACGGTATTTCCAATGAGATGTGTGATTTGCCACATTCTGATGACTCGACTTCTTCCATTCACTTTGATATTTTCTCCAATCCTAATGATTAAAATTGTGATGGAAATGAAGATTTTGAGGATGATTCTACTTCTAGTGAATTTTCTAATGAGGAGTTTTCCGATGAACTTTCTTATAAAGATGATATTCACGACTCGGATTTTGAGGGGTTTACCGATGACCTACTCTTCTTCACCCATTTCCACCAGGAAATGAGGATGATAGTGATCCGATTTTTGAGAGGTTCACTTTTGAACTTGCTCCTTTAGACCCATTTCCACCGGGAAATGAGGTTGATTTGACTATTCTGATCCTTGAGAAGTTCTCCGATGAACTTACTCATTTAGATGTGGAAGACGTAGTTCTTCGTGAGAAATTATCCAACATCTATCTTCTCATTTCTAGGATCGAGGCTTTGAATTCTAAGCCTAATGCCAAGGCTTTCTCTCCATATCCTATTCCCGTTAAGGATAGTGATCCGCTTATGGAGGAGATTGACACTTTTCTTGCTTCTCATGATTCGATACCACCGGGTGTTGATGATATCGACCCGGAGGGAGACGCTCTCTTTTTAGAGAATTTACTTGATGATGATTTTGTCCCAAGTCCTCCTCCCACCCACTTTGACCTTAATGTGCGGGTTTTTCATGTGTCTCGTATTGAGTACCATGATCCGATTGATCACATTCCTAAGGGTGAAATGGTCATTAATGCAAAGAATGTTGATTCTACTATGGATGAGATTTTTATCCCACCATTACCATGTGTTTTATATGATCTTAGATTAGCATGGGGGGATGACACCGTGTTATCTTTTCCTTTCTCCACCGAGGACGAGGTATTCGATCCTGGAATCGTTTATTTAGGGAAATCTCGGCCTTTTACCGATGCAATAATTGAAAGATTTTTCGATCATCATGGTGCGAGTTTATCTCGGGGAGCATGCTATATTCATTCCAATCTTTGTGACTTCTATCTCTTTTTATAGATTTGTGTTGGAGTTTTATCCTTTCGTTTGTCATCCGACAACGAGGATGAGATCATTGACCCCGGCATCGCGCTTTATCATGGATTTTATTCCATTATGCCGGTTTTCACCATCTTTCCCTAAGGACCAATGAATGCGGGGATCGATTCGAGCTCATGACTCGGTGAACAAAAACGAGGTGCCTTGTGGGGGAGTCCCATACATTCTATCTTCTTTTTATTTTCTAACACTAATAAGGCTTGATCTTTCAAGCTCGTGCTCGTGTTTGGTTGTGTTGTGAATCTTAGGTATGACCCTTATATTTGAAGACTCTCGTGTTCGGTTTTTGCCGGTCCACTTGATCATCCGTTCTTTGAATGCCAAAAAGGGGCACACTTTCTATCCCTTGATTTTTATCGACTAACATTTTATCTTGAGGCATAATTAATAAACAGCTTATAGATTTGCGTGCTCTTTCCATGCTAGGAGTTTGCATTAGACTCTTCGTGTTTTAGCAAGGGGGTGTTACTCTTGAGCTAAGAAACATTGAGGACAATGTTTGGTTTTAGCATGGGGGAGTCAATCGATATAATCGCTTGCAATTGCTTTTGTCGTGTCTAAACGTATTGTTTTTCTCATTTTTCAATAAAATTTTAAATTTTTTGTGTTACTTTTAAGTTTTAATAAAAAAATAAGTTCTTTTGACACGAATGTAGGATTTCCGTTGGTGAAAATAAGAATAGTTTTTGACTCGACTCGGTTTTTAACCTTAGCTTTTCCTTAACGTATTTGAATTAAGTTTTGCTAGGCTATTATATAGGGAGCTTTAAAACGTGAAGGTCTTAATTCATACGAGTTAAGAACAAGAACTTTTCGCAAGCTCCTATAATTGATCCTAGAAAGTCGTCTATCAAGGGAACTTTAAAACGCAAATTCTAAAACTTGAAAGAGTCTAAGAAGATGCAAGATCCTATAGATGACTTGAAAACCCAAAACTTTGATTTAATAGGCTAAGTATCCATTGATTTCACATTCTTGAAATTTTACAATATGGAGAACAAGAGATGATAGAGCCAATTATAAGTTTGGTATTCTCTCGGGAATTTATGTGAGTTAATTATGAGCCTATTCTTCCATCGCTTGTTAATAAAATTACTTGCAATAAATAAGGTTGAACGATTTGAAAAGTTACTTAGCTTCTAGCCCAAGATCGTTTAAAAGTTGCTCGGTATGGATTAGAGTTCATAGCCAAGGCATAACTTATTGAAGCGGGATGCGAAGATTGGCGAGTCCAAAAAGGTCCTAACAAGACAAGAGGGCTATGTTTTATTGCTAAAGATCTCAAGTGATGTGAAGATTCATTTATCAAAAATCAATATGAAGGATCGAGACACACGACGAAAAGCAAATACTCCCTAAAAGTCATGGAGAAGTCTATCCAAAAAGACCATAATAAGGTATGAGGATAAATGAAGCCAAGTCCAAAAAGGAGGCGGATCGTTGTATATCAAAATCCCGAATAAAGATTGGAGAAAAATGAAGAATTCGTGGTCCAAGTATGAATCTCTCAAAACTTCAAGTGAAGAAATTCCTATATGAAGAGAAGACCATTATTTCATGAACGTCTCTCAAGGTTTGAAGTATAAAGTCGCTGCCAAATATCGGTCCGAGAAAGGTCTCAAATCGCGAAGCAAGTTATGCCAAGATATGAACTTTATGAAGTCCCGAGAAGCAGTTTTAAAAGATTTTGTCCTTTAGCTAACTATTGATTAAATCGTTCACTTTATTTTCGGCCTAATAAATTATCGAAATAAGTCAACAATGCATCCTCGTGATCATTCAAGGCAACAATAAAATATAAGAGATACACCTAGGAATAAGGGAGTCTAAGTGAGTAATTGGCCCACATGAGTTCGTGTTAGTTTGCTAACTTATAATAACAATGATCTTGTTTTTGCACTTGGCATGGAAAAGTGAAAAGTCAAGGACGATGAATCTATTAGAGTTTTATGATCCTTAAAGTTATTTTTTAATAATGAAAGCAATACATTATGTCTTTACAAAATAAAGTGTCATAAGTTGAATAATGGTGTAGATATAGTTTTATTCTATCATTGCGTGAGGACACGGCAATTGCTTAGCATGGGGGAATTTGATATGAGTGTAATTACTCATATCATTTGTAGCTATAAACAATGAAATTGTGCATCAAATGTATCAAATATACCTTGTATATGTTGTTTTGTTGTTTGAATGTGTGTAGGTACCAAGATCACGAAAACCGGCAAATATCGACACGAGTTTGAAGAAAAAGATCAATGAAGCCAAAATCAAGCTCGACTTTAGCGGATTTTATCAATTGTCAAGGATTTTGGTCAAGTGGTTCCCACAATTGGGTAAATGGGCTCAAAATCCCATTTATGATTCAAGTGAATATAACTTGTTGGTTGAAAACTTAAAAGGCCCAAAAGGAGTATTATTATACGGATGGAAATGACGAGTTTTGGGCCGAAAGCCCAAAAGCCACGAATTGGAAGGAATAAATGAAAGAAGTAAGCATGTTGGAATTTTAGGGTTTCTATCAGTCAAAATTGTGTGAAAACACGTCACTTCTACTTATATTTAACACACGTTATACTTTTCACATTTAATAAAACCGTCCCACTTCACTTTTCACATTAAATAAATATTCTGTCCCATTTTACACCATTCGTTTTTCATCTCACACACATTAAAAATAAAAAAACCAACGATACAACCTATGTGTATCATCTTCTCCATTTTTCTTTCTTCCCCAAAAAAACCTTTCCAATTTACTGTTTCACACAAACCCTAGATGGGTAAAAAGCCAATTAAATATGGGGCGTTTGATCACACGTGCTAATCACGTGTAAGGGAATAAAAACCCCCAATTTTAAGGAAGAGAGTGTGAGGAAGAGCTTGATACGTGGTTGATTCTCATTGGCTTGAACACATCATTCTTCCTATCCCACCAATCACAAGCCTCAAAAGAAGCACAACTAGCACACACGGATGCCACGTTGGTAATCCGTGTGCTAGTTGTGAGATATCCACCATCCGATCAAAGGAAATCATGAGAGGGAAAGTAGAATAAAGATCCAAGGGCTGTGAAGAATGAAGAATCTGCTATGGAATATTCGGATATTCTCTTCATCAACAGCCTGGGATGGCTATAAAAACCCCCCAATTTATCTTGTAATTTCATCCTTTACTTTTCTTTAATGTTATTCTGTTGATATAGCTGTAGGATTAATCTTGTATTTCTCTTAATTAAATCTTGTAATCTATTTGAAGTTTAATAAAGATCAGTTGTTTTTATTTTAATTTTTGTCTCGTCTATTTTCTTTAACTGTTTAAATTGATATACAAATTAAATATATCTTCTGTTTCACAAGGATAATATTTTTGATGTTAAGAATAAGCTAATTAATAGCTTAATTTTTAATATTAAAAGTGAAAAAGGATATAAGTTACTTATCCCTACTGGATAAGTCAAAAGCAAATTGAAGGAGTTAATGTTTCGAGATGATGGTACCCATGGTGGTTCGTATGATTGGTGATTGAATGGTGGTTAATGGAGGTTTAGTTACGGTTCATAGGATGCTCAGCGCATACCTACGTCTCAAAGGTTATCCCAAAAGGTATTAATCTCTTTTTATTTTATAAGTTCTATTAAAACTGCTCATATGCTCTAGTGTTATTGTTATTAGATGTTGAATTGAACCTGTATGAGTTATCTGTTAATGTTTATATGTTTGTGAATTAAGTTGAATATATGCTAGGATTTAGGATTAATACTGCGAGATTTATGTTGTTTTAGCTAAAAGTGCTTAACTGATGTAGTGAACATATTCTTAATAAATTAAAACTGTTAAGGTGAATCTGTCCGAGTTGTTGTGATTGAATGAATGCAAATGTAATTTTGGTATGCAGTTTACTCTCGATTTAATTTTAGTTTTGGTTTAAATCTGCTAAACTTTTTGTTGAGAGATTTATTAGGGCATTACTGAGTTCTGATCTGCTGAGTAGAACTGATTTGGTATGTTTTGAGTTAGTGAGAGTATTTTAACCTGCAAATAACTTGTTATTTGCTTTTTGATTAAACCAATTTGTGAGTCTGATGTATGTTTTATTTTTACTCGCATGCTTAATCTGATATGCTTTTGTATGACTGATTTTGTGTGAAGCTATTGTTATTGTTGAGTTAACTGATTTTTTTTTGTTGATGTTTTTTTCATTTAATTCTCACTGTTTAATTGTTCTTGTATAAGCTTATCAGATTCACTTGACTGATAAGCTCAAAAGCTGAGTCCTATCAGCTTATAAATAAGCTTCCAATAAGTCTTACCTGAGACTCCTTCTATTTAATCTGTCAAAAATAAATAATCCCAAAAAAATGTCACTCCTGGGGCTCGAACTCGAGACCCCCAGGTTCAAGGTCCAATGTGTTAACCAGTTGAGCCAAGTGCTCGTTTGATTATATTAACAGAAAACTCATTAATATAGTGGTATCTAGTGTGGCAGATTGTGTATTTTCTAGTAGGATTTTTAATAAGGTTACGTTTTTTTATTTAATCCCTTAAATACTGTTTTAATTAAATAAAATCTTATTATAAACATAAAATAAAAATAAAAATAAAATATTTTTATTAAATATAAATAGTTTAATTAGTTTAATTTTAATTTTTTATAACATTAGATTTAAATAAAAATAGATTTTAAATAGATTTGTTTTAAAGTAATTTTTAAAGTAAATTTGTTTTAAAAAGTTTAATTAGATTTTTAAATAAATTAAATTTTTTATAGATTTTTTTTAAATAGAGTAATTTTTAAATAGTGTTAATTTTTAAGTAATTAATTAATTGTAGATTTTAAATATTGCGGGGTTTAACGATTCATGCACTTTAGGCTTATATTAAATAGTTTAAAATTAGTAGATTTAGATTGTAGTTTAAAAACCGAAAACCAATTCGATTCAATTGTCCAAATCAAAGCAAAACGTCTCAAATTCATAAGATCTTCGTGTACAACGAACTCGACTCACTCACGTGTTTAATTGAATTCGTCATTGGTATTATTAGTCTATTACTTTTTCCTAAAGGTAATTTTCTAATTTACCCTATAACGTATATCAAATTATCACATATACTATCATCGACACATCAAATCTTCAAACCCCAATCTTCCTGTATTAATCTTTCCTTTTCCAGTGATCATGCCTTTACTTCCACCAAAGGCAACTGGTGCACCTCTGAATTCTTCAAATTCGGCAAGGAAATATTTATTCCTTGTCATGTGCCTTGAGCATCCACTGTCTACTATTCCTTTGTCTTGCAATACATTAATTAGATGCTCCTGCACATACACAAAACACATTAGTTTTTAACAGGGACCCAAGCAACATTTGGCTCGGATCTTGTGGGACCTACATACTTAAGAGTTTGATTAGTAGTTTTACCAGTGAGACTACATACACTCTTATACTTCATGGTTCCAGTTAAATAGTCAAAGACATAAGTGGGTTCATTGTCCTTGGACCTTTTTGACTTAAGTACTGTTTTAGCAGTACTTGCTTGAACACATGGTTTTTATCCCTTAGGTCTCCACACTTGCACTGGTTTTTCACAAGACTTATCTCTAGGTATCTTGTCAATCTCAAAGAAACTCCTAGATGCTTTATGGGACTATGGTTTACCAGACTTTTGACCAGCGGTATTTACTTTTGGCCTAGCAGTACTTGCAGTTCTAGGTTTGCTGGTACTTGGCTTTCCAGAATTCAAAGGTACTAGACCTTGTTTCATAAGTACTGCTCTTGGGATAAAGTCTTTGGTTATGAGAGGGTGTTTGTCCTTATTGGTCCCTTCACTCACTTTCTTAGTATGACCAAACTTAGGTTTCTCATCTTTTGGTCTCAGTTGTCTTTTCATCAGTGTATTACCTTTCTTTGTGACCCTTTGTGCAACCTTAAGTTTTTTAGCAATTTTATCTTCATGCAAAGTACAATATTTGATAAAATGATTTAAACTACCACACACATAACATTCTTTTCTTTTTAAAGAAGATCCAAAAGGCGGTTCTGACTTAGTGTCTTAAAACCTAACCCACCCCTCTTGGTTTTACTGTGATTTTTTATGTTGCTTTCCAATGCCTTACTAGGAGGTTTCACCTGCTCATTTGAAGAACTAGTTGGTAGCTGATACAAGGCTTTTGGCCAGGTAAAAAGATTCGTTGATGTATGTCTAATCGAATTGATCCTGGTTAACTATGCGACTCAGTCGTTCTTTGGTGGAACAAATAGTTGTGTCGTTGTAGTATATTAAAAGTGCAAAACGTAAATATAAATAGCAGGTAAAATAAATCTAAAATCTAGTTTAAAATAAATGGCGAGAATTTAAAAGCGTGACGAAAATTAAAAGGCACTAAAAGTAAATAACGCAAACTTAAAACTATCTAAGGCTAACTTAAAACGTAACTAAAACTTAAACTAAGGCAAGGCTAAAATAAATCTAAGGCAATTAAACTTAAAGTGCAACTAAGTAAAAAGGCGGGAAAAGTAAAGCTTGAAAATTAAAAACTGAAAGTTAAAAACTGAAACTAAAAAGAACCTGAAAATAGCTCATCCGGAATAAACCTTCGTTCGGAATAATCACTCATCCGGAATGTCACCTTCGTTCGGAATGATTCTTCTTCACTCGGAATATTTACCAAAAACCTTGATCCAGAATAAATCCTTTATCAGGAATATGTCACTTATCCGGAATAAAGTCTTGATTCGGAATACTTAAGCTTGATCCGGAATATTTTGAATCCCCTTGATCCGGAATGTTGAAGATTCCGGATGAAGACCTTGATCCGGAATAATTAATTATTCCGAATAAAACTCCTTGATCCAGAATATATGGTATTCTGAATGAAAGGTTTGATCCGGAATGTTAAGTTATTCCGAATAAACAAGACTGATCCGGAATGTCTCCTTGATCCATAATGTTGGATATTCCGGATGAAGACCTTGATTCGGAATGCAAGAATGTTCCGGATGAACTCCTTTACTCGGAATGTTGCTGATCCGGAATATGGTGTTGATCCGGAATATGTCACTTATTCCGGATGAAAGCCTTTGATTCGGAATATTCAACAAACAATCTTCGTGCAGAATAAACAACTGAAATCCTTGATTTGGAACAACCTTCTTTGATCCGGAATAAACCTGGGAATCAGTAACAACATCGAAGAACAAGGAACAAGGAAAAAGCTACAGATCTAAACAAATATAATCAAAATCAACCATAAGATTAAGCAATACTAATCAATAAACATCTACTAACCATAAACAAACAATCCAAATCAATCAAACTAACAAAACTAATCAAAATAATCAAAACCCACTTAATCAATTTAATAAAAACACAAAAACATAAACATGAACAATAAAGCACAAAGATTAAAATCAAACAAGAAAGGTAGATAGGAGATCAAACAATAAAAATAAAGATTGACAAGAATTAAAAGAAAACTTACTTGGAATTAAAGGAATTTAAGGTGCAAGACAAGTATTTAAATTTGACAATTAAGTAAATGACATGTATTTAAATGACAAGGTAATTAAAATTGGAAGAACTAATTGTCACTATTAGCCAACAAAACGAAACGTAAATCCTAATGTTCTATTTATAGGGGAGGATTAGGAGGTGCTTAGGAAGCTTCCTCCCCTCTTTCTTCTTTCCTTAATTGCGTCATTAAGTCCTTGCTCTTCTTAATTCTTTGTTAATCTTCTTAATTCTTTGACTTTAACGAATTTGTCTCGGGATTTCTTTGAACTCGTCTTGTAATTCTTCAATAAATTAGACTTGAGTTATTCGGCTTTTAGTAAACATCCGTCTTTTGACTTTTTCTTCGATAAATCTTCAGAATTGGTCTTGGACTTCCGTTCTTTTTGCACTCTTGACTTCTTGACTTCGTCTTTTGTCTTTTTCTTCGATAAACGCCCGTGAATGCCCGTGTTTTCTCCACTTTTCACCTTTTCGTCCTAAATCACAACAAAAACACAAACCGCGCATAATTCTGACATAAATGACATAAAATACACGTTTTGGATCGGTTATTATTGTAATTAAGTGGTAAAAAGGATGGGTGTTTACACACCTATCAAATCCCCTACACTTGACCTAGGCAATGTCCTCATGCAATGCATTAGTTACAAAGCACGTTTACACTTTTCATCATAATCAATCCATATTGGCCTTTATTAAAGAGATAGAAAATTATAAACATTCAAAGTAAAGAAATCAAAAACATACCTTGGGTTTTGAAAATGTCATGAATGATCATCATCCTCAAGTTTTCACTTTCTCCAAACCAAGCTTAAAAACGAGATCATTGTTATTATAAGTTAGCAAACTAACACGAACTCATGTAGGCCAATTATTCACTTAGACTCCCTTATTCCTAGGTGTATCTCTTATATTTTATTGTTGTCTTGAATGATCACGAGGATGCATTGTTGACTTATTTCGATAGTTTATTAGGCTGAAAATAAAGTGGGACGATTTAATCAATAGTTAGCTAAAGGACAAAATCTTTTAAAACTGCTTCTCGGGACCTCATAAAGTTCATATCTTGGCATAACTCGCTTCGCGATTTGAGACCTTTCTCGGACCGATATTTGGCAGCGACTTCATACTTCAAATCTTGAGAGACGTTCATGAAATAATGGTCTTCTCTTCATACTAGGAATTTCTTCACTTGAAGTTTTTAGAGATTCATTCTTAGACCACGACCTCTTCATTTTTCTCCAATCTTTATTTTGGACTTTGATATACAACGATCCGCCTCCTTTTTGGACTTGGATCTATTTATCCTCATACCTTGTTAGGGCCTTTTTGGATAGACTTCTCCATGATCTTTACGGGAGTATTTGCTTTTCGTCGTGTGTCTCGATCCTTCATATTGATCTTTGATAAATGATTCTTCACATCACTTTGGATCTTTAGCAACAAAATATAGCCCTCATGCCTTGTTAGGGCCTTTTCGGACTCGCCAATCTTCGCATCCCACTTCAATAAGTTATGCCTTGGCTATGAACTCTAATCCATACCGAGCAACTTTTAAACGATCTTGGGCTAGAAGCTAAGTAACTTTTCAAATCGTACAACCTTATTTATTGCAGATAAATTTATTAGCAAGCGATGGGAGAATAGGCTCATAATTAACTCACATAAATTCACGAAAGAATACCAAACTTATAATTGACTCTATCATCTCTCGTTCTCCACAATTTAAAATCTCAAGGAATGAGACTCGTGGATGCTTAGCCTATTAAATCAAAGTTTTGGGTCTTCGAGTCATCTATAGGATCTTGCAAACTCTTAGACTTTTTCAAGTTTAAAATCGCATTTTAAAGTTCCCTTGATAAACAACTCTCTAGGATCAATTATAGGAACTTGCGAAAAGTTCTTGTTCTTAACCCGTGAGAGTTAAGACTTTCGCGTTTTATAGCTCCCTATGTAAAAGCCTAGCAAAACTTGACTTAAACACGTTAAGGATACTAGATAGAGTAAACTTAGATAATTAAACTCGGGTTGAGTCAAAAGATTCACAACGTTTGAAAAATAAAACCACTTTATTAAAAATTTATTCTAGTAAAGGAAGAAAATAACTATACAAAAAGGAAAAACTAATAGGCCAAAATAGATCAAAAATTTTGAAAAATGTCGAAAAATTGATTTTCCGGTTAAAATGAAGACAAATACAAGGAAAATGCCACTTAACTTCGATAGAAGTCCCACCTACACTTAATATAAACATTGTCCTCAATGTTTAAGCTTGTGGGAGTAAACTCCCCTACACTTAGGACATTGTGCACTTTGTTTAAATCTCGCTAAGGAAAGGACAACTAACGAGATTCCTATTTTAATATTGAGAAATATAAATAGTGAATCGAAAAGAGTTTAGGATAGAACCGGGAAAATGGGAACACGGAATCACGGGTCGTCAAAAATCATCAAGAGTGGATTATTGAGCGTTCGAATCCCTGAATAGTAGAAGAGAGGAAATAGCAAACACCAACGGGTCTCCCCTACACTTAGGATAAAGAAAGCTGAAAGATAGATGCATGGGTTGCCTCCCAAGAAGCGCTTGATTTTTGTTAACCGAGTCGTGAGCCTGACTCGACCTTGAGTATCATAGGAAGAAGCATGAAACATATCCACCGGGATCGAAGACATAGTTTCCGTCCATCAAATAGCACAAGCTTAAGGCGAAAAAGGCAAGCCAAAGAAGAGTTGGCAAGGTTCCCTTAAGCAAATATGGAGCACGGTGGGAGCAAGTATGGTGCGGTGCAAGCATATCTTCAGTAGTTCCAAAAATCTTTCCTTTTATTTCATCAGATGGATACTGAGATGGCTGAAGAATATCGATACCGGGGTCGAACACCTTTTCCCTTAGGGGAAAATAGCACTCAGGCTCAGCAGAATGTGAAGAAGATCCACGAAGAAAATGCACAACCTCGTCCTCAGAAGGTGGACAAAGAGGTGTCAAATCATACGTACCGCAGATGTTGGTGTCGACCGGTTGCTTCTCCTTTGAAATAAGTTTCTTCAAATCCAAAGTAGGATCAAGACGATAATCATCAAAGTCTAAAGGAGGAGCATCACTCTTGTTGATGCAAAAGTTGGTTGATCCTTGCTAGACCCGAATTAGGCTTAATTCGGGTTGGCTGGGCTCTGGCTCCTGCACCAAGTGAATCGTCTGGTTGGGATCCTGCACACTAAACAACACGCGTTAAGCTTACCGTGGGAAGGTTTCCCACGATTAGACTCCGGCGTGAGAGTAAGTAATCAGTTTAGGGTTATATGAGTTTAGAGTGAGTCGTAATACCTTTGTGGAACCCTTGGGGGTTCCTTTTATAGGCAGTGAAACCCCAGTGGGCTTTCACTAACCCTTCGGCCCCAAGGAAGAGATAAACACCAGAATTAGAATGATTGTTATCTTCTAATTCTGGTAATGAATATCTCTTCGTATTAGGATTAAGATATACCTAGACAGAATATTATCTTGTCTGATCTTATGTCGGCCGCCTTGGGCCGTGGGCCGCACACATGTGCGGACACTGTTCACTCAAGCCCATAAGCCTGGATGACATTTATCCACCCATCTGTGATGGGCCGGATACGGGTAGTACCCGTGAGCCGGGCTCATGACCCGGTTTGGGGACTATACGTCATCATGTCCCCCCAGTCTAGTTGTTACAGCCGTAGGCGTAACCTCTAGACTATCCAGCTGCTCTCCGGTCATATCAAGAAAGGCCTAGGAAATGATACTAGAAAATTTGTTCCGGCCGCTCATGGCAACCGGTCGTATGAATATACTTTAATGAATACTACCTCAGCCGCACGCAATGGCCGGGACAAATTAAATGCAACATTTAATACGGTCTTACGTAAGAGCCGCATAACCCGACAAGAATCCAGTCGCATTAATGATATTCAACAATCCAGTCGCATGTCTGCAAAAAAGTGCATGATTACTGATCACCCTCGAGCCACGCGAAACTGTTTAAGAAGTGACCCGTGGGTCCCCTACTGACGTTACAGAAATGTCAGAAATCCTATCCATTGGATAGGAAATGTGACTGACACGTGTCAAAGATCCATGGCACCTCGGAAACCGAGGCCACCCTATATAAGAGTGAGTATGCGTGTATGTTACACACACAACTCACTCATTCTTCCGCCATTGTTAACTTCAAGCTTTTTCCTTCAAAACTTTTGCCTTCTTTTCCACGAATATCCGTCACCGCAGGTTAGATTACCACGCCCTGAAAAACCTTTTCATAAATTATGGTCAAGGATAACCCCCTCATCACGGACGTCCTGAATGTGATGTCGGGGGAGAAATACCTCGACTTCCTGTCGAAGTATTACGTGCCCGAAAGCGTACACCCCACCTTTCCGGGTGATGGTGAAGCTATTACGGATACACCGGCGGGGAAAATAGGCATATACACACGCCTGTTTGACTCAGCCAACTACCGTATTCCGTTGTCTAAGTTCTTAGTAGACCTTCTTTTGTACTATGACTTTCATATCACCCAGCTCTACTGTATAGGGGCGTGTAAAATCAACCAGTTTGAGATTACATGCCATACCTGTAGGGTAACCCCCACCGTGAACCTCTTTAGAGCTTTCTACTTTCCCCAGTTAGTGAACGGGTGGTTGTCGTTCAAGAAATGACCCGGCAATGCCCCGATGACATATAGGAAACCCCTTGACTCCCTGAAGAACTGGTACGACCATTACTTCTTTGTAGATGAAAAAGTATTCCCCACCCCCTTCGTACTTAAAACCAAGGCCCCAAAAGACTATCCGCCCAAACCCAAAGATTATAGTAGCCGGGACCTGAAAATACTAGATACCCATCGTACGGAATTTCATAGAGGGTTGCCGGAGAACTTTCTGTGCTTGGTAGGGATAAGCCGCCGTTACTTTGGGAGGGATGACTTATATCTGTGCTTCTTAACGGAACAGGGCGAGGGTAGGTCATATATATCTTGTAAATTCGATCTTGTCGCATATGTTTAAAATGTTACTAACCCATATTCTTCTACAATCATTTGCAGAGATGAACCTTAACGGATTGATTCGTCAAGGCGACCCCATAAAGGTGAGGGAAGGATTCCGGCCGTTAAAGCCGAATGAGCTCCCCTTGCTAGAAGCTTTAGCCGACCGTACGATTCCACTGGAGGAGACAACCGAACCCAGGTCGGACGAAGAAGAGCCTGTTATCGAGAAGTCCCCATTGGACTTTCATAACGAAGATGGCGACGACCCCTTGCTGGAGGGAGGCACCATCAACCAGGAGGAGGAGCGCGAGCCGAATGAAGACACCACGCAAGCTTCCGGATCCCCCACACTTACTTCAAAAAAGAGAAAAACAACCAGGCGTGTGGCGAAAAAGACTGGGGAAGATGCCGGAGTTGCGAATGCTCCTCCCAAGAAGTTGCAGAAAGACCATCCTCAGTATCAAGGAGATGGCAGCACCATGACTGGTCAAGCCGACCCTACCCCGATCATGGAAGGGCCAGTTCTGCGAGTCGCCCCTGTGAGCGCCGTAGCTCCTACCGGCTCAGACCCTGCTACTGGCACCTCGTAAGTACCCATCCCGACTATGATTTGCATCCTCATATGATATATGTGGACTAAAAATTTTCCCTTTTTGTTTTAATGACAGGGTAAATCCGGCGGTCGCAGCTCAAGGAGAAGAGGTGGGGAGAGATCCATCCCCCGCGGCTACTAACAATCCCCCTTCACCCATCACCACCCGTGCCAAGGAACCGTGCCGCGAGGGGCCAGAAGAGAGCTTGCGTCTAGCATGGAACCTATCAAGCTTGACACGGCTGGAGGCCGAATCAGAGTGTTCGGAATTCATCGAACACATCACCCCGCCTGCCCTTGCACAGGATTTAGATGAACTAGACCATGAGGGCCTGATTGAACAGTTTGATGTGTCATCCGCACATCAGGTGACGGTGGGCGCCGCACTGAGACGCCGACTGATCAAGGCCCTCACCAATGTGAGCCGTGCCGACAAAAGGATAGCCCGCCGGGAGGCATTGGTCGTAAAGAACGAGAAGACCATCACATCCCTGCAAGCGGCGTTATTGACTGCTGAGGCAACAGTGAAGGAGCAGGCGCTGCATGCTGAGACAAGGGAGAAGCGTATCGCTGAGTTGGAAGCCCTCGTAGCCGCATCAAACGAGAAGGTAATCTCTCAAACATGTTGTTCATACATTCCTACTCCTTGTGTGTATGTAGCCCAAAGATATATATTCGTGTACTAACTCCAAATTTCATGCGCAGGTGTCTGCGGCTGAGGCTGCCACTAAGGCGGTGACCGTGCAATCATTCAGCATTGCTCAGGAGCGTGACGCCCTGAAGGAGGAATTGAAACAGGCTCAAAACAACCTTGAAAATCAAGTTGTCGCTGTTGATGAAGAGTTGAGCAAGGTGGTCGTTAGCTGCGCGGATAGAGTATGCCCCCCCCTACTGACCGCGACAGTCGGTCGTAGGTGGATTATCGGGCAAGGACTGCGGCTTGCCGTAAGCGGGGCCCTTAACGCTCCACATCTATTGCAGGCCTTTGCTGGGGTTGTATCTGACGGGATCGACCGTGGTAGGCATGAAGGCATGGTCCAAGCTACGGAGATGATCACAAAAGGTGAGGATATCACCCAGCATCCGTATCACAATCCCTCCGCAGCGGGCAAGATGACTGCGTCCATGGACGCCTTGGCAGACCTTCAACACCCCCTTCTGGACGAGCTTGAATCCCTGAAAGACGCTCCCAATGAAACAATAATGTCCCGGCTGAGTGCTGACCCAACCCCTTTGACGCTGGCTACCTATGATTTCGTATCCAAAGCCACGTCAGGTGAGAAGCCGCTTGGTGAAGCTTTAGACACTCTTGCAGTCAAAGTTCAGGACGGGAAAGATGCTCGCGGGGAGGCCCTTCGTGCTTTAATTGAGGAAGGGAAGAAGGATCTAGAAGAATTCCTCCCCCCCTTGTAACTTATATGTTTGTAAACATTTGTATTTATATTCGTCCGTGTATGTACACGGCTAAGACATGCATGTAATAACTTGTCCTTTTATTTTAGAAGTCCGTGACAACCACGGCCATTTTGTTGATTGTTAATTTTGAAACTTGTGTATCTCATTGCAATCCAATGCCGCGTGACGTATCACGTCTTACATACAAGTCTAATTTACTAGACATGCGACGTGCGTCTTTACTATGCGGAGCACCGTATGGCTATAGCATATAAAACTTACCCCAACGTATTGTGAGTAAGGTGTCTAGTAGGGATACATGATCCGTGCGGCTGGGGTTGCATCCCTCTTACGCGGCAAGTTGAATTAGTAGGTTCACTTAATCCTCTTACCCCACCTGGGGGCGTATAGTAAATGTACGGTAATTTGAGAGAATGCATACGAATGAAACATGGCATATTATAATACAAGTAAAATTCATACGGCTAACAAAGAATCTAACAAAGAAAAGAAAATTATTTGCACAAAACAGGCCGTGGAGCTAGCTAGGCACCACGGCATTTTATTAGAACGTTTACACTTTTGTTTGAATAATGACAACAAGTCCTAGAAAACAAGAAGGGAAATTTAAACAAACATAAGAGAAACAAACAAAACAAATAACCCGCATGGTTCTTTATTAAGACCGCCTATAGCGAAGTACCCATGCGGAAGCCGTAGCTTTCAAAGATAGCACCTTTTGAGATTGGAGATGTTCCATGTGCGCTCTAGGTCGCGACCGTCCATATCGCGTAACTTGTACGCGCCTCGTCCCAAGGTTTCAGTGACTTCATACGGTCCTTCCCATTTAGGGCCCAGTTTTCCTGTATTCTCCACTCGACTCGCTTCATTAGCGCGATAGACGTAGTCTCCTGGTCGAAAAGAAACACCCTTGACCTTGGCGTCATAATAAGCCTTCATCTTAGCCTTGGACTTAGCCTCATTGATGGCTGCTATTTCCCTTTTTTCTTCCAACAGATCCAGGTTGATTCGCAGTTGTTCATCGTTTGTGACGACATTAACCTCCGCCGTGCGGATGGTAGGCATCCCTATTTCTGCTGGTATAACGGCTTCAGTGTCGTAAGCCAATGCAAACGGAGTATCTCCGTTGGCTGTTTTTATCATGGTTCTATGTGCCCATAGCACGTGTGACAACTCATTGACCCATTTGCCCTGTCGTTCATCCAGCCGCGCCTTGATTCCATTCCCCAAGCTCCTATTTGCTCGTTCGACAAGGCCGTTCGTTTGTGGATGCTTAACAGACGCGGAGCGCCGTTTGATGTTCAATGATGCACACCAGTCTTTGAATGGGTTGTCCGTGAACTGTTTGCCGTTGTCCGATATAATTTCTCCTGGTAGACCGAAACGGCATACGATGTGTTCCCACACAAACTTCTTGACCTGCTTACCTGTGATAGACTTGACTGCCTTGGCTTCTATCCATCGTGTGAAGTAGTCCATTGCAACAATCAAGAATTTAACCCCTCCCGCAGCTACAGGAAATGGTCCTGCAATGTCAATTCCCCACTTGTAAAATGGCCATGGGGACGTGATAGGTGTAAGCTCCTGCTGCGGGTGTCGCGGTACTGGCCTATGCACTTGGCAATCATTGCACCTGCGAATCATGTCGCGCGCGTCTCTGTGCATAGTGGGCCAATAGTATCCTGTTCGTAAAGCTCGGGCTACCACGGATCGTGGACCTGCATGCATGCCGCACAACCCCTCGTGTATGTCACTTATGACGTAAGCCGCCTGGCGTGGTCCAACACACCGCAGCCACGGCTGCAAGAAAGAGCGTTTGTAAAGGATGCCTTCTCGGAGTTCGAAATGTTGTGACTTCCTTTTAACGCGCCTTGCTGCTTTTTCCTCGTCTGGAAGGGTTTCATTAGTCAAATAGTTGATGATTGGGGTCATCCACGTAGGTCCCTCTTCCTCAACTATAGCGGCCACTTCCCCTTCCGTGATAGATTTCTCCTTGAGTATTTCCACCAAAACCTGTTTAGACAAGTGGGCGAAGCTCGTGGATGCGATCTTGCTGAGAGCGTCCGCTTTCTTGTTCTCGCCCCTTGGCACCTGCTTGATGGAAAACTTACTGAAAGTTGTGATTAACGACTTGACTTTTTCCAAATACCTGATCATGTTGTCCTCCTTAGCCACATACCCACCTAGAATATGGTTCGCGACAAGCCGTGAGTCCACGTAGGCCTCAAGGTTGCGGACTCCCATTCTAGCGGCGATTTTTAAACCCGCAATTAATGCTTCATATTCCGCTTCGTTATTGGTGGCCGTGAACTCAAAACGGAGGGCGTATGTGAATTCCATTCCTTCTGGATTTGTGAGGATGAGACCTGCCCCGGACCCGTCTGTGCATGAAGATCCGTCCGTGAATAGCACCCAAGGTTCTGCTGGGACCTCGTCTTGCTTAATGATTGGTTCTTCCTCCTCCGGCTTCTCGATCAGGAAATCTGCCAATATCTGGCCTTTAACCGCCGTCCTCGGTCTATAAGATATATTGTGCCCCCCCAATTAGATGCTCCATTTCTCCAGCCTCCCTGCCACGTCTGGTCTAGAGATAACCTGCTTGATTGGCTGATCCGTAATCACCACAATTGGGTGCGCCTGAAAGTACCGGCGCAACCGCTTTGTAGCAAATACTAGTGCTAACACCAATTTTTCCATGGAGGAATAATTCAGCTTCGCCCCTTGTAGTGTTCTACTTATAAAGTAGACCGGAGTTTGTATTGTATCTCTATCCGTCATCAGTACCGCGCTTATTGCGCCATGAGTAGCTGAGAGATACATAACGAGTTCCTCCTTTGGTCGGGGAGCTACTAGCATGGGTAGAGATGCGAGGTGCTGCTTGAGTTGACAAAAAGCTTCCTCAGCTTCCTTCGTCCAACGGAAGTCTCCCTTTCTAATACACTTCTTGAGTGTCTTAAATAGGGGTAATGACTTTTCTGCGAATTTAGATAGGAATCTATTCAGCCCGGCTAACTTCCCATTTAGGGACTGCACCTCCTTCCGTGTCTGCGGGGACGGTAGCCGTATCACTGCGTCCGTCTTCTCTGGACAAGGTTTGATGCCGTTTGGGTCAATCAAATATCCCAGGAACATTCCTTCTGTTGCACCAAACGTACATTTCTTTGGATTTAACTTCATGTTAATCCTTCTCAGCGTGTCGAATGTCTCCTGGACATCCCGGAGAAGTGCCTCCTCCGTGTGGCTTTTTATCACCAAGTCATCAACATATACTTCCAAGTTGCGTCCTATTTGTGATTCGAAAGCTTTATCCACCAACCGCTGATACGTAGCGCCGGCGTTCTTTAATCCGAACGGCATTTTCGTATAGCAATATACGCCCTGGCTCGTGTGGAACGCCGTTTTTTCTGCATCCTCCTCCGCCATCTAGATTTGGTGATACCCTTTATATGCATCCAAGAAGCATTTGAAAGGATATCCACACAAGGACTCTACTTTCCAGTCGATTTCTGGTAGCGGGTAACAGTCCTGTGGGCAGGCCTTGTTCAGATCCGTGAAATCCACGCACATGCGCCAACTTCCGTCATGTTTCTTGACCATGACCGGATTAGATAACCACTCGTGGTAGTATACCTCGCGCATGATGCATGCGTCCACCAGCTTCCGCACTTCCTCCAGTATAACTTGACTTCGCTCGGGCGCCTGGCCGCGCTTCTTTTGCTTGATGGGTTGGTACCCTTGGCGGATTTGGAGCTTATGCTCTGCTATCGCACGTGGCACACCCGTCATATGTTTTGGCTCCCATGCGAATATGTCCAGGTTTGCACTTAAAAGAGAGCACATGGCCCTTTTGCCGCTATCCGAGAGCGCCCCTCCTATGGATACCTCCTGTTCCGGATAGTCAGGGTGAATGGCCACCTTCCAATTGGGTGGTGGTGCTCTATCCTTGGGTGGGACAGGTGGTGCCGGTGTTGTCACAGTGTGACACTCGGATGTTGGCACGACTGTGTTGTAGATAGTAACGATTCCCCCATCCACAGGGAATTTAATCATTCCGTGTGTCGTAGAGGGTACTGCCCGGATAGCCAAAATGCCTGGTCTGCCTATGATTCCATTATAAGGAGAGTGTGAACGTATCACCATGAAGTTCATCCACGTTGTAGTGGAATGTTCCTCATTCCCAATGGTGACAAGCAAACGCAACTGCCCTATCGGCCAGATAGTGTCTCCACTAAAGCCAGTAAGTGGCGACGTGGCCGGTACTAATTGGCTTCTTATTTCTGGGCATAACTGCACAAAGCAGTGTTCATACAGCACCTCTGCTGACGACCCTCCATCCACATACATGCGACGAACATTGTGTGTTCCAATGGTTATCTCAATAGTGAGAGGCGCATCAATCACGTCGCTTGCTGTAATGAGAGGGAATGATATTTCCTTTCCGCGTGAAAATTTTTGGCCAATTTTCTGTCTCGTGCGGCGCTGTCTGGATTGGATCATGTATATGGTAGAAGGCTTGTCCTTTTGGGGATCCTTCTTATCATATTTCTTGTTGTTGTCTTTTCCGTCTTTCCAATCCTTAACTAGGTGCTTGATTTTGCCTGATTTGATTAGCGACTCAATATGCTTCTTGAGCTGGATACACTCCTCCGTACCGTGTCCTTTGTCATTATGGAATTCGCAGAAGCGACTTCCTTGCCGATGTTCCGGGGGTGTGGTCATTGGGGGAGGCCTTGGAAAGTTCGCCCCTTCAGTCAACAAGATCTCCCGGTAGGACATCTTTAGGGGGGTGAACTTGTCGTCCGATCGTCCGCCTTTGCTTTGGCTCTTATAGTCTGAGCCCTTGTTATTGTTCTGGTTGCCTTGACCGCCCGACTGTCTCCGGGACTGGTCATTTGACCGGTACCCATTTCCTCGGGATGGGTAGGCTGCGGCAACAGCTGTCTCTCCCTCTATGAAATTTCTGACCCTTTCCATGAGGTCATCATATCTCTCTGGGCGCTTGTCGTTGAGGCGCCTGATTAGTTCTCTGTCTGTTATGGCGTGCATGTAGTCAGAGATTTTCAGGAGCTCTGGCATGGTTCTTGTGCGTGTGCACTCATCATTGAAGCGCTCAGTGAAGGCTTCTGTGGACTCCCCCGGCCGTTGCTTAACGGTTGCCAATGAGACCGGATCCCTATTATACTTCTTCCTTTGAGTATAATTATTCTTGAACGCAGTGCGTAGTTCCGTGAAACTATCAATGCTCCGTGGGGGGAGTGCCTCGAACCAGTCACGAGCGTTTCCAATCAAGGTCGAATTAAACATTTGGCACCATATAGGCATGGGCCATCGCTCAATTTTAGCCTGAGTATCGAATATTTTGAGGTGATCCACAGGATCACCGGACCCATCATAAGTCTTGATACATGCCGGCATGCGACGTTTGGTGTCCTTAGAATAGTTCCGTATGCGGAGGGTAAACGGATCTTCCCTGGGATCAGCCCATGGCCGTGTGAGCCTAGGGTCATCCCATGGTTCACACCATGGACGCGAGAGGTCCTCTGCTTCCGTATCCCGATAGTAGGGGCCACCATAATATTCCTCATGGTTTGGTGGTGGAGGCGTGCGCCTTGGCCGGCGGCGCTTAGGTGGATGGTCATCCGAGTCCTCCCCA
Source organism: Glebionis coronaria (assembly GCA_025667525.1). NCBI lineage: Eukaryota > Viridiplantae > Streptophyta > Magnoliopsida > Asterales > Asteraceae > Glebionis > Glebionis coronaria. The sequence continues at coordinate 247,815,333 of CM046880.1, read as the reverse complement.
GACGGATCTGGGGACGGTGGTGGTGCCCCCCCCTTTGAATAGGGACCACTTTTTTGAGACGAACCAGGAGCCTTTCTTCTAGTGTTCATTCTATCCCACACACTTGGGCGGCGTGTGGTTCTGGTCAGCTCTCGATCTGGCCGCTCGGGTGAGCCATCCGACCTTTCTCCTTCTTGGGACTCTGTTAGTTCTTACATAAGGCGGTCCCCTATGCGTTCAAACACATTCCGGGGTTGAGGGTTTTCCTCAAAGGTTCCCTGCTCCTGAGGCCGGGTTCTCCTTTTCCTCCGGTTTTGGGAGGGGGTGGTTGGTCCACTGTCACCAAAGTTGAGTCTGGCTTGGAGGTTCCTCCCCAGACTCAATCTCGATGCGATCCCTGGGACGATCCTTTCAAAGTTCTGAGTGAGAACTCGAGTAAGATCCTCCTCACTGAGTGGCAGGGCTTCCACTTCTTCCTCCGTCGAGGGTCTGCGCGGTTCCTTGTTAGGAGGGTCTGGCGCACTCCCTGGATCAGGGTTGTCCAGGGTTGAAGTAGGCGGGGGTGTCACCGAGATCGTGCTCGTCAACCCCGCGGGTTGAAAACCGCTACGGTTACCCGGCCCGCCTGCGAGACGGTTAGGTGATTGGTTGGGGATGAGAATCCCTTCCCCTTGGGACTTCCGGGTCCCAGGATTCACATTCCTGGGGTTAGTAGGCGGATGCCCCTTCGTCATTGGAGATTCGAGATGAGATTTTGTTCTAGCTTAGTGTTATGGTCTCACGGATGGCGCCAACTTGTTGATGCAAAAGTTGGTTGATCCTTGCTAGACCCGAATTAGGCTTAATTCGGGTTGGCTGGGCTCTGGCTCCTGCACCAAGTGAATCGTCTGGTTGGGATCCTGCACACTAAACAACACGCGTTAAGCTTACCGTAGGAAGGTTTCCCACGATTAGACTCCAGCGTGAGAGTAAGTAATCGGTTTAGGGTTATATGAGTTTAGAGTGAGTCGTAATACCTTTGTAGGCAGTGAAACCCCAGTGGGCTTTCACTAACCCTTCGGCCCCAAGGAAGAGATAAACACCAGAATTAGAATGATTGTTATCTTCTAATTCTGGTAATGAATATCTCTTCGTATTAGGATTAAGATATACCTAGACAGAATATTATCTTGTCTGATCTTATGTCGGCCGCCTTGGGCCGTGGGCCGCACACATGTGCGGACACTGTTCACTCAAGCCCATAAGCCTGAATGACATTTATCCACCCATCTGTGATGGGCCGGATACGGGTAGTACCCGTGAGCCGGGCTCATGACCCGGTTTGGGGACTATACGTCATCAACTCTCATAAGGGAAGTAAGTATTAAGAAAAGTAGAGAAGTCTTCCTCAAATGAGTAATCATCCGAAGTAGGATTAAGCATGGTAGGCGGAGGATCTTCATCATGTGAAGAATCACTCGAAAGAGTATCAGCCTCATCAAAATCATCATACGTGGGCATGTCGGGATACTCTGAAATAAAATCATCATAATCATCCGAATCTGAGCTAGAATCATCATCATAAGCATCAAAGATCGGTGGAGAATCATATATGGGGAAGGTTCCAAATTGGGGAGAGAATCATCCACATCATCTTGAAAAAGTGGATTATCAATACACGAATCGAATAGAGGATTGTTGTAGACGACAAAATCATCAAGCACATTAATCATATTCGCTGATTCTCGTCCATAGGATTTGCTTGTAAGCTTCCCCATTTCAAAAACTTGTGCATCATCCCCGACTCTTAAGATGAGCTCACCTTCGGCAACATCAACTAGAGCTCGTCCGGTTCTCAAGAATGGCCGACCAAGTATTAAAGGAATACGAGGGTCCATTTCATAATCAACAACAACAAAGTCGACCGGAAAAGTAAAGGTGCCAACTTTAATGAACACATCTTCGGCAATACCAACGGGGTAAGCGATAGTGCGATTTGCTAGCTCCAGAGTAATCTTCGTTAGAGTAAGGTCGGGTAATGATAGTGTTTTCCAAACACTTAAAGGCATCAAATTAATACTTGCCCCAAGATCAGCTAGGGTAGTAAATTTTTCAGTTTTGTTAAAAATGCAAGGCAACACAAAACGACCGGGATCTCCAAGTTTTTCTGGAAGTTCTTTAAGATTAACTGCAGAACAGTTTTCATTTAAGCGTGTGTTGGCGAGCTCAATCAGCTTCTCCTTCTTGTTAAGCAATTCCTTGAATGCTTTGACAAATTTCGGCATGTGGACAAGTGCTTCAACAAGGCTAATGTTGAAATTCATTTGAGAGATCATCTTCAAATAGCTCGACACTTGAGAGTCATCCTTGGTTAGCATTTTGGTCTTGCCTAAGCGAGAAGGATATGGGATGTTGGGTTTAGGTGGTGAAGGTGTGGGTGTAGCAGGTGAAGGTTGAGATGTTGAAGGGTGAGATGATGGAGGATTCTTGGTGGGTACTTCATCATGACGAGGCGGAGACGGTAATTGTGTACTAATACTAGGTGTAGGAGGAGTAGGGATAAATGGTGGTGGAGGAGGTGTGGATGATAGGGGCGGGATAGGTGGTCCTACTATGGTAACTCCACTACGGGTATTAATAGCACTCACATTCGCTCGCGGATTGGTGACGGTGTTTGAAGGTAGAGAACTCGAAGTAGAAGGTTGAGCGGTGGGTAAGAAACTAGCCAGCATATTCTTCAAATCATTTGTTTGATTGCTAAAGGAGGATTGAATATTATCTCGAAGCTCGGATCTAATGTCATTCCCTTGCTTGGTAATATCCCCTTTCAGATTGATAATTTGGCTTTGCAGATTCTTGATTTGCTCTCCTTGGTTTCTCATTATGGCTTCAACATCTTGATTGATTGGTGGGGCTTGTTGAGCGGGTGGGTGATAAGGATTAGAAGCTCTAGGTGGGATTTGGTTGCTTCTATTGTAATTGTTGTTGGGGTTTTGGTTTTGAGGAGAAAAACCGGGTGAAAGGTAGTTGTTTGACCGGTAACTCAGCAAATTTCTATCCCCTTGAGGTCGGGCTTGGTAATTTTCTGGTGAATAATTACCATAAGCCGCATACACGTTTTCCGGATTTTCTTGAGTATAAGGACAATCAGTGTATGAGTGTGGACTGTCGCATGTCTCACAAGAAGGTGCAATCGCTTTAACTTGTTGTTGGTTTGTAGCGAGAAGCAAGATATTTTTGTTCATTTCGGTCATCATGCGGGTGAACTCGGTCATGTCGGGGTTTGCTGAAGTAGAAGAAACATTGACTCTCGGGTTGTTCCTTGAAGAAGCGGAGGAATCCCAGTTTTTATGGTGAGTAGTCATGTTCTCAATAAGCTCTCTACACTCCTCGGGTCTCCTTTTCATAAATGTGCCACCGGCGGCTGCATTAATCGTATCACGATCACGAAAAGTCAAACCGTTGTAGAAAGTATCAATTAAGGTCACAGGGAGCATGTTGTGGTTTGGGCAACGATCGATCAAGACATTATATCTTTCCCAAGCATCAAAGAGAGATTCATCGGGTTCTTGCATGAAACCGCTGATTTGATTGCGAAGGCTCGTGACCATGGATGGTGGAAAGTAGCGCGACAAAAAGCGTTGAGTCATGTCATCCCAAGTATGAATTGAATTCTTCGGGAGACGATCAAACCATTTCTCGGCGTGGTGTGATAAAGTATGTGGAAAAAGTTGAAGGCGAAGAACATCCATTGTGGCACCGGGAAACTTCATGCTTTGAGTGATTGTAATGAATTTGTCGAGGTGTTGTTGGCATCATCATCAGGCATTCCGGCGAATGGATTAGTTTGCACTTGCTGAATCATGTGGTGCTTCAACGAAAACTCCGGAGACGTGATTTGCATTGGCGCAATCGGTCCTCCTCGTCCAAACATGGTAGGTTGACAAAGCTCCTCCATTGTCCGAAGATCAGGCTGTGGAAGAACATTGTTGTTGTTATTGTTGAGGTGCGGTGGATTATTGTTGTTGTTCACACCTGCCATACCTAAATCTTCTCGAGTCTTGGGCTCTTGATAAGTAGAAGATCTAGTACGCATACACCTAGAAAGGCAAAAAAAGAAACCAAACACAAAGAGAATATATATACACAATAAAAATAAAATCTTTTTGGATTTTTGAAATTTTTAATTTTTATGGATTTTTAACAATTTTTAATTTTTATGGTTTTTTTGGAATTTTTAAGCAAGAAAAATAACGCTCACGAATGAACGGATCCCAAAAAGCAACGCGTCTCTAACAGAAAACCGTTAATCTTTACGAAAAGAGCCGGCAACGGTGCCATTAGATACAAGGCTTTTGGCCAGGTAAAAAGATTCGTTGATGTATGTCTAATCGAATTGATCCTGGTTAACTATGCGACTCAGTCTTTCTATGGTGGAACAAATAGTTGTGTCGTTGTAGTATATTAAAAGTGCAAAACATAAATGTAAATAGCAGGTAAAATAAATCTAAAATCTAATTTAAAATAAATGGCGAGAATTTAAAAGCGTGACGAAAATTAAAAGGCACTAAAAGTAAATAACGCAAACTTAAAACTATCTAAGGCAAACTTAAAACACAACTAAAACTTAAACTAAGGCAAGGCTAAAATAAATCTAAGGCAATTAAACTTAAAGTACAACTAAGTAAAAAGGCGAGAAAAGTAAAGCTTGAAAATTAAAAACAGAAAGTTAAAAACTGAAACTAAAAAGAACCTGAAAATAGCTCATCCGGAATAAACCTTCGTTCGGAATAATCACTCATCCGGAATGTCACCTTCGTTCGGAATGATTCTTCTTCACTCGGAATATTTACCAAAAACCTTGATCCGGAATAAATCCTTTATCCGGAATAAATCCTTTATCTAGAATATGTCACTTATCCGGAATAAAGTCTTGATTCGGAATACTTAAGCTTGATCCAGAATATTTTGAATCCCCTTGATCCGGAATGTTGAAGATTCCGGATGAAGACCTTGATCCGGAATAATTAATTATTCCGAATAAAACTCCTTGATCCGGAATATATGGTATTCCGAATGAAAGGTTTGATCCGGAATGTTAAGTTATTCCGAATAAACAAGACTGATCCGGAATGTCTCCTTGATCCGGAATGTTGGATATTCCGGATGAAGACCTTGATTCGGAATGCAAGAATGTTCCGGATGAACTCCTTTACTCAGAATGTTGCTGATCCGGAATATGGTGTTGATCCAGAATATGTCACTTATTCCGGATGAAAGCCTTTGATTCGGAATATTCAACAAACAATCTTCGTGCGGAATAAACAACTGAAATCCTTGATTCGGAACAACCTTCTTTGATCCGGAATAGACCTGGGAATCAGTAACAACAGCGAAGAACAAGGAACAAGGAAAAATCTACGGATCTAAACAAATATAATCAAAATCAACCAAGAGATTAAGCAATACTAATCAATAAACATCTACTAACCATAAACAAACAATCCAAATCAATCAAACTAACAAAACTAATCAAAATAATCAAAACCCACTTAATCAATTTATTAAAAACACAAAAACATAAACATGAACAATAAAGCACAAAGATTAAAATCAAACAAGAAAGGTAGATAGGAGATCCAACAATAAAAATAAAGATTGACAAGAATTAAAAGAAAACTTACTTGGAATTAAAGGAATTTAAGGTGCAAGACAAGTATTTAAATTTGACAATTAAGTAAATGACATGTATTTAAATGACAAGGTAATTAAAACTGGAAGAACTAATTGTCACTATTAGCCAACAAAACGAAATGTAAATCCTAATGTTCTATTTATAGGGGAGGATTAGGAGGTGCTTAGGAAGCTTCCTCTCCTCTTTCTTCTTTCCTTAATTGCGTCATTAAGTCCTTGCTCTTCTTAATTCTTTGTTAATCTTCTTAATTCTTTGACTTTAACGACTTTGTCTCGGGATTTCTTTGAACTCGTCTTGTAATTCTTCAATAAATTAGACTTGAGTTCTTCGGCTTTTAGTAAACTTCCGTCTTTTGACTTTTTCTTCGATAAATCTTCAGAATTGGTCTTGGACTTCCGTTCTATTTGCACTCTTAACTTCTTGACTTCGTCTTTCGTCTTTTATTCGATAAAAGCCCGTGAATGCCCGTGTTTTCTCCACTTTTCACCTTTTCGTCCTAAATCACAACAAAAACACAAACCGCGCATAATTCCGACATAAATGACATAAAATACACGTTTTGGCTCGGTTATTATTGTAATTAAGTGGTAAAAAGGATGGGTGTTTACACACCTATCAGAGGCACATATCCTTTAGGCGCAAAAGTGCTCATTAAGGGTGGATAAACAACCTTCTTGGTCACAACAGTTTTTTCTTGGGTCAAAGTACTAGAGTTTGATTCTGAATTATTAGTCTTATTTCTATAAATAGCTTTTGACTCATCTAACTCTACACTTATATCATTGTAGGGGGGCATGAAAATTCCTGACAAAGGTGGAGGAACTGCTTTCATTCCTTCAGCATACTTATCATTTTTCAGGAGTATCTTCTAGATCTTTTGAATTATCAAAAACCACTCTTGATAAATCCTTATCAGTTAGAGTTATCCCAGGTTGATCTTCTATATATCCTAGGCCTATTTTATCATAATATCCCATTTGTGAATTAATTGCCTATGCCTTTTGAAGATTTTTGCTTGATTAATTACTTCTCTTTCATTAAACAAACTAGCTTTTAAAACTTCATTTTCTACTGTTACTTTCACAAGTTGTTTTGCAAAAGCTTTGATGGATACATCTTTTTCTCTCATTTGAAGAGTTAGAATTCTAATTTTCTCTTTATAGTTTTGCTGACCCTTTTTATACAAAACTATATTAGATTCTAGCTTAGCAACACCTTGTTTAAAAGCATTTACTTCTACAGTAAATGTGTTTACCTTCTGATATTGTTCCTCAAGTTCTACTTTAAGACAAGTTAACTTAAGAATATAATATTTAGAACAGGGATGTACCTCATTGTCTTCATTAGAAAAGCCATTAAACCATGCTCTTCTTCTTCTTCCGTCCAATCAACCACTCCCTCTACTATGACCAATGCTTTAGCTCCTTTGGAATTTCTGTTGTCTTCCTTTGGAAAGCTTTCACTGACTCATAGACTGGTTCTGTAACTGTTCTTGGACTTCTGACTGCTTCTTTCAGCCTTTTTCCTATTGCACTCCCTTGCAAAGTGTGCATTCGTTCCACAGGTGTAGCATTCAACCTTGGACTTGTCATATCCTAATGGTTCATTAGGATCAACTTTCATCTTTCTCCCAGTCCTGTTGTAGAGTCTGTTGGATCTAACAGAGACCATAGCAGCTTGCCATTTAAGATCCATCTCTTCAAAGTCAGCATCATCCATATGGAACAGGTCATTGAGAGTCAACCTTGGTCTGTTGTCTTTTCCACCAAAGAATGAGAAGGCATCATAGTCACTAAACAATGATGAGGATCTTCCTTGTGGATTTTGGGACTTTGATGGATTGCTTTCAGTACTTTGAGGATAAGTCTTGCTTGTTTGTCCTCCAACGGTATTTTGGAAGTAAGTACCGCTACTTGACCCACCAGCGGTACTTTGAGAGTATGTACCGCTGCTTCCTTCTTATACAAAAGCCAAGTTGGTCTTTGAAGCTGTCATCTTGGGTACTTCAATGCCTTTTACCTCCATCTGATACACCCTAAGATTGCTATAGAGATTATCAAAAGGAGTTACATCCAGTTCATCTCTTGTGATAAAGTGCATGGCCATTATTTTCCATTCTTGTGGAACACTTCTTAAGAATTTTAGATTAGCTTCTTCATGAGGAATCATAAGTCCATGAACTACCAATTGAGTTAGAAATTTACTAAACCTATCATAGCCACTATGGATTCCTTCAGCACTGGTAATTATGAAGTTATCAAATTCTTGTTTCAGCACCATCTTCTTCATCTTCTTAGATTTGTCATTGCCCGCAAATATAAGTTTGATAGCTTCCCACATAGCCTTTTCATACTTGAAGTGATGAAAGCTAGGTAGAATGTCTTCTGAAAGTGCCATAGCTAGAGCAGTTCGGGCCTTTCTTTCCTTGATCTTAGTCTATATCTGTTCAGCAGTAACAGCAGGCAAAGCATAGCATGTACCATCAGGCAACCAATGCAACTTCTTAGGAGTATTCCCATTCTTGATCACTTCCCACATATTATGATCTGTGTGATTCAAGTAGTGATCCATATGCATTGTCCATGTCTCATAATTGTCACTTTTGAGAATGGGGAGCTTGATAGCAGACAGTGTATGGGAAGAAGGTGTAGTTGCTAGTGTGTCAACAATATTTGTGGTTTGTGCAGTTTGTGCAGGAGTAATCACTGGTGCATGACGCACAACTTGAGGTTGTCCCTGTGGTATGAGATCAGGAACTGGAAATTTCTCCATATGAGGAACTTCATCGGATGAAGACATTGTTTGTTTTTGTGAGTGGTGATTTAAGGTTATGTTCTTCTTATTCAGAGTTTCTCAACAAGCTATGATACCACTTGTTGATCACTTTTAATAGATCTGTATCTTGTTGAAGATTAGTACAATAGCTTGTAATCAAACTAAAACACTTGAGAACTCTTACTAAACTAAATGAGTTATGTGGAATCTAACTTATAAAGCAAAGAAGAACATAATTACTATTAACTATTCGATCTTCTATTAATCGACTTTGGCAAAGGTACATCAATGTAATCGTAGCTATGTTCCTTTTATAGTGTAAGGAACCCTAGAATATTCTATTATGATAACTATATCACACACGATATTTTATCAATATTCTAAACTATTAAGTATATCACAATAAGATATACTCCTATTATAACTATGACATATCTTTTCTAAAGATATATTCGTCCTAACAATCATAGCAGTACTTACTCTATAACTAACAGTACTTATTATGTACCGCGTTAACACTAACGGTACTTGCCAACACTAAACGGTACTTGGTACTTTACAATAATTCCCAACAACCCCCAAATCGCCACAACGGAAACATACAAGTTCGGAGGCTGCTACTTCATAATACCGAAGTACAAGCCACAGGGAACGACTCTAAATGATACGTCTTAAAATAACTTACCTCTTTGCATTAAATTTAAGAAATAAAAAATTCAATTCATAATTAAGTTTAAACAAGAGCAGTGGAAAATCAAACTTTGAATTTTAACAACGAGAGAAATAGTTTTAAAGCAATGATAAGTCTTCAAAGTTCCATGAAAAGTATGTATGAGACTTCCAAGATAACAAATAGCAAGTAGATCAAACACCTGAGATAAAGTCTTAAAAGTGTCAACACAATGGTTGGTGAGTTCATATGTTTAAAGAAAAGGCATAACATTTGTTGGATCGCAGACAACATGTTTAAAGCATCTGAGAGCATTATAGGAGGTATAGTGTCATGCATATGGGAAAAGTAGCATAAATATGGTAATGATAGCGCTAAGCTCATGACACCGAGGCTAGTGACAAGTACGTACAAATGATGCACACATGAAGTATATGATTTCCCCAAATATGTGTCAAACCCGTGACCACCTCGCAACAACCATATGGTATACGTCCGTTTGGCATGGTGATGTATTTGAATACCCGGATGAGAGTTGTCAAACTCCAATAGATCAATCCATATCATAAGAGCTTAGTCGACCAGAGTAACTAACGGTTCATGATAAGGGGACTAGTGGGCTATCGCTACTTAGGCATATCAAACATAAGATTAGTTATCCAATAGGCAGGCAATAAGCATTATCTCACCTCTTCAGACAATTAAACATACAAGACAATTTAATAGGGGATATGATAGGGGATATGACTCACCACAAAGCAATAGCAATGCAACTACAATCAACCAAACGTCAAGAATCGCCTAATAGCAACCTAGTGATAGCATAATATGACACCCCCAAAATGGTCAAATGCAGCGGAATAGTAGTTTGGTGTCACTTGGTGGATCAATAGCAAATAGTACATAAACCAATGATCATAAAGATGTCATTTAATTCATTAGATGAACCAAACGTGAGAAAGTATTAAATAATCTAGGCAAAGATAACATTATTATTGTTTCGAAGAGATAAAGTTGTCCCCGATGATTGGTATTATGCTCTCTACATGATGCTGGCAGTCCAGGTGCACATATTACCTGCTTAAATACCTGAGAAAACATGTTTTAAATTGGTCAACACAAAGTTGGTAAATTCAGAGGTTTAATAAAAAGTTCTGGAATGCAAACACCACAAAGATAGTAGTGCACAAAGCAACATACTTTTAGAGTTCCTATTGCCTGTAATTGATGCTAGACGTTTGTTTGTCATACAGACACGCCCTATAATCCGTCATGATATACATATGTTTTCCTGGCCTAGGAACAGTGAGCGCCACTCACACAGACGGGGATGGTCAGTCCCAAATAGATCTATTTATAACATTTCGCGCTTATCACAATATAATTAACAATTACAGTCCACGAGTTAAGCGGGAAACAATAGGCAGATAAATGTTGGTACCGTAAATGTTTGCACCCTTTGAAAATATGTAGCATGCTTTCTCCCCCAGTATTCTTTAAAACGGTTGAAGTAAAAGTATGGGGCCATGAACTCACCTCAGTGGTAGAGTGTAATGATGATGTCACTGATGATCCGGAACAGTATGATCACGATGTAGTAAAATTACCTAAGTAATTTAAATGGGTCTCAGTAAATGCACAACAAAATGTATCATGGGTTACAGTTGATGAAAATGCATGATCATAGGTTTGTTATAATGTTTGTTACTTTAATTTTTCCAACCTATAATAAGTTATCGTAGTAATATTCCTTTTATTATACTTGCGTATGTTTACCTTTGTTTTCTTTATTTAAGAATATAATAAATTAAATAAAATGATTTTTATTTATTTGATACTTATAGAAAAATAATGTTTTCATAAAAACCCTTCATGTTTCAATTGTACAATTTTAGTCCTTCACGTTTTGTAAGTTACCGTTTAACCCTTTCAGTTTATTAAATATATTAATTAATATTAATAAAACTTAAATCATATTGCACCTAAGTCCTTGGTTTTATAATAATTACAAAACAGCCCCTAGGGATTATTATACTTTCGGCTTATTTCAATTTCATCCCCTAGGATTTATGTGTTTCAGATAATTACAAGATTAGTCCTTAGGGCTTATATAATTTTTGGTTAATTACATTTTTAGTCCCTAAGGTTTATATGTTTTGGAAAATTACAAGTTTAGTACCTAGGGCTTATTTAAGTTTCGGCAATTGGCAAAGTAAGCCCCTAGGGTTTAATTAAGTTTTGATGAAGTCATAAACAACCCTTTTAACTTTTGGAAAAATACCAGACGACCCTTACACTTTGTAAATAGTTACCAAATGGATTTAAAATGTCACATTTTGTACCCTAAGGTTTTAAGACATGCGAAAATTTATAAAACTTTCATAAATGTTCATTATAGACCTATACTTTCACAAATGTTCATTTTTGGAACAAAAGTTACCAAAATGGGTTTTTAGAGCTTAATGGGCTCGGTAAGGCCCATTAAGGGTCCGATTAGTTTTGGGCTTATGTGGACTTGGTTTTTGGGCTTGTCTAGGTCTAGGAAAAGTTACACAAGTGTCTAAATTATACCAAAATAAGATAAATATTTTCATGGGCATATTGGACCTATTTATAGCTTGGCTTAATAATAAGTCGTGGGTCATGGGCTTATGTTTTAGGCTTATTGGGCTTAATTACACTAAGGCATGTTAACTTAATATCATTTCATGATTTCTAGCTTATTTTAGGATTTAGGCTTCCTAGGTTTTCTAATTTTCTAGGTTTAAATTAGATCTAGGAAGTGACTAACATTAGCATTTCATAGTGCAAAACTAACATGATATCACCTACCATCAAAATCATGTCGTGGGTTATATGGTTTAATATAAGGCTTGCTTAACGAATTTTACGTATGCATGGTGTTTATGGGATGGTTTCCATGAGTGTATCTAGTTTACACATGGTTTTGCTTAATGTTCATGATTTAGAACAATGTAGGAATGAAGACAAAGGTTGTGGTACTTGTAATCTAAGAGGATGAACTAAAAGTAGAAGTGAGATAGTAATCCCTAGCTACGTCTAGATCTACACGAATTGTATATGTGCCTTGACCTAGTGCTCCATTTGTTGCTGATGTTTGTTTGTAAGTCTTAAATTTTTATTTCAAGATTTTACCACACAATAGACTAGAAACATAAACACGGGAAAGTATACCCTATCATGTATAGCATAGTGTTGAGGTAAGTCCAGTTCGTTCCACGGGATTGGTGGTATAGAATATAAAACAGTTACCTCTAGAGTGTCACAAGTTCTAAAGATATACTTATCAATTGGTTTTAAAGGTGTGTTTGGTTAAGGTCACAAACATATGAAAGATAGGTAGCAATGATGAATATGAGCACATAAACAATGTAAGACAACATGCCGATTACTAGTCGTACACGCAACATCTAATCAATATCACAAAAATCCAACTAAAGATCATGTCATATCAAAAGCATTAACAATGGTTTACGCTTGATTTCGATAACTAAAGTAATAGAAGAGATTAGGCAAGAGTTGTTATATGTTTTATTCTACTAATCGCGACAAAAGTGAATAACAAGATTCATTTACTAGATGACATGAAATTCATCCAGGCACATGAGTACTAGTCATGATCATGAATAAATCCAACATATAACAATGGTCTTACATAATAACATATAATACAAAAGCATCTAAATCATACTCATAATCAAGAACCAAGGAGGAAAGTGCGACGTACAAAACTAATTGTGAGTCGCACTTTGCCCTCGCAAAGAAATAAAATATCTTTAATCATAAGAATATTAATCCTTAGACATTTGCACAACAAAATACTCCATAATAATAGTAAAAATAATCATCTCAACGATATGTAGATCAAAGGAAATGAATAACATAATTAAAATAAGAATTATACCAACAAGAATATCAAATCAATACTTGCTCCAAAAGAGTTATAAGCTTTGTTCCAACTTATTATAATCAACAGCAAACTCTTAGTCCCTTGCTACAGCAACAATGGTATGAACCAACTAAGGTTCACCTTTGTTCTAATAACAATGATCAAGGATTGAAAGAATCCTTGATTATATCAAAACCTTATAACAATGGACAATGGAGTATGGAATTCGGTGTTTTAGCCTGCCCTTGGGTTCAATATATAACCCAAATTTCGTAACTAAAAATTCCTGGAGCAAGCCAAGAGTTCTCCCATAATTTCCATGCATAATGGTACTTAATATGTTAACTGCAGCAAAATGTGCGTCGCACTTTGTCAATTGTGCACCGCACTTCCGTGTTGTAAATGTGTGCCGCACTTTTCCTTTTGTGCGCCGCACTTTTCCTTTTGTGCGCCGCACTTTGGATAGTTCTCCAAAATCGTAGTACATTGAATGTGCGTTGCACTTTCTCAGTTGTGCGCCGCACTTTGGCTCTTTTTCAGCACAATTTATTTTGTATTCTTTTTCTTTATGTTTCTTGATTCATTTTCTTCATAGTTTCACTCCTTCACTACAATCAAAACAATACTCATTATTAGTACCAATTCAACATATAATTTATTTATTTACATAGCAAACAAGGACAAATGCATCATTACAAACATGTATAAATTAGGCGTTATCAAATTCTCCCATACTTAACTTCTTGCTTGTCCTCAAGTAAGGTAAAGTTGTATTTTTAATAGGTGTCGAAAGAATAGATAAGGCCAATAATTGAAAACAAATATAACGCCACAAAGCACCTCACGAAGTAGATATTTTGATTTCTCACGCTCTCTTTAATATGGGTAAATTATCGCTCAAAAGCACGGTCATGAAGAGTAAATTACCATAAGCTTGTACAAGTAACTAAACTAAACCAATTTGGCGTAAGCACCAAGTAAAATATCAAAAGAAATCTTTTCAAAACTTTTATTACCACCACATGCTAAAAGAGTGAACAATATATCGATTTCCACCATGCTTGTTGTTTTATATTTTGCACTTATAGGCTCTTTTCTTTCTTTTTTTTATTTTTTTTATTAACAACATTTGGGGTAATATGTCTTCCCCCATACTTACGATCTACTATCGTCTCGCAACATGGTTTTCAACAATATATCATCGTCTTAAAACATTGGCAGAACTTTCAATCTTTTCTTTTTTATTTTGCCTCTTTATTATTTAAAATACCTTATATCATACGAATATGATCCCACTATGGTCTCGTAAAGATTACCAAGAACAAGTTCTAGAATTAAACTAATCATCAACATACTAACAAAATAGATTTAATGCATACAAATTATAGGCTAAAAATCCTCACAATTTGTGGATAAGATATTGTGCAAGTAACGTTATCAATTTCAAGTCAAAATAGCTTTACAATTACAGGAATTATCAATCTTTTAACAATTATTTTTTTTTTACAAAATGACAAAATTTTCAAAAATCTACCAGAAAGTGCGGCGCACAATTCTAAAAGTGCGGAGTACTTTCGGCCACAGAAAGTTCAAAAAAACTTTCAACTTAAAACGATCTTATTTTCTACTTCTCACCCCCCCCCATACTTATTATGAGCATTATCCCTAATGCTAAACATAAGGAAAAAAGTAAAAATAGAGGAAAATAAGAATAATACTCCCTTTTATTCCAAGTCGCGAACGAAGCCGAAATCTTCAATCTTCGCCTTATTATGCATTGACTCGCTTACTTTATGCAATTTAACACAAATAATATAGACACAAACATATTTCACATACCAAATTAAGTAAAAATCCACACACAAAGTATTACTTTGTCCTACATGCCAACAAAGGCATATTACATAACCAAATGTAATAAATTGTTTGAAATTGTTTTAAAATGTGACTAACACAAAAGTCACAAACACACGAGGCATCACATATACTCTTCAGTTTCATCATTCCTTGGAGCATTGGGTGAGTAGAAATGCGGTGGATAATGTGGTGGTTGTTGGATATAATGGAATGGCTCATGGAGATATTCGGGTGGTCCATAAGGTCCACTCATTGGAATGCTATATTGTTCCGCCATTCACTAAAAAACTAGAGCGTATATATCATACGATAACATTTTCGCTCCATCACAAACCCAAGTTGATCTTGCCTAACCTCCATCCTTCCCATTCTTTCACAAACATCTTGGAGTGATGCACGAGGAGCTCGTGGCATGCTCACACGTGGTGCTCTTATCGGTGCGTCTTCTCGAATCAACCTTCCATCCGCTCCAATCAAATCTCTCAAAGTAATTTTGTCAGTGGTATCACACATGATTGGCGGACTAAGACTACCACAACTTGTTCAGTTAAAAGACTCATTCTTCGAGCTAACCTAGTCATAAAATTTCCACACACAATCATGCTACTCGCTTGACTACCATGACCTTTTCTTTTCATCCACTCTGCAATCACCCAAGCCACATTAGCGTATCGCTCATGGTTCTTGTCCCTAAACATGCTCAACAACCACAAATCATTCTTCTGAACTTTATCATATCTCGTGGTTCTTTGACAAACCACATAATTAATCATCTTTTGAATCACTCATAAAAGTGGACTAGAAATCCTAGTGGTTGAGCTCCTAGATAAGCTCAAAGGATCCCCATCTGGACAAATTGATGCCCAAGATTCATTAGCATTGAAATTCACATGATTACGCTCCACCTTGAAAACATACTTCAAATCCTTCCTCAACTCGCTCTTCTCTAGTATACAACTCCAAGTACTTAGCAAATTCCTTCAAAGTCAAAGAATTTCCTTTCCCACCCTTAGTCACTAACTCATCTCCTTCAACATCCTCATCAAAATGAAAAGTCAAGAAAATATCAAGAACAAACTCCAAATAGATCTTTTCCCTACAAGTAAAAGCACGTGCCCAAGCATTGGATCGAAAAAATTCATCATTTCCTCCAACCACTATCACAACTATCGATAACATCTCTCTAATTTGAGCTTCTCAACCAAGCTCATTCAAAACTCCAAAATCCACAATGCTAGGTGCGAAATTTTGTTTCGGTAGTAAAAGAATAAGAACATTGATGTAAATGATTTTAGCATCATTCGCACATCCAGGCCAATTCAAAAATGGATGATTACAAACTCTCATGAGTGCGGCACTCGTCGACTCGGTAGGCTTTCTCCTCTTTCCTCGGCTAGATGATCCGGTCTCATAGTTTCCAGAACCTGTGTTCTTCAAAATTTGTCACACAAAAAAACATGTATTAACATTAGATAAACATTAGGGGTCAACTGCATCCCTATGTTGGTGTTCTGAGCATTCTGTTGGTTTTTCAGACAAAAAGTATGGCGCACTTATGTGAAGTGCGGCGTACATTCTGGGAAAAACTTGCTAAAGTAAGGCGCGCTATCTGTGTATCTCAGCATATGTCATGATAACTAATAATTTTAACCAAATCCGCAAACTAATGGTTACAAATCAACAACAATGGCTAGAATCGAACACTAAACCATACCCAATCGTTTTAATCCGCGACATTGCTCAATCTTAAGGTTTAATTTCAAAAACCTCATTTTTTATTTTTATGTTTTTCAATTTCATCTAATAATCTAATTCTATCCTAATCAATATCCCTATTTCTAATTCCAAACTGATTTTAATCCGTTTATCTGTAACACCCCACTTTGATAAATGGATCGTTACGCGTAATTATGGCGTATCCTCAAAGCATGTAAGGTAATATGTAGTAAAACATACATGACCATAGGAAAAATCAGAATCAAACATCGGTTCCCAAACATAAGCCCATAACATAAATAAAGTAAAGGAATTGAGAAATGACAAAACAAGCATAAGTATATGAAGGCAAAAAGGAGAAGAAGTCTATGGAAGCTTCCATCCTATGCACGACCTCCAAATGCTCGAGTCTGTCCTTAGGTACCTACCGTTTTCGGACATGGAAAGGAAAGTAACGGCTGAGCAAAACGCTCGTTACACGGATATACGACAAAATATGAATGACTGAACATAACAAAGACTTAATAGCAGCGGAAATGTATAAGTCCTGGAAAACCTGGTATAACTTAGTAAAACTGGTTTTATAGTTTGAAAAGCCTTATGTTTATCTTACGAAAACTGTATTACATGTAAACCAAAAGCCAATATATGTCATGAAGTATCAACGTGCATGAATACTTAGAGGGGTGACCTCATCATGCAATTAGAGGGGTTGCCTCTAATTAATTTAAGTCTGGGTAGGAGGGATCAGCTCCTTGTGAAGGATGAAAGGCACACACCTCATTCACCTGAATAATCTTCAAAAACATGTAACCTAGGATGCACCCATATGCCCCACATGATAATATAATAATATGGTCAAAACTGAAAGGGACGCCACGAGCTATCACTCTGCTGTGCTGAAGTCATAACACTGGTGCCTCCAGTGTTGTGGTTATGGTACCTACATAAATAGGTGGAACTGGTCATGCATGTATATGGATTAGGCAATTAAAACTAAACATAAGAAAATCAAAACATATATAGGGAAAACATTTGGTTGCATACGGGGAAATTCCTAAAAAGGAAAGAATGTTCATACTGAAGGACGGAGAATCCGTACCTTGTGTCCAGTGAACAGAAAAGAAGAACGAAAGGAAGTCCTACTCCGATCTCACTAATGCTAGATAAAAGGGTACATGTATAAGTATTTTGTTTACAGCGTACATAACTGATTATGGTATATGTCTTACCTTGTTTTATATGTTTTAGTCTTGTTTTACTGTTTTTAATGTTATATTGTATTTATCATGTGTTTTAAGTATTCTGATTAAGTATTAACTGATATTCTTGTATTATTATACTTGTAGTGTAATAATAAGTGTAGGATCGTGTTTTTCTAAGGATTAGGCATTGTATGATTTACCTATTGAGATGGATGGAGATGGGAAGAACTTAGAGAGATAAAGGTAGAGAGAGAAAGGAGAGAGATGAAAAGAAAGATAAAATGTGATAAATGAAAGTGTTCAACCCCTCCTAACATGCTAGGAGGGGGGTTTATATAGCCCACCCTACATGTGGGCTATATGGGATATATTAGATCACGAGCCCAATATCATTGGAGTGACTGATCCTTTCTAAATACATAAAAACATATTTCCAACAATCTCCCCCAAAGGGAGGTCACTCCAAGTTACAATGTCCTAAATAGTCTATAGCTCATGATCTATGCTAATAATGATGTGACCGATACTTTCCTTGGAAAAACGTATTTCCAACAATCTCCCCCAAAGGGAGGTCACACCATCTTACAAAATCTTAAACCTAGCATACTATGCTTGAGTCTTCGATCTTGTTCTTGTGAATATGCTGATGAGATCTTTGACTTTGGTCTTGAGCATGTGTCCTTGCTTTGACCTTGTGCATTCGTCACTTGTGATATTTGCCTCCTCGTGACTTCATGTTCCAGATACTTATACCTTTATAAATTCTTGAAAGCTTCAGAGTTTGATACAGCGGAAGACTTGACTTTTAGACTTTCTTGAATTTGTTGAAGTATTAAGTGTATGTAGTATAAGCATGTGGTGACGACTTCTTCTGGATTGTACACCGCAATGCCACCTTCTTGTTACGCTAAATAAGACAGTTAGCAACAAAACATATACACGAATGAAATGGCCTTGAACATTTCATTCTAATTCGGTAGCATTTTACCTCCGGTCGGTGAAGACCGTTGGACGATATAAAATATCGTACTTGTGGTAGGTAGTTTCAATTAAGAACCTCCTTGACAAGATTTCGCGGGTAAACCCGTTCTCTTTATTCGACCGTCCAAAGCTGACTGCGAACATAAAGAGTGAATCACTTGGATAATAATATCCGCATGATTTGAAGCCGTCAATTCATGTTCTTGGAACAAGTGAAATTCAATTAAGAATCGCACCATCGTTGCTTTCCAGTTGTCACGAGCTTGATTCGTATAGAATCTTGCAAGTTACCTACCAAGTGCTGTTTGAGGTTAACACTAGAAGGATTTCCACTCACCACTGTGAACACTAAGGTATCACTCTGAGTGTTCTGGCAAGATCACTAAGATATTGGGTAGAGGCCTGGAACGTGTTTAAATTCATTTAATAATTAAACCAATGTTGCTTTCTAGTTATCATAAGTTTGATTCATAAAGAATCGCACAAGTCACCTACCATGAGCTTTTTGATGTTCGCTCAAGAAGAATTTCCATCTTCATTGTAAATACTTTCTTATTACTCGGATGTTCAGGCAAGATCATGAAGATTTTGCATAGGACTCTTAAGATCTTTCTTACTTTTCACAGTGTGAGAAGAAGCAAGGAAATATGAAAGTGTGTCCTAATGAGATATTTGATGATCTCAAATGGCTCTAGACTCGATCGTGCATTTTGGATTTTTGGTGATCGGAGGCTGAAGATGAGTGCCACCATTTCAATACCAATTTATTCGGAGTGAATAAATCAATAGATAACGTGTTGTCTCCGTGTGATTAAAACAAATATCTTTTAAGAGATATCTGAGTTAGCTGGGATGGGTTGTGCCTTGCATCACTGGGTCCATGATGTCTGTCTTCAATATCAAGAATCATTAAACAATGATCTTAATAGCATATGTATTGACCCGGTTTCTGCCTAAGTTGTAAGGATGTCTTCTTTCTTTACACCATTTTTCTTTACAATTCTTTTTCATTTTTCAACCCCTTCAATGCTTACCAATACGTCATAACTAGCACCTTGTTGTGATTGTTCCAGTGCTAACTTAAGTACTT
This sequence comes from Glebionis coronaria, assembly GCA_025667525.1. Lineage (NCBI taxonomy): Eukaryota > Viridiplantae > Streptophyta > Magnoliopsida > Asterales > Asteraceae > Glebionis > Glebionis coronaria. The sequence continues at coordinate 247,795,476 of CM046880.1, read as the reverse complement.
GGTCCGTATTCAGCTACGTTCACAATCTTTCTCCATCTTTCCTAAGGACTACTATTTATAGCTATGGAATGTCCTTGGGAAGATTCCTCTGGTTCTAGAGGAATCATTGGACTTTAACCTATCCTACCATCCTTATGTCACCACTATCTTCACCGTCGTGAATAGATATGTTTTGGGTAAGTGTATGTCACCATGAAATCCATTTTGAAGTGCAAATCCATTTTACTCCCCCTTAACATATGCCACAATATCCGAAAACATTTCGCACATGTCGAGATGAGCTAGCACGTTAAGTCAAACCATTTGTGATTAATCATTTCCCATATTAAATCACATTTTCTCCCCCATATTAAAAATATTAACTCAATCAATGTTTTTAATATCAATTGATTTAATAGCATTTTAAGAAAATTTGGGAAGAAAAATGCAAATCCAATTATCTTCGTGAATTACCCAAGCTCCCCCTCAAATTAATGAGGGTGTATTTGAAACGTAAATTAAATACCTTTTAAACACAAGTGTAAGGTATTTATCACGTGCAAAGATCATATTTGTTAATGTATTCACAAAATTAGCGATTTATGAGGTTGGACCTGAATGATGGAGAACATCATATGAAAGAAGCACATGGTTCTTGTTCACGAATGTTGGTCGCCTCATCACGTCTGAAGTTATCTCTTGACTCCATGTGTACGATTGATATCGTTGTCTTGACACCAACATGTGAACTTGGCACTTTCGGCGTCAAGGATTCTGAATGCTGGACAATTGCTCCCCCTCAATTGTTGACCCGTGTTCTATTGAAAGAGTTGTAGTCTCCGTTTGAGTAGTGACATCGTCGAGTATGTAGATATCAATTGTAAATTGCTACGCTTGGTGGAGATGATAACTTCATAAAAACAAGATTTCTCTTGCTTTAACAAATAAATGCACTGACACGTACATATATCCGTGTTAGATTGTGTTATAAAGTAAACACAGTCCCTTACATGGTTGTAAAGTAAACCATGCCCAAGAAAATTAATTCCCGTTGTTGAGTCAAAGCTTTCCGGTGAAATGCTTGACTTTAATATGAAAGGCGGGTTACTATCTGAAATAATAGCAAGCCATTTTGAGCATGTTTTAAAACATTTGAACTTCTGCTCGAACTTTATTTACAACCCCGTGTCATTATTAAATGACATTTCTAGTATCGTAAATATTATCGATTCCAGAAGACATGCTCTTTTTATCAAAACATTTTTTGAACACACAATTTTGAAAGATTTAGAAAAACCTTTTTGAGAAATTCTCGTAAAATTGTGTTCAACGTTTTGAAAACCAATTACTTGAGCTTAAGATGTTGAATATCTTGCAAAACGAGCTCAAGTCCGAGAAGTTGTAAACTTCCCGTTGTTAAGGATAAGTTTATCATCGGCGATAAACTTTCCTTTTAACTGAAGAACGAGTCCTAAGTTGACATTTACTTAGAAGTCGTTTTCATGAGCTTGAAAAACTTTGAATGTTTTAACGTAAAGCTCATGACCGAGAAAGATGAATTTCTTGTTAAGAAGAAAAGTTCTCTTATTTAAAAGATACAATTTACTTTATGAGCTTAAAACTTGGAATGTTTTAATACAAGCTCATGACCGAGAAAATCTAATTTCCCGTTATGAGGATAAGCTATCCTAAATATGAAATCCGAGTTACAGTCTGATATTTAACTGTAAGTCATTGAGCATGATCTTAAAAACTTCAAATGTTTTTATTATTAGCTCATGCTCGAGAAAAAATAATTTCTCGTTGTAAGGATAAGTTTATCATCGGCGATAAACTTTCCTTTTAATTGAAGAACGAGTTCTAAGTTGACATTTACTTAGAAGTCGTTTTCATGATCTTGAAAACTTTTGAATGTTTTAACGGAAAGCTCATGACCGAGAAAGATGAATTTCTCGTTATGAAGAAAAGTTCTCTTATTTAAAAGATATACTTTCCTTTATGAGCTTAAAACTTGGAATGTTTTAATACAAGCTCATGATTGAGAAAAATTAATTTCTCGTTACGAGAATAAGCTATCTTTAAAGATAAGCTATCCTAAATATGAATTTCGAGTTACAATCTGATATTTAACTGTAAGTCATTGTGCATGAGCTTAAAAACTTTGAATGTTTTTAATATTAGCTCATGCCCGAGAAGAATTAATTTCTCGTTGTAAAGATACGTTTATCGTCGACGATAAACTTTCCTTTCTTTGAGGTCCGGGGCATAATCTGAAATGTGATTATACGCCATTGTGCATGAGCTTAAAAACTTCGAATGTTTTTAATATAAGCTCATGCCCGAGAAAAATTAATTTCTCGTTGTGAGGATAAGTTTATCATCGGCGATAAACTTTCCTTTATTTGAAGAACGGGTTATCGTCTGATATTTAATGATAAGCCATATACACGAGCTTAAAACCTTTGAATGGTTTTAGGATAAGCTCGTGTCCAAGAAAACTTAATTTCTCTTTAAGAGGGTAAATTATCGTTGCGTAGATAAACTTCCTTGTCTCTGAAGTTCGGGTCATCGTCTGTCATTTAACGAGGAGCCATTGTGCATGAGCTTAAAGACTTGGAATGTTTTTGATATAAGCTCATGCCCGAGAAAAATTAGTTTCTCGTTGTTAGGATAAGTTTACCATCGGCGATAAACTTTCCTTTCTTTGAAGATCGTGTTATAGTCTGTGATGTGACTATAAGTCCTTTACACGAGCTTAAAACCTTTGAATAGTTTTAATGGAAGCTCGTGCATGAATACTTAGAGGGGTGACCTCATCATGCAATTAGAGGGGTTGCCTCTAATTAATTTAAGTCTGGGTAGGAGGGATCAGCTCCTTGTGAAGGATGAAAGGCACACACCTCATTCACCTGAATAATCTTCAAAAACATGTAACCTAGGATGCACCCATATGCCCCACATGATAATATAATAATATGGTCAAAACTGAAAGGGACGCCACGAGCTAGCACTCCACTGTGCTGAAGTCATAACACTGGTGCCTCCAGTGTTGTGGTTATGGTACCTACATAAATAGGTGGAACTGGTCATGCATGTATATGGATTAGGAAATTAAAACTAAACATAAGAAAATCAAAACATATACAGGGAAAACAGTTGGTTGCATACGGGGAAATTCCTAAAAAGGAAAGAATGTTCATACTGAAGGACGGAGAATCCGTACCTTGTGTCCAGTGAACAGAAAAGAAGAACGAAAGGAATTCCTACTCCGATCTCACTAATGCTACATAAAAGGGTACATGTATAAGTATTTTGTTTACAGCGTACATAACTGATTATGGTATATGTCTTACCTTGTTTTATATGTTTTAGTCTTGTTTTACTGTTTTTAATGTTATATTGTATTTATCATGTGTTTTAAGTATTCTGATTAAGTATTAACTAATATTCTTGTATTATTATACTTGTAGTGTAATAATAAGTGTAGGATCGTGTTTTTCTAAGGATTAGGCATTGTATGATTTACCTATTGAGATGGATGGAGATGGGAAGAACTTAGAGAGATAAAGGTAGAGAGAGAAAGGAGAGAGATGAAAAGAAAGATAAAATGTGATAAATGAAAGTGTTCAACCCCTCCTAACATGCTAGGAGGGGGGTTTATATAGCCCACCCTACATGTGGGCTATATGGGATATATTGGATCACGAGCCCAATATCATTGGAGTGACTGATCCTTTCTAAATACATAAAAACATATTTCCAACAATCTCCCCCAAAGGGAGGTCACTCCAAGTTACAATGTCCTAAATAGTCTATAGCTCATGATCTATGCTAATAATGATGTGACCGATACTTTCCTTGGAAAAACGTATTTCCAACAATCTCCCCCAAAGGGAGGTCACACCATCTTACAAAATCTTAAACCTAGCATACTATGCTTGAGTCTTCGATCTTGTTCTTGTGAATATGCTGATGAGATCTTTGACTTTGGTCTTGAGCATGTGTCCTTGCTTTGACCTTGTGCATTCGTCACTTGTGATATTTGCCTCCTCGTGACTTCATGTTCCAGATACTTATACCTTTATAAATTCTTGAAAGCTTCAGAGTTTGATACAGCGGAAGACTTGACTTTTAGACTTTCTTGAATTTGTTGAAGTATTAAGTGTATGTAGTATAAGCATGTGGTGACGACTTCTTCTGGATTGTACACCGCAATGCCACCTTCTTGTTACGCTAAATAAGACAGTTAGCAACAAAACATATACACGAATGAAATGTCCTTGAACATTTCATTCTAATTCGGTAGCATTTTACCTCCGGTCGGTGAAGACCGTTGGACGATATAAAATATCGTACTTGTGGTAGGTAGTTTCAATTAAGAACCTCCTTGACAAGATTTCGCGGGTAAACCCGTTCTCTTTATTCGACCGTCCAAAGCTGACTGCGAACATAAAGAGTGAATCACTTGGATAATAATATCCGCATGATTTGAAGCCGTCAAATCATGTTCTTGGAACAAGTGGAATTCAATTAAGAATCGCACCATCGTTGCTTTCCAGTTGTCACGAGCTTGATTCGTATAGAATCTTGCAAGTTACCTACCAAGTGTTGTTTGAGGTTAACACTAGAAGGATTTCCAATCATCACTGTGAACACTAAGGTATCACTCTGAGTGTTCTGGCAAGATCACTAAGATATTGCGTAGAGGCCTGGAACGTGTTTAAATTCATTTAAGAATTAAACCAATGTTGCTTTCTAGTTATCATAAGTTTGATTCATAAAGAATCGCACAAGTCACCTACCATGAGCTTTTTGATGTTCGCTCAAGAAGAATTTCTATCTTCATTGTAAATACTTTCTTATTACTCGGATGTTTAGGCAAGATCATGAAGATTTTGCATAGGACTCTTAAGATCTTTCTTACTTTTCACAGTGTGAGAAGAAGCAAGGAAATATGAAAGTGTGTCCTAATGAGATATTTGATGATCTCAAATGGCTCTAGACTCGATCGTGCATTTTGGATTTTTGGTGATCGGAGGCTGAAGATGAGTGCCACCATTTCAATACCAATTTATTCGGAGTGAATAAATCAATAGATAACGTGTTGTCTCCGTGTGATTAAAACAAATATCTTTTAAGAGATATCTGAGTTAGCTGGGATGGGTTGTGCCTTGCATCACTGGGTCCATGATGTCTGTCTTCAATATCAAGAATCATTAAACAATGATCTTAATAGCATATGTATTGACCCGGTTTCTGCCTAAGTTGTAAGGATGTCTTCTTTCTTTACACCATTTTTCTTTACAATTCTTTTTCATTTTTCAACCCCTTCAATGCTTACCAATACGTCATAACTAGCACCTTGTTGTGATTGTTCCAGTGCTAACTTAAGTACTTGGTCCGTATTCAGCTACGTTTACAATCTTTCTCCATCTTTCCTAAGGACTACTATTTATAGCTATGGAATGTCCTTGGGAAGATTCCTCCGGTTCTAGAGGAATCATTGGACTTTAACCTATCCTACCATCCTTATGTCACCACTATCTTCACCGTCGTGAATAGATATGTTTTGGGTAAGTGTATGTCACCATGAAATCCATTTTGAAGTGCAAATCCATTTTACTCCCCCTTAACATATACCACGATATCCGAAAACATTTCGCACATGTCGAGATGAGCTAGCACGTTAAGTCAAACCATTTGTGATTAATCATTTCCCATATTAAATCACATTTTCTCCCCCATATTAAAAATATTAACTCAATCAATGTTTTTAATATCAATTGATTTAATAGCATTTTAAGAAAATTTGGGAAGAAAAATGCAAATCCAATTATCTTCGTGAATTACCCAAGCTCCCCCTCAAATTAATGAGGGTGTACTTAAAACGTAAATTAAATACCTTTTAAACACAAGTGTAAGGTATTTATCACGTGCAAAGATCATATTTGTTAATGTATTCAAAAAAATTAGCGATTTATGAGGTTGGACCTGAATGATGGAGAACATCATATGAAAGAAGCACATGGTTCTTGTTCACGAATGTTGGTCGCCTCATCACGTCTGAAGTTATCTCTTGACTCCATGTGTACGATTGATATCGTTGTCTTGACACCAACATGTGAACTTGGCACTTTCGGCGTCAAGGATTCTGAATGCTGGACAATTGCTCCCCCTCAATTGTTGACCCGTGTTCTATTGAAAGAGTTGTAGTCTCCGTTTGAGTAGTGGCATCGTCGAGTATGTAGATATCAATTGTAAATTGCTACGCTTGGTGGAGATGATAACTTCATAAAAACAAGATTTCTCTTGCTTTAACAAATAAATGCACTGACACGTACATATATCCGTGTTAGATTGTGTTATAAAGTAAACGCAGTCCCTTACATGGTTGTAATGTAAACCATGCCCAAGAAAATTAATTCCCGTTGTTGAGTCAAAGCTTTCCGGTGAAATGCTTGACTTTAATATGAAAGGCGGGTTACTATCTGAAATAATAGCAAGCCATTTTGAGCATGTTTTAAAACATTTGAACTTCTGCTCGAACTTTATTTACAACCCCGTGTCATTATTAAATGACATTTCTAGTATCGTAAATATTATCGATTCCAGAAGACATGCTCTTTTTATCAAAACATTTTTTGAACACACAATTTTGAAAGATTTAGAAAAACCTTTTTGAGAAATTCTCGTAAAATTGTGTTCAACGTTTTGAAAACCAATTACTTGAGCTTAAGATGTTGAATATCTTGCAAAACGAGCTCAAGTCCGAGAAGTTGTAAACTTCCCGTTGTTAAGGATAAGTTTATCATCGGCGATAAACTTTCCTTTTAACTGAAGAACGAGTCCTAAGTTGACATTTACTTAGAAGTCGTTTTCATGAGCTTGAAAAACTTTGAATGTTTTAACGTAAAGCTCATGACCGAGAAAGATGAATTTCTCGTTAAGAAGAAAAGTTCTCTTATTTAAAAGATACAATTTACTTTATGAGCTTAAAACTTGGAATGTTTCAATACAAGCTCATGACCGAGAAAATCTAATTTCCCGTTATAAGGATAAGCTATCCTAAATATGAAATCCGAGTTACAGTCTGATATTTAACTGTAAGTCATTGAGCATGATCTTAAAAACTTCAAATGTTTTTATTATTAGCTCATGCTCCAGAAAAATTAATTTCTCGTTGTAAGGATAAGTTTATCATCGGCGGTAAACTTTCCTTTTAATTGAAGAACGAGTTCTAAGTTGACATTTACTTAGAAGTCGTTTTCATGATCTTGAAAACTTTTGAATGTTTTAACGGAAAGCTCATGACCGAGAAAGATGAATTTCTCGTTATGAAGAAAAGTTCTCTTATTTAAAAGATATACTTTCCTTTATGAGCTTAAAACTTGGAATGTTTTAATACAAGCTCATGATTGAGAAAAATTAATTTCTCGTTACGAGAATAAGCTATCTTTAAAGATAAGCTATCCTAAATATGAATTTCGAGTTACAATCTGATATTTAACTGTAAGTCATTGTGCATGAGCTTAAAAACTTTGAATGTTTTTAATATTAGCTCATGCCCGAGAAGAATTAATTTCTCGTTGTAAAGATACGTTTATCGTCGACGATAAACTTTCCTTTCTTTGAGGTCCGGGGCATAATCTGAAATGTGATTATACGCCATTGTGCATGAGCTTAAAAACTTCGAATGTTTTTAATATAAGCTCATGCCCGAGAAAAATTAATTTCTCGTTGTGAGGATAAGTTTATCATCGGCGATAAACTTTCCTTTATTTGAAGAACGGGTTATCGTCTGATATTTAATGATAAGCCATATACACGAGCTTAAAACCTTTGAATGGTTTTAGGATAAGCTCGTGTCCAAGAAAACTTAATTTCTTGTTAAGAGGGTAAATTATCGTTGCGTAGATAAACTTCCCTGTCTCTGAAGTTCGGGTCATCGTCTGTCATTTAACGAGGAGCCATTGTGCATGAGCTTAAAGACTTGGAATGTTTTTGATATAAGCTCATGCCCGAGAAAAATTAGTTTCTCGTTGTTAGGATAAGTTTACCATCGGCGATAAACTTTCCTTTCTTTGAAGATCGTGTTATAGTCTGTGATGTGACTATAAGTCCTTTACACGAGCTTAAAACCTTTGAATAGTTTTAATGGAAGCTCGTGTCTGAGGAAATTTAATTTCTCATTTTAAGGGTAAGTTATCATTGCGAGATAAACTTCCCTTTCTTTGAAGAACGGGTTACAGACTGTGATTTATCTATAAGCCTTGATGCCATGATATGACTTAACTGCGAGTTCCCTGAGACACTTGTTTCTTAGATATCAGCTTCTTTAGCAACCAAACTCTGAGAGTGTCCTTAATTGAATGGTATATAACGATTGGTCCGCTTCGTTCTTTTGGAACATCCTCTTTGGTACCTGCATTCTCATTAGGAATTTGCATGCTTTTATATGGGTTAGTGATATCTATTTTAGAACCATGTGGGGGTTCACAGTTGGCCTTACTTGTACCAGAGGTGACCTGAGGATATAATTCACTTGTCTTAGTTGGAAAACGTTTCCTTTTATAGAAAACCTTAAGTTCAGGCTTAAGTGATGTATCATCCTTTTCAATTTCCTCCCTAGCAGTCTTAGTAGAATCGGAGACTATCCTAGTTAAAGGGCACTCCTTTCCTACAAGAGTGAAAGTTCTACCATTGGGGCGCCACATTTTACCAATGGGTTTGATTTTAGCAACCCACTGGGATTTAAGTCTAGCACGGGAGTTCACCTCATTAAGTAGTTTCTTGATACAAGAATCATGATTTGCCGTAAAGACACATTTTCTACATGTTTTACAAGTAGCTTATTTAATGTCTGAGTAAGATCTAGAATTCCTAGACGATTGATTGATACTCCTAGGATTTGACATGCTACGGTTAGCAGTGTTGGGTAATCTAGAAGGCATCTGTCTAGGTTTGAAAGTCCTATCTCTTACTTGTGTCTTTTGCTTAACTTCCCTCAGACCAGATTTATGGTGAACGTCATTTGAACTAGTACTAGACGTGGTCTTGGTATTTTTAGAGAAACTAGAGGCAATCATGTGATTAGGTCTTGCTAAAGCTATTTTGGTCACATTGGGCCTAGTTGGTGGAGTGACTGTTCTAGAAATATGAGCCATATCAACTTGGGAGGCAAACCGCGGTCTCGAGGATTGTGATCGCTCGGATCTAAATGCAGTCGGTTGTCGAATGAACTGATTTGTAGGCGGTTTCCCCAAGATTGATGGTTTTTCAAGCTTAGTGTCCACACTAGTTCCTTTAGATTTCCTTAATTCATTTCTCAATGCAGCTATAGCAATGACCTTTTCCAGTACTTGAGCTTTTAAGGTCTCATTTTCTTTGAGCAATTCATCTTGGGATGCCAACTTAGATTCAAGCAACTTAATTTGTTTCAAAAGATTATCCTTTTCAGCTTTAGAATCTAGAACAGTTTGATCCAATTTTCTTTCAAGAACAACGTTTGACTTTTCAAGTTTTTCAAAGTATGTTTCAAATTTCTCCGTTTTCTTTGAAAATTCAATTTTGGCATCCTCAAGCTCTTTGGATTGCTGAGCTAAAATGGTTTGAAGCTCTTCAGTCTTAGACACGGAATTGGTTAAAGAAGCAGTCGTAAAATGATTAGAAGAATTGTGAATTAGCGCATTCATTTCAGACAACATATGAAGAATATTATATGTACCTGACATGCTACTTGGTTCCTGTTTTCCTCCTGATTCTATTCTCTTGTGACTACTTCTTGTATCGTCTTGCAATATATGAAATTCTCCCTTTTGAAACGTCGAAGTCAACGATTCCATTTCGTTCGATGATAAATTCTTGGATCTTTGTTGGGTAATATATCGTTTCCTCGGCTCAAAAATTTTTGTCGGCTCAAACGATGATAAGTTAAACTGGAGACCAAATCAAAGTCGGCTCACTCCAAAACTAAATCCCGTCAACAAATAAATCCAACTTACGGTAAATATAATGAGCGGGCCGTCAAATATTTTACCTCGTTGGTTCTTTCGAAATACCCGCCTCAACACGATGGACCAAATCCAAATATATCGGTTGATAAAATTAACTAAATTAAAAAAAAAATTAACTTTAAAATATAGAAATATAAAAAATTCCCTTAACTTTTCAAAATTTTTTTACTTAACTTAAATTCAAAGAAGAAAATCTGATATATGAAAAGTAAACATTTTCTTAAAATGAAACGTGTTTAAAATCTTAAAAATTAAAACCAAATAATCTTGGTTATTAAACAAGTATAACTGGTATGAAATCGTGCCAAAGAGACGTGGCAGTTTATCAAACGAGCATGAAACATGTATACCACTAACTTGTTGTAAACTGTGTGCAAGTGGTAATATATAAAAAAACGTTTACCCAAATCTGAACCAAACATTTAACCTAAACACTAAACTCACTTCACTTATCTCAAAAGCTCCGCCTCTTTCTTCTATTTTCTCTCAAAAAACACGCAGCTCATCAAAACTTCCGCCCCCATTTTCTGTTACTCTCTCTCATAGATAAACAATTTCTTACCAATCTTTTAACCTTTGTGTCTCAATCTCAAACCCACAGAATGAAGAACCAAGATTTTTACGCATGAATACCCCCTCGAAAAGGATCACGAATCATAGTGATTTGTTTCTTTTTGGCTCACGAATCAAAACCCATGAAGAACCAAGATTTCGTCATCAAGATCATGTGAATGGTCTCGGGTAGGTACTTCTCTGTTTTATTTTTGGTTTGAGTCCTTGTCTTGATCGATGGAGGTTGGAGGTGACTTGAGGTCTTGATACTGTGCGTTGAGGGTGTTGTGTTTGTGGGAGTTTGGTTGTGTCTATGGGTGCGTGTGATGTGAGTCGAGGGTGAGGGTGTGTCGAGTGAAAATGGTTAAGATGGAGTCTGGTCAAGGGTGTCTGTGTCGAGGGTGTTTGGGTAGGGGTTGGTTTTTGTGACGAGGTGTGGGTCTAAAAAAAATGAGTCAAGTGTTCGAGTGTTTTTGGGTTCGTTGGATATCGAGAGTGAGAGTTTTTAGGATTCGAGTGTTGTTGGGGGTCTGATGAGAGTGTTGTGGATCTGATAATGGTTGGTCGTATCAACAAGTCGAAGTTTAGAGTGAGTGTTGAGTAGTTCGAGGTTGTTTGTGATACGATGTGGGTTGAGTTGAGACGAGAGGGATTGTGAGTTTTGGTTTGTGAGTCGATCGTAGGTCTGTTTTGTTTAGAAGAGAGGTGTGAGTCCTGTTGTTGTCGAGTCTTTGAGTCAAAACTTGGTCAATCGTAGACTATGATCGTAATTATGATCGTAGTCAAAACTTTTCTATCGCAATATTTTGCAAAATTCCTCGCAGTCAAAACAAAACTCCATCGCAACGAGTCATCGTACTCACCGATCGTATTGGTGATCGTAATCCCCTATCGTGTCCACTGATCGTACTCCTCGATCGTATTGGTGATCGTAGGCAGTGATCGCAACAGTGATAGTACTTATGATCGTACTCACTTGATCGTAACTGCGATCATACTTGGGATCGCAGTTGTGATCGAAGAATGTGATCGTGACTTTGGATCGCAAGTAAAAACCCCCGGGGTTTATGCGATCACAAAAGGTCAGATCGTAGCCGAAAATATGTGTTGATGCCAGATACTTGATAGAGATTATGTTGGATCGCAACAAGAAAAATATGCCCAGAAGAAGTTGAAATGAGACAAAATCAGATACAGTTATTTATATAACTGAATAAATAACTGAATCAAAATGATTTACAAAATCAGAAAAAAAAATTTGAAAGAAAAAAACTGAATCAGATAAAGTTATTAATATAGATGAGACAAAAGATTATAGAAACGGAAAAAAATAAAAGAAAAATGATATTGAAATTTGAGAAACTGATAAACACGCAACACAGTAATTAAAAAAGAATGATATTGGAAAATTGATATTTAAAATTTGAAAAATGATAGAAAAAAATGAGACAAATGATTTTTATCAAATTGATAACCACGCAACACCAAAAAGAAAGAGAAACGAGAAAAAAATTTAGAAAGAAAGGATTTTATGACCAAATCAATAGATAAAAAACGCCAATCCGTAGAATCAACCTAGCTCTTGATACCAATTGTAGAACAATGATAATCTTTATGAATCAAGAGGGTTGATGTTTTTCTAAGGATTAGGCATTGTATGATTTACCTATTGAGATTGATGGAGATGGGAAGAACTTAGAGAGAGAAAGGTAGAGAGAGAAAGGAGAGAGATGAAAAGAAAGATGAAATGTGATAAATGAAAGTGTTCAACCCCTCCTAACATGCTAGGAGGGGGGTTTATATAGCCCACCCTACATGTGAGCTATATGGGATATATTGGATCACGAGCCCAATATCATTGGAGTAACCGATCCTTTCTAAATACGTAAAAACGTATTTCCAACAATAAGTAACTTTATAAAAATAGCAGGTTTCCTAAAATATAAAGTTTCCAAAAATAGATTAACTTCTTAAAATAGATAAGTTTCTAAAATAGAAAGTTTCCAGAAATAGTAAGTTTCTTGAAATAGAAAGTTTTCATACTTAGAAATAAGCTAGATTCATAAGCGTAATATAAGCTTAGTTTTACTGATTAAATAGACTAAGTCATGTGATTAATAGTATAGTTTATTAATAATGCATGTTAAAATAAATAAACTATAGGTTATATGATTTAATTATGATTTAATTAAATTAAAGTGTATAAAATACTTAGGTTAAACATGTATTAATATTTATATTAATATAACCAAAGCCATGATTATTATTTAGTTATATGTCATGTTTAATAATTAATTAATTTTTATAGTCTAAATTATATAAATAAATACTTAGGTTAAAATCATGTATTATTAAATAATAATAATAAAACTAAGTCCATGTTTTAATTAAATTAATTATATGCCATGTTAAATTAATTTAATTAACTTGTAAAATAAATATACTTGTAAAACTAATTAAACTTGTAAAAATAATAAACCAAACCCGTGTATTATTTTATTAACCATGTCGTGAACCGAACCCGTGAAACCCGTGAACCAAACACCCCTAAAAACAGTGGCAAGCCGGCTTAAGCCTGTTGCCCCTGCTCTCGGCAAACTGCCACCGGTTGCTGCCAGTGGTCTTTATCTCTCGGCTAGCCGCTGACCAAGAGGGTTCCCACCGGCAGTAGCCGGCGGTTCCCCCTGCTTTCCTAAAATAGCCACCGGCTTAAGCCGGTGGTGCTTGTTTGTACTGCCGAGACCCAACCAAACAACAAGACACCCCCGACGCATGTCGGGGTGTCTTGTCCCTGTTGTCCCCTGAACCAAACACCACACCGATACATGGGTCTCAGTTGGTGTGCGAACCAACGACGCCGAGAGCCCTTGGCTCTCGGTTTGTGTGGTGGCCGAGACAAACAACCCAAAAACACCCTTAATTATTTACCCCCTTGATCCCATGACATGTTTTTATCCATGTTTTTATTTAATTACATGTTCATGCGATGACTAATTAAATAAAAGAAAAAAAACAAAAGGGCTTAAGAATTACCAAACACGTGGAATGAATGAACAATGATTACACGAACACACTCTTAATAATTCTTGAACAAAATCAAACCAACACACCCCTTTGGTTTTTTCTTGGCGCCGGCCAAAAGTGAGAGAGATATTAGGGTTTTTAATTTTCTTGAAAATCTTCTGTGAATGAAAGTTTTCCTTAATTGTTATTTTAGTAAAAATCAAAAATGGGCTGCGCCCCTCTCTTCTTCTTGTGTCGCGGCTTGTAGGGCCCACCAAGGGAAACCCGAAGCTTTTTCCCGTGTTCTAATATTGTGTGTTCATGTTTTCGTGATTACATTACGTTATTATTAAATATTCGTGTTATTATAGATACTTGTACGTACGATATTAATCGTGCTAATAACATACGTAAATACATAATTATATGCTCGTGATTCTTACGTTCATGATTTCATGTTCGTGATTATAATTATCGTTGATAATAATTATCATGTATTAACACGTACTTAATACTTATCGTGTAATAACACGTACGTAATTCTTGTAATTAATATTCGTGACATGTGTTCATGTTATATAAGGAAAATTTTAATCTTGTACGTATGATTATAAGTGTACTGTTCTTGGTAAAAGCATGTGGGTTTTACAACTCTTCCCCCCTAAAAAGAATAATTCGTCCCCGAATTATAGATAAAGTAAACTGAAAGAGAAACCTAACCAAATCAAGACTGGAAGGATATGCAAGATTATAGGACATGAAGGCGACGTGGTAGAAAGGAACGTGGAACATGACATGGCTAGAAAGGACATGGAACTTGATGTGACTGAAAGAACATAATTGAATTATGGAAGAATGAGAGGATAAAAATATGGATGGACTCGTCCGTTTCCAAGTGGCTTCCCTCTTGGAATGGTTCCTCCACAAGACCGTGGCACAAATGATAAATCTTGGTCTTTTTGACCTTGACTTGACAATATACAGAAGTTCCTAGTTATCAACGTCAGACAGATCCTCCTGAATTTGATCGAGTGGATCAGAATTAACATTCAAGGGTAAATGAAACGTTGCGATGCAACATTACCTGGACCATCTGACATTAATAACGTCTTAGCAATGATGAGCTAAGCATACCGAAATGTAGTACGTGAAACATTGTGAACGTGATACGTGAACAATTGTGAATGTGATACGTGGAGATATGGTGAGTGTAATATAAGAAACATATGATGAACAATGATACATGTAACATATCGTGAACGTGATATGTGAAACGTGGAATGTACATGACATGTGAAACATATCGTGAACATAGAACAACTTAGGTGATAATGTTAAACGATATGAGGTAAGACGAGAAATGTGACGTGAAACGTCTTTCTGAGGAGGGAAAGTTTGTTAAACTTGAGTCTGGTCTCCTAAGGTTCTTCAAACTTTCCAGAATAAAAGTGGGACTTAAATCGTAAGCTAGAATACGATCATGAACGTGAGTGGTATCATGAACATGAACACAAAAATAACGTAAATTTGAACAAGGATGTGAGCGTAATTGATGAACGTGAACGTGAACCTTTATCTGGTCCGATAGTTGGCAGGGTGCCAAGTGATCGTACGATCTATGGCTAAAAATATTTGAATGTCTACTACTGTGAAATCTTTGCGGATGCAAGGATCTTGCAAACTTGTTCAAACTGCTGACAAATCCATGGAGATACTGTACTATTTCCATTCGGAAAGTGTTCCTGGTGGAAATAGCTACTAGTATGTAGGTGTTCTATATTAACCTGCTGGTATGTCAGGAAATCAGATATGAACATAACTGCATCCTGTTCCCTAGCACTGGATACATAGAAGTTTGGAAAACCATGAGCTTCTAAATTTAGACTTCTATTAGCGTAGGAACCTCTAGAACACATAATATAGTGTAGGATTCTCTCCTTTATGCAGAAGCTTAGTCATGGTAAGACTAGCCGTGAGAAATAATGTGATTCAGCGTGTCATTGTAATCAACCAGAATTCATACTGGAAAAATTTTAGAGTGAAATTTCTTTTGTCGTAGAATTTGCAACATAGTGCGAATATGGTCATCGTGCCCTTCTCTAGACCTGGAGAAGATCAGGTTGTCATTGATGGAAATACTGATGAATTTGATTATGAGTTCGTGGAACTCAATCTATTAAGTCCATAATGCTGCTGGAGCATTTATAAGACTAAAACAAAATCATCAATTTTGCATGACCAAATCGTGTACGAGTAGCAGTCATGGAAATGTCCTGCTCTTTCACCCGCCACTATTGGCAGCATGGTCGTAATCTGATCTTTGGAAAGGTGCTTAACTCCCTAAAGTCGATTGGACACGTTGTCAATACGTGGAGTAGAATAACGGTTATGAATGGTGATTTGTTTATATCGACGGTAGTCGACACATAATCTCATGTTACCGTCCTCCTCCTTGAAGGTTCTTCTGGAATTTATATCAGAAAGTTATGAAATAATCGACTAGTTATTAATAAAGGAACTTCAAAAGTCGTGTAATCAATAATAGCTGAAAGATCTTCGCAACTATGGAATAACAAACACGTGCTTGTTAAGCATGAATGATTTGTACAGATTCTCATGATGGAATACCATGTTGAATTTATTCAGGAGCCTGAACATCACTGTACATAATCTGATATAGATGGCGACTAGTCGTAGCATAGTGTGTTGTTCATAGTCCAAAAATCAGAATCATGTTTAACTCGCATCTGTTCTAGGGAAGTACTTTAGCAGATTGGATCTTATCATTAGACTGAAGGAAAACCTTCGTATAAATGGATTATACGAATGGCGTCCTTTATGGTCATGGTTATATGAAATATGAAATCAAAGACATGAAGGTGTCCTGAAACAAACGGAATGAATCTCACTGAATGTGTTTTGCCTGTCTCACGCGGACCGAAACCTGTGTGTCCAACGCGAATAATACGCCAGTGATGATATAAAATTTCTGTGGCCTGATTCATGGCAAAAAAAAATCGGTATACCCATTGTAGGGTACCCTGAATTTCTTCGTGCTATTGTAGGAGATAGACGTGAGTCATGTGTCTTGACTCGTATCTTGAGAAAATATGCGTATGACATGTGTCTTGACTGACGTCTTGACATGTGTCTTGAGTAAATATACGTGAGACATGTGTCTTGACTGATGTCTTGACATGTGTCTCGAGGTGTGAAATGAATAAAACTGAAACTCTTACATAATCATGCCAAAATTGACGAATCAGATGGACTGCTGACCCTTAGTATCTTTGATCGCGTCCGTATCTGAAGTTCTCTTGTGATTGTTGGAATAGTTGTTGTGATGGTAGTGGTTACTATTGTCTTATCTGTCAGTTCCATGACGGTCACTCTCATGACTGTGATTCATGAAATCATTCAGCTGAGTGGCCGGCTGGTACCGGTTCCCACTCATATGATTGAAAGACAACTGGATGAAGTGTGACATATGACAAAATAAGGACATGATTGTGATGGAAATCGTCTGGTGGTGAAGCATCTTCTCGTCCGATCGCTTCAATCTAACGCCTTTGTTTTCGTCTTGTAGGATCTCCAGGTTGTGAACCTCATCAGCATCTCGTAGCGTCTCCAACTAACCAGCAGCATCAACCTTCAGTAACATCTCCAAGTTATGAGCGGCATCAGCATCTTGTAGAACATCAACAAGGAAATACGCCTGAGATGATTTAGAATCGACTAGTGAATACTCATGGAGTATTGTAAGTGAAATACACATGGATTATGGTACGTTTAATACACATGGAATACGGTACATGGAACACACATGAATATGGTACATGGAGTACACCTGGAATGCACATGAAGTGATCGGTATGAGGTCGACCATCTAACATGATTTTAAAGGAAATTTAATTGGTTAAACGGTTAGAAGACCAGAATGGACTGAGCATCATGATAGCCTAGCAACTTCAGCATAGACATCATTCTGGTCACATAGAGAAAACACCCAGAAGGGTGGTGGATCGAAATTCAACAATGATTTGCATGAAAGCATGGTTAATGAAAACAAACCATGACTATCATAAAAACAGTATTTAATGAAATCTTCCAATGTCTAGCATGAGGGCATGCTCAACATGATGAGAACATAATCCGCATAAGGATACTTAAGACATACTCAACACGAAGATGAAACAATCATGAAAAATCTTGGAATGAAATTAATCGTGAGGGAGCATAAAACATAATCAGCATGAAAATGAAGTTAACCATAATAGTATGAAAACATAATCGACATAAAGATCATGAAAATTTTGATGAGGGACATGAAATAGATATGACTGTAATGAAATGAAATTTGAAAATTACTGGTGTGAACGATTGGAGTCGGCTCACAAAACAAAATTGATATGATTAATCTGATTAGAGCGTAATATAAATAAACATGAAACAAAATTTTATGCAATAATCATAAAAAAATTATGCGTGAAAACAGTGCATGAATGCATGATGTAGTTAATAAAACTTTTATATGCGCGAGGGTAACGCCTATGGTCAGTTCACCCAAAACAAAAGACATGGCGAGGGGACGCCTATGGGTCGGTCCAAAGATAAAAGTTTCGATAAAAGCACATACGACTAAATAGGACCAGTCCTGTACCAACCATTACTTAGTCAAAATTCCTGTAACAATGATACATGAAACATAAAATAATTAAACTTAACAGAAAAACATTTATGTACCTAATTATGAACTACTGGGGTTCAGTCCACATAGCCACAGTTCACAAGGAACATCATGCATAAACAATGACACAAACTAAGTATGGATGATGGTTGTTCAGTCCATATTAGTAAAAGCAATACTGATGAAAACATCATGGTTAAAACAACAAAGTGCTGAAAACATCATGATTAAAACAACAAGGTGCTGAAAACACCAATACGTGAAATAACAAGCGTTTGCTTAGGAAGCTCCTGGTGACTACCCACTAGTCACAGGTCACGTTTTAGAGCCTACAAGTCGAAGCCTTGGCTCTGATACCATAATTGTAACACCCCACTTTGATAAGTGGACCGTACGCGTAATTTTAGCGTGTCATCAAAGCATGCAAGGTAATATGTAGTAAAACATACATGACCATAGGGAAAACCTGAATCAAACATCGAATCCCAAACATAAGCCCATAACATAAATAAAGTAAAGGAAATGAGAAATGACAAAACAAACATAAGTATATGAAGGCAAAAAGGATAAGAAGCCTATGGCAGCTTCCATCCTATGCACGTCCTCCAAATGCTCAAGTCTGTCCTTGGGTACCTGCCGTTTTGGGACATGGAAAGCAAAGTAACGGCTGAGCAAAACGCTCAGTGCATGGATGTACGACATAATATGAATGACTGAGCATAACAAAGACTTAATAGTAGCGGAAATGTATAAGTTCTAGAAAACCTGGTATAACTTAGTAAAACTGGTTTTATAGTTTGAAAAGTCTTATGTTTATCTTATGAATACTGTATTACATGTAAACCAAAAGCCAATATAGGTCATGAAGTATTAACGTGCATGAATACTTAGAGGGTGACCTCATCATGCAATTAGAGGGGTTGCCTCTAATTAATTTAAGTCTGGGTAGGAGGGATCAGCTCCTTGTGAAGGATGCAAGGCACACACCTCATTCACCTGAATAATCTGCAAAAACATTAACCTAGGATGCACCCATACGCCCCACATGATAATATAATAATATGGCCAAAACTGAAAGGGAAGCCACGAGCTATCACTCCGCCGTGGTGAAGTCATAACACCGGTGCCTCCAGTGTTATGGTTATGGTACCTCCATAACTAGGTGTAACTCGTCATGCATGTATATGGCTTAGGCATTTAAAACTAAACATAAGAAAATCAAAACATATAAACATATACTGGGAAAACATTTGGTTGCATACGGGGAAAATCCTAATAAGGAAAGAATGTCCATACTGAAGGACAAAGAATTCGTACCTTGTGTCCAATGAATGGAAAAGAAGAACGAAAGAAAGTCCTACTCCGATCTCACTAATGCTACATAAAAGGGTACATGTATAAGTATTCTGTTTACTGCGTACATAACTGATTCTGGTATGTCTTAGCTTGTTTTATATGTTTTAGTCTTGTTTTACTGTTTTTAATATTATATTGTATTTATCATGTGTTTTAAGTATTCTGATTAAGTATTAACTGATATTCTTGTATTATTATACTTGTAGTGTTATAATAAGTAACTTTATAAAAATAGCAGGTTTCCTAAAATAGAAAGTTTCCAAAAGTAGATTAACTTCTTAAAATATATAAGTTTCTAAAAATAGAAAGTTTCCAAAAATAGTAAGTTTCCTGAAATAGAAAGTTTCCATATTTAGAAATAAGCTGGATTAATAAGCTATTAATATAAGCTTAGTTTTATTGATTAAATATACTAAGTCATGTGATTAATAGTATAGTTTATTAATAATGCAAGTTAAAATAAATAAACTATAGGTTATATGATTTAATTATATATAAGCATGATTTAATTAAATTAAAGTGTAAATTAAAGTGTATAAAATACTTAGGTTAAACATGTATTAATATTTATATTAATATAATCTAAGTCATGATTATTAATTAATTATATCTCATGTTTAATAATTAATTAATTACTATAGTCTAAATTACATAAATAAATACTTAGGTTAAAATCATGTATTATTAAATAATAATAATAAACCTAAGTCCATGTTTTAATTAAATTAATTATATGCCATGTTAAACTAATTTAATTAACTTGTAAAATATATATACTTGTAAAACTAATTAAACTTGTAAAAATAATAAATCGAACCCGTGTATTATTTTTATTAACCATGCCGTGAACCGAACCCGTGAAACCCGTGAACCAAACACCCCTAAAAACAGTGGCAAACCGGCTTAAGTCGGTTGCCCCTGTTCTCGGCAAACTGCCACCGGCTGCTTCCGGTGGTCTTTGTCTCTCGGCTAGCCGCTAACCAAAAGGGTTCCCACCGGCAATAGCCGGTGGTTCCCCCTGCCTGCCTGCGGTTCCTACTGCTTTCCTAAAACAGCCACCGGCTTAAGCCGGTGGTGCTTGTTTATGTTGCCGAGACCCAACCAAACCACAAGATACCCCCGACGCATGTCGGGGTGTCTTGTCACTGCTGTCGACCGAACCAAACACCACACCGAGACATGGGTCTCGGTTGGTGTGTGAACCAACGACACCGAGATCCCTTGGCTCTCGGTTTGTGTGACGGCCGAGACAAACAACCCAAAAACACCCTTAATTATTTACCCCTTGATCCCATGACATGTTTTTATCCATTTTTTTATTTTATTACATGTTCATGTGATGACTAATTAAATAAAAGAAAGAAAAAGAAAAGGGCTTAAGAATTACCAAACACGTGGAATGAATGAACAATGATTACACGAACACACCCTTAATAGTTCTTGAACAAAATCAAACCAACACACCGCTTTGGTGTGTTCTTGCCGCCTGCCAAAAGAGAGAGAGAGTGATATTAGGGTTTTTAATTTTATTGAAAATCTTATGTGAATGAAAGTTTTCCTTAACTGTTATTTAAGTAAAAATCAAACATGGGCTGGGCCTCTCTCTTCTTCTTGTGCCACGGCTTGTAGGGCCCACCAAGGGAAACCCAAAGCTTTTTATCGTGTTCTAATATTGTGTGTTCATGTGTTCGTGATTACGTTACGTTATTATTAAATATTCATGTTATTATAGATACTTGTACGTACAATATTAATCGTGTTAATAACATACGTAAATACATAATTATATGCTCGTGATTCTTAGGTTCATGATTTCATGTTCGTGATTATAATTATCGTTGATGATAATTATCGTGTATTAACACGTACTTAATACTTATCGTGTAATAACACGTACGTAATTCTTGTAACTAATATTCGTGACACGTGTTCATGTTATATAAGGAAAGTTTTAATCTTGTACGTACGATTATAAGTGTACTGTTCATGGTAAAAGCATGTGGGTTTTACATTATCAATTACTAAGAACCCTAATTGAAAAAATTAATCAAAAATTTAAAACTAAAAACTAATAAAATTAAATGTATTTGAATTAAAGATAAAAAAATTACCCTTGACATGATCTCGAGTGTGAATTGGAGTAGGAATCGAAAATATCTTTGGTGATGATTAAAAATCGTCGGGTGGGTTTGTTTTTTGTTTTTTTTCAAATGAGAAAAATGAAGTATGTACAAAAAAATCCGCCCATAAGTGCGGCGCACATTCTATGCTTACGGACCACTTTTTTGTTTTTAAGTACACTAGACTCAAGATTTCAAAGAAAACCTCCAATTCATTCGATTTTATAAAAGAAAAATAACAAGACCACAAGGGAAAACATTCCCTTCTTCTAAGACCATCCTAAAACTTCTAGGACTCTTAGATTTCACTTCGTTTTATTCGTTATCTACATACAAAAGGTAAAAATACATAAAGTAACTAGGAGCCGATGATGCACTCCTCATTTCCTCCATTTCTTTAGTTATAGCAGAAGTTTAGAGGTGACATGATATCACTCTCCGTGTAACGTCCCGAGACTTCTCTATTGCTGTCTTTTGTCTCGTATACCTTCTCGTACCTCTTTCCACATGGATCAATAATGACCATGGCAACATACCATTCACTATCTCCATCTTTAGCAATGTTTTCAAACTCTCGCTTGTTCCCCACTTGCGAATCTTTGTATTTCAATGAGACGGGAAGTGCTCCAAGCATCCCCACAATTTTCTTGTATACACAAATGTCAAAGAAAGGGTTATGGTAGCTTATTTCACTTAGTGAAGCATTAAAAAGTTCTTCCGATTCCGTCCATGGTTGCAAATGTGGACCATAAATCAGCATACCGTTCTCATCACTTTTCACGGTGTAGTGCTTATCATCTTCATCATCACTATCATTATGTTTATTTGCTTTTAGCACATTATAGTTTTGGTGGACAAACCCATCAAAGCTAGTCATGATAGCTTTTCCAACATCTACGTTTGCACCAATGATGTGCAAAAATTTCCTTCCTACCACTAGTTGAATATCTCGATAAACAAGAATGTCGACAAGCATGAAATCAGCTAGTAGTGTAGTTGTTCCTACTTGGTAAACAACTCCAAGTAAATGTCCAAATCCCTCCGCATAGGAGTGATCAAGCATTTTGATATGATCAAACCTTGGTTTGACTCTACCAACATCTAATGTTTTGAAGATTCTAAATGGCATAACATTAACATTTGACCTGGTATCAACCAAAGCATTATAAGTAGTCTTACCCTCCAACCTTATTGGTAGGATAAAGTACCCTGGATCTTCTTTTTCAGCATTACATTGTTCTCACGAAGCATTTGGATAGCCACATCTTCATACTCCGGTGTTAATCCATCTTCAATTTTCAGTTTGTCGAGTAAGACCCCAACAATCATCTTGTATTTATCACTATATTTCAAGGTTTCAATGATAGGTCGATTCATGTTCAACAACATGACCCTTTCTTCAATGTCCTGTTGCAATTCATCTATTGATAGTTCTTCTCTAGTCAAAGGCTTGTTAATAGTGAGTTAAGGTCCTTCACCATTATAGCTCAACTTGTAAGCGTGGGTGGGTTTCTTGCCTTTGTTTCTTTTGTTTTTCGCCATGCTACAAACAAATATAGGAGCATCAATCTCCTCGGTTTCAATAGGTGCAAATTCATCAAAATTGAGGTGATCAAGTATTTCATCAATCTCCCCAAAGTCTAAGCTTTCATGCACTTTTGGCCATAAAGTAAGTATGCCACAAGTGATGTCAATTTGTGCATTGGCTTGCTTCAGGAAAGATCTCCTAAAGATTTCACACGGTTCACAATCATTCTCCTCTCGATCGACGAAGAATTAAACGAAAAACAATTCGTCTTTAATCATGACAATGAGCTTTTTATCTATCTCCTTGTCTCCATTACGATGAGTTTTGTAGGTTAAGCCAAGCTCAACTACAAATTCGTTACAAATTAAGCTTCTTTCCATCTCCAAGTCTACTTGCCCATTATAAGCAAATTTTCCTTCCACATGGCAAGGCATCGGGTACTTTTCACTAGGTGCCAACTCTTCCAAACGATAGAAAGTTAAGACCTTTTGAACTCCGCTATCGGCTGAGTCCTTACATGCAGATCCTGTCCATTCTCCTTCTAATTCAATCTAGTCAGTGAGACTAACATGCTCATCCACTCTTAAGCATAGTCTACCCAATCTAGTGTTTGGATCCATCTCAATCTTAAAACAACAACACATCAAAAGAAACATTAGTATGTTAGTGCCATAAAATCCAAACAATATTTCTTACCCTATAGTTCTTAGGAAACCCATTAGTTTTAATGAATATCTCCGTTTGAGTGTGTTATACGCAAATTCTGCTTCCTGCTTTTCCAGTTGTGCGGCGCACAATTGAGAAGTGCGGCGCACTTTTGCGCGACACTATAAAACCGGCGCACAATTGTGATGTGCAGCGCACTTTCTACGAAAAAACATTTGTTCACAATTTTAAAATTTGTAAGCCAATCAAACCAAGTTATAAGACATTTTCCATAGCAATTTCTTAACAATTAGTCAAAATAAGAAATTATGACCAAGTTTAGCAATATATCTATAAGTGTTTTGCAAGAATAAGTCATTTTTTTATTTTCATTTGTTTTCTAATTTTTTTGTATTTTAAGGATAGCTAAAATTTCATAAAAATTACCACAAACCATGATAAATATTAAACAAGACATAGCAAAGCAAATTATTCTACCAATGAGTAAATAAAATAGAAAATAAAATTTTGAAAGCAAATATTTTTGGTTTTTCTTAAAATGCAATATTAACAAACACAAAAGCTCAAAAAGCATAAGTACACACAAAGCAATTCTCATGTTTTCAGCAAGTAAAAGGTTTTGGTGGTGTTTTGGGATTGTTTCTACCAACATTTTTGCAAATTCGAGAGTAATGTGCGGCGCACTTGTAGAAATGTGCGGCGCACTTTTGGGAAGTTTTGTTAAAAACTTTTTCAAATTGACAGAAATCTGTACGGCGGGTTTAGAAAGTTTCTGTTTACCAAGTATTTTAGAACTTTTAAACTAATAACAAATCAATCCCCAGCAGCGGCGCCAAAAACTTGATGTTCGTTTGCAAGTCTTAAATTTTTATTTCAAGATTTTACCACACAACAGACTAGAAACATAAACACGGGAAATTATACCCTATCATGTATAGCATAGTGTTGAGGGAAGTCCAGTTCGTTCCACGGGATTGGTGTTATAGAATATAAAATAATTACCTCTAGAGTGTCACAAGTTATAAATATATGCTTATCAATTGGTTTTAAAGGTGTGTTTGGTTAAGGTCACAAACATATGAAAGATAGGTAGCAATGATGAATATGAGCACATAAACAATGTAAGACAACATGCCGATTACTAGTCGTACACGCAACATCTAATCAATATAACAAAAATCCGACTAAAGATCATGTCATATCAAAAGCATTAAGAATGGTTTACGCTTAATTTCTCGATAACTAAAGTAATAGATGAGATTAGGCAAGAGTTGTTATATGTTTTAATCCGCTAATCGCGACAAAAGTGAATAACGAGATTCATTTACTAGATGACATGAAATTCATCCATTCACATGAGTACTAGTCATGATCATGAATAAATCTAACATATAACAATGTTCTTAGATAATAACATATAATACAAAAGCATCTAAATCATACTCATAATCAAGAACCAAGGAGGAAAATGTGCCGCACAAAACTAATTGTCCTCCGTACTTTACCCTCGCAAAGAAATAAAATCTATCTAATCATAATAATGTTAATCCTTAACCATTTGCACAACAAACTACTCCATAATAACAATAAAAATAATCATCTCAACAATATGTAAATCAAAGGAAATGAATAACATAATTAAAATAAAATTTATACCAACAAGAGTATCAAATCAATACTTGCTCCGAAAGAGTTATAAGCTTTGTTCCAACTTATTACAATCAACAGCAAGTTCTTAGTCTCTTGCTACAGCAACAATGGTATGAACCAACTAAGGTTCACCTTTGTTCTAATAACAATGATCAAGGATTGAAAGAATCCTTGATTAAATCAAAACCTTATAACAATAGACAATGGAGTATGAAATTCTGTGTTTTAGCCTGCCGTTGGGTTCAATATATAACCCAAATTTCGTTACTAAAAATTCTTGGAGCAAGCTAAGAGTTCTCCCATAATTTCCATGCATCACTTAATATGTGTAACTGCAGCAAAATGTGCGCCGCACTTTGTCAATTGTGCGTCGTACTTCCGTGTTGTAAATGTGCGCCGCACTTTGGATAGTTCTCTAAAATCGTAGTACATTGAATGTGCGCCACACTTTCTCAGTTGTGCACCGCACTTTGGCTCTTTTTCAGCCCAATTTATTTTCTAGTCCTTTTCTTTATATTTCTTAATTCCTTTTCTTCATAGTTTCACTCCTTCACTACAATCAAAATAATACTCATTATTACTACCAATTCAACACATAATTTATTTATTTATATAGAAAACAAGGACAAATGCATCATTACAAATATGTATAAATGAGGCGTTATCATTTGCCTTGTTATTCAAGATTTGTGTAGTAAAATTAAATGCTAGGATTTATGAGGTATAAGACAAGGATTTGGTGTATTGAATGAGGCTTTTGTGAAGATCTATGTTGAAGTATATGTATGTCGTAGGTTTTAGATGAAAGGAAATGAGATTGTGGCTTGTGGTGATGGGCTTGTACACGCATGAAAGAGGAATGGGAGATCTAAGATAGATCTTAGCAAATCTAAGTACTATATCCTAAAATCTTTCCTAATATCACCTAGGGTACAAATCCTTAATGAGCATGTTGTACATTTCCCTTTTGTTCCATGTCGTGGTCACGGCATATGGGGAGTCAAGGGGAGACATAGTTCCCAAATAGTGCCAAGTATAAATGTTTATGTTGTACAAGGTTTGAAAATAGCAAGTGGTTTAGTCTAAGGTTTTTATATAAGTGTATAAGTTGATGGTTATGGTATTTGGCTAGTGTACGTGTTTAGGATAGATTTGTATTTGATTTTGGTATTTCTAAGGAGATACTAAGGATCTAGGTAGAATATTGTAAGTACTAGTTTAGATCTAAGGTGATTTGGTTAAGGTTTAGGGTTCATAGTGAAAGTATATGTAGTGTATATTAAAAGTGTATCGTTTAGGTAAAAATAAAATGTGACACTTGTTGAAATGTATAAAAATAGTATGTGTGATGTTGAAATATAAAAAAAGTGGCTTTTATTGACTTGTAGTATTTCTTATAGTGTAATATATGTATGTATGTATATATATATATATATAATATATATATATATATATATATATATATATATATATATATATATATATATATATATATATATATATATATATATATATATATATATATATATTATAGTTGGTTTAGACACTTGGTAAATTCAAATAAATGTGATCATGGTTTTTAGATATTATAAATCTAAAATAATGTGATGTAAATGTCCATGAGTTCTATGTGTCTTAGAAGTCGCCAAAGTGATCAATTGATTGATTGTATGTTCATAATTATATAAAATAATATGAAGAGTTCCCGTGATCAAATATTTGTATGCTCATGCGTGATGTAAGTGAAAGACTGAAATTTCATGCAAATGTGATAATATATATATAAAATCATGAGGTGACGTGTACAGTGATGTCATCCTAAAAATGAAAATTAAGGGTTTTACACATACTAGTTCAGGCGCAAGCAAATGAGTCTTATTCTATCGCAACAGGTATGTAACCCTCTTGATATGCATTTTAATTAATTATCAAAACGTGACTTAAGATAATACTTAATTTATTTTAATCAACTCAAGACTTAAACAAAATCTTTCTTTTGTTCTAAGATAATTTCGGCAGCTGATGAGACTGCAATTATACATAGTCTCATCATCGGGCTTAAAATGCTATAAAATGTCATAAAATACCGAAAAATATGCTTGTGTTTGTTCATTGTGTATTGTAGATACGGATATCATGAAATCAACAAAAAATCAAAAGAAACAAGCAAAAACAAACACGGGAAACGAAGCCGCACAAAGAAACGGAATTTCTAAAGAAGTCCTTGAAGTTTGAAGATTTGTCAAGAATGGTCCCTCAACTATTGAATACTTGTCACTTTTGACCCTTGTAAATATCATTTATACAAGTTTGATCCTTAAAGTTTCAAGAAATGTTAATAAAATCCCTTGATGAATGCCAAAATTACACTAATGGTCCTTGTTCTAAAACTTATCAAGTTGAGGGACTACATTTGTAATTATTCCAAAGATGATACAAAAGGGAAATGGAGAATGCAAGCTGAAAAAATCATACGCCAAGTTTATGGGAGTCCAGGGACCTGTTTTGCCATATCATATACCCAAAACCATATATATAACCCGGGCCCTATACCCAATCCACTACCAAACCCCAAAGCCCTCCTACCCTGGCCCATTATCATTCTACCCAGTCCACCAACACCTTAAAACGTCACTTCCCTCACCACGTTACCCCCTATTCAATAACATTTTGTAAGCCCCCATTTACCTGGTAAACACCCCTCCATTAACCTAAACAAAATCAAAACACCTAATGTAGCAAGATAAACCCTAAAATCTAATCTCACTCAATACACAAAATCAATCTTTAATCTTTTCTAGATTAATAGTATACCATTTTTAAGCCATTCCTCACTCAAAAACCCCACTCCAGCTCACCCGTGTGGCCAGCTGGATGGTCCCCTGCCCCATCGTTTTCTTCCCCATTCCCAAAACAAACACAATCCATGGATGAGGTTGATTGCTTAATTCCCACACCTATTTGGACGTTTGAGATTAATTCCACCAGCTGTATACATCACATGGGCTCTGGCAATCACATGGCACCCTTTTTTACGAAGTTTGAAGATTCAAATAACCAAGGTCATTTTTGGAATATCAGTACTTTAGGGTTTAGCAATAGTTATCTTTCTTCTAGAATCTTGTACCCGTTATATAAGGGACATAGGTGATAGTTTGTTTTCTTTGTTCCAGTTTTTCTCATTTTAAATGTTTTTTCAATAAATAGTTAAAGTCTTGATTAAAACCTTGCTTTGAGAATACACTGAGTTCCATCTTTATTTTTTTAATATAATCAGATTACTTTCTTATGCAAGTTTAGTTGATAGTTTATCAAAGTTATTTTTTGTGTTCAAAAATTCTTGGCATAAAAATTAGTTTTGAGAACCAAAGCTTCATTTTGGTTGTGTAGGTTTTGACAAACCAAGCACAAACTAGTATTAACCGTTGTTAACTTAAGTTTTTTTACCATTTATTGTTTGAAAACAATTGCCATTCCAAGTTTTTTTTATAAAAGCACAAGCTCTTAAGCCAGCTTATTTATAAGCTGAGCTCATAAGCTTAGGCTTTTCCTTGCTTCACTTTTTCTTGTTTTGCTTGTTTGTGTATGTGTAGGTACACACAAAGGAATCAGATTAGTGGTTACCTTTTTTTATTTGAAGACATATTTGGTCCTTTCTCTCTACAGTAGTCATAAGCTAATCTCATAAGCCCTTTTAAACTTACACAAACCAAAAAGAAGGCATCGGTAATCATCTCTTGGCCTAAACAAGGCCAAGATTGGTAACCTGCTTGAACCCTTTTGATTTTTAGTAGGTTTATTAAGTTCTATGTGAATTGCTCTTGGATGTTTGTCTTTGATAGTGTAGTGTTTAATATGTGTTTTATGCATGTTGTATAAGTTTTTAAGTCATTTTGAGTTGATTTACAAAAGTTTGCTTTGAGAAATCTGTTAAATAGAAGTTAAAATGGGTGTTTGGGATTGCACTTTGTTCATGTGTTGGTGACAAGCAGTGATACAAGTTAGGTCCTATGCTCACTTAGGTTAGTTGTAGTCAATTTATGCTTTGTTTCAATTTGGTGGAATAAAAATTCAAGTTTGCAAGTTTTCATTAAAAACTGTCAATTGGATATTTAAGATCTTGTTTCTGTGATTTTGCTCATGAAAACTTGTTATCTGTTGGAATAGGTCTAGATATAGGGCTATGTATATGCTCATGTCAGTTTTTGTGTAGATTTGTTGCAATTTTGTGGTTCAAATTTTACCTTTGTGTCAAGCAAACCAATAAACTTCTACTTTTTGCCAGCATAGTACATCAGTAGCGATTTTAGGGGCTTTTTGTTATGATTTTTGGATTGAAATCTTGAATATACTTAGATTTAGGGTTAATCAAGGGGTACACTATTTAGGATTTGGGTTTTGGCAGGTTTTGTGTCTTCTAAGAAGCTTAGAAATTCACTGTTCTACCAATTAGTTCAGCAAGTAGTTTTTCTGCAAGTTTTTTTTTTGTTCTTGCCTGATTGTGGTGTGATTAGTGTTCGATTTGTGTTTCGTGTGTTTGTTATTGACTCCTCACAAGTAAATACTTGTGGGGGTGCCATTTATACCAAGAAAAAGCAACAAACCAGCTCTATACAAGCTTAAAACAGCCCAACACCTTTCTGTGAAGATTGCACTATCAGTGGGAAGAAAACTTCCCACTAACAGCTTTGATCTTTCCCACTTTTAGCAAAAAACCCTATCAGCTTATCCTTAAGCTTATTTTTAGCTTATTTGTTACTTTTTTAGCATTTTCATTTTTCCCAAGTACTTTTAAGTAAAATAGAATTTTAGAAAAAGTTTTTAGATTTTTCCACTGTTCATTTAATTTTTTATGATTATTTTAATTTAAAAAATAGAATTAATTGGTGAAAAATTTTGGAAAAATATTTTTTAGTGTTTATTAAGTGTATTTTAGGTTTACAAGTTATAAAATCTTGGTTTGGACTTTTCATTGATTTATTTGATTTTTAGGGCTTTAAATAGTATTTAAAAATTAAATATAAATTAATTTAAAAAGTTTCAAAAAATTTCTTGATTTTTAAACCCTAGAATTTTTTAGGAAGTTATTTTAATTTTTTGATAATTTTTAGATAATTTTTATTTTCGTCGTGTTTTTACGTTTTACGTTTATTTTTCGTCGTAGTTTAATTAGTAGCATAACTCGTCATTTAATTTTCATCCTTTTCTATCTCAAAAAATAACTAATTCAAACTACGTAATACTATATTTTTGGCACACACACATAGTCCCTTGGAATGAACTCATTTGTCGGTAGTTAGGTTTTCCTAAACTTATTTACTAATACTTCGACATTTGCTTTTGCTTGCTTTTTCCTATTGGTAAGTAAAACATCTATTTTTACTCCATTAATTTTGGCGCCGCTGTCGGGGAGTGTGTGTGCCTATTATACATATCGTGTTTGTGTTAGTAGTGCATTTTTTACTTTCTTTTTTTGGGAAGCGTATATATCGTACATACTCGTTTTTATTTTTTACTTTATTATAGATATCCAAATAAATCGTGAAAAATTGTTCCTCAATTAACACACACATATTTTTCATTTTATCGTTATCGTTTTCTATTTATGAATAATATATTGTATTACTTATCAAAATTAATAAACAATAGTTATCCAAATACGCGAGAAATCTCACCTTAATAGTGGGCGTTCCGGTCATTATTAAGTGTATCGAATTCAAAACGAAAATCAAAAGCAAAATATATAGATACTCTTAGTTATTTCAATCTTGATTAATACAAACTATAAGGCGGTTGTATTTCACGACCTAAGGAAAAGGCTCTTAAGTGCTTCGCGCCGCCTCATTTTCTCCGCTCGCTTGTGCGTATTGATTTAGTGACGATTAATTAAGGGTTTGCCACTCAAGTATTATTAATCTATTTTTTTAAGCTTTAGTTATTGAACCCTCGAAATGTTTTGGCGTTCGCCAACGTTTCAAAGTCGAACAAAGGTTTTTACTTCACGTAATTGCCTTCACTCTTCTTGTACTTATTAATCGACACCTTTGATTAGTGGATAGTTTTTGTAGATTAATTTCTACGTAACACACCAAAAATCCAAAAAAATTAAAAAAAACAATCAAAAACCAAAAAAAATAAAATTTTAAAAACCCCAAAAAGAATTTTCTTTGCTACCCCCCATACTATGTTTAGTGCATGCGCACTCGATCGAAGGATTATTCTAATTCTAGTGACGTGTCAAATCAACATAATCGAAATCAAAGGAATTGACAACGAAGATGAAATTTAGAAACGAACGTTCCTAATATCGTTGTTGAACCGTAGACGAGATGGCCGAGAATCGTACGATGATGGAGTTGCTCCAAGAACCCACGGAGGGTTATGGAGACGCGATTGTGATTCCCGCAATCGATGCGGAGAATTTTGAAATAAAAAGCGGAATTTTGACATTGATTCAAGCGACAAAGTTTAAAGGTCGTGAGGCGGATAATCCTCACGATCACATTCGGAATTTTAATCGTCTTTTAGCTACGAGCAAGTTTAAGAACGTTGACACCGATGTCATTAAGCTTATGCTTTTTCCATACTCGCTTGATGGCGCCGCCAAGGATTGGTACGAGAAACAATCACCTAATTTCATAGTTATGTGGGACGATCTTGTTTCCAAATTCGTTAATCATTTTTTTCCACCGTCTAAGACCACGTTTTTCAAAAACGAGATGACGAGGTTTGAGCAAAAGCCGAATGAGTCGTTTAGATTAACAAATGAATTTTCCGAGTTATACCAAATCGACACTTTTTATAACGGTCATAATCTTCACGAGCAAGATTTGTTACATTCCGCCGCGGGTGGCAATTTTTTGTGTAAAAATCCAAAAGACGCGTTGATGATTATCGAAAATCGATCTAAGGTTTTTCAACTCCGTAGCACACCGAGTGTTGCCAGTGTCGCCAATGTTAGTACTCCTAATCGTGATATTGAGAGAGTTGACGCAAAAGTCGGTACATTGACAAATGTTTTTACATCGTTCTTGATTGAGATGCAAAAGAAAGACGCTCCCGCCACAATAAAAGTGGCTGAGGTTTCGTGTACGTTGTGTGGTGGACCTCATAATTATTACGAGTGTGAGGCTACGGATGGCCAAACATCTAACGTTAACGCGTTAAATGGAAATTTTCAAAATTCAAATCAAAATAACGCGGGTCCATGACAAGGAAATTATAACCAACACAATAATTATAATCGTGGAAACAATTTTCAAAATAAAGAAGGATCGAGGTGATTATAATCAAGGTCGTAATTTAAGTTGGCAAAATCGAGATTATAATAACAACAATCAAAACTCCAATTTTCAAAACAACAATGGGAATCAAGGTAATTATCAAAGAAATAATCAAAACCAAGGTAACTTTAATTCTAATCAAAATGGTTCTTCAAACGAGTTTCAAGAATATATAAAAACGAATGAGGCTAATGTGGGACGATTAGAGGGACAAATTGGTACTTTGAAAAACGAATTTTCCAACACTTTGAAAGGTCAAAATAGTAAAATTGAACAAGGTCAAAGTGAGATTAAAAGGATGTTTTTGGCAATTATGAACAACCAATCGAGTTCGTCTTCGAGTACATTACCAAGCAACACCATGGTTAATCCAAAGGAACACGTCAAAGTCGCTACATCGTCTAATGGAAAAGGTCATATAATTCCCCCTAACCTTGATGGTTTTAAAGTTGTTCATTCGTCTCTACCCTCGACCTCAAAACGCCTTCGTGTTCAAAGTGGAGGGAATGAACGTGGTGACCAAGGAAAAGAGTTCACATCCTCGTGTACCTCAAATTCCATCCATGGTTCAAAAGAGATTTTTATCGACCTTACAAAAGTTCACCTTGAAGAAGTTTGTGCTTCGATTCTTATTAAAAAGCCTAAAAGGCATATGCCAAGAAAGGAAGAAGATCCGGGCTAATTTCTATTACCTTGTGATTTTTCCGAGATTGAGGGATGTATGGCACTTGCCGATTTAGGTGCTAGCATCAATATCATGCCTCATTCTCTTTGGAAATTACTGAAATTGCCTAATCTTACCTCCACAAACATGACAATCGAGCTAGCAAATTATACGCCATTAAGACCAATTGGAATAGCCGAGGATGTTTATGTTAAAATTGGAAAGTTTAATTTTCTTGCGGACTTCGTCATTTCCGATTACGAGTGTGACCCTAAATCTCCCATTATTTTAAGTCGACCATTTTTATCGATGGCTCGATTCGTAATCGCCGTTCACGGTGGGAAATTAACTATGAAATATGGTGAAGATGAAATGGAATTTTTCGCGAGTAAATCCCAAATTCAAATGATCAAAGTAAAACTGAGGTTTCAAAATTTAATAATTTCAAAGGACACACTTTAGCAGAAAAATGAGGCTTGATACGTGTTTTGAAAGAATTAAAAAGAACGGTTTTTGAGATGAGGATTTTAACGATAAAGAATACGTTTACCTAATCGATAAAAGAATTTGTAGATTTATGGACGATGAATCATTTTGGGACATATTCGACGAACCAAACGAACAAACAATTCAGGAGGGTAACGTTAATTCCATCACGACAATGACAAATATGGATTCGTTTTCACCACCTTCGAAGGACCAAGGCTTTGAGGCCCAAACTTCTAAGCCCATTGAAGTACCTCCTACTCCTAGCCCAAAATCCACTAAGGCTAAGGAGGTGTCCTAACCCAATGCAATTTCACCCATCATGGAAGAGTCACCTAAGCCTTGTAAGACCATCGTTGTGACTCTCGAGCGAACCTCTCGAGAACTTGCTCACATCGACACTTTCTTTGATGACGATGGTGATTTTGTCAAGATCGAGCATGTACTTGCTAATCCATCATCCATCTTCGAGGATTTACCCTTTGATAAATCTTCAAATGAAGATGATGATTTCATGTCGGAAATTTCTAACGATGTTGAGAATGACGACACTTGCACCACGTTCTCGAATTCCATATATGAACGTATTTTTCATCATAATCCCATTTTTGATGAAGGGATCGAGAACATTGATGACCATATCATCGATCCTCCTTCGTTTCACAATTGTGATGATGAAGAATTCTTTAAGGAGGTCGATGATATTCTTTCTATAGACACGAATCCCATTCTCGAGGAGTTACCTTATAAACACACCTCGTTTGAGATTGAAGATTGCCACATTCTTGAGGATTTAATTCAATACAATCCCCACAAAATAATGATGGTTTTGTGATTGATCGTGATCTCTTCGAGAGAGTTTCTAAAATTATTCATGGGGGGAACGACAAACCTTGGTTTGACGATCCTATCTATAAAGAAGAAATTGATGAGATCGATGATTTTGAGGATGACATTTATGTTTACCCCGAGGGGGCGGTGTTCTTTATCGACCATCGTTTTGAGAATTTATATAATCTACCTCCCCCCACCCACGACATTAATGTGAGAATTTTTAACATGAGTAATATTGATTTTGAAACGCCAAATATTTTTGACATAATAAAATCGGGGTTTCGACGATTCCAATACCGATAGCAGCTCCTGCCAAAGCAATTGTAGCATCTCTGGCCCCTATTAGTTTTGCACCTTCTAACATCTCGAGTTGATAATTATCCTCACGTTTTTTCTTTTTCATTCACGATTTGATGTTCTATATTCCTCTCTAGTCTAGATTCCTCGTCGATTCTTCCCCTCGTTCTTAATATCATGGACATCTCACTTTTCCATGCAACGCATTCTTTTCGATCTTGTACTCGCTTTCTTCGCATAGGCTAGACAAGCGGTATACTGAAAACCAACCCAATCTCGATGAAAAAAGGATAAGCAAATGTTTTTAAATGACGAAAAAGGAAAAGATCTTAAATTTAATTTGAATGATGTTCCTACAATTTTAACTCCGTCATCACCATGTGTTTTGAGTGCTACAAGCTCGTCTACTCCTTTTGACGATGCTTTGTGTGGGGTAACCCCCTTATGTTTGCTCACACTTTTCCACCCAGGATGAGATATTCGATCCCGGAATCGCAGTTTTATGGAAATCTCGGTCTTCCATCGATGCAATAAATGGAAAAACTTTCTATTTGCTTGGTGTGAGTCTACCTCGAGTAGCTCAATGATTAGCCCCATCCATTGACCACCCTTCTATTTCTTCTCATCTATTTTCTTCAAAACCTTTGGGTTTTTGCTTACGGTTGGAGTAGCGTTGTTTCGTCTTTCGTCCGAAAACGAGGACGCTATCTTTGACCCCGGTATACGTTTATCGGGTTTTTAAGTACTCTACGTACTTTTGGGCCTTGTTTATCATATAAGCCCCACAAAAAATGTTCAAACCATGATAATCCCTAAATGATCACATTTATGGGGATTTGAGTCGAGCTCTTGACTCGTTTATCAAAAGCGAGGTGCCTCGTAGGGGAATTTTCATGCTTATTAATAAGTGTGAAAACACTTATCCATTTACTACTTAGTTATAATATTAACCAAGCTAAAACGTGTATTTTATGTCGTAAATGTCTGAATTATGCGTGGTTTATGTTTTTGTTGTGATTTAGGACCAAAATGTGAAAAGGCAAGAAAACATGGGCTTTCACGGGCTTTTATCGAAGAAAAAGACAAAAGACGAAGTCAAAAAATCAAGAGTGCAAAAAGAACGGAAGTCCAAGGCCTATTATAAAGATTTATCGAAGAAAAAGTCTAATTAATGAAGAAATTAGAAGACGAGTTCATTTTATTTATTGACAAATCCCGAGACAAAGTCAAGAATGACGAGTTTATTGTCAAAGACTAAAGACGAAAAGACAAAAAGAAAGAAAGAAAGGAAGCATCCCACCACCTACCTTCCACTCCTCCTATAAATACTAACCCTCCTTCTCATTTTGGAGTTGTTAGCTATTTGACACATAGCTCTCCACAATTTATTTACATACACTTTCATATTGTCAATTTACTTTATTTTCTTTAATTTCAAGTTATTTCCAAGTAAGTTTTTAATTTGTGTTGTTGAATCTTTACTTTTAATCAAGTTTTTCATAATCATTCTCATTCTTCTCTTCTTGTTTTTAAAATCTATTGTTTTGTTTGATTAATCTTAAAGTTTTCATCTTTATGTTTAATTTGATTAAAGTTCTTATTTTTT
This sequence comes from Glebionis coronaria, assembly GCA_025667525.1. Classification (NCBI taxonomy): domain Eukaryota; kingdom Viridiplantae; phylum Streptophyta; class Magnoliopsida; order Asterales; family Asteraceae; genus Glebionis; species Glebionis coronaria. The sequence goes on along the minus strand of CM046880.1, from coordinate 247,758,752 downwards.
TGTTATTTTTTCGAAAAGTTTAAGTTTTATCTTTTATTTAGTGCCCGCTTTAATTTTTACCTCGTTCGGTTTTAAAGTACCCACTTAGTCCTATTTCCTCCTTTTTCATTAGGTTAATTTTATTTTCAAGTCGAAAGTTAATTTCCTCTTTTAGTTTTATTTTTATTAATTATTTTGTTTTAATTTACGTTTTATTATTTGTTTTGCTCCTTTATTATTAGTTATTTGTTTTTGGCTTATTTTTATTACTTTTTTCATTTTACCTTTTAAGTAGAAATAGATAACCAAACCTTCTTTTATTCACCAATGACGACTGAGTTGCACGATTAACGGTAATCAATTCGAAAAGACTGGTTTAACGAATCTTTTTCATCCAAGAAAATATCAATATAACTTATCCTTGTAAATATTATTTCTTTCTAATAGTGTAATGCGGAGACTTGTGCTCTTCCAACCTTTGTTTCGTGGTTGTTTGTGATTGTGATTTTAGGAATCATCATCATCGTTGAAGCCTCTCGTGTTCGTTTTATCTATCACTTGAGCTTCGATCGTTGCCTTTGAAGATTTCGATATCCGATGATATCCTTTTACGTTCTAACTTTTATCTTTGGCATAATTCATAAACGTCTATATATTATTCGTTTTACCCTTTCCATGCTCGAGATTAAGCGTTTGACTTTTCGTCTCTAGTATGGGGGTGTTTCACCGTTAGACTCGAAACATTAAGGACAATGTTTAGTTTTAGTATGGGGGTGAATAGATACTTCACTTTGCTTACGTCATCACGCAATTCAATTTTCATCTTTTTGTTATCATTTTCTTGCTATATAAGGCTAAAAATGGCCAAATTTTAATGTTTTTCTCGTTTTTCATAAGTGTTTAAGACACGAATGTAGGTTTTCCGTTGGTGAGAATAAGAGTAATTTTTTACTCGATCGTGCGTGTTGAGCATTTATCTTCGATTCCTTAAGTATATTAGGCTAAGTCTAATTAAATTGAGGACGTGAAATGATAGCGTTAATTATAAGTTATTATGCTAAACGTAGAGTACTCGTATTCTTTCAAAAACTCATGTGCTTTAATTATTTGCTTTTTCTCCCAACGTTTTTATATTAAATTTTTAATAAATAGGTTGAGGGTTTTCTATTAACTATGATCCGGTGGTCTAGTAGGGTGGTATATGGTGGTGGTAGCCATTGTTGAGTTAGAAAGAGAAAGGTTGGATGTAGGTGTTTATAGAGAAAGAGAAATACAAAGTTTATGAAATGAAAATGGGAAAAACACAAATAGCAACCCCTCCTTGGAAGCCTTGGAGGGGTATATATAGTCACTCACGCGCCTACACTATACATATTTTCCTAGTCTAGTCTTTGCGTGAGTGACTATGATAACTAATGGGAATTCTTAAATGTCGTCACATAAAGTGAATTTCCAAAAATCTTCCCCCATGGGACGACGTGTAGAATTCCTTACAATATTTTTCCTAACAAGTACATAATGATTAGGAACAAGAGCTTTCATGAAGCGTCTAATGCTGATGATGTCTTCTGAGGCCTTTGACTTCAAGTCTTCACTTTAAAACGACTCATCTTTATAGTAACTTGTAGTAGAAATATTGTAACGGCACGAGCTAAGTAATCCATATACTTCTGGTTAAGGAGAAGCTTCTGAATTAACTTCCCCCTAATTCATGCCACATCTTCTTGATGTAGAAGCTTTTTAATAGCTTCCCCCTAAACCGACAATCCTCATAAGCATTTTCAAAGCCTTCAATAAAGCTTAGAATGATTAAGCGCACAGCGGAATTTAACAAGCAAACCCCATCATATGAAATGATAATGTTGCTATGAGTGATTGAAAGTTTGGGGCACACCAAGTAGATCAACGTCTATTTTCACGCTTGAATAATTCTTCTGAATTTTTCTTCCCCCTGAAAGTTCAAGTTATGCATACTAGAAAGAATCAAGCCATTTATTCCCCCAGGTAGTTGAAGAAAGTAAACCAATCCCATGTATGAAGCTCAAATACTAAAGTAGACACTTTATCCCATTCATGAAGTTGACATCGTAACACCAGAGTCAATTAAGTCCCGGAAATGCACATATCTTCTTTCGTAGATGCACCAGAGTCAATTAAGTCCCAGAATTGCATATCTCTCCATATAGGATAATGATGATGAATAATTGCAACATCAAAACAATTAAACATCGAACAATAGTGTACCGTTTAGAGACTGATAACGCCACGAGTTAAAACACTGATTTTCTCTGCGGTTATGACAAATATCTTCCCATAATGTCTTCAAATCAAAAGAAGGTATGAAGTTCATCACGTGTACTCGTTGCGCGTTTAATATGTAAAACCCGTATGCTTTTACCATGAATAGTACCCTTAAGATCGTACGTACTAGATTAAAACTTTCTTAATATAGCATGATTACGATTACGTGTTTGGATTTTACGTATTACGTACGTGTTAGAACACGATAAGTATTTACTAAGCACGATCAAGTAATAATTATTTGACGATAATTAATCACGAGCATGCAATCATGAAATCATGAACATAATTAAAACACGAACTATTATTAATTACGTATATATATTTATTACGAGCGTAATTAAATATATTAGATCACGATATTTACGTAACGAGAACACTTAAAACGCGAACACAAATAATCACGAACGTGTAACTTATTAATTAGACACGGAAAACATCCGGGTTACCCCTTGTGGGCCCCATTACCACGAAATTAAGGAGGGAGGATGGGCTTAGCCCATCAAAATTTTACTAAAAGGGTTTAAGGGATTTTTCACTACTCATTTAATCTTTACAGAAGATTTTTAAGAAAACCTAAAAACCCTCCTTCTCCTTCTCCTTTGTGCCGCCACCCTACAACCACCATAGAAGGTGATTTGTGATCTTGGATCTTGATGTTTTAGTGATTGATCGTGTTGGTTCTTCGTCCTTTTGATCCACGAATTCGGTAAAACCTTTTTAAACCTTTTCTTTTGATTTAATCTTTTTATAAATCAAGAACATGAGATGTTTTTACAAAAACATAATAATTAAACATAGATCTAACATGTTTTGGTGTTAAATAAAATCAAAAGGGTGTTTTAAGGGGTGTTTTGTTTTGGCCGCAGGTTGCACCGAACCCGAATAGGTTTCGGTTTGCCAAGCCGACCACCACCAAGACCGTATGGTCTTGGTTGGTGCGTGTGGGTCCCACGGCAGCAGTAAAACATGGGGTACCCCGAGTTGGTTCGGGGTACGGTGTCGATTTCATGTTCGATTCATGCTTTTTAGTCTAGATCTGGTTCATGGTGTATGTTAGTTTTTATGTTTATGATCTTATGTTAAAATTAATTTAATAAAATGATGTGATTAATTTAATAACATGACTTAGGTTATTTAATTATTAATGATCATGAAATTATTTTAACCTAAGTATTTATATATTTAAGACTTATAATTAATTAATTATTTAAAAATCATGGATATAATTAATTAATTAACATGACTTAGTTTATATTATTAATATATAATAATACATATTTTAACCTAAGTATTTAACTTATTTAATTAAAAAATATTATACTTTAATTAAATATTTTAACCTATAGTTTAATTAAATTACATGAAATAATTATTAAACTATACATTATATCATATGACTTAGAAATAATCATGAAAACACTTAGGCTTATATACTTAGCTTATTTAACCAGCTTATTTCTAATTATGGAAACTTTCTATTTTTAGAAACTTAATTAAATAAGGCAGCTAATCTATTTATGGAAACCAACTATTTTTAGAAACTTATTTATTTCAGGCAGCTAATCTATTTATGGAAACTTATTTAATTAAGGCAGCTCATCTATTTATGGAAACTTTCTATTTTTGGAAACTTTCTATTTTTGGAAACTTTCTATTTTTGGAAACCTTCTATTTTTGGAAACTTTCTATTTTAGGAAACCTGCTATTTTGGAAAGTTACTTATTATTAAACAGTAAGTATAATAACACATGAAATACCAGAAATACTTAACCAGATTAACAGAATATAAGATAAAACACAGTTTAAGGCTTTAAAACAGTAAAACATGGTAAGAACTGATAACTCAGTTTTTACCTAGTTAAAAATTAAAGATGAAGTTCGTGTTCTCGGTATCTTAACGAATTGATCTAGGCCCTATGTGTGACTCAGTTGATCTTTGGTGAAAAAGAATATTTTTGGTTGTTTTTAATTAAATGTGCAAAGACTTAAAAGTAAAGGTGCTCTTAAAGTAAATCTAAGTCTAATTAAAGTAAAAGTGCAAGTATTTAAAAACGTGACTGAAATTAAAGGGCACTAAAGCAAATGACGTAAACTTAAATCTATCTAAGGCAAACTTAAAGTGCGACTAAAACTTAAACTAAGGCAAAAACTAAAATTAAGCTAAGGCAAATAGTCTTAAAGTGCAATTAAATAAAAGGCAGGAAAAATAAAGTTTGAAAATAAAAATCAAAGACAAAAGCTAATAAGAACCTGAATACAGCTCATTCGGAATAAACCTTCGCTTAGAACAATCACTCGTCCGGAATGTCACCTTTGGTTGAAATGATTCTTCTTTCTTAGGAATATTGCCAAAATCCTTGATCCGGAACAAATTGATCTGAATATGTCACTTATCCAAAACAATCCTTCGTTCGGAACTTTACTGATTCGGAACTCTAAATCTTGCCTTGATTCGGAAGTATTTTGTCACCCTTGATTCGGAAGTTTCCGAGTGAAGCCCCTAGATTCGGAAGTTTAGAACTTCCGAATGAACATCTCTTGAGTCGGAAGTTGCCCCTTGATCCGGAAGTTTATTCGGAACTTTTAAGTTCCGAATGAACAACTCTTGGTTCGGAACTTTGGAAACTTCCGAATGAATACCCACTGATCCGGAACTTTTAAGTTCCGAATGAACAGTGCTTGATCCGGAACTTTTAAGTTCCGAATGAAGCTTTTCTGGTTCGGAACTTTTGAAGTTCCGAATGAATGGTTCTTGATTCGGAAGTTTTCCTTCGTCCGGAACTTTGAATGTTCCGGATGAACAGCTTGACTGGGAAGTTTTGTTGACCTAAAAATCTTCCGGATGAAACCTTGATTCGGAACTTTGGAAGTTCCGAATGAGCACTTTCCCTCCTTCTTGGTTCGGAACTTTTCCTGGAAAGATCAGAAACAAAGCAAACACTCCCGAAGAACAAGGAGATACAGTAACAGCAGATCTAAACAAAAACTAACCAAAATCAAACACAAACAATTCAATAAAAATAGTAACGAATCAACAGTAACATCAACAAACAATTAAAAACACGAAATCAAACAACTTTAACAACAATAATCAAAAACCACTTGGATCAAAATAAAAGCATGAACATAAACATAAACACAACAAGTCAAAGATTAAGAAAGGTAGATAAGAGATTGACAAGATAAAGTAAAGATTGACAATAATTAAAGGAAAACTTACTTGAAATTAAATGAATTTAAGGTGCAAGACAAGGTATTTAAATTTGACAATAAAAGTAAATGACAAGGTATTTAAATGGTGGAAGAGCTAATTGTCACACTTAGCCAACAACAAAGAAATGACTATCCTAATGACTATTTATAGGGGAGGATTAAGGAAGCTTCCTCCCCTCTTTCATTTTTTCTTAATTACAAGCTTAAGTCCCTCCTTTTGTTAATCTTCATTAATTGCGTCATTAGTCCTTTTCTTCTAATCTTCTTTAAACTTGGACTTAAGGGACTTTTGGCTTCGGGATTTCTTCGAACTCGTCTTTAAATTCTTCAATAAAATAGACTTGAATTCTTCGGCTTTTGATAAACTTCCGTCTTTTGACTTTTTCTTCGATAAATATTCAGAATTGGTCGTGGACTTCCGTTCTTTTTGCACTCTTGACTTCTTGACTTCGTCTTTCATCCTTTTCTTCAATAAAAGTCCGTAAATGCCCGTGAATGTCCGTGTTTTCTCCACTTTTCACCTTTTCATCCCAAATCACAACAAAAACACAAACCACGCATAATTCCGACATAAAAGACATAAAATACACGTTTTGGTCCGGTTATTATTGTAATTAAGTGGTAGAAAAGATGGGTGTTTACACACCTATCAAATCCCCTACACTTGACCATTGCAATATCCTCATGCAATGCATTAGTTACAAAGCAAGATTACACTTTTCATCATAATCAATCCACGTTGGCCTTTATTAAAGAGATAGAAAATTAAAAACATACAAAATAAAGAAATCAAAAGCATTTCTTGGGTTTTGAAAATGTTATGAATAATCATCATCCTCAAGTTTTCACTTTCTCCAAACCAAGCTTAAAAACGAGATCATTGTTATTATAAGTTAGTAGACTAACACGAACTCATGTGGGCCAATTATTTACTTAGACTCCCTTATTCCTAGGGGTATCTCTTATATTTATTGTTGTCTTGAATGATCACGAGGATGCATTGTTGACTTATTTCGGTAGTTATTAAGTCTGAAAATAAAGTGAATGATTTAATCAATAGTTAGCTAAAGGACCAAATCTTTTAAAACTGCTTCTCGGGACCTCATAAAGTTCATATCTTGGCATAACTCGCTTCGCGATTTGAGACCTTTCTCGGACCGATATTTGGCAGCGACTTCATACTTCAAATCTTGAGAGACGTTCATGAAATAATGGTCTTCTCTTCATACAGGAATTTCTTCACTTGAAGTTTTGAGAGATTCATACATGGACCACGACTTCTTCATTTTTCTCCAATCTTTATTTTGGACTTTGATATACAACGATCCGCCTCCTTTTATGACTTGGATCTATTAATCCTCATACCTTGTTAGGGTCTTTTCGGATACACTTCTCCATGACTTTTGGGGAGTTTCGCTTTACGTCGTGTGTCTCGATCCTTCATATTGATTTTCGATAAATGATTCTTCACATCACTTTGGATCTTTAGCAACAAAATATAGCCCTCATGCCTTGTTAGGGCCTTTTCGGACTCGCCAATCTTCGCGTCCCGCTTCAATAAGTTATGCCTTGGCTATGAACTCTAATCCATACCGAGCAACTTTTAAACGATCTGGGGCTAGAAGCTAAGTAACTTTTCAAATCGTACAACCTTATTTATTAGCAGATAAATTATTAGCAAGCGATGGGAGAATAGGCTCATAATTAACTCACATAAATTCACGAAAGAATACCGGACTTATAATTGGCTCTATCATCTCTCGTTCTTCACAGTTTAAAATCTCAACTAATGAGACTCGTGGATGCTTAGCCTATTAAATCAAAGTTTTGGGTTTTCGAGTCGCCTATAGGATCTTGCAAATTCTTAGACTTTTACAAGTTTTAGAAATCGCATTTTAAAGTTCCCTTGATAAACGACTCTCTAGGATCAATTATAGGAACTTGCGAAAAGTTCTTGTTCTTAAACCGTGAGAGTTAAGACTTTCGCGTTTTATAGCTCCCTATATAAAAGCCTAGCAAAACTTGACTTAAACACGTTAAGGATACTAGCTAGAGTAAACTCGGATTGAGTCAAAAGATTCACAACGTTTGAAAATTAAAACCACTTATTAAACATTTATTCAAGCAAAGAAAGAAAATAACTATACAAAAGGAAAAACTAATAGGCCAAAATAGATCAAAAATTTTGAAAAATGTCGAAAAATTGATTTTCCGGTTAAAGTGAGGACAAATACAAGGAAAAGACCACTTAACTTCGATAGAAGTCCCCCCTACACTTAAGATAAACATTGTCCTCAATGTTTAAGCATGTGGGAGTAAACTCCCCTACACTTAGGACATTGTGCACTTTGTTTAAATCTCGCTAAGGAAAAGACAACTAAAGAGATTCCTATTTTAATATTGAGAAAATATAAAATAGTGAATCGAAAAGAGTTTAGGATAGAACCGGGAAGAAGTAGAACACGGAATCACGGGTCGTCAAGAATCAGCAAGAGTGGATCATTGAAGCTCGAATCCCTGATTAAGAAGCGAGGAGAGGAAAGCAAACCAACGGGCCCCCCTACACTTATGGTAAAGAAAGCGAAAAGATAGATGCATGGGTTGCCTCCCAAGAAGCGCTTGATTTTTGTTAACCGAGTCGTGAGCCTGACTCGACCTTGATCATCAACGGAAGAAGCATGAAACATATCCACCAGGATCAAAGACATAGTTTTCGTCCATCAATAAGCAAGAGCTTAAGGCGAACAAGGCAAGCCAAAAGAGAAGTGGCAAGGTTCCCTTAAGCAGTGATGGAGAACGGTGGAAGCAAGGGTGAAGTGCAAGCATGTCTTCAAAATGTCCAAATATTTTTCCTTTTATTTCATCAGGTGGATACTGAGATGGCTTAAAGACTTCAATACCGGGGTCGAACACCTTTTCCTTCAGGGGAAAATAGCACTCAGGCTCAGCCGAGTGTTAAGAAGATCCGCAAAGAAGCACAACCTCGTCCTCAGAAGGAAGACAAAGAGGTGTCAAATCATAAGTGCAACGGATTTTGGTGTCGACCGGTGTCTTCTCCTTTGACAAAATGCTCTTCAAATCCAAAGTAGGATCAAGGCGATAATCTTCAAAGTCCAAGGGAGGAGCATCACTCTCATGAGGGAAGTATGTGTTGAGAAATTCAGAGAAATCTTCCTCAAATGAATAATCGTTCAAAGTAGGATCGAGTGATGGCGGAGGAACTTCATCATGTGAAGAATCGCTCGAGAGAGTATCAGCCTCATCAAAATCATCGAAAGTGGGCAGCTCGGGATACTCAGAAGTACAATCAAAATCATCCGAATCTGAGCTAGAATCATCATCATCATAAGCATCAAAGACCGGTGGTGAATCATAAATGGTAGAAGGTTCCAAAGTAGGGAGAGAATCATCCACATCATCTTGAAAAAGTGGATTATCGATGCAAGAGTCGAATAGAGGATTGTCGTAGACGGTAAAGTCATCGAGCACATTTGTCATATTCACTGATTCTCGTCCTCCAAAGGATTTGCCTGTAAGCTTCCCCATTTTAAAAACTTTTGAATCATCCCCGACTCGTAAGATTAACTCACCTTCGGCCACATCTACTAAAGCTCGTCCGGTTCTCAAAAATGGCCGACCAAGTATTAAAGGAATACGAGGGTCCATTTCATAATCAACTACGACAAAATAGACCGGGAAAGTAAATGTGCCAACTTTGATAAACACGTCTTCGGCTATACCAACGGGGTAAGCGAGAGTGCGATTTGCAAGTTCGAGAGTCATCTTTGTTGGAATGAGGTCGGGTAATGATAGTGTTTTCCAAACACTCAGTGGCATCAAATTAATACTAGCCCCGAGATCAGCAAGGGCAGTAAATTCTTCAGTTTTGTTGAACACGCAAGACAACATAAAACGACCGGGATCTCCAAGCTTTTCCGGAAGTTCTCTAAGAAGGACTGCAGAGCAGTTTTCATTTAATCGTGTGTTGGCGAGTTCAATCAGCTTCTCCTTCTTGCTAAGCAATTCCTTGAATGCTTTGACAAATTTCAGCATGTGGCAAAGTGCTTCAACAAGGCTAATGTTGATGGTCATTTTAGATAGCATATCCACATATTTCGATACTTGACAGTCATTCTTGGTTAGCTCGTTGGTCTTGCCTATGCGAGAAGGGTATGGGATTCTGGGTTGATAGGGAGATGGTGAAGGTTGTGATGTTGAAGGGTCCTTCCGAGATACATCGTCATGACGAGGCGGAGACAGTAATGGTGTACTAACACTAGGTGTAGGAGGAGTAGGGATATATGGTGGTGGAGGAAGTGTAGATGATGGTGGTGGGTCAGGTGGATTGACAATGGTAATTCCACTACGCGTAGTTATAGCACTCACATTAGCTCGCGGATTGGTGACGGTGTTTGAAGGTAGAGAACCCGAAGAAGAAGAAGGTTGAGCTTCGGGCAAGAAACTAGCCAATAGATTCTTTAATTCAGTCGTTTGAGTGATGAAGGAGGATTGAAGATTATCACGAACCTCGGTTCTGATGTCATTTCCTTGCTTCAAGATATCTCCTTTCAAATTGATTATTTGGCTCTGTAGATTCTTGATTTGCTCACCTTGAGTTCTCATGATGGCATCAACATCGGGATTAATGGGTGGGTTTTGTTGGGTGGGTGGTTGATAAGGGTTAGAAGCTCTTGGTGGGATTTGGTTGCTTCTATTGTAGTTGTTGGCGGAGTTTTGGTTTTGAGGAGAAAAACCGGGTGAAAGGTAATTGTTGGATCGATAACTCAGCTGGTTTCTATCCCCTTGTTGTCTAGCTTGGTAATTTTCCGGTGAATAATTACCGTAAGCTGCATACACATTTTCCGGATTTCCTTGTGTCGAAGGACAATCAGTGTATGAGTGAGGACCGCCACATGTTTCACAAGGATTAGCAACCGCTTTAACTTGTTGTTGTTGTTGGTTTGAAGCGAGAAGCGTAATACTTTTGCTCATTTCAGCTATCATGCGGGTGAGTTCGGTCATCTCAGGGTTTGCTGAGGTGGAGGAAACATTGACTCTCGGGTTGTTCCTAGAAGAAGCAGAGGAATCCTAGTTCTTGTGGTGAGTAGTCATGTTCTCTATTAACTCTATACACTCCTCGGGTCTCCTTTTCATGAATGTGCCACCGGCGGCTGCATTGATCGTATCACGATCTCGAAAAGTCAATCCGTTGTAGAAAGTATCAATCAATGTGACGGGAAGCATGTTGTGGTTTGGACATCTATCGATCAAGACATTATATCTCTCCCAAGCGTCAAAAATTGCGAAGGCTTGTGACCATGGATGGTGGAAAGTAGCGCGACAAAAAGCGTTGAGTCATGTCATCCCAAGTGTGAATAGAATTCTTTGGGAGACGATCAAACCATTTCTCGGCATGATGCGATAAAGTATGTGGGAAGAGTTGTAGGCGAAGTACATCCATTGTGGCACCAGGCAACTTCATGCTTTGGGTGATTGTAATGAACTTGTCGAGGTGTTTGTTGGCATCATCATCAGGCAATCCTCTAAATGGGTTTGTTTGCACTTGCTGAACCATGTGGTGCTTCAACGAAAACTCAGGAGCGTTGATTTGCATCGGCGTAATCGGTCCTCCTCGTCCAAACATTGTTGGTTGACAAAGTTCCTCCATGGTCCGAAGATCGGGCTATGGAAGAGCATTGTTGTTATTATTATTATTATTGAGGTTCGGTGGAATGTTGTTGTTAACACCTGCCATATCTAAATCTTCTTGAGGCTCGGGCTCTTGATAATTAGAAGATCTAGTACGCATACACCTGAAAATGCAAAAGAAAAAGAAACCAAACACAAAGACAATATATATACACAATAAAGATAAAATCTTTTTGGATTTTTGAAATTTTTAATTTTTATGGTTTTTTATCAATTTTTAATTTTTATGATTTTTTTGAATTTTTTATGCAAGAAAAATAACGCTCACAAGTGAACGGATCCCAAAAAGCAACGTGTCTCTCACAGAAAACCGTCAATCTTAACGAAAAGAGCCGGCAGCGGCGCTATTTGATAACTAAGGTTTTACCTAGTTAAAAATATTAAAGTTCAAGTTCGTGTTCTCGGTATCTTAACGAATTGATCTAGGCCCTATGTGTGACTCAGTTGATATTTGGTGAAAAAGAATATTTTTGGTTGTTTTTAATTAAATGTGCAAAGACTTAAAAGTAAAGGTGCTCTTAAAGTAAATCTAAGTCTAATTAAAGTAAAAGTGCAAGTATTTAAAAACGTGACTGAAATTAAAGGGCACTAAAGCAAATGACGTAAACTTAAATCTATCTAAGGCAAACTTAAAGTGCGACTAAAACTTAAACTAAGGCAAAAAGTAAAATTAAGCTAAGGAAAATAGTCTTAAAGTGCAATTAAATAAAAGGCAGGAAAAATAAAGTTTGAAAATAAAAATCAAAGACAAAAGCTAATAAGAACCTGAATACAGCTCATTCGGAATAAACCTTCGTTTAGAACAATCACTCGTCCAGAATGTCACCTTTGGTTGAAATGATTCTTCTTTCTTAGGAATATTGCCAAAATCCTTGATCCGGAACAAATTGATCTGAATATGTCACTTATCCAAAACAATCCTTCGTTCGGAACTTTACTGATTCGGAACTCTAAATCTTGCCTTGATTCGGAAGTATTTTGTCACCCTTGATTCGGAAGTTTCCGAGTGAAGCCCCTTGATTCGGAAGTTTAGAACTTCCGAATGAACACCTCTTGAGTCGGAAGTTGCCCCTTGATCCGGAAGTTTATTCGGAACTTTTAAGTTCCGAATGAACAACTCTTGGTTCGGAACTTTGGAAACTTCCGAATGAATACCCACTGATCCGGAACTTTTAAGTTCCGAATGAACAGTGCTTGATCCGGAACTTTTAAGTTCCGAATGAAGCTTTTCTGGTTCGGAACTTTTGAAGTTCCGAATGAATGGTTCTTGAGTCGGAAGTTTTCCTTCGTCCGGAACTTTGAATGTTCCGGATGAACAGCTTGACTCGGAAGTTTTGCTGACCCAAAAATCTTCTGGATGAAACCTTGATTCGGAACTTTGGAAGTTCCGAATGAGCACTTTCCCTCCTTCTTGGTTCGGAACTTTTCCTGGAAAGATCAGAAACAAAGCAAACACTCCCGAAGAACAAGGAGATACAGTAACAGCAGATCTAAACAAAAACTAACCAAAATCAAACACAAACAATTCAATAAAAATAGTAACGAATCAACAGTAACATCAACAAACAATTAAAAACACGAAATCAAACAACTTTAACAACAATAATCTAAAACCACTTGGATCAAAATAAAAGCATGAACATAAACATAAACACAACAAATCAAAGATTAAGAAAGGTAGATAAGAGATTGACAAGATAAAGTAAAGATTGACAATAATTAAAGGAAAACTTACTTGAAATTAAATGAATTTAAGGTGCAAGACAAGGTATTTAAATTTGACAATAAAAGTAAATGACAAGGTATTTAAATGGTGGAAGAGCTAATTGTCACACTTAGCCAACAACAAAGAAATGACTATCCTAATGACTATTTATAGGGGAGGATTAAGGAAGCTTCCTCCCCTCTTTCATTTCTTCTTAATTACAAGCTTAAGTCCCTCCTTTTGTTAATCTTCATTAATTGCGTCATTAGTCCTTTTCTTCTAATCTTCTTTAAACTTGGACTTAAGGGACTTTTGGCTTCGGGATTTCTTCGAACTCGTCTTTAAATTCTTCAATAAAATAGACTTGAATTCTTCGGCTTTTGATAAACTTCCGTCTTTTGACTTTTTCTTCGATAAATCTTCAGAATTGGTCGTGGACTTCCGTTCTTTTTGCACTCTTGACTTCTTGACTTCGTCTTTCATCCTTTTCTTCAATAAAAGTCCGTAAATGCCCGTGAATGTCCGTGTTTTCTCCACTTTTCACCTTTTCATCCCAAATCACAACAAAAACACAAACCACACATAATTCCGACATAAAAGACATAAAATACACGTTTTGGTCCGGTTATTATTGTAATTAAGTGGTAGAAAAGATGGGTGTTTACACACCTATCAAGAACACATAAAATAAGCTAAGACATGACATAAAACCAGCTACGTATTTAGTAAGCAGATACTTATTCATGTATTTATTTATGTAGCACTAGTGATTCGGAAGTAGGATTCCTCTCAGTTCGTCTTTCTCGTTCACTGGACATAAGGTACGGATTCCCGTCCTTTCAGTATGGACATTCTTTCCTTATTAGGATTCCCCGTATGCAGCCAACTGTTTTCCCGTAGTATAAGTTATGTGTTTGATTGCTTATGTTTAATTAAGATTACCTATAGCCATATACATACATGACCAGTTTCACCTAGTTATGGAGGTACCATAACCATAACATTAGAGGCACTGATGTTATGACTTCACCATGGCGGAGTGATTGCTCGTGGCGTCCCTTCAGCTTTTGTCCATTTATTTATATTTATCATGTGGGGCGTATGGGTGCATCCTAGTTACATGTTTTCAGTCAGGATTTCATGGTGAATGTGGTGTGTGCCTTGCATCCTTCACAAGGAGCTGATCCCTCCTACCCAAAAACCAGTATATTAAATTAGAGGCAGCCCCTCTAATTTGCATGATGAGGTCACCCCTCCAAGTATTCATGCACGATGGATTTTCATGACCTATATTGGCTAATGGTAAAAATATGTTAAACAGTTTTCATAAGATAAACATAAGGCTTTTCAAACTATAAAACCAGTTTTATGAACATGTTCCAGGTTTTCCAGGACTTATACATTTCCGTTGCTATTAAGTCTCTATTATGTTTTAGTCACTTATACTATGTCTATATCCGTGCACTGAGCGTTTTGCTCAGCCGTTACTTTCCTTTCCATGTCCCAAAACGGCAGGTACCCTAGGGAAGACTCGAGCATTTGGAGGACGTGCATAGGATGGAAGCTGCTAGAGACTTCTTTTCCTTCTTGCCTTCATATATTTATGCTTTCTTAGTCTTTCATTCATCTCTTTTGCTTTATTATGTTTTGGGCTTATTTTTAGGAATCAATGTTTGATTCCGGTTATCCCTATGGTCATGTAATGTTTTATACATTTATCCTTGTATGCTTTGATGACACACCATAATTACGCGTGACATTCCATTATCAGAATGGGGTGTTACAATTATGGTATCAGAGCCAAGGCTTCGACCTGTAGGCTCTAAAACTCGACCTGTGACTAGTGGGTAGTCACCAGGAGCTTCCTAAGCCAACGTCTGTTATTCTACGTATTGATGTTTTCAGCGCATTGTTGTTTTAACCATGATGTTTTCAGCACCTTGAGGTTTTAACCTTGATGTTTTCATCGATATTGTTTTGCTAATATGGATGGACAACCGTCATTCATATTTAGTTATGTGTCATTGTTTCATGCATAATGTTCCTAGTGAACTGTGGCTATGTGGACTAAACCCCAGTAGTTCATAATTAGTCACATAAAAAAAATTTCTGATAAGTTTTGACATATGAGTTTCATTTATTTATGTTTCATGTATCATTGTTGCAAGGATTATGACTAAGTAATGGTTGGTACAGGACTGGCCCTATTTAGTCGCATGTGCTTTTATCGAAACTTTTAATTTTGGGACCGACCCATAGGCGTCCCCTCGCCATGTCTTTTGTTTAGGGACCGACCCATAGGCGTCCCCTCGCACATATAAAAGGTTTTTATGAACTACATTACGCATTCATGCACTGTTTTCATGCATAAAATTTTTCTCATGATTTTAATTGGCATAAAAAGAAAATTATGTCCCCTCATAGGTTATTATGTTTTTATGTCAAGTATGTTTTCATACGGTCATGGTTAACTTCAGTTTCATGCTGATTATGTTATACACTTCTTCGTGATAGATGGTTTCATGTTTCTTCATGATAATTCCGTCTTCATGTTGATTATTGTTTTACGCCTCTTTTGTTATTTACGTTGTCCTGCAAGACATTGTTGGAGTTCATTAAATTCTACTTTCATGATAGTCATGGTTGGTTTTCATTGATCATGCTGTCAGGCAAATCATCGTTGAATTTTGTGTAACCACACTTTAACGTTTCCGTTACAACCAGAATGATGTCTATGCTAATACTGCCAGGTTATCATGATGGTTTTCCTAACCGTTTAACCGATATACTTTCCTTAAATCATGACAAATGATCGACCCCATACCGATCATTTCATGTGCATTCCACGTGTACTCCACGTACCGTATTTCATGTGTATTACACGTACCTTAATCCATGTATATTCCACTTGCAATACTTCACGAGTATTCGCTAGTCGATTCTGAATCACCTCAGGCGTATTTTATGTTGCTGATATTCTGATGCCGCTCATAACTTGGAGATGTTACTAAAGGTTGATGCTGCTGACGTTCGGAGATGCTACGAGATGCGGATGCTGTTCACAACCTGGAGATCCTACTAGACGAAGACAAAGGCGTAGGAGCAAAGCAATTGGACGAGAAGATGCTTCACCATCAGACGATTCCCATCAATCATTGTCCCTAATTCTTAGTTACATGTCACACGTCATTCGGCTGTCATTTCATCCATATGAGTGTAACCGGTACCAGCCGGCCACTCAGCTGAATAGTTACATGAATCACGGTCATGAGAATGACCATCATGGAACTGACAGACAGGACGATAGTAACCACTACTATGACAACAACTATCCTAGAAATCGCAACCGAAACTCTGGCCACGGACATGGTCAGAAATACAAGGATTAGTAGTCCAACCTATCCTCCAATTCTGGCATAATAACCTTATATTGTGGTTATGTTTGTTTCACATTTCGAGACACATGTCAAGACATCAGTCAAGACACATGTCTCACGTATACTTTCTGGAGACACATGTCGAGACATCAGTCAAGACACATGTCTCACGTATACTTTCTGAAGACACATGTCAAGACATCAGTCAAGACACATGTCTCACGTATACCTCCTGAAGACACATGTCAAGGCACCAGTCAAGACATATGTCATGCTTATAGTTCCAAGAAACGAGTCAAGACACATGACTCACGTCCAACTATGGAACATTTCTAAGAAATTCAGGGTACCCTCCAAGGGTATATCAATTTTGATGTGCCGTGTATTAATCAGGCCACAAGATTTTCAATACCGTTATCGGCGCATCAGTGAGAACTATCATGTTGCCGATGTCACTTTCAACTCTTTCACCATAGTTCATATATTCATGACCATGAAGGACGCCTTTCGTATTCCCACGCATACGAAGGTTTTCCTTCAGGTTAATGATAAGATCCAAGCTGCTAACGCATTTCCTCGGACAGACACGAGATGAAATTTATCCTAATTATGGACTATGAATAGCACACCATGCTATGATTCATAATTATGTACAGTAATGTTCAGGCCCCTGAATACATTCAGCTTGATTTTTCCATCAGGAAAATCGATACAAATTATCTATGCTTTCCAAGCACGTGCTTTGTTAGCCATGATTACTAAAACTTTCTAGCTGTCAGTAGGACACGACTACTGAAGTCCTTTTACGCATAACCAACGGATTATTCCAAAACTGTCCCTTACACTCCAGAAGAACCTTCAAGGGGAAGAACGGTAACATAAGATTATGTGTCGACTATCGTCGATTTTTAAACAAATCATCATTCATGACCATTATTCTCCTCCACGTACAGACAACATGTCCAATCGACCTTATAGTGTTAATCACTTTTCCAAGATCGAACTCATGATCATGCTGCCAACAGTGACGAGTGATAGGGCAGGACATGTCCATGACTGCTATTCGTACACGACTCGGTCATGCTAGATTTATGATTTTGAATTAGTCTCATCAATGCTCCAACGGCATTATAAGAATGAGTTTCCATGAACTCAGAGCAAATTCATTAGTGTTTTCATTGAGGATAACCTGATTTCCTTTAAGCCCAGAGAAGAACAGGAAGACCATATCTGCACTATGTTGCAAATTCTATGACAAGAGAAATTTTACCCTAGAAATTTTTCAATGTCAATTCTGTTTGATTACAGCGACATGCTGAATCACATGGGTTTCTACGGTTAATCTTACCATGACTCAGCTTATGCGTAAAGGAGAGAACCCTACACTACATTAGGTGTTCTAGAAAATCCTACGCTAGGAGAAGTCTAGATTCAGAGACTTAGAGTTTCGCAACCTCCTATGTATCAAGTTCGATGAAGCAAGATATAGTTACGTTCATATCTTCATACCTGTCATACGAACAGGTTAAGATAGGACACCAACAGACTGGTATGTTTTCATCATCTGAAATTGTGAATCTAAAGGGGACAAGATCTCCATGGATTTTAGTTACCAGATTACAGCAAACTCAGAAGAAGCATGATGCTATCTGGGTTATTGTGAACAGTTTGATCAAGTCTGCAGAATCCTTACATCCGTACAGATTTAGGAACCAACATATTTATCGTACACATTCCACGCCAAGGCTCATCCGACCACTTGGTAATCCCTCAGTTATCGGGTCAGACAAAGATTCACAATTGTGCTCCTTATTTACTTCACGTCTTCATTCTAATTCCACGACTTGCTTTCGCGCTCGCGTTCATGACACTATTCACGTTCATGATCATATCTGGGCTTAAGATTTTACGTTCTTTTCGTTCTGGGAAGTTTTACAAGAACTTGAGAGACCAGACCCAAATAACTCTCCATCTTCAGATAAACGTTTCACGTCATTTTCCACGTCTCACCTTGTAGCGTTTGGCGTTACCGCTAGTATACTCTATGTTCACGACATGTTTCACATGTCATGTTCATTCCACGTTCCTCATATCAGGATCAAGATATGTTACACATATCATGGATCACGATATGCTTACTCATACTACACTCGTCATATCTCCACGTAGCACGTTAAAAAATTTTCACGTATCACGTTCAAAATTTTTCACGTACTACGTTTCTTTATGTCTCGCGCATCGTTTCTAATTACCTGTTAAGTCAGATTGTCTTGCATAGTAACGTTTCAGTTACCCTTGCACGTTAACTCTTATTTTCCTCGATCGAATTTAGGGGACCTATCTTCCGTAGATAACCAAGAATTTATTCGGTTTCCAAGTCAAGGTCAGGAGGACCAAGATTTATCTTTAGTGTCAAGATCCTCTGAAGGAACCGTTACAAGAGGGAGGCCACTTGGAAGCGGACAAGTTCATCCGAACTTCTTATCCGTTTTTCACTTATCAATTAGATATGTCCTTTCAGTCACGTCACGTTTCATGTCCTTTCAAGACATGTCATGTTCCGCGTTCCTTCTGCCAGGTCACCTGTACGTTCATTTACCTTACATACCCTCTCAGTTTGATTCGGGTATGTTTCTCCTTCAGTTATGTTATCTATAATTCGGGGACGAATTATTCTTTTTAGGGGGAAGAGTTGTAAAACCCGCATGCTTTTACCATGAATAGTACCCTTAAGATCGTACGTACTAGATTAAAACTTTCTTAATATAGCATGATTACGATTACGTGTTAGGATTTTACGTATTACGTACGTGTTAGAACACGATAAGTATTTACTACGCACGATCACGTAATAATTATTTGACGATAATTAATCACGAGCATGCAATCATGAAATCATGAACGTAACTAAAACACGAACTATTATTAATTACGTATATATATTTATTACGAGCGTAATTAAATATATTAGATCACGATATTTACGTAACGAGAACACTTAAAACGCGAACACAAATAATCACGAACGTGTAACTTATTAATTAGACACGGAAAACATTCGGGTTACCCCTTGTGGGCCCCATTACCACGAAATTAAGGAGGGAGGATGGGCTTAACCCATCAATATTTTACTAAAAGGGTTTAAGGGATTTTTCACTACTCATTTAATCTTTACAGAAGATTTTTAAGAAAACCTAAAAACCCTCCTTCTCCTTCTCCTTTGTGCCGCCACCCTACAACCACCATAGAAGGTGATTTGTGATCTTGGATCTTGAAGTTTTAGTGATTGATCGTGTTGGTTCTTTGTCCTTTTGATCCACGAATTCGGTAAAACCTTTTTAAACCTTTTCTTTTGATTTAATCTTTTTATAAATCAAGAACATGAGATGTTTTTACAAAAACATAATAATTAAACATAGATCTAACATGTTTTGGTGTTAAATAAAATCAAAAGGGTGTTTTAAGGGGTGTTTTGTTTTGGCCGCAGGCTGCACCGAACCCGAATGGGTTTCGGTTTGCCAAGCCGACCACCACCAAGACCGTATGGTCTTGGTTGGTGCGTGTGGGTCCCACGGCAGCAGTAAAACATGGGGTACCCCGAGTTGGTTCGGGGTACGGTGTCGATTTCATGTCCGGTTCATGCTTTTTAGTCTAGATCCGGTTCATGGTGTATGTTAGTTTTTATGTTTATGATCTTATGTTAAAATTAAATTAATAAAATGATGTGATTAATTTAATAACATGACTTAGGTTATTTAATTATAAATGATCATGAAATTATTTTAACCTAAGTATTTATATATTTAAGACTTATAATTAATTAATTATTTAAAAACCATGGATATAATTAATTAATTAACATGACTTAGGTTATATTATTAATATATAATAATACATATTTTAACCTAAGTATTTAACTTATTTAATTAAAAACATGTTATACTTTAATTAAATATTTTAACCTATAGTTTAATTAAATTACATGAAATAATTATTAAACTATACATTATATCATATGACTTAGAAATAATCATGAAAACACTTAGGCTTATATACTTAGCTTATTTAACCAGCTTATTTCTAATTATGGAAACCTACTATTTTTAGAAACTTAATTAAATAAGGCAGCTAATCTATTTATGGAAACCAACTATTTTTAGAAACTTGTTTATTTCAGGCAGCTAATCTATTTATGGAAACTTATTTAATTAAGGCAGCTAATCTATTTATTGAAACTTTCTATTTTTGGAAACTTTCTATTTTTGGAAACTTTCTATTTTAGGAAACCTGCTATTTTTGGAAAGTTACTTATTATTACACAGTAAGTATAATAACACATGAAATACCAGAAATACTTAACCAGATTAACAGAATATAAGATAAAACACAATTTATGGCTTTAAAACAGTAAAACATGGTAAGAACACATAAAATAAGCTAAGACATGACATAAAACCAGCTACGTATTTAGTAAGCAGATACTTATTCATGTATGTATTTATGTAGCACTAGTGATTCGGAAGTAGGATTCCTCTCAGTTCGTCTTTCTCGTTCACTGGACATAAGGTACGGATTCCCGTCCTTTCAGTATGGACATTCTTTCCTTATTAGGATTCCCCGTATGCAGCCAACTGTTTTCCCGTAGTATAAGGTATGTGTTTGATTGCTTATGTTTAATTAAGATTACCTATAGCCATATACATGCATGACCAGTTTCACCTAGTTATGGAGGTACCATAACCATAACATTAGAGGCACTGATGTTATGACTTCACCACGGCGGAGTGATTGCTCGTGGCGTCCCTTCAGCTTTTGGCCATTTATTTATATTTATCATGTGGGGCGTATGGGTGCATCCTAGTTACATGTTTTCAGTCAGGATTTCATGGTGAATGTGGTGTGTGCCTTGCATCCTTCACAAGGAGCTGATCCCTCCTACCCAAAAACCAGTATATTAAATTAGAGGCAGCCCCTCTAATTTGTATGATGAGGTCACCCCTCCAAGTATTCATGCACGGTGGATTTTCATGACCTATATTGGCTAATGGTAAAAATATGTTAAACAATTTTCATAAGATAAACATAAGGCTTTTCAAACTATAAAACCAGTTTTATGAACATGTTCCAGGTTTTCCAGGACTTATACATTTCCGCTGCTATTAAGTCTCTATTATGTTTTAGTCACTTATACTATGTCTATATCCGTGCACTGAGCGTTTTTCTCAGCCGTTACTTTCCTTTCCATGTCCCAAAACGGCAGGTACCCTAGGGAAGACTCAAGCATTTGGAGGACGTGCATAGGATGGAAGCTGCTAGAGACTTCTTTTCCTTCTTGCCTTCATATATTTATGCTTGCTTAGTCTTTCATTCATCTCTTTTGCTTTATTATATTTTAGGATTATGTTTGGGAACCGATGTTTGATTTCGGTTATCCCTATGGTCATGTAATGTTTTATACATTTATCCTTGTATGCTTTGATGACACACCATAATTACGCGTGACATTCCATTATCAGAATGGGGTGTTACATAATATGTCTTCTTCTTCCCCCTTGATGGTTTCGAATCCTCGGAACCAGCAATAAATCGTATGCACATGTACCTAAAAATATCGTGAGAATTATAAATAAGCTTAATTATATTCGGTGAGAATCAGTTGTTGATCAAAATTCTCTACTCATAAACTCTCCATGTCTATCTATACCAACCCCCTTGTAGGCAATTTGAAGTGGCCACTAATGGAATGAATCAGATATACCAAATGTGAAACTGAATAAGAATCCCTCGACCTTGTGACTTAAGCTTGCACTACTGTTGAATGAGGAACTGTGTAGAAATATCATTGCTTAGAAATTTCTAAGTACCCAATACATTACTGACGAAGTATATAGGCACATCATCTCTTGAAATTATCCACGTCGACTATGCGCGTGACACTGAGTACAACAATGTATCTTCTTTAAGTGATAGTTATCCAAGTCATCAACCAACCACCCCGAACCCGGAAACTAGATAAACAAGTCTTCATTTTAAGATTAAGCACGAGCAAGTTATCTTTCAAAGATAAATAAGTGCACACCTTCAAAAAATCCGTCATCAACTTCAAATAAGAATACCCGATCGAAAAATCAGTAGCCACTAAAAATATATCCATTTTTTCTTGGTCTCGTCAAATAGATTTTGTCACTTTGTCTCGTCCTTTTTTCATATTTCTTTTAAACCCCGACAATTATATAACTATAAGCCAATCATCATTCAATATCATAATTTATCTCAAATTTGGCAGTATTTGACAAAACAATTATGATGAGAATTTAAATAAATTTGGCAATACGTTATATAACTCATGTAGAGTTTATGGTCTAAAATTATGTTCTGACAAAAACTGATCATGGGCCCAAAATGAATACAAAACCAATGAAGATTGTAAAAATCCTTTCATCAATACACACGGTTCCAATCCCAAAAACTACGAGCCCACTAATGCGAATATCAGATACAGTATACCCTAATTATGGACATATATAAGCACACCAAACCTCACAACTTAACCTAATCCCCTTTTACATCACGCAGCCATTAAACAAACGATATCCTAATCTCATCTTCGTTTCCTCCGCCCCCTTCTCCTATAATCTCTTCCACCACAGATTCATTAACTCATCAAAACAATTAACACTAATCATTTGATAAAACAAAATCAAACGAATACATATGTGATCTCCCACATTTATACAAATCCCATTCATACACCATTTTCACTCAACATCATAAGTTCATGAATAAATCACAAAAACCCTATATCATGTTAAAGCAAATCAGCTTTTTTTAAAATGATACGTGGAGACAGAAAACAAGGATACGATTAATATTTCTTTTTGTCTTTTTCGATTCGTGGAGATTAAAACACAAGGATATGACATCAAGATCTTGTTAAGGTCTCAGGTAGGTTGATGTGTATGTTTAATTTCTTTGTGTTCAGTGAACGAATCAAGGAGGAACAAAACAAAATTGTTTATGTTCATATCCTTTTTATATTCGAATATCAAAGTTGTTTTTAGGCAATGACATGTAGATCTATGATGAGTTTCGTTTTCGTGTTTAGATCTTTATGGATCTCGGCTTGCATGTCAACACACGAAAAAGTTATAAATCTGAGATCAAATTAATTTTCTGTTTTAAATGCTTTCTGCTTTGGTTATTGATTATAGAAGGGATTAGGAGACGATGGGCTTAGGTATAGATTATTGGTTGGATTTGTTAGAGTTATAAGGGTGATGGTAATGGGTCTGGTTTTCGGGTTTTGTTAAACTGTCGCAAGAGTCTGTGCATACATCGCAATGTTTTTTATACACCCTCATCGTAATATCATAATCATCGCCATGTCATCGCAAAGATGCATCGCAATGTGCCATCACAATGTGTCATCGCAATGTGCCATCGCAATGTGTCATCGCAATGACCCATCGCAACGACCCATCGCAATGTGCCATCACAATGTGCCATCGCAATGTGTCAAATTCTTATCCACAGTTGTCCTTTCCGGATGTTCTGGATCTTGGTTTTTTCTGAATCTGAGTTTTTCAAGATCTTAACTTCATCTTAAAAAATCGAAACAAAAATTTACTCAAAAAAAATTACATCTGAGATCCCCCAATGAACAAGTATATTACTTGAAAAACCCGAAACGAGACCGGAATCATTAGACAGATTGGTAGGCTGCAAACTGTTCATAAACCTGTTTGACCAACTGACGAGACCAGAGATGATGAAATCAGATATGATACCATACCAGAAAAATGATAAACTTAATAGACTGTTTTGATGGACTATAGAAAAAGTTAACATAACGTGACAAAAATAATATGACCACCGTGACATATAAAAATTGACAGATTTGAGACCAGAAAAAAAAAATTACCACCAAATCAAACAATAAAAAACACTAACGATCCAAGGATTGAACCGTTGGATCTGATGCCAATTGAGGGTTTGCTATTAACTATGATCCGGTGGTATAGTAGGGTGATATATGGTGGGGTAGCCATTGTTGAGTTAGAGAGAGAAAGGTTGGATGTAGGTGTTTCTAGAGAGAGAGAAAGACAAAGTTTATGAAATGAAAATGGGAAAAATATAAACAACAACCCCTCCTTGGAAGCCTTGGAGGGGTATATATAGTCACTCACGCGCCTACACTATACATAGTTTCCTAGTCTAGTCTTTGCGTGAGTGACTATGATAACTAACGAGAATTCTTAAATGTCGTCACATAAAGTGAATTTCCAACATAGGTGTTTTGCGGTTTATTCACTGTTATTGGTTTTTAGCTAATTCTAATAGTTTCCATGTAATTAAATTGGGAAAACATTTTAGAATCGACAGCGTCACAGTTTTGAAGCATTCGCAAACCGTATAATCAAAATCTTCCCCAGTAATAATTTTAAGTTCCTCTTCACCTAAATCAAGCAAAAGTTTGAAGCTCACAAGGCCGAAAAATCTATGCGAAAATTGAAAGTGAATGTCTTAAAACTCGAAGCTTTAAATATCCAAAATTCGCCTTAGCGTGAGGATATACGTCAAGTCATAATAAACACCTCATGGCGAGGTTCAATAAAAGGCAAGGGCAAGACCGAAGTCATAATAAAAGCTCCTTGGCGGAGTTGAATAAAAGATGGAGGTAAAACATGATAATCAAAGCTACCGATGATAAGTGTTCAATTCACTCATCAATGTAGTAAATCGCCAATTAAAGTCATGAAGAGTTTCCCCTAGAGTGTATGTGAACCTATCAAAAAGATCATAAAGTTGACACACACGTTCTTGCTTAGTAAGTAAAGTTCCATGTAGCAAAACAGCCAAACGATCCTATAATTCCTTCGTTATCTTATGTTGACTTAACATTCGATAAATATCGGGTGGAAGAGCTTGAAGATTAGTCTGAAGAGCCTTTTCATCCGCATCTGCAATGAGTTGGTCTGCAGGAGTTAAGTCAGAAAATTCCCTTGGCCGAGTCACATCTTGCTCAGTAATGGTGCCCCATATAAGTGGTCCTTGTTCGATTTATTTAATCATAAGTCTCCCAATGGGTCTACAAATAATATATGACTTCATTCGGCCCTGCCATGCTTAAAATATCCCTTTGATAAGCATCGGAGGACGGGTATCGGTACCCAATATGATTGATAAGTCAGAGAGTGGTGGCATTGTCGACGTTAATGAATGAGGATTCATTTCTTATCACTTGAAAAAGATTATCGTATGACCGAGCAATGAAATAAAGTTGTAGTATTTGTTTTTGTTGAAACAATACGGAGTTTTACTAATCGTGAAGAAACCAAGAAGTAAATTCGCGGATTTTACAAATCACCGATTAAACCGTAATAATCCTTAGTTCGTGTGTTGATGTAGAAATCTTCAAAAAAAATGCTAAGTCCAAATCCGTGAATATCTTGCAAAATTTCTGAATAACTCAAAATCTCGGAATGCGTAGCTAACTCCAAATCTCGGAATGTGTAGTAACTCCAAATCTCGGAATGTGTAGCTAACTCTAAATCTCGGAATGTGTAGCAACTCCAAATCTCAGAATGTGTAGCTACAGATCTCGGAATAACTTGAAGATCTCTGAATACGAATTTTGCAATAAAAAGGATTTTGGAATCGCTATAATCTCGGAATGTGTAGCTAACTCCAAATCTCGGAATGTGTAGTAACTCCAAATCTCGGAACGTGTAGCTACAGATCTCGGAATAACTTGAAGATCTCTGAATATGAATTTCGCAATAAAAAGGATCTCGGAATCCAATAATCTTGGAATAAGATTACTTTTTGCGATATTTTCTCAATGATTCCGGGATAAAGGTAAATCTCGAAATAAAACTGGATATCGGATGAAAGATGCGATTTTTCGATTTTTTACACACCAAAATCAAGCCAAAAGACCAAAAAATTTGCATTTTTCACCAAAACAAGAAACCCAAATCCCTACCACGACTATGTAGAAGATTTTAAGAAAGATTTAAAGGCGAAAAACATAAAAAAAAATAACCGCGGGTATATATAGCAATAAAACCTACGAACCAAAAACAATAACACAACAAAAACTTTATTTCACCCCATGGCTCTTGATACCAATTGTAGAACTATGGTGATCTTAATCCTAAGAGTGAGGTTGATGTTTCTAGAGATAGAAAGTAGAGAGAAATATGTGTATTATTAGGAAAATAATGAAACAACCAACACCCTCTCCATCAAAGGAGAGGGTTTATATACCCAAACCCATAAATGGACTTGGGCCTCCGGCCCATGAACATGCTCATGGGTCGGGCTTGTTTAAACTATTACAAAGATTATAGTACGAGCTTGTAACTATATTGTTGGAGTGACCGAGACTTTCTAATAGTAAAAACGTATTTCCAACATTATACTACTAAAATAATAAATATTTATGTATTCTTGGAATTACATAAATAGACATAGTAGTGAATTAACTTGAAAAGACTAATGAAACCTGTTGGTTTTCATGATTACTTTAGTTATACATGTTTATGCTTTCTTTATAAACTCACAAACACAAAGTCTTGAAAGACTTATAATGTAAGGTAAGGCGTTAATGTATTATCTCTTTTCGCTAAGACATATACATGGAGTCGTTTTCAAAATGACTTAAAACGTATAATGAAACTATAACCTTTTATGTCTTAAAGACATATAATGCAGTGACTTTGTGTTAGAAGTACTTGAGTTATAAAGCATGCAAAATGGTTAGGAAAATCTATTATACCATTAAGATGATTTAGTTTGTATATATGTAAGTCGAAAGATATATATTTATCTTAAATGTTGTTAGATTGACTTACAATATTAACCTTAATGAAATACAACATGGTTATGGTATGTTCATTAGGAGAATCGAACTCTTAATATGATGACTGATTCAAGATAACTATATCTTCCTTTCTTCCAAAAAGATATCAAGGTTATAAAGTTGAGTATGACTTGGACTAAGAAGATTAATAATATACCATTATATATGGAATGTGATGAATCACGTTATATGCTCAGAATTATGAGTTATAAATAATCATTATGATTTATTACCAAATATTAACTTGGGTAAACTACTCATACTATGAATGATATAGATGTTGTCCAACAAGATAATCAATTTTAGATTTGGTTTATCATTAATAGTTTGACTAGAAATTAAATATGAGTTTCTTCAAAGAAAGGATAAAACGCCCATAATTGTGGTTTAAATCCTTGTGTCGAAATTATATGGACGAGATTGTACACATATTTAATGTATGTATTATGAATAGATTATTAGTCACACTTAAGTAATTAATTGTGATTGCATATTCTTTATTGAACGCATTAAATATATATAAAGATTTTGGTAGTCATACTTTAATTGACAAATTGTATATATATGAACTCTTTCTTGAATGACTACTTGAGCAAAGACTTAAGTAATCGAAGGAGTTTATTAATTCAAAAATAAATCTTTGGAAAAGTACAAAGTCTAATTATCCATGAATGGATAAAAGCAAGCATCTAAAAGATTATTCTTATGTTTATTTTAAAATCAAAGATTAGATTTAAAATTGAAATAAGATGATTTCTAAGTATTCCTAAAAGCTACTGGGAGTATTATGATTATTTTCTTAAATTATATATGTTGAGTAGACATATAAAAAGGTAAAATTTTATTCAAATTAAATATTGATTTTGGTTTAGATTTGAGATGGAACTTTATTTTGGAGATTTATAAAATAAGATATATATAACCTTGGAACAAATAAGTTTATTTATGTTTTGAAAATACAACATAATATGTCATGTAGTAAGTTTATATGGATATTTAGAACCTGAAGAAATATAACTTTGGTTTGAAAAACTTTCATGTGTATCACGTTATATTTATATCATGCTTAAAATGCAAGATGATTTGCATATATTAATATCTATTTGAAAGTTATTAAATAACTTGTGTAATGTATATTCTCAAGGAATATGTTTGGATATAGAATGACATTCTTGTCTTGGATCAGCTTCCACATTCTATAGATGAATAATTTGTCAATAGTTGTGCAAATTATCATAGCCCACAAACTTGGATGTTTGGATGACATCAAACATTACATAATAGATATTATAGTTTACGTATTTATATATTTTATGACAAGCTGTCAAAACTGAAAAGATATAGTTGAGGTAACACTTGATAGTAGTCATGGTATCCTTGGAGATGACATGTTAATTAAAGTTGCATTATACATTAAATAATTAGAATAGCTTGAACTTCAAAATGTGTTTTTGGAAGTTTATTATAATAAATTGGTGATCAATGATGTCTCATAATTTTGATACTATGTGACAATATCAAACTATTTGAATGCACATGTAAAAGAACTTCAATGATTGAATTCCTGAAGAAAGTAATCTCAAAATTTCAATAGGTCAAGTTGGTTGATTTATGCTTTGCCAAACAAGTATGAATGTCATTACTAGAGGCATGATGCATAGACCAGTTTTATACATTGATCTATTTAGTATTTGGATAAGGGATGATTAAACAATTATTATAGTGAAATAAATTACTTGATAAGTTTGGTTTCATTTATAATACATTGTATCCTATATTTGCATGTATAATCCATGAATAATTTAATTTAATTATTCTAAATGTCCATTGTCGACTAATAATATGGGAGTGTTATTAAATTAAGACAAATCTAAATTGCGCTAGAATATACTTGAAAGTATATTGATGTGTTTACATATCAAATTTAGATGATATTCGATGAATTGAATATAGGACTTATCCCAACTATATGATTTAACTTTGTGTATCTTTGTCATCAAGTATATCATAAATAGTTATCCTCGGACCTGAGATACCAGGAAATAATCGTGAATCTAGTGCATTTTTGTGAAGTAGTCTAACGCTATACGTAACTGGTGACTATAAGGGTTATTTTCAGAAGTGTTGCAAAATTCATAAGTTTTGCTTGTAGTTAATATGTAATTTGTTTCCTCCATATTTATTTTGGAGTTTAATACAGCTGGGCCCCTAGTGGGATTAGTAAGATGTTTGTGTGGCCACACCCAAATTTGTTTTGGCAATCATGTTGAATCTATGAACGAGAAACAAAATGGTTAATGAAAGGAATGACTAAGATCCATATCCTTATTAACGTTGTACTAGAAACGAAAGGATAATAATGATGAATCATTAAAAAGTTTTATCCAAGAGACCTTACTTGAGATCGTACTAGAGGCATCGACGTCTAACTAGACGCTAACCGATGTTATCACACTATTAAAATATGTCCAAGTGAGAGCTGTAAGTTTATGGACTTTATTTTAATAGTCGTATGTTAGAATCGAACTCGTTTATTACGGGATTGCACACAATACGTAAATAGTTAATTTATTTAATAAATATATTATATGTTTATTAATTAAACCGAACTTTAAACATTTAACCGATGTTAAGTTTTAGGAGTTAAGGACTAACGGTTAACGAGGAATAAACTAGAAAAGAAAAAGAAAGATCTAGAACACCCCTTGGGTGGGCTTAACCAGCGGTGGAGACAAAGAAGGGAGAAAAGATTTCTTGCCTTATTTAGTTTTGTCTTGGGCTACAAGTTTGAAGACCTTATATAAACACATGGGGTGCTTAATAATTTTTCACCCCACTTCCTCCTCTCTTTCTCCTGCGATCGACCCCAAGGAAAAACACCTTTTTTAGGGTTCCTTTTATCCTTTGGTTGATTTCTTGAATCAAGTCCTAACCCCTCTCTAAGGTTGTTGGGTTGATTTTCCACTATACGTTTAAGCTCTTTTTATACGTACTAGTATGACGGTTAACTTGTTATTATGTGTGTACAAGAACGTGATACAATCTCATTATAGAATGAATCTTGGATCGATTAACAAAAACGGTAAGGGGTTAATCATTGATCCGTCATAAACCCTAATTGGTGGTTCGTTCTTATCATGTGGAATCGCATTAGGTAAAAGGTATGTAACCCTAACTCGATTAATTATGAATGTGTTATTATTATGATCTTATTAAATTATTTCCGTTATTATGTGCTTTAATCTTTGCTTATGTTTTAGAATTGTTATGAGCTTCGTAAACCTACAAGACACACAAGTTTACAATAAGTATTTATGAAATAAATCTATGTCTGTGAAAAATCTAATAACCTTAATTTCCCAACAACAGTAGGTAGAAGCAGCTTCAGAATAATCACACACAACTTGTGTGGTATATGTGATGGTGGAAAATCATATTAGTTTGTTAATGGGGTTTACATCTTTTACACAATGTACATCAATTTTGCAGTGTATTCTGCTTTAAACAGATTAAGTGAGCAATAAGTACAGTTAACTTATTTTACACATGAACATTGTATACCTTGGTTAAAACCAATTATGCGTTACCTATACCTGTAGACTGTAGTCTATAGAGTAAAAAGATCAACAATGTTAATTGTTCGTGACAATGAAAACACATTCTCTTATTCAAGGGTATCAGTTAAGGCATCAAGCTAAATTCTATGAACAAATAGTTCGTTCGTATTTGATCATAGTGTAAAGATGGTACTAGTAATAAAGAAAAGCAAGAATATTCCTCAGTAATTAAATCATAATGTAGGTGTAAAAGCCATACTCGACTTAATTGATGTTGCTCCTTGGTTCATATAAAGATACACTGGTATAATAGTTATCATTCATTCACTTTTAATCACTCTGCAGGAGTGTGCTAATTTGATCTATCTACATTTTGCTTCTGAAACATTTTTAAAAGCTCTTACCAATCGGTAGTAACAAAGAACTGATAAAATTTACAGTGATTGTAAATTCTCACCACTCCACATTGCAGAACTCAATATTGCATTCTGGTCTATATACACTATTTAGATTCATAATGGAAGTTTAAGACCTCTCACTGTCTAACAATGTTGTTAACTATGCACGAAATTGAACGTACCTTGAGCTGCCACATAGCCTTATTCACCACCACAGCATACCAATATACCATAATGGTTGCATGTTAAGTTGGTCTGATTTCAATGTTTCAGCTTTCAATCATTGACAGTTCAGTTTTTCAACTATATATGCATTATTGTAATATTTTCCAGAAATGCACAATAATAATAGGGATCTTCAGTCAGGAACCACCAAAAGAGTTTATCTTGAACCACATAGGTCTGCCTTAGCTTCAACCATTCGTCGTTATCACTTTAGTTGATAAGTCGTTCTCAAAAACCATATGGCAATGCCCCCCACATATGTTTTTTGCATCAATATGAAACGGGTTGTTGTTTGCCAGATGCATACATCAAATACCATACAATGTCATAATAAACAATGAAAAAAGTTGGCAAGCCATTTAACAAGTTTAACCAGGCATAGATAGTAGTATCTTATAACAAACATCTATTTATATCTATACTAATGTATAAAAGGCACATATTCTCTTCTTAATTCCGATTTTAAAACCAAGCCTAAATCTATACTTTCCTTTTCAACTCCAAACCCGACTCCAAGCCAAAATTAAAATAAACATAAAAGATTTGAGTTATTAGATCATTTTTTTATCAAATTGATCTCATCGTTTCATTTCTTTCTGTAAAAAATCTATTAATAAAACATTTTTATTAAAATTGAAATATCTTATATAATCCTAAGGCAAATCTTCTATTATAATTTTATTAGTATTTAGTTACATAACTGTAGAAGACAAGCGAGCAACAAGATGTGCCGCAAGCCTTTTTTGAATTGTAAAGCTAATTCTATTGAAATCCACATCTGTGGATTTAGGTGTCATAACGTTGCTATTCATAACGCGTTGAATTCTCTTCAAAAGCTCCACCGCTTCAGGTGCAAGGAAACCAAAGGTATCAAATGCAAAAGTAATAAACACGTGCTGATTTTAAATGCATGCTTTTTAGTGTTTTGTCACTTTGCATGAGGCGACTTTCAAAATAGTCTGACCCGCTGTAAAACCTCGGTCACTCAACCCCACAAGAGGAGAAACTCCAGTCAGATTCACACACGCATGCTTTCCTCCAACTCATCCAAAAACCAAAATGTCCGCCGGTCTGAGTGTAGATCTTCCATCTATTTATTTTTTTCATTATCTAATTTCACCATATTTTTAAAACATTTATTCTCTTTAATTTAACATCTATTTTTATATATTTTTATCAAATTTTAGTTTTTTTAACTTTGTATAAATTTAACTTTAATTTAAATACAAAATCGGTGGATAAAATAAAACATTTAATGAAATAAAATAGTCATCGTTACCCATGTCACATTACGTGGTAACATGCTAGTTTTATATAACGCAATTAGGGTATGCAGAAACAGATCAAATTCTGTTACGAAATTTTGTCAAAAATGAAATAATTATAAAATATTTTTCATTTGGTGGGAGTCTTTTAGCCATATATTCAGTAATATTTGGATAATCTTGTAATGTATCAATTATTATTAAGTAGGCCTTACATGGATGTGGGCTTAAGGTATGTAAAGTCCTTGTAAGTCATAATGATTCCTAGGAGGCCGTTTACACCAATTGAGGAATGAACAGAACAGCTATGTTTATGGAGCCCGATTAAGATAGTGGATTATGACCCGATTATGACTTATTTCTTAGGAAGAATTTTATGTATATTTTTAAAAAAGTTGAATATTACGTTAATATCTTTGTCAATTTTTTATTTACATCGATATCCTTTAAAAACTTTATAATTCACATCTATATTCAAACATTAACTAAAATATATTTATCATGGTTTTAATTTCTTTAACTAATATCGAATATTAAGTTAAATATTATTTTACTATTTTATCTTTTTATCCTAATCTAAATAACTCAAAGGCAAAGCCGTATCTTCATCTTCTTGTGAAAACCATCATCTTTTCACCACCTGATAACGTACGTTTCTAATGATCACTTATAGCCTGCTGCTCCAGTGCCTCATCCAAATAATATAATACAACTAACATAAACAAATACCTTGATTCAGCAGCAGACCTGCTTGTGTAGTATATGGATGCTAACTGTTCCCAATTAACCTGGGATAAATGACATTATTTCCTTAGGGGTTATTTCACGGTTTTTTATTCTTTTGATCACTATATCCATATTACTAGAATCTGGGTTATCAACACTATCAAACGTACAATATTAGGAACTCAAATATGAAGGGAAAGAAATGTGGTACTTAACTTTATCCAAGGGTACATCTCTGGTTGCTTTCGCGTTTTCTAGGAGATTGTCAACTTTTGGTAGATCGATCTTTATGAAATTAATGAAACTATTTATGGTTTGTGTGAAGAAGGCATTAAAGAGAGGGCATACTAGTCATTTTGCTCATTAAATAAATGGCGAATAATACTTTTACAAATTATAAATATTATAAATATGAGTTAGTTAGATTTTGGATATACATGTGAACTATAAAGATTTCAAAGGATATCGGCGTAAATAAAAAATTTACAAGGATATTGACGTAATATCTAACTTTTTCAAAGATATATATGAAATTCTTCTTTTCTTAATCTGAAAAAAGTTTGATAATAGGATATGTTTGACAAAATTAGTTGTAAGCTGTAAGTTATAAGAGCATCTACCATGCTACCAAGTCTTTAAAACAAAACTTTTTTTTGTAATTAATGCATAACTCAATTCATAATAATAGCTTTTTTCATAGTAAAGACTTGATATTTTACAAGTCATTGGTAAAAAGCCATCTTCAATGTCTATCTCCCTATGCATTAAATGATACTAATAGTTTTACCAAAAAGTAAAAAACTTTTGTAAAACTTTTGCATTGTAAATGTTCTAAGTTCAAAGCAGTTAAAATTAACTTTTTTTTTTCAATAAGTGTTTGCTAAATTATTTGTTAAATATAATATTAAGATGTAAATTGATTTGAAATGACATATTTAAATATATTGTAATATGATTGGAGAACATAACAAAGTTGCAATTTACCAAGAATAAGTCTCATTATCCTCCTCCCCCCCCCCCCCACCCAAAAAAAAAAACTTGTTGGATAATTTGGTTACCACCGTTACCTCTAAAGACAAAGGTCAAAAGTTCATTCATCACTTTTTGCAAGGCTGAAGGTTTTCTCTACCATTTGTATAACTGAAAGTAGTTTTTCTACCTTAGATAGGTAGGGGTAAATCATGACTCATAACTCATGGAAGACGACATTGGAAATTGCTTTACTTTACTTTCATTAGATGGTTAAAGGTACAGTTTTAACAAATCTAAACAAATTGAAAAGCATTATGAATAAGCTTTTTGTTTATATATCAAAGAGAAACAAATCTAAACAGATTGAAAAGCATCATGAATAAGCTTTTTGTTTATATTACCAAAGAGAGCTACTTATTTTGAAATATATTAATTTTTAAAACAAAAAGCTTACAACTCCAAAAAAAAGCTTTAATAAATCTCATGTCAAATATGCCCGTAATTCGGGGTTTAGTTTTGGGAAAATTTAAGCGAAAAGTTATTTTATAATATACCCTAATTTTCTTGGATATCAGATGACTCGTCTTCACTATCCATCTTCATCTAGTGGATAATGTTAAAAACACTGTTTTACTTCACATGAAATTTATAAATTAAATATCTCTGAAACTGTTAGTCGTTAAAGTAAGACCATAGCGACGAGCATCGAATTTTCTTTATATAGATTTGCAATATGACATACTTTTGAAAAATTCCTTTTTCACAATTCTTTCGCTTTTTTTATTAAGTTTTTCATACTTTTTTCTTATGTTAAAACTTCATGAAAAATCATATATGATATTAGTGTCAAATCACATATGATATTAGTGTCTATTTTAGTGCTAAATCATATATTAGTGTTAATCACATATAATATTAGTGTTATGCCATATATAGTTTTATATAAAAATTCAAATTAGTTTTATATTACATGTGATTTTTTCATGTAAGTTTCAACAATGGAAAAACTAAAAAAAAAAAAGTTTGCTGCACATATATCATATTGTATATTTATAAAAGATAATTAAATGCTCGTTGTTATGTTACATTCTTTTGCTTAAGGATTAACAGTTTAAGAGATATTAATATTTGAAAAAAAAAAAGAATTTTGATTTGCATCTAATCTGTTGAAACAAAATAAGAATGAAAGAAAAAATTAAATTCTAATATCCAATTAAAGTATAATGTCTAAATAAACATAAATCAAAATTAGACGGTTAAAATCATGACAACAGTTCAACTAAAAATCACTATTACTAGAAGTGAAAAGTTCTATAAGGAATACTCTCCATAAAATAAATCTTTCAATCTCAATCATCCATTCAAATCTCATATAATGACTTATATTAATTAATTTTAATTTAATTAAAAAATCTACTTTCATTCTAAATTTTAGAAATTAAATATCTCTCAAACCGTTAATCGTTACGCAAAAATAATTATACTATCGCGACGCTTTCAATAGATAGGCACTTTTATATACTTTCGAAAATTTTTGCACTGGAAAATTACAT
Source organism: Glebionis coronaria (assembly GCA_025667525.1). Taxonomy (NCBI): domain Eukaryota; kingdom Viridiplantae; phylum Streptophyta; class Magnoliopsida; order Asterales; family Asteraceae; genus Glebionis; species Glebionis coronaria. Next base: position 247,722,905 of record CM046880.1, on the reverse strand, counting down.
GTGATTCTAGAAATATCACATGTGATTTATTACTTTAAGAATTACACTTTAATTTGTAAAATCACATGCGATTTGTGGAATTTATAAAATCATGTGATTTGTTACTTTCAATATCGCATGTGAATATATGAAATCATATGTGATTCATGAAATCACGCATGAATTTTATGACAAAAAATCAAAGGTGATTTTACAAATCACGTATAATATTTTGGCGAAAGTTTCAACAATGTAAAATCGTCAAAAGTATATGAAAATGATCATCTACTAAATGAAAAAAAAAATATTCTAGTCATTACTTTAAAATCACATGTGATTTTGTGACATCACATGTGCTTTTTTGTGAAATCGCATGTGATTTTTGTAGTCGAAAATTATACTATCTTGAAGAGAATTAATTGATCTTTTATAGTTATGCACTTCTATATATTTTCGAATAATTTTTTTTTCAATTTCCGCACACATGAATCACATGTGATTTATTACTTTAAAAATCACACGTGAATTTGTAAACCCATGTGCGATTTATGGATTTCTAAAATCACACATGATTTGTTACTTTAATATCACATGTAAATTTGTGTAATCACATGCAATATATGAAATCACACATGCATTTAAAAAAAACAATCACAAGTTATTTACAAATCTCGTGTAATGTTTTTGATGAAAATTTCAACAAAAATTATCGAAACTATATGAAAATGATCGTATACAAAATGAAAAAATGTCCTGGTTATTACATTAAAAATCACATGTGATTATGTGAAATTACATGTGATTCTATAAAGCCACATGTGATATTGTGAAATCAAATGTGATTTTATGAAATTACACATAATTTATCTTGATTTTCGTGTTTGAAACTTTTTTTTCTTTAAACCTCAAATAGTAGTGCTAGTCGATAGTTGCCAATGAGTTATGCACCGTAGTGTTATGACATATAGATATGCAGAAGTGATTTTCAAAAGAATAAATTATTTCAATTAAAAAAAAGCTACTGACGTAACTTGTTACTTGTTTTCCTTCGACTATGTAAACTAGTACTCTGATAAATAATAATAAAAGTTATTTAAAAAAAACAATTTGAAAAAAAAATCACAGGTGGTTTTTCCGAATTACATGTGATTTTTATAATCGAAAATTTCAATAATAAAAAATCGTCAAACATAAATCAAAGTGCAGGTCTACTGAAAGATAAGAATGTTTGGTTGCGACGGTGTATTTTTCATGATCTGACGATTTTTCAGAATCAGATGTTAGATAATGGTTTCAATTTCATGAATACCAAAATCTACATTGATAATGAAAGTACTATTTGCATTGTCAAGAATCTAGTCTTTCACTCTAAAACTAAGCATATTGAAATAAGACATCAATTTATAAGAGATACGTATGACAAAAAGCTTATTCAAGTTTTGAAGATCCATACAGATAACAATGTAGCTGATTTATTAAACAAGGAGTTTGATACAAAGAGATTTGAGTTCTTGGTAACACATATTGGTTAATTGAATAAGGATAAAAGTGGCTACAATGATGGTAGACTACATGAACCGGTCTTATGTTTGAGGTACCGCTTCAATGCTACGTACCGCTAGGCAAATTTGAAGTACCGAGTATGTTCTGTGGAAACCTTGGTTTCCGGATCTTTTAAGCTACTAGGAATGATCATTGTTCATATGATTAACATAATCAAAGCGGAATTAGAACAACAACCATTAACAAGGTGTTTAGGCACGAAACATGAATTAAAACACATGGATTGCTAATTATATTAATAATCAACAATCACTAGACGTGTATACATTGAATCCCACGTCTAGTCGACACACACTTTAGGTTTACATTGTGAATGAATTGAATGAATAAAACCTATGACCCTTGGTTCCTTTTATAGTGTAAGGAGTAGGGTTTACAAGAGATCAAATCAAATAAACAACTAAATATTCTATTTCTATAGATATATACTGAATATATTATTTAGAATATAACCAATATATTCTGTAAATAGAATTCTCCATCAAATCCATCAGCATTGACTTTTGTTGACTGCGTTTGACTTTTGTTGACTTCTGTCAACGCCTACATTGCTCTTGTCAACGTCTATATTACTCTTGTCAACGCTTGAGTAAATGTCCTTCGATTTTGAGTTTCTGCCACATCAACTTTTTGACCCAACAATCTTCCCCTAGTTGATAGTGGCAAAACTCTATGTGTATCTCTTGTAAGTTGTACATGATCTTCAGATTGCTTCCCCTCAAGTGTAGCATGTATATCTTCCCCTTTTTGTCACATCAACAAGGAAAGTAAACAATGTATGCAATCTTCGAAGATTCTCCAAAAGTAGCTCTTTGTAATGATCTTGAAGAACAATTAATATAATATTTTTGATGTAGAAGTAGAATAACCCAACCTTGTGTTCCATGTCTTGTACTATCCATGTGACTAAGAACTTATAGAGGAGGATATAAGTAGACCTCGATCCCTTGTCAATATTCTCATCATTTGTGAGACACTGAGCACGATAATGTAACTCCTTCAAGTGTTTATGACAAGTCTTCGTCACCAAACATGTAAAGCATGAACAAGTTATCTTTAAAGTCTACGGCACTTTAAGATATGATAGAACACAAACTCGCGAAAATCTTCTTCAATCATCAAACTTACCATAAGAATTCTTCCCCTTAAGCTAACACCTCTTCATGACAAGTCAATATCTTCATATGTAAAAGTTGTTAACGAATAACTCTTTCACAAGGCTATCCCGATTACATAATCCAATAAAATTCTTCATGAATGGTCGCTAACTTACTTAAAAATCATTTAATCCCTTTCAAAATATCCGAGCCATAAATATCACCATGATATTCTGAATAAAAACGGAGATTCCATGTACCATAGTGTGTAATTACCTCCTTTTTGTGTGCTAAAAACGTCCAATTTTCTCAACAGCAGCAAACCTTGTGTTGTCCAATATCCTCTTCTACCCAATATCTTTGGCAGATGTATTGTCCAATATCGGACAATACTTATCAGCGTTGAAGTTTATATATCGGACGACACTGTCAACCTGTCAGCGTTGACTTATTCTGTCAGCGTCAAAAACCAACTCATCAGCGTCAATGTTACTCTTGTCAGCGTCTTATCCAAAAAGCTTATCTTCAGCAGATAATAATCTCAACAGTGGCCAAACTTGGTAATAACATTAGAAACTGAACAAACTTGGTAGCACAAATGTTTTTCGGACTCTGGCAATATCAATACTTTTATAAAGCCCACCATGTTTATTCAGCCCAATTGCAGATTCAGCCCAATTGTAGATCCACGTCCAAGTATTACTTCAGTTAACATACGATGTATTCACATGTTTATCCAAGGATAACTGGATGCAGTTTTACCCACGCATATACCCCATAAAAATAGGAAAACAAAATATGCTATTCAAATAATGAATGCAATATACGGGTGTGGATATCCACTCCACATTCAAAATATGTAGCATCTATCCCATAATCAAAATAGATTGCATATTCTATTACCTATTTTATCTTGACCAATAGAACTCCAAGTGAACACAGAAACCAATCTTTGTACGTGATCTTCACACGTTCTTCTCTTGTGCAGACAACGTTACTGTTTCCTTTTGTCAGCGTTACAAAACATGAATGTCAGCGTTGAACATGAATACCAACACCACCCTTTTGTCTTTACACACGTTTAGCCAATCAAAATTCCATCATCGTGTGAACTCAATATCAATCAACGTCACACTCCTTTAGAAAGCAGATTTCGCATGTAGTATTTAAATAGTAACTTGAGCACCAATGAGAAGCTTTCAACCGTGTGAACACACAATTGAGCACCAATAAGAAACGAATATCACAGAATTACTACATGTTGTTCTTTCTTGATCGTGTGAACACAAGCCTCTCAACCAATGAGAAGCGCTTCAACGTGTGAACACAGATTGGATAGTAGATCGTGTGAACACACATGCTTCATCCAATCAGAGACCTTGCTTCGTGTGAATGCATTTGTTAACCCTAAGACCACACTAAGCTTGTATGGAAGAGCATCCATGTGATCAAACAATTCTCGTCTTTGTCTTCATGCGTTTTGAATATATCCAATCACAAAGTAAAGATCAACATGCTATATTTGAGATCTAGGGTTTCATATAAAAAACCCTAACTGGAATCGATGAACACATATTCCATCATGTGCTTCCTTCATGTTTTCTTTTTCTTGCTGCTATATCCCTCAAATATTCAATTTTTCTGCTTTTAAATTGATTTAGGGTTTAAAGAAACCCTAATCATGATTTTATGTGAAAGCTTGAAAAACTGAAATTCACCTCTGCTGCCAACTTCGACGCTTAATAACTTTTGCCTGAGGATAAAACTCGACAATCCCTCCGGTGGATGTTTAGATCTATGTATGTAGAACCCACATATAAAATTTCGTGACGATCCAACGGTTCAATCAAAAGTTATGACCTTCTGAATACTGCTGCGCACACAAAAACGTCCAGAAAAACCCTAGACGGATTTTTCTTTTTTTTAACATTACGAACACCTTGTTGGTCCTAGCATCACGAGCCACGAGGCTCTGATACCAATTGTGGAAACCTTGGTTTCCGGATCTTTTAAGCTACTAGGAATGATCATTGTTCATATGATTAACATAATCAAAGCGGAATTAGAACAACAACCATTAACAAGGTGTTTAGGCACGAAACATGATTTAAAACACATGGATTGCTAATTATATTAATAATCAACAATCACTAGACGTGTATACATTGAATCCCACGTCTAGTCGACACACACTTTAGGTTTACATTGTGAATGAATTGAATGAATAAAACCTATGACCCTTGGTTCCTTTTATAGTGTAAGGATTAGGGTTTACAAGAGATCAAATCAAATAAACAACTAAATATTCTATTTCTATAGATATATACTGAATATATTATTTAGAATATATCCAATATATTATGTAAATAGAATTCTCCATCAAATCCATCAGCGTTGACTTTTGTTGACTGCGTTTGACTTTTGTTGACTTCTGTCAACGCCTACATTGCTCTTGTCAACGTCTATATTACTCTTGTCAATGCTTGAGTAAATGTCCTTCGATTTTGAGTTTCTGCCACATCAACTTTTTGACCCAACATGTTCCATGTACCACTACATAACCGTTGTAGCATTGAGGGTGTCTTATGTAAAATTGGCGGTTTCTTTGTGAATGGGTTATTTATTCCTATAAATACCGACCCCGATTACATAAATGATTTATCTAATCCTCTATTTTTACACCTCGATTCTATAACCTTCGTTTTAATCTTCGATAATCAAAAACATCAATGGCTGCTCTACAAATGGTCTCTAAACACAATCAAGTTGTTAACCTCACTCAGAATGATGATTTACTTGGTTTTCATGAGATGCTTAACTTTTTATCTCAAAGTCATGTACACTTTGCACTCACTGTAAGTCCCATTGTTTTTATTCCTATTGTTACACAATTTTGGGATACTACTATAGTAGGTACTCGTTATAATCAACCTTGCATTAGGGCTAGGGTTCATGATAGAAATATCTATGTAACTGAGGTACTGCTTAGGGCTAGTTTGAGACTTAATGATGCAACTGGAACTAGTATGTTGACTAACATTGAGATATATGATGGCCTTGCAGTCATGGGTTATGAGGGTGGTAATGAAAGTATTACTTTCTTTAAAGGTTTATTTTCATCACAATGGAAATTACTTTTTCATGCCATAATTTACTTTTTAAGCTCAAAAAGTACATCTTTTGATCAGATCCCTGTTGCATTGGCATCAGGTGGTATTTGCTTAGTAAACAACAGAATCTTTTAATTTTCTAGGTTAATTTTTGAAGGCATGACTAGAAATTTGGAAGGGGCTAAGAAGTTTTTAATGTATCCAATATTCATTCAGGCTTTAGTTAGTAACCAAATCCCTACCCCACCCAATTTGACAGATACATGAGATGTTCCCACTTTCACTAAGAGAACTTTTTCTTTCTTGCGAAAGAACGGTAGATCTTTCTCAGGAACTATAACACCATTATTTGATCATATGTTAGCCCACCCAGCTAATGAAGAAGGTGAGGAACCTAGTTTAGCTAGTGCTTCTCAGCAAACTCCTTATAACCAGAGTCCACAACCCTCTTAAGATTCACAATATTCTTCTCATCATAATGGTGGTCAACCTAACTCTGAAGAGATGATCCATACACCTACTGCTTCAATTATTGCTGGTAATTCTCCACAAGCACAAGCAACAAAGGTGGTGGATGTTACAAATTTAACTACTTTGTGCACAAGCTTGTCTAGATAGGTACAGGTTTTACAAAAGAAGAAGCTTGCTCAAGATGAAAGAATTGATGCATTGGAAGCCAATTTGACAAAGCTAAGGAATAAAGTCACTCCTTGGATGAGGCACTACAGGGCAATTCAACAAGCTACTCTTAGGAAGCAAAAGCTCAGAAACTTCAAGAAGAAGCAACTGAATGCAACCAAACAGTGGAGGAATATTGAAGATATAGGTTTTTCTTTTGATATTCATACAAGGGTTTCTAGCAATGACATCAATTTTGAAGCTGATGATGACATTAGACATTTAAGAAGATGCTAATGGATTAGAGCATGGTGTGGATAATATAGGTTTGGATCATACAAATATGGAGGTTCAACATGAAGAACCACAACCATTTGCTCATGAGGAACCACAACCATCTGCTGATGAAGACATAGTGGTGACTCAACCACAATCTGAATCACCAAGACTACAATAAAATTGGAGTAGTTTTTATGAGAAGCTAGAGGAAATAACTGTAATGTTTCATGTGTCTTCAAATCCACCACAAAGACAATTTTGGTTTCATGAGAAACGATCTTTCTAAGTACTATCAAGATCAAGAGAGAATGTTGAATCAGACAAGGCTAAGGAGTTAGACATTGAGAAGACAACTTCTAAAGTAGATAAAGTATCTAAAGATACTATGGTGATAGGAGAAAGAGTTGTGTCTATAACTGGTGAAGTAAATACTGTTGTAGAACCAAGTACTGCTTAGCCAACTGCAAGTACTGCTGGTGAAAGAGCTTCACTATTTTCTTCTAAAGAAAGTCGAACTCCATCTTTTGGAGAAGATGAGAATTTAGCACAAGTGTTGCTTGATCTAAGAGAAAGGAACTCAGATGAGAAAGCAAGGCTAGCAGAAGAAAAGAAGAAAACACAACAAGAAAATCTTGCCACTAAAGAAAAAGATAAAGGTAAGAAAATTCAAGCTTCACAACCCAATACAAAAGGTATAGTTATTCAACAACAACCAACTGAAGATGAAGAAAAAAGATCTTCAAGGTTAGTGAAGAAACTACCTAAGATAATCCAAAAGATAAGGGAAAAAAGAAATTACAATCAGAGTCTAAAGATGAAAGTGATTCAGATGATGATGTAAGCAACGTCATGAATATATTTCATCAATTAGAGCATGATGAAGAAGTAGCTCTCATAATGCAAGCACAAATCCGTGAAGATGAGTTACAAGAATAACTTGAAACTAAAAAGCAATTGCTTAAAGCTTACAGAATACAGCAAGAATAGAATATACAAGAATATGATAGGATTCAAGCTGAATTACAGGCAAGTAAACTTCTAGCAGAGTCCTTACTAGCTGAAGAAAGGAATGCTTATAAAAAAGGAAGAGAAAGATAGATTGATTGATGATTTAGTAATAGAGCAACAAAGATTCTTTGCTGAAAAGAGAAGAAAAGAAAGAATTAAGCCTCCAACTACTATGCAAATCAAGAATCAGATGATGTCTTATCTCAAAAAGGTTAAGCATTTTACCCATGCTCAGTTGGTCAGAAAGACTTTTGAAGAAATCAGGACTTTGTATGAACAACACAAGAGAGCTAAATTGAATTTTGTTGAGATTGGATCTGAGGCAGATAGAATAGCTATTGAAGAAAACAAGAGGCATCTGCAACAACAAAGACAATTTGGAAGTACTCCTAGACTTGATGCAAGTACTGCTGAACTTATAGGAACATATCCACCTATCAAGATTACATATGCTAGGAAAAGTAAAAATGTGAAGGAAGGTTCAAAGGAAGCAAAGACTGCTCAAAGAATGAATGAGGGAGACCAAGCTCAAAGTGTTGAAGAGACTGAGAATGTACAAGCGGTACATACACAGTCAATAGTACATGCTGAAGGAACGGTACATACTAACTTGGAAAAAGATCCTGATGTTTTAGTACAAGATCAGATTTCCAAAGTTAGTAAAAGAAAAAGATCAACCAAGAAAAAGCAAGAAGCCAGGAAAAAGGCGAAATCTACAACAGAAGATAGTGATGACGGGAGCTTAAGAAAGTGCTTGAAGATAGTAGACTTTGAAGATCAATGTATAGACACGGAGATTTTTGGAAAGAAGTCATCCATATCTAGGTGGATGTATGCTATGAACCAAGGACTGGAAGCTCATGGAATATTCAGAACAGATGGTACATCAAGAATGTTCAGGCTGTTAGAAGATATTCTTCATATTCTTGACAGACAAGATATTAAAGATCTTTACAGGTAATAACTGAATTTTTACTCGTTGAAAAAGTTCGTTTTCTCGGTATCTTCTCGAATTGATTTCCGGTTCAAAGTGCGACTCAATTGTTCTTGGTGGAAATGAAAATGGTTTGGTTATCTATTACTAAGTAAAATGAAAATGTAAATTGCGATAAGTAAAAGGAATGCTGAAAGGAATGCTAAAAGGAATGCTGATAGGAATGCTGATAGGAATGCTGATTGGAATGCTAATTGGAATGCTAATTGGAATGTTGATTGGAATGCTGATTGGAATGTTGATTGGAATGCTGATTGGAATGTTGATTGGAATGCTGATTGGAATGTTGATTGGAATGCTGATTGGAATGTTGATTGGAATGCTGATTGGAATGTTGATTGAATGCTGATTGGAATGTTGATTGGAATGCTAATAGGAATGCTAATTGGAATGTTGATTGGAATGTTGATTGGAATGCTGATTGGAATGCTGATTGGAATGCTAATAGGAATGTAAAAGGAATGCGAAAGGAATGTTGATTGGAATGTTGATTGGAATGCTGATTGGAATGTTGATTGGAATGCTGATTGGAATGTAAAACCCTTTTCCAATCAAGGTGATTGGAATACGTGATTGGAAAGGGGTTTACCCTTTCCGATCTAACTTTTTGATCCGAAAATTAAGCAAAAGCAATAAGCTATGGTTAATAAGCTCAAACTAAAACTTGCACGAATCTAAATCGAAATTGACTTAATAAGCATGAATAACAACTTATCAAACTTAAAAATAAACAAACTTTTAAATCAAACCATAAAAAGATGAACTTTTTAAGAAACCTTTATATCAAATAAGCATTAAGATGAAAATAAGATCAAAGATGAACATGAATCAAAGATAAGTAAAATAAGAAAGGTAGAAAAAGATGATTAGAACTAAGAACTTGATTAAAAGAAAAGATTTCAAAATTAAAAGACTTACTTGAATTGAAGAAATTAAAAGTGCATAACATGAAATTAAATTGCAAGAAATTAAAAGACAAGAAATGAAAAAATGGTGGAAGAGTGGTTTGTCAAGCCACCAACAACATGAAAATGAAGCTAGCCTAAACTATATATAGGGGTGATTAGGGAGGAGCTTAGGAAGCTTCCTCCCTCTTTCCTCTTTTCCTTATTTGCACACTTAAGCCCTTTTCTTCTTAATTGTTTGTTAATCTTGGACTTAATGATTTTGTCTTGGGATTTCTTTAAACTCGTCTTTGAATTTTCTTCGTAAATTAGACTCGAGTTCTTCGGCTTTTAGTAAACTTCCGTCTTTTGACTTTTTCTTCGATAAATCTTCAGAATTGGTCTTGGACTTCCGTTCTTTTTCCACTTTTGATCTTTCGACTTCGTCTTTCGTCTTTTTCTTCGATAAAAGCCCGTGAATGCCGTGTTTTCTCCACTTTTCACTTTTTCGTCCTAAATCACAACAAAAACACAAACCACGCATAATTCCGACATAAATGACATAAAATACACGTTTTGGCTCGGTTATTATTGTAATTAAGTGGTAAAAAGGATGGGTGTTTTCACACCTATGAAATCCCCTACACTTAACCATTGCAATGTCCTCATGCAATGCATTAGTTACAAAGCACGTTTTACATTTTCCATCATAATCAACCTACCTTGGCCTTTATTAAACAACTAAGGAAAATCAAAAAGATAGAAAATAACAAGATGCAACAAGGAAGAAACTTGTAAAGAAATCTAAAACTTACATTAGGGCTTGTGTGTCATGAATGTTCATCACCCTCAAGTTTCACGTTCCCCATGCCAAGCTTAAAAACAAGATCATTGTTAGCACAAGTTAGCATAACAAACATTTACTCATGTGGTTCAATTAATCACTTAAACTCCCTTATTCCTATGAGTATCTCTTATATTTTATTGATGTCTTGAATGATCACGAGGATGCATTGTTGACTTATTTCGATAATTTATTTAGGCTGAAAGCAAAGTAGGACGATTTGATCTATAGTTAGCTAAAGGACAAAATCTCTTAAAACTGCTTCTCGGGATATCAAAAAGTTCATATCTTGGCATAACTTGGTTCACGATTTGAGACCTTTCTCGGGCCGATATTTGGCATGTACTTCATACTTCATATCTTCGAGAGATGTTTTTGAGATAATGGTCTTCTCTTCGTTATAGAGTTTCTTCACTTGGAGACTTTTGAGGGGTACTCCAGCTTTGTTGACCACGACTTCATGATTATTTCTTCAATCTCTAATTGGGATTTTGAGATACAACGATCCGCCTCCTTTTCGGACTTGGATCTATTTATCCTCATACCTTGTTAGGGTCTTTTCGGATAGACTTCTCCATGATCTTTATGGGAGTTTATTGCTTTTCGTCGTGAGTCTTGATCCTTCATATTGATTTTGGGAATAATGCTTTTCACATCACTTTGGATCTTCAGCAATAAAATTGAATCCTCATGCCTTGTTAGGGCCTTTTCGGACTCGCCAATATTCGCGCCCCGCTTCATAAGTTATGCCTTGGCTATGAACTCTTATCATTACCGAGCAACTTTTAAACGATCTTTGGCTAGAAGCTAAGTAACTTTTCAAATCGTACGACCTTACTTATTTCATTTATTTATTTACAAGCGAGGGGAGAAAAAGATCATAATTAACTCACATAAGTTAATGAAAGAATACCAAACTTGTAACCAACTCTATCATTTCTCGTTCTCCACAATTTAAAATCTCAAGGAATGAGACTCGTGGATGCTTAGCCCAATAAACCAATTAAGGTCTACACGGTTAAGGATACTAGCTAGAGTGAACTTGGATAAGTAAACTCGGGTTGAGTCAAAATATTCAAAACGGGCCTAATATATCTAAGATAACTAAACTTGTTAAAACCATTTTATTAAAATAAGAGAAAAATAGCAAAAATAAAGGGAACTACAACTAGGCCAAAATAGATTAAAATTTTTGAAAAAATGTCGAAAAATCAATTTTCCGGTTAAAATGAGGACAAATACAAGGAAAAGGCCACTTAACTTCGATAGAAGTCCCCCTACACTTAATATAAATATTGTCCTCAATGTTTAAGCATGTGGGAGTAAACTCCCCTACACTTAGGACATTGTGCACTTTGTTTAAATCTTGCTAAGGAAGAGACAACTAAAGAGATTCCTATTTTAATATTGAGAAATATAAAATAGTGAATCGAAATGAGTTTAGGATAGAACCAAGAAGAAGGGAACACGGAATCACGGTTCGTCAAAAGTTATCAAGAGTGTGTTTTTGAAGCTCTAATCCCTGCACATGATAAGAAAGAAAGCAAGAAATACCACGGGGCTCCCCCCTACACTTATGGTGAAAATAGATAGATAATTGGGTTGCCTCCCAAAAAGCGCTTGTTTATATTAACCGAGTCACGAGCCTGACTCGTCCCCGAATTAAATGGTCCATAAGGAAGCGATCATGGAGAGAAAAGGATTTACCCGTAAAATAAAAACTCTCCATGATAAAGTGAAATAACCTCCCAATTAAGGAAAACCCCATAAAATTCCACCCGGGTCAAATACATGGTTTCCATCTCTAAAAGAAATAGACCCCAAGGTGGCAATAGCAAATAAGTATAAGAAAGATGGGTTTCCTTTAAGCAAAAGTTTCTTACAATTAAGGGTATAGTAAGAAGGTAATGATCCTAATTTTTCAAACATTTTCCTTTTGATTTCATCATTAAGATATTGAGATTGCTCAAAAATGTGTATACCCGTATCAAATACCATTCCCTTTAGGGGAAAATAGCAAGACAACTCGGTGTCAACCATAAAAGAATCACCCTCAAATGTGCAATCAACAAGAGACATCGGGGGTGAAAAAGTAGGTGTCAAAACCCTAATAGTCGGAACCCTCGGGTCTTTGTTCTCTATGGCATCATGAATGGGTGGGTCGGGAGGGATAGAAGGTATAGTGTCATCGTGTAATAAATCCTCTAGAAAAAGTATATCTCCCTCCACATCAAAATACCCGGATATGTACTCCACGGGTGTATCAATATCAAGAAACTCATCGATCTCAGGAATGTGAAAATCATCATCACTAAGGAGTGAAGCATCCGAAAAATCATTTATATCATTATCATGATTCTCAAAAGTTGGGTTTTTCAAAATAGGAGAGTTATCCTCATCCGAGCCCGATAAAGAATTAAAAGTATAGTCGGAATCATAAGATAACACATCCATATCCAGATAACTACTATGAGGAGTAGTATCATTTGGAGGAGTAGGTGAAGGAGTCATAAAAGGAATGGGGTCAAATGTAGGCTCAAGTACAATCTCGGGAATTTCCTCACAAGATGAGGAAGGGGGAGAGCTAAATGTATCTGTGGGTGTCAACACCGGAGGGGAAGTAAAACTCATGATAATCTCCGGGCCTTGTCTCTCCTTTATTGGCGGAGAGATGGAAGGGTCCACAGTGGGAACATCACTACTAGTAGTGGTGTTAGCCTCAAGTTGAGCTCTCAAAGCTTCAAAAAGTTGATATGTAAGACTTTGGTTTTGTTCATGAAGATCATTTATCATCCTCTTTTGTTCCTCAAATATTTCAACTATTTCGTCCATTTGTGAAGGTTGAATTTGAAAATCCCCTTGATTATTACTTTGAAAATCGTTATGATTTTGAAAATCTTCTTGATTTGGAAAGCCTTGATTTTGAAAATCCCCATAACACCCTTCATTAATTTGTGGTGGGTCAGGAGTCAACTCAACCGAGAGTTGCTCAATAACTACTTCTTCCTCAAAATCCGGAGGAGAAGAGTCACTAGTCACATGAGAAAGGGGACTAGAAGAATCATCAAAAATAGGGTCATCCGAATCAACACATGGCTCATCACTAACTCTCGGAGTATATGAGAAAAGAGGGCCACTCCTATAGATAACCGTGTTACCGGATACTTCGGCCTTGCTCCATACTTGAGACTTGTTCTCAATAATCATTAAAGCCTCACTAGTACTCCGAGAGTAAAGATTTCCACTAGAAGCCGTGTTAAGAGAATCTTGATCGTATTGGGTCAACCCGTGATAAAACGAATCAATCAAATGCAAGGCGGAAAATCTATGATGAGGACAACTACGCACTAAATCATTAAATCTTTCCCAAGCCTCGGTAAACGTTTCAGTATTAAACTCTTCAAAATTAGATATTTCCAACCGAATTTTTCTCGTTTTAGCATAAGGGTAAAATCGATTTAAGAATTTTGACTCAAGATTAGCCCATGTGAAAATAGATCGTGGTGGTTCCTTTTCTAGCCAAAGCCGGGCTGCTCCATCGAGGGAGAAAGGAAAAAGGTGTAAATAGATAATGTCTTGTGTCACATTGGTGTATTTGACGGTATTGGCGTATGAACGAAATTGACGGATATGAGTGTAAGGATCATCATCCTCAAATCCGTAAAAAGGACGACCGGATATCAACTTAATCAAATCCGGATTAAGCTCAAAATAATTATCCTCGATATCCGGTATCACGATCGCATTGTCGAGACATCCCTCGTCATGAAACTGCAACTGCTCCAATATCGATCGATCATCCATAGCCATATCAAAAGCACGATACTCGGGATCGGCTTGACTCGTCACGATATTATTTTTTATTAGTATTTATTTATTTATTTACTTTTTTTTATAAAAGAGATTATAATATGTACGTAAAAATGAAGAAGAAACCAAGATAGAATATATATATATATATATATATATATATATATATATATACGTAGATTTTTTTTTTATTATTATTTTTTTTTTGATGCGAAAAATAACGTTCACGAGTGAACGGATCCCAAAATCCAACGCGTCTCTCACAAAAAACCGTTAATCTTCACGAAAAGAGCCGGCAGCGGCGCCATTTTAATAACTGAATTTTTACTCGTTGAAAAAGTTCGTTTTCTCGGTATCTTCTCGAATTGATTTCTGGTTCAAAGTGCGACTCAAATGTTCTTGGTGGAAATGAAAATGGTTTGGTTATCTATTACTAAGTAAAATGAAAATGTAAATTGCGATAAGTAAAAGGAATGCTGAAAGGAATGCTAAAAGGAATGCTGATAGGAATGCTGATAGGAATGCTGATTGGAATGCTAATTGGAATACTAATTGGAATGTTGATTGGAATGCTGATTGGAATGTTGATTGGAATGCTGATTGGAATGTTGATTGGAATGCTGATTGGAATGTTGATTGGAATGCTGATTGGAATGTTGATTGGAATGCTGATTGGAATGCTAATTGGAATGCTGATTGGAATGTTGATTGGAATGCTAATAGGAATGCTAATTGGAATGTTGATTGGAATGTTGATTGGAATGCTGATTGGAATGCTGATTGGAATGCTAATAGGAATGTAAAAGGAATGCTGATTGGAATGTTGATTGGAATGCTGATTGGAATGTTGATTGGAATGCTGATTGGAATGTTGATTGGAATGCTAATTGGAATGTAAAACCCTTTTTCAATCAAGGTGATTGGAATACGTGATTGGAAAGGGGTTTACCCTTTCCGATCTAACTTTTTGATCCGAAAATTAAGCAAAAGCAATAAGCTATGGTTAATAAGCTCAAACTAAAACTTGCACGAATCTAAATCGAAATTGACTTAATAAGCACGAATAACAACTTATCAAACTTAAAAATAAACAAACTTTTAAATCAAACCATAAAAAGATGAACTTTTTAAGAAACCTTTATATCAAATAAGCATTAAGATGAAAATAAGATCAAAGATGAACATGAATCAAAGATAAGTAAAATAAGAAAGGTAGAAGAAGATGATTAGAAATAAGAACTTGATTAAAAGAAAAGATTTCAAAATTAAAAGACTTACTTGAATTGAAGAAATTAAAAGTGCATAACATGAAATTAAATTGCAAGAAATTAAAAGACAAGAAATGAAAAATGGTGGAAGAGTGGTTTGTCAAGCCACCAACAACATGAAAATGAAGCTAGCCTAAACTATATATAGGGGTGATTAGGGAGGAGCTTAGGAAGCTTCCTCCCTCTTTCCTCTTTTCCTTATTTGCACACTTAAGCCCTTTTCTTCTTAATTGTTTGTTAATCTTGGACTTAATGATTTTGTCTTGGGATTTCTTTAAACTCGTCTTTGAATTTTCTTCGTAAATTAGACTCGAGTTCTTCGGCTTTTAGTAAACTTCTGTCTTTTGACTTTTTCTTCGATACATCTTCAGAATTGGTCTTGGACTTCCGTTCTTTTTCCACTCTTGATCTTTCGACTTCGTCTTTTTCTTCGATAAAAGCCCGTGAATGCCGTGTTTTCTCCACTTTTCACTTTTTCGTCCTAAATCACAACAAAAACACAAACCACGCATAATTCCAACATAAATGACATAAAATACACGTTTTGGCTCGGTTATTATTGTGGTAGATGGGTGTTTTCACACCTATCAACAAGTTAGTTCAAGAAGTCAGTGAAGGTAAAACTGAGGTATCACTATTGTATAGAGAATTCCTCTTTATGTATGAACCACACAATTATGATCGAAATATATTGAAGGAATTAGAGAATCAGGTTCCTAGTTACTGGAGATATTATAGATCATATGGAATACATACTTTGGATATAGATGATATTACTTATTACATGCTTCAAGAGAAAAGATATCCATTTAGAAGAAGATTGTTGGAAAGAATGTTAGAACAGCAATTGGAAGTCTAATAACTAGCTTTACGCTAAGTATAAAATATTATCGTCCGAATCTTTTCGAATTGATTATTGGCAGAAAGTGCGACTCAATTGTTCTTGGTGGAAAATAAAAGGTTTGGTTATCTATTCTACTAAAAGTAAAAATGTCGTTGAAAGCTTGAAAATTTAATCTAAGATAAAACAAGTTAAAACAATGCTAAGTAAAAAGGCGGGAAAAAATTAAAGTTTAGAGAATAGAAACAATTCAAAAAATTTCTAATTAAACTAAGTCTGGAAATAAGGTAAAGACAATTTCGGAAAATTGAAATCTTCGGAATAAAGATAAATTCAGAAAAATGGTTTCTTCGGAATAACAAGCTTTTTATAAAATAAGAATTTCGGAATAACTGGCTTTTCAGAGAAAAGAGCTTCTTCGGAAAAATGGTGTTTTCAGAAAAATTGTATCTTCGGAAAAACGGTCTTTTTCAGCAAAATGGAATCTTCGGAAAAACAGTCTTTTCGGAAAAAGGGATTCTTTGGAAAAAGAGGATTTTCAGAAAAAGTAGCTATTTCGGAATAAAGATATTTTCAGAGAAATGAAGGGTTTCCGGAATAAAGTTGTTTTCAGAATAATGGGTTACTTCGGAAAAAGGAGTTTTTCAAAATAATGAAGATTTCAGACAAAGAATGAATTCAGAAAAAAGGATATCTTCGGAAAAACGTTTTTCGGAATAATTTCTAATTCAGAGAAAGGGACGATTTCAGAATTTTAAAACCCTTTTCCGAAATTGTTGAAACACAGATACAAGTAAACAGTTAAATCGAAACTTAAGAGATAAGCCACTAATAAGCATAAACCAAATAAGCAATTAACCAAAACTTTAACCAAATAAATTTTAAGAAGAACTAAATAAGCCATAAATTAAAAACTATAAAAACATTAATTAATCAAAACATTTAAAATCAACTAATAAGCAATCCTATTAATCTATCAAAACAACTTAATCAAAAATAAGCCAAACACTAAAAGATTAATAACCACAATAAGCTCAAAACATCCACCACATCAAAACTACAAGATCAATCACATGAACAAATCAATCACATAATCAAAGAGATGAGATTAACTACATGATTATCAAGATTAAAAAAAAGATTAAGAAGGGTGGAATGAGAATTAAGAAATAAGCTTGATTGATTAAAGATGAATGTAAAAAGATTACAAGATTAATGGAAAGATTAAGAAGTTTGAAAGAAAAACTAGAGAGAAAAATAAAACACACTTCAAAATTAAACTACACCTATTAAAACTAAAAACCTAACACCCTCCTAATGACATATTAGGAGGGTATTTATAGGAGGTGAGGAGACTACATGCTTAAGCTATCTAGTTTCTTTCTTCTCGACTCGACTCGAATTAATCTTTGTCTTTTCTCGACGTCGTCTCGGGATTTGTCGATATAAGTCGAACTTGTCTAGTAATTTTCTTCTATAATTAGACTTGAGTTCTTCGACTTCATTAAACTTCCGTCTTTAAACTTTTTCTTCGATAAATCTTCAGAATTGGCCTTGGACTTCTGTTCTTTTTGCATTCTCGATCTTTTGACTTCGTCTTTAGTATTTTTCTTCGATAAAATCTCGTGATATCCCATGTTTTCTTCCTTTTGCATCTTTTAGTCCTAAAACACAATAAAGACACAAACCACACATAATTCCGACTTTTACGACATAAAATACACGTTTTGGTCTTGTTATTATTGGAAATAAGTGTAAAAGGATAAGTGTTTTCACACTTATTAAATCCCCTACACTTGACCATTGTAATGTCCTCATGCAATGCACTAATTTCAAAGCACGGTTTACATTTTTCATCATATATAACCCACCTTGGCCTTTATTAAATACTAAACACTAAGAAAACTAAAAAGAACAAAATAAGTAAGAAATCAAAGACTTACATTGGGGTTTTTGGATGTCATGAATATTCATCATTCTCAAGTTTCACGTTCCCCATACCAAGCTTAAAAACGAGATCATTGTTATTATAAGTTAGCAAACTAACACGAACTCATGTGGCCCAATTATTCACTTAGACTCCCTTATTCCTAGGTGTATCTCTTATATTTTAATAATGTCTTGAATGATCACGAGGATGCATTGTTTGACTTATTTCGATAGTTATTTAGGCCGAAAACAAAGTGGGATGATTCAATCAATAGTTAGCTAAAGGACAAAATCTTTTAAAACTGCTTCTCGGGACCTCAAAAAGTTCATATCTTGGCATAACTCGTTTCACGATTTGAGACCTTTCTCGGACCGATATTTGGCAGCGACTTCATACTTCAAATCTTTGAGAGATTCTTCATACTTGGACCATGACTTCTTCATTTTTCTCCAATCTTTATTTTGGACTTTGATATACAACGATCCGCCTCCTTTTAGGACTTGGATCTATTTATCCTCATACCTTGCTAGGGTCTTTTCGGATAGACTTCTCCATGATCTTTTGGGGAGTACTTGCTTTTCGTCGTGTGTCTCGATCCTTCATATTGATTTTCGATAAATGATTCTTCACATCACTTTTGGATCTTTAGCAACAAAATGTAGCCCTCATGCCTTGTTAGGGCCTTTTCGGACTCGCCAATCTTCGCATCCCGCTTCAATAAGTTATGCCTTGGCTATGAACTCTAATTAATACCTAGTAACTTTTAAACGATCTTGTGCTAGAAGCTAAGTAACTTTTCAAATCGTACAACCTTATTTATTGCAGAAAAATTTATTAGCAAGCGATGGAAGAATAGGCTTATAATCAACTCACATAAATTCACGAAAGAATACCAAACTTATAATTGACTCTATCATCTCTCGTTCTCCACAATTTAAAATCTCAAGGAATGAGACTCGTGGATGCTTAGCCAATTAAATCAAAGTTTTGGGTTTTCGAGTCATATATAGGATCTTGCAAATTCTTAGACTTTTTCAAGTTTAGAAATCGCATTTTAAAGTTCCCTTGATTAACGACTCTCTAGGATCAATTATAGGAACTTGCGAAAAGTTCTTGTTCTTAACCCGTGAGAGTCAAGACCTTCGCGTTTTAAAGTTCCCTATATAAAAGCCTAGCAAAACTTGACTTAAACACGTTAAGGATCATAGCTAGAGTAAACTTAGATAAGTAAACTCGGGTTGAGTCAAAATATGCACGACTTTGAAAAATTTAAAACCACTTTATTGAAAAATTTATTCTAGCAAGGAAAGAAAATAACGAAAACAAAGGAAAATACTACTATACAACTAGGCCAAAATAGATTAAAAATTTTGAAAAATGTCAAAAAATCAAATTTTCCGGTTAAAATGAGGACAAATTCATGGAAAAGACCACTTACTTCGATAGAAGTCCCCCCTACACTTGATATAAACATTGTCCTCAATATTTAAGCATGTGGGAGTAAACTCCCCTACACTTAGGACATTGTGCACGTTGTTTAAATCTTGCTAAGGAAAGGACAACTATAGTGAGTTCAATGTGAACATATAAGATATGAAATATTGAATTACGACAGTTTTAGGAAAGAACCGGGAAGACCGGAACACGGGATCACGGTTCGTCAAAAGTCATCGAGAATGGATCTTTGAAGATTTAATCCCTGCACAGAAGAAGAAACAAGACGACAAACACATACGGGGCTCCCCCCTATACTTATTATGAAAACGGTAAAGGATAGATCACGGGTTGCCTCCCGAGAAGCGCTTGTTTTTGTTCACCAAGTCACGAGCCTGACTCGACCTAAAACTAGTTCATGGGAAACGTGGTGAGGGATGGAATCATCTCATGAGAGATGTCCTCACCAAAGTACAACTTCACACGCTGGCCATTCACCTTAAAATTGGGCCCATTTGGCTGAGAAAGCTCAATGGTGCCATAAGGAAAGACTTTGACGACGGTGAATGGACCAGACCAGCGGCTCTTCAACTTTCCCGAGAAGATCTTCAACCGAGAGTTAAAAAGTAAGAGTTGATCACCAACGTGGAACTCTCGGTTCTTAATCCTTGCATCATGGATGATCTTGGTCTTCTCCTTGTAGATCATTGAGTTCTCGTAAGCTTCATTCCTCAGTTTATTAAGCTCGTTGAGTTGAATCTTCCAAAGATCACCGGCTTTGTTGATGTCGAAGTTTGCCCACTTCAAGGCCTAGTATGCCTTATCTTCCAGCTCGATAGGGAGGTAGCATGCTTTCCCGTACACAAGACGATAAAGTGTACAACCAATCGGGGTCTTATAAGCAGTACGGAAAGCCCACAAAGCATCATCTAACTTATCGGCCCACGAGGCACGATGCTCTCCTACAGTACGCTCTAAAATTCGCTTCAATCCACGGTTAGAAATCTCGGCTTGACCATTGGATTGGGGATGATAAGCGGTGGAAAGACGGTGATTGACACCGTACTTAGCCATGACTCTTGCGAATTGATCATTGCAAAAATGAGTCCCGCGGTGACTGATTATAGCACGAGGAACACCGAATCGAGCAAAAATTTGCTTCAAAAAGTTCACAACCACCCTCGCATCGTTCGTAGGGAGAGCCTTAGCTTCAACCCATTTAGAAACGTAGTCAACGGCTACGAGGATGTACTTGTTCCCTTTAGATGATGGAAATGGCCCCATGAAGTCGATGCCCCATACATCAAAGATTTCACATTGTTGTATGAAATTTTGAGGCATCTCATCTTTATGTGTGATCTTGCCTTGTCTTTGGCAAGCATCACAATGTTTAACCATTTCGTGAGCGTCACGGTAAATGGTGGGCCAATAAAATCCAGAGTCGAATACTTTCTTCGCGGTGTAATTAGGACCAAAGTGACCACCGGTGGGTCCTTTATGGCAAGCGTTAAGGATTTGTACCGTTGCCGGCTCATCAACACATCGACAATGACAAGATCCGCACATTGTTTGAAGAGGTAAGGGTCGTCCCAGAAATAATGTTCAATATCTTTAAAGAACTTTTTCTTTTGTTGGGACATTAACCCTTCCTTGAGAATTCCACCCGCTAAGTAGTTTGCAATGTCCGCAAACCACGGGGTGTCATCGAGATTTGGATTGATAGACATTAAGGCCTCAAGGGGAAAAGAGTCATTGATCTCTTAATTCTGATGATCCCCTTGATAAGGATCCTCAAGTCTACTTAGATGATCCGCGGCTAGGTTTTCGGCTTCCTTCTTGTCACGAATTTCAATGTTGAATTCTTGAAGGAGCAAAACCCAACGAAGAAGTCTTGGCTTAGAATCTTGCTTAGTCATCAAGTACTTCAACGCGGAATGATCGGTATACACGATGGTGGTAGAAAGGACAAGATAGGGGCGGAATTTTTCAAAAGCATGCACTACAGATAAAAGCTCTTTTTCAGTAGTAGTATAATGCAATTGAGCCCCCGTCATTGTCTTGCTAGCGTAGTGGATTGGTTGGAAGTGTTTGTTCTCTCTTTAGAAAAATCTTGGATGAATCGACGATAGAAGCCCGCATGACCAAGGAAACTTCTCACACCCTTCACGGTTGAAGGTGGAGGTAATTTGGCTATGACATCCACTTTATCACGGTCCACTTCAAGACCGACTTTTGAGATTTTATGTCCTAGCACGATGCCTTCTTTTACCATGAAATGGCATTTTTCCCAATTTAGAACAAGGCGAGTGTCTTCGCACCGCTTAAGCATACGTTCTAAATTGGCAAGGCAAGCAGAGAAAGAATCACCATAAACCGAGAAATCATCCATGAAGACTTCCATAGTTTCTTCAACCATGTCATGGAAGATAGCCATCATACACCTTTGGAAAGTCCCAGGAGCATTGCATAAGCCGAATGGCATTCTTTTATAAGCAAATGTTCCGTAAGGACAAGTGAATGTGGTTTTCTCTTGGTCTTTGGGATCGATGGGAATTTGAAAATACCCGGAGAAACCGTCTAAAAAGCAGTAATAGTCATTACCCGCTAGACGTTCAAGCATTTGGTCCATGAAAGGAAGGGGAAAATGATCCTTTCTCGTAGCATCATTGAGTTTGCGATAGTCTATACAAACTCTCCACCCGGTAACGAGACGAGTAGGAATCAACTCGTTGTTTTCATTGGGAACAACAGTGATTCCACCCTTCTTCAGGCACACAATGGACGGGACTAACCCACGGTGAATCCGAGATAGGATAGATCATTCCCGCATCAAGAATTTTGATAACTTCTTTTTTATTACGTCATGGATCTTAGGATTCACCCTTCTTTGGCTTTGAATAGTGGGTTTAAAGTCGTCCTCCATGAGAATTTTATGTGTGCAAAAGTGAGGATCAATTCCACGAATATCGGAGATTTTCCAAGCAATCGCTTTCTTGTGATTCTTCAGCACGGCGATAAGTCGAGATTTTTCTTCCTCTTTCAAGTCCTTAGCGATGATGGCGGGTGACTTCTTGTTGTCTTCAAGGAAAACGTACTCAAGATGAGACGGTAGGTCCTTAAGCTCTAAACCCGAAGGATTTTCGATGGAAGGTGTAGTCAAATTCGGTTCATCGATAGAAATATCCTTAGGAGATGGTGGAGAAATATGGTCCTCAGTGAGAAGTTTCTCAATGGTACGAATGTCTTCATCCCAATTGGAGGGAGAATCGTCATATTTTAAGTCCACAACTCCCAAAGTTGCTTCAAATTCTTTCAAGATGAAATCACTTTCTTCAAATGGAGTTAGTGATGGAGAAATAGAGGCAACGGTCTCAACAATGAGTAGAGAAGAAGAACCACTTTTACAAGCGTCTTTGAAATGTTCTTCACAAGCCTCATCAAGAACGTCAATAAAATTAACACTCTCGTTTTCCGAAGGCTGCTTAGAAAGTTTACCCATGTTGAAGACGATTTTATCGTCACCAACTCTCATGATTAATTCGCCCGCGGCTACATCGATGAGAGTGCGACCGGTCCTCAGGAATGGACATCCAACGATTAATGGAACACGGGGGTCCATCTCGTAGTCAACGACAACAAAATCCGCCGGAAAGGTGAATTTGTTGACACCAACGAAGACATCTTCGGCTAACCCCACCGGATAAGCAACCGTACGGTTAGCTAATTCCAAAGTCATTCGTGTGGGGACTAGCTCGGGGAGAGATAATTGCTTCCAAACACTTAATGGCATTAAGTTAATACTAGCACCTAGATCGGCTAGGGCCATGCAATTCTCTACCCCAGGGAAGTTGCAAGGAATCAAGAAACGACCCAGATCACCAAGTTTGGTTGGTAATTTCCTTAAGAGCACTGCGGAGCAATTCTCATTAAGTTGGGTCTGAGCAATATCGAGAAGTTTCTCCTTATCACTGAGAAGATCATTAAACATTTTAGCGTATTTTGGCATGTGAGCGAGAGCCTCAGCAAAGGAGATATTGAAATTTAGTTGTTTAAACATTTTAAGAAAGTTAGAAACCTGAATATCATCCTTGTTCTTCAATTTATCTTTCCTCAACCTCGAAGGATAAGGTATATTGGGTTGAGATGAAGGCTTTGGAATAAAATTCTCACTCACAACCCTGGGTGGTGGAGGGGTAGAAGTAGAAGGTGGTGGAATTGGAGAAGTAGAAGTTGGAAGAATAGAAGATGGAGGTTTCGGAGAAGGAGACTCGTTGTCCTTTGTCACAATCACCGGTGTAGGTGTAGGAAGCTCGGGTTCCTTTAAACCTTTTTCACTGTGAGTGGTGATTGCTTTCATCTCCCCTCTTGGATTAGCAACGGTGTTACTAGGAAGAGAACCCGATCCAGAGGCTTGATTACTTGGGAAGAAACTAGCCATCATGTTCCTTAAGTCATTTGTTTGACTTGCCAAAGTGTTTCGTATATCAGCTCGAAGATCATTCCCTTGCTTCACCATATCTGCTTTCATGTTGGCCATTTCCTGCTGAAGATTTTGCACGATCACATCATTAGTCCTCATGTAGGTTTCAACATCTTGGTGTAATGCGGTGGGTTGGTTGGGAGGAGGTGCATGGTAGCGGGTGATTGATAAGCAGGTTGTTGGTAAACTTGGTTGTTTCTTTGAGGTGGATATGGGTTTCTTTGGTTTTGATATGGAGTTGGAGCACGTGGTTAGTTTTGATTGTTGCGATTGAGGTTGTTCGGGTTTTGTGGGGGAAAACCGGGAGGTGAAAGAAAGTTGTTTGAGCGATAGCTGAGCAAGTTGCGGTCACCTTGAGGACGTGCTTGATAGCCTCCCGTGGAATAGTTACCGTTGGTGGCATACACATTTTCCGGATTGTCATGAGTCGAAGGACAATCGGTGTATGAGTGAGATCCCCCGCATATATCACATGATTGAGTCAAAGCACTAGCTTGGGCAGTGATAGCTTTGGTATTATTGGCGGCTTGGAGAGCAAGTGATTCGACAAGCGGAGTAAGCTTATCAATTCTCTTGTCGCTCTCATTAGTGCTAGCACTAGCCACATTGGTCCGAACACTCTTGGTTTGCACTCTAGACTTGTTCTCAATAATATCCCAAGCGGCATTAGAAGACTTAACCAAAAGATTACCCCCCGAGGCACTATTTAGTGAATCTTGGTCATTCATGCTTAAACCATTGTAAAAAGTATTAATTTGGTGCACTTTGGTAAAACCATGTTGTGGGCACTTTCTTATCCCAAGATTCACTAAAAGTCTCATCGTACTTTTGTTTAAAAGTAATGATTTCATTCCGCAAAGCGGTAGTACGAGAGGGTGGGAAAAAGTAGTTTATGAATTGGTCTCTAAGTCCGTCCACGTAAGAATACTTTGTGGCGGTTCCTTATCAAGCCAATGTCGGGCTTGTCCCTCTAAGGAGAAAGGAAAAAGTTGCAAGCGAATTACCTCTTTTTGTGAAACCCCATTATACTTAACTGTATTAGTGAGTTGAAGAAACCTCTTAATATGGTCATGAGGATCATCAATTGAACACCCCAAGAATGGTTGAGCAGAGACCATATGAATGAAGCCGGATTTGAGCTCAAAGTTGTTGGCTCCAATCGCGGGTATGACAATATCATCGTGGTTGCCCTCTACATGTGCTTGCAAAAGTTCGATCATTGGACGATTGTCCGGTAGAGGTTCATTGTTGTCATTATTCATGTTGTTTTGAGGTGGATTATTATTATTGTTGTGTACACCGGCCATGTCTAAGTTATCGAGAGTCTCGGGCTCAGGATAAGACGTTGATCGAGTACGCATACACCTGCAAAAGAACTAACAAAGCAGAAATATTTTTGGTTTTTTATGTTTTTTTAATTTTTTTTGTATTTTTGAAAATTTTATATATTTTAGGATTTTTGAAAATGTGAAAGCAAGGAAAATAATGTTCAAAGATGAACGAATCCCAAAATCCAACACGTCTCTCACTAAAAACCGTTAATCTTAACGAAAAGAGCCGGCAGTGGCGCCATTTAATAACTAGCTTTAAGCTAAGTATAAAATAGTATCGTCCGAATATTTTCGAATTGATTATTGGCAGAAAGTGCGACTCAATTGTTCTTGGTGGAAAATAAAAGGTTTGGTTATCTATGCTACTAAAAGTAAAAATGTCGTTGAAAGCTTGAAAATTTAATCTAAGATAAAACAAGTTAAAACAATGCTAAGTAAAAAGGCGGGAAAAATTAAAGTTTAGAAAATAGAAACAATTCAGAAAATTTCTAATTAAACTAAGTCTGGAAATAAGGTAAAGACAATTTCGGAAAATTGGAATCTTCGGAATAAAGATAAATTCAGAAAAATGGTTTCTTCGGAATAACAAGCTTTTCATAAAAATAAGAATTTCGGAATAACTGGCTTTTCAGAGAAAAGAGCTTCTTCGGAAAATGGTGTTTTCAGAAAAATTGGTATCTTCGGAAAAACGGTCTTTTTCAGCAAAATGGAATCTTCGGAAAAACAGTCTTTTCGGAAAAAGGGATTCTTCGGAAAAAGAGGATTTTTTCAGAAAAAGTAGCTATTTCGGAATAAAGATATTTTCAGAGAAATGAAGGGTTTTCGGAATAAAGTTGTTTTCAGAATAGTGGGTTTCTTCGGAAATAGGAGTTTTTCAAAAAAATGAAGATTTCAGACAAACAATGAATTCAGAAAAAGGATATCTTCGAAAAACGTTTTTTGGAATAATTGCTAATTCAGAGAAAGGGACGATTTCAGAATTTTAAAACCCTTTTCTGAAATTGTTGAAACACAGATACAAGTAAACAGTTAAATCGAAACTTAAGAGATAAGCCACTAATAAGCATAAACCAAATAAGCAATTAACCAAAACTTTAACCAAATAAATTTTAAGAAGAACTAAATAAGCCACAAATTAAAAACTCTAAAAACATTAATTAATCAAAACATTTAAAATCAACTAATAAGCAATCCAATTAATCTATCAAAACAACTTAATCAAAAATAAGCCAAACACTAAAAGATTAATAACCACAATAAGCTCAAAACATCCACCACATCAAAACTATAAGATCAATCACATGAACAAATCAATCACATAATCAAAGAGATGGGATTAACTACATGATTATCAAGATTAAAAAAAGATTAAGAAGGGTAGAATGAGAATTTAGAAAATAAGCTTGATTGATTAAAGATGAATGTAAAAAGATTACAAGATTAATGGAAAGAGTAAGAAGTTTGAAAGAAAAACTAGAGAGAAAAATAAAACACACTTCAAAATTAAACTACACCTATTAAAAACTAAAAACCTAACACCCTCCTAATGACATATTAGGAGGGTATTTATAGGAGGTGAGGAGACTACATGCTTAAGCTATCTAGTTTCTTTCTTCTCGACTCGACTCGACTTAATCTTTGTCTTTTCTTGACGTCGTCTCGGGATTTTTCGATATAAGTTGAACTTGTCTAGTAATTTTCTTCTATAATTAGACTTGAGTTCTTCGACTTCATTAAACTTCCGTCTTTAGACTTTTTCTTCGATAAATCTTCAGAATTGGCCTTGGACTTTCGTTCTTTTTGCATTCTCGATCTTTTGACTTCGTCTTTATTCTTTTTCTTCGATAAAAGCCCGTGATAGCCCATGTTTTCTTCCTTTTGCGTCTTTTGGTCCTAAAACACAATAAAAACACAAACCATGCATAATTCCGACTTTTACGACATAAAATACACATTTTGGTCTTGTTATTATTGGAAATAAGTGGTAAAAGGATAAGTGTTTTCACACTTATTAAAGTCTCAGAAGAATCTGTTGGTGCTTTGGAGTTGATTAGGTTGATTAAACAGCAACTCAAGGATTTAGAAAGAGAATAAGAAGCTAGAAAAGAGCATGAAGTGTTTGACTCTTAGTCACACTTCATAAATGGTTCTCAGTTCACCATGTCTAACACACATAAGAACTGGCTAGTCCATAAGCAAACGGTTTGTGGTAAAGACTTCTCAAATCCGTTGAAAGCTGGTAGTTTTCTAAAAACTACATGGTTATTAACTCACAATGCTTAAATGCAAAGAGTTGGCTAGTCCTAGGGCAAATAGTACTAGGTAAAGACATATCAAATCCATTAATGGTTAACAGTTTACCAAAAATTGTAGGGTTATCAGTACACCTTATTCTTTATGAATAAGTATTTGCTATTCCAGAGTATACGGCTAATTGGTAATGAATAAATCAAATCCGTTGATAGCTGATGATTTGCTAAAAATCATGATGCAAATACACATTGGTTTGTTGTAAATTGTTTTATTTCAGGAATGAAGATGCAAGGATAGGAGTATTAATTTCAGAGATAAGTTGATCAAGAAAACATACTCAGAAGGTTTTTCTAATCAAATCAAGGAAAGAAGTCCATGATTCAGAGTTTACATATTTAACTCAAGAAGACAATTACTGATGTTGTAGAAGAAAAAGAATGTTCACAAGACACAGAAGATCATACTTTGAAGACAAAGGCTAGACTTCATGAAGATTTGAATATTATCATATCTGAAGAAGATCTGCATAAGTGTTTGGCTACATTCAGTTGGTATACAGATACAAGATTACCAAGTTCAATCCAAGTTTGAGTTTAAGTTTGAAGACATGTATTATTATACATTCAACTAACAGAGAAACAAGAAGACAACGAGTTATCATTCTTGTTTAGGGGAGGATTGTTGGGAATTATTGTAAAGTACCAAGTACCGTTAGTGCAAGTAAAAGTACTATTAGTGTTGGCAAGTACCATTAGTGTTAACGTGCTACATAGTAAGTACTGTTAGTTATAGAGTAAGTACTGCTGTGATTGTTAGGACGAATATATCTTTAGAAAAGATATGTCATAGTTATAATAGGAGTATATCTTATTGTGATATACTTAATAATTTAGAATATTAATAATATATCGTGTGTGATATACTAATCATAATAGAATATTCTAGAGTTCCTTACACTATAAAAAGAACATAGGTACGATTACATTGTATGTACCTTTGCCAAAGTCGATTAATAGAAGATCGAATAGTTAAAAGTAATTATGTTCTTCTTTGCTCTATAAGTTAGATTCCGTATAACTTATTTAGTTAAGTAAGAGTTCCCAAGTGCTTTAGTTTGATTACAAGCTATTGTACTAATCTTCAACAAGATATAGATCTATTCAAAGGGATCAACAATTTACCATTTTTAAGCCAATCCTCACTCAAAACCCTCACTCCAACTCACCCATATGGCCAGCTGGATGGTCCCTTATCCCCATAGTTTTCTTCCCCATTCCCCAAACAAACACAATCCTTGGATGAGGTTGATTCTTAATTCCCACACCGATTTGGACGTTTGAGATTAATTCTATCAGCTGTATACATCACTTGGGCTCTGGGAATCACATGGCACCCTTTTTGACCAAGATTGAAGATTCAAAGAACCAAGGGCATTGTTGGAATATCAGTACTTTAGGTTTTAGTAATAGTTATCTTTCTTCTAGAATCTTGTACCCGTTATATAAGGGACATAGGTGATAGTTCGTTTTCGTTGTTCCAGTTTTTCTCATTGTAATCTTTTTTTCAATCAATAGTTAAAGTCTTGATTAAAACCTTTCTTTGAGAATACTCTGAGTTCCATCTTTATTTTGTGTTTTAATATAATCAATTTACTTTCTTATGCAAGTTTAGTTGATAAATTATCAAATTTATTTTTTGTGTTCAAAAATTCTTGGCATAAAAATTAGTTTTGAGAACCAAAGCTTCATTCTGGTTGTGTAGGGTTTGACAAACCAAGCACAAACTAGTATTAATCTTTGTTAATTTAAGTTTGTTACCATTTATTGTTTGCAAAAAATTGTCATTCCAAGTTTTTTTTATCAAAGCACAAGCTCATAATCCATCTTATTTATAAGCTGAGCTCATAAGCTTAGGCTTTTCCTTGCTTCACTTTTTCTTGTTTTGCTTGTTTGTGTATGTGTAGGTACACACAAATGATTAAGATCAATGGTTACTTTTTTTTATTTGAATACATATTTGGTCATTTCTCTCTACACCAGTCATAAAATATTCTCATATGCCCTTTTAAACTTGCACAAACCAAAAAGAAGGCATCAGCAATCATCTCTTCACCTGAACAAGGCCAAGATTGGTAACCTGCTTAAACCCTTTTGATATTTTATGTTTATTAAGTTCTATGTGAATTGCACTTGGATGTTTGTCTTTGATAGTGTAGTGTTTAGTCTGTGTTTTATGCATGTTATATAAGTTTTTAATTCATTTTGAGTTGATTTACAAAAGTTTGCATTGAAAAATCTATTAAATACAAGTTAAAAGGGGTGTTTGGGATTGCACTTTGTTCATTTGTTGGTGACAAGCAGTGATACAAGTTAGGTCCTATCATGCTCACTTAGGTTAGTTACAGTCAAGTTATGATTTGTTTCAATTTGGTGGAGTAAAAATGCAAGTTTGGAAGTTTTCATTAAAATCTGTCAATTCATATAGTATGGTATTTAAGATCTTGTTTGTGTGATTTTGCTCATGAAAACTTGTTATCTGTTGGAATAGGTCTAGACATAAGGTTGTGTATATGCTCATGTTAGTTTTTGTGTAGATTTGTTGCAAGTTTGTGGTTCAAATTTCCCCTTTGTGTCAAGCAAACCAACAAACTTCCACTTTCTACCAGCATAGTACATCAGCAGGGATTTTAGGGGTTTTGTTATGATTTATGGCTTGAAATCTTTAATATAGTTAGATTTAGGGTTAATCTTAGGGTACACTATCTCGAATTTGGATTTTGGTAGGTTTTGTAGCTTCTAAGAGGCTTAGAAGTCCATTGTTCTACCAATTAGTTCAACAAGTAGTTTTTCTGCAAGTTTTTTTTTTCTTGCCTGATTGTGGTGTGATTAGTGTTTTATTTGTGTTTTGTGTGTTTGTTATTGACTCCCCACAAGTAAATACTTGTGGGGGGTGCCATTTGTACCAAGAAAAAGCAACAAACTACCTCTATACAAGCTTAAAACACCCCAGCACCTTTCTGTGAAGATTGCACTATCAGTGGGAAGAAAACTTCCCACTAACAGCTTTGATCTTTCCCAATGTTAGCACAAAACCCTATCAGCTTATCCTTAAGCTTATTTTTAGCTTAATTGTTACTTTTTTTTATCATTTTCATTTTTCCCAAGTACTTTTAAGTAAAATAGAATTTAAGAAAAAGATTTTAGATTTTTCCACTGTTCATTTAATTTTTTTATGATTATTTTAATTTAAAAATTGTTTTTAGGCTTTAAAAAATAGAATTAATTGGTGAAAAATTTGGAAAAATATTTTTTAGTGTTTATTAAGTGTATTCGAGGTTTACAAGTTATAAAATCTTGGTTTGGACTTTTTATTGATTTATTTGATTTTTAGGGCTTTAACTAGTATTTAAAAGTTAAATATATATTAATTTAAAAAGTTTCAACAATTTTTCTTGATTTGCAAGGGGGAGGACACATGGCTAGGCATTGTAAGTAACCCAAGAGTAAAAGGTATGCTTCGTGGTTTGAGGAGAAGGTGTTATTGGTTAATGCTCAAGCAAATGGTCGTGAGCTAGATAAAGAGGAATTAACGTTTCTTGCAGATCCATGAGTTGTGGAAAATGATGGAATCACAACAGCCTTCACTCATAATGCAGTGCATCAAGAAGACGATCTCGATGCATACGACTCAAACTGTGATGACTTCAATACCGCCAAAGCATCTCTTATGGCAAATCTCTCGGTTTATGGGTCCGATAACATATCTGAGGTACCAAGTGTTACTATTGATACTAGTGTTGCACCACATCAAGTTGGGCAAGAGTCTCAGTATCCGAAAGAGCCTCCGGTGGTGAGTAATTCAAACGAGCAGACACACAATGATAGAAATATCAATGCAAGTCCCCAGACTTTGAGTGAAATACAACCGGAAGCTATTTCGCATATGAACCCCCCCCCCCCCTCTGCTCAACAAGATTTGGTAATGGTTTCGGCAACTCTGCTTGGCCAAATGAATACTACGGTCCGTCAAACCCTAGATGTAAATAAGATCCTATCCGTCGAGCTTGCTTTGTATAAGGAAAAGGTTCAAACCTTGGAGTTAACTCCTTCGACCTACACGCTAACCAATCCCGAATTTGATGTGTTTCGAAAAACTCAAATGGGTCATTTACAAGAGATTGAAAATTTAAGAGCAAATCTTTCTAAAGAAGTTAAGGAAAAAGAGTCAGTTGTCACTAATTTTTAAAATTCGAAACGGATATCAAAATTCTCGAGTTTAAAAAGGTTGAAACGGAAATTAATGCTTCTAACCATATTAAAAAATTGATAATTTTCTTTTAAAACAATATTCTACGATAAACACGATACACTTGTTAGCATCATCTTTTAATGAATGTGATTTATCTCGTCAACAAGACCTTCCACCTAACCCCGGTTATGCAAAGCAAGATTTTATCAACAACTTTATGATGCTACCAAACTTGGAAAGGTGTTAGGTCCACCCGATGTTTATGATGATGTGGCATATATACCACTTATGGAAGAGAATCGGTCAAAAATTCATTCTGAATTTCCAAAACCATTTGATTATGAAACGCATAATAAACATTAATTGGATTTTAGAACTCGCTTTAAACCACACAAGGACATTCTTTTCGCACCACCCAAAGTGTCATTGAATGAAATTTCTAATACCTCTCCTACACTTGTTGAACCAGAATTACCTAAAGAACTTCCAAAAGAGGTTCCACCAGTAAGTAAAGTGTTCACTGGCTTAAAAGAGCTACGAAGGCATTTTGCAAGTTTGACAAGGTCATTGAGGATCGTATGACTCCAACGGCACAAACCGAAGGGGGTGGAACTTTGAACACACTAAAGCTACGTTTCGTGATGAAGTAGTTTCGTTTGTGGACAATATTAAAGCGGGGTTTAAATCTATTGATCAAAACTTACTTTCGGAAATTAAAGAGGTTCAAAAAGTTTTCTATGAAATGGATGACGCTTATGAGCTTATGCTGGTTGAGAAAGAAAAACTTTCGAAAGAAAACGACCGACTTTTGGAAAAAGTGATTTCTTTTTATATTGTGAATCTATTTGTGAATAAGTGTGATGATGTGCATGATCTCTCTGTGAATATTGTTGAGAATGTAAATGATGTGGTAGATAATCTACCTTGTCATGAATCTAACGTTGATTTTTTGAAGCTTCAAGATTCTTATATTTCAATTTCAAAATGTTTTGATGAGCTTCAACATCATTGTATATCTCTAGAAATAGAACAACAATCGAAAATTGAAACTCTTTTAATAACCAATGAATGTGAAAATAACGTTCAGACGAGTGACAAGGTGATTCAGGCATTAGAGGAAGAGATTATGAGACTTAAGAGAGAGTCATCAGTTGAATATGTGAAATTGGAACTAGAGGACGCAGAGCTTAAAAACCATGCCTTGGAAAATAGAATCATCTCTATTCTAGGGGAGCTTGAACGAGCAAAACAGGGATGTTCGCAACTTTATGGTTCACTAGAGGAACGATTAGATTTTAAAGAAGCATAATATAAGTCACTTAGTGACCAAATGAACCAAAAGCCTGCGGAAATTTCTGATTTAAATATTCATCTCATAGACGAAAACATGGTTTTAGCTGAGTTAAAGGAAACACTTCAAGTCAAAGGACATGAAGTTGTTAATAACACAACTACAATCTCTGCACAACCCTCTAGTGCTCCAAAACCCAAAACATTGTTCATATATCAGAACCCGCTAGCTAGGAATAACCCATACACGTTTATGGATTACATGAAGAACGCAATTAAGCATGTGCATCTTGTTAGGGATGTTTTAGATGACCTCTATGAACTAGATCCCTCAAATAGTTACTACTAATCTGCTCATGTCTACATTGAGAGGGTACAATATTGTTTAGCGTATCTTAAATACATAGGACAACCGGGTTTTGCACCACCCCGACAACCACCCATTGCCGTTACTCCATTCAATAAGACTCCAGGAGCTAAACCGTCTTTAACACTAGGTACAACCAACAAGGCTAAATCAAAATCTTCCACTAATGTTCCCTTGCCTTCTACAGGAGTAAATGTTTCTACAAAGGCTAAAGGATCTCAAGTCAAGAAAGATAGGATCAAGCCTTCCACTAGTAATAAAATGAAGAAGAAAGTAGAAGTTCATCCTAGGAATGTTATTTCAGATTTAAATAAAAAAAATCATGTAGCTAAGACTAAAGGCCCTGCGGTTGTGCAGCAGCCTAAGCGTATTGTGAATTCTGATTTAAGATGTTAGAACTGTAATGAATGTATTTTTTCTAAACGTCATAATTTATGCCTTGTTGACCATGTTAATGAATTGTATGCTATTAAAGATAACCTTGATTGGAAACCAACGGGGAAGAAATTCACCCAAGTTAGATGGCAATGGCAACCCATTGGTAGGACCTTCACTGCAAATGGAACTAAGTGCCCTTTAACTAGGATCACTTCCACTAAGGTTAGGTCTCAGCGTCCTTTAAATAGGAACACTATCACTCAAGTATGGAAGACGCGCCCTTTGACTAGGACTGCCCCTACTAGAGTGCCTACCAGTGAAGAAATACCTAAGGCGATTAGACCACTAAAACTGGATGCCAAATCAAAATCTAGGAAGAAAATTTTGAGTTCTAGGACACTTAACGTTAGCAAACCTAAGATAATTGAATCTGCACATGCTAACGATAAGGAACAACTAGATTCCGATACATTGTCTTTGTCTAATGAAATTTTCAGGTGGTCCAAATCATCCTCTTATATTTGGACTCTGGATACTCAAAGCATATTACCGAAGACCGCTCTCAGCTCAAAAACTTCGTCAGCAAGTTTCTAAGAATGGTGGTATTTGGTAACGACCACATTGCAAAGATCATGGGTTATGGTGAATATCAGATTGGGAATGTTATGGTATTTCGGGTGTATTACGTGGAAGGACTCGGTCAAAATTTATTCTCAGTGGGGCAATTTTGTGATTCAAACCTTGAGGTTGCTTTTCGACAACATACCTGCTTCATCCGTAATTTGGAAGGAAAAGATTTGTTAAAAGGTTCTTGAGGGGATAATCTCTCCACATTATCATTACAAGATATGATGGCCGCTTCTCCCATATGTCTTCTCTTCAATGCATCTAAGACTAAGTCATGGTTATGTCATCGACGTTTATCTCACCTTAATTTTGATGCTATCAATCACTTGGCTAAAAATGAACTTGTTCGTGGTCTTCCAAAGGTTAAGTTTAACAAGGATCATTTATGTTTCTCCTGTTCATTTGGGAAAAGCACCAAGAAATCTTACAAACCCAAATTCAAAGACACCAATCAAGAAAAACTGTATCCTTTGCACATAGATCTTTGTGGGCCAATGCGTACCGAAAGTGTGAGTGGGAGAAAATACATCCTCGTCATTGTGGATGATTTTTCAAGGTTTACATGGGTAAAAATTTTAACGACCAAGGATCAGGCACCAGAATATATTATCAAGTTTCTAAAGATGAGCCAAGTGTGTCTTAATGCTACTGTCTACCGTATTCGTACTGGATAATGGAACTCAGTTTGTCAATCAGACTCTGCGGAATTATTACGAAGAGGTTGGCATTTCACATGAAACATCAGTTGCTCACACTCCACAACAAAACGGTGTCGTGGAAAGACGTAATGGTACACTTATGGAAGCTGCTAGAACTATGTTAATTTACGGGAATGCTCCTTTATTTTTATGGGCAGAAGCAGTGGCAACCGCATGTTATACCCAAAACCGCTCTATCATTCGTAAGCGCCATGGAAAAACACCGTCTGAGCTTCTTCTTCATGGACATAAACCCGACATATCATTTCTTCATGTGTTTGGTGCACTTCGTTATCCGAACACTAATAGTGAGAATTTGGGCAAACTTCAACCGAAGGCTGATACAGGAATTTTCATTGGTTACTCACCCGCAAAGAAAGCTTACCAAATTTATAACCGTCGTCTTGGCAAGATTATAGAAACTATGGATGTCGACTTTGATGAGTTGACGGCAAGGGCTTCTGAGCGACGCAGCTCTGAACCCGCGCTTCATGAGATAGGACCCGGTACTATTAGTTCCGGATTAGTTCCCAACAATCCTACTTCTACATCATTTATACCACCTACAAGGCCCGAGTGGGTTAACTTATTTCAACCGATGTTTGATGAATTTTTTGATCCCTCAAGTGATGATGCTCTAGCACCTACAGTGGTAGCTCCGATTTCCGTAGTTGTTGCTCAGGATAATGGAGCTTAATCCGATCATCTACAATCACTATTGAACTGGATGCACCAACCCTAGTAATTCTCAAACTACACCTGAATCTATAACCCACTCGTTCCTAATATTGTTGAAGAAGATCATTTTGATCACGATTTGGAATTTGCTCACATACAAGAGCTTCCATACTTCTTCTTTTTGGTAACCGTGATTTTTGACACATTGGCCGACTAATCCACGGGGTTTGAGCCCACCGCCACACAAACTTAAACTAGGTAAAGCCCTCCCTTTTCAGGAGAGAGCTTCCATACTTTGTTTTACCTATACCCGAAAACCCTAACGACGCGTCTACCTGAGTGGAAGCTCTTGCTACTTTTTACTCAAGACCGCAACGGATTGAAACGCATAACACCAAGTGGACAAATGATCACCCAATCAGAAATATCACTGGTGACATCGAAAGACCAGTCTCTACTCGCCATCAATTACAAGAGCATGCATTATTTTGTTGCTTTGATGCCTTTCTCTCCGATATTAAACCTAAAACATGGCAACTAGCTATGACACAATCATGTTGGATTGAAGCCATGCAAGAGGCACTCAATAAATTTAAAAGACTTAAAGTATGGGAATTAGTTCCTTTATCCGACAACGTCAATGTTCTTACTTTGTTGTGGGTATATAAGGTCAAAATTGATGAGATGGTGGAATATTAAAGAACAATGCTAAATTTGTTGCTCGTGGTTACAAACAAGCATTGGGTATTGACTTTGAAGAATACTTTGCTCCCGTTGCAAGATTGGAGGCAATTAGACTATTCCTTGCTTATGCTACATGAACATGATCGTCTATCAAATGGAGGTTAAGACGGCATTTCTTAATGGTGAATTAAGGGAAGAAGTCTATGTAAGCCAGCCGAATGGATTTGTGAACTCAGAGTATCCTAATCATGTGTACAAGTTAAAGAAGGCTCTTTATGGGTTGAAATAAGCTCCACGCGCGAGGTACGATCTCCTATCATCATACCTCATTTCGGAAGGCTTCTCCAAAGGCAAAGTGGACCCGACATTGTTCATTCTCAAGGAAGGAAACGACATGATACTGGTATAAATTTATGTTAATGAATGATATTTGCTGCCACTACCCAAGAATTGTCCGACCGTTTTGAGAAAATCATGTCCACACGTTTTAAGATGTCAATGATGGGAAATTTTTCATTTTTCTTAGGGTTACAAATTTCTCAAAATCCTAGAGGCATAATTATTAATTAAGCTAAATATGCTCTAGAATTGTTAAAAAGGTATCACTTTGAAAACTGTGACCCCGCAGATACTCCAATGGTGGAGAGATCCAAGTTAGATGAGGATAGAGATGGGATTTGATAACGTATAGTCCCCAGCCAGGTCATGAACCCGGCCCACGGGTACTAGCCGTATCCGGCCCATCACGAATGGGTAGGAGTAATGTTATTTGAGCTTATGGGCTTGGATGAACAGTAACTGCACACACGTGTGCGGCCCACAGCCCGACATGCCCGGTGCAGGGTTAGACAGAATCATACTCCTACTATGAGTAGGATTTATCTCAAAGGAGAGGATATTCAATCACCATAATTAGAAGATAACAATCAATCTAAATCTGGTGTTTATCCTTTCCTTGGGGCCGAAGCATCAGTGACAGCCCATTAGGGTTTCACTGCCTATATAAGGAACCCCCAAGGGTTCCACAAAGGTATTACATTGTACACACTTTCAACTCTCATCCGATTCCCATAACCCTAACCGATTACTTACTCTCACGCTGGAGTCTAACCGTGGGAAACATTCCCACGGTAAGCCTAACGCGTGTTGTTTTAGTGTGCAGGATCCCAACCAGATAACCCACTTGGTGCAGGAGCCGAAGTCCAGCCAACCCGAATTAAGCATAATTCGGGTCTAGCAAGGATCACCCAACTTTTGTATCAACAAGTTGGCGCCATCCGTGGGAACATTACACTAAGCTAGAGCAAAATCTCATCTTGATTTCTCAATGACGAAGGGGCATCCGCAAGGAAACCCTAGGAACACAAATCCTGGGAATCGGAAGTCCCCAGGGGAAGGGATACTCATTCCCAATCGATCCCCTAGCAACCAAGTCGGCGGACCAAACAACCGAAGTGGTCTTCAGTCCATGGGTATGACAAGCACGTTCTCTGTCACCCCACCACCTACTTCAACCTTGGATAACCCTGATCCAGGGAGTGCGCCCAACCCCCTAACAAGGAGCCGCGCAGACCATCGACTGAGGAAGAAGTAGAGGTCGAACCGCTCAGTGAGGAAGATCTCACTCGAGTTCTCACGCAGAACTTAGAGAGGATCGTCCCAGGAATTGCATCAAGGTTGAACCTAGGGAGGGACCTCCAATCTAGGCTCAACTTTGGCCACGCCGAACCAGGCACCTCTTCTCAAACTCAAAGGAAGCGACGGACACGACCTCAGGAGCGGAACCTCTTTGAGGAAACTCCCTAACCCAGGAATGTGTTCGAACGCATAGGGGATCGTCTCATGCAAGAACTAATACAATCCCGTGAGGAGGGAGAGAGGTCCGACGGTTCGCCCGAACGACCAGATCTGGAGCTAACCAGAACTAATCGCCGCACAAGCGTGTGGGAAAGGATGAATACCAGGAAGAAGGATCCTAGCTCTTCTCATAAGAGAGGTCCTCACCCAAAGGATGGGGCACCGCCCCCTTCTCCCGGTCCATCAGGAGAGGACTCGGATGACCATCCACCCAAGCGTCGCCGACCTAGGCGTACTCCTCCACCGCCACCAGACAATGAGGAGTACTACGGCGGCCCCTATTATCGAGAGGCGGAAGCAGAAGATCTTTCCCGTCCATGGTGTGACCCTAATCTCACCCGTCCATGGGCTGATCCCAGGGAAGATCCTTTCACTCTCCGCATACGGAATTACTCCGAGGATACAAAGCGTCGCATGCCGGCGTGTGTCAAGACTTATGATGGGACTGGTGATCCGGATGATCACCTAAAGATATTTTACACGCAGGCGAAAATTGAACGATGGCCCATGCCTATATGGTGCCAAATGTTCAATTCAACCTTGATCGGCAATGCTCGTGATTGGTTTGAGGGACTTCCTCCGCTAAGCATTGATAGCTTCACTAAACTACGTACTGCGTTCAAAAATAATTATACTCAGCGAAAGAAGTATAATAGGGACCCGGTCTCATTGGCAACCGCCAAGCAACGGCCGGGGGAGTCTACGGAGGCCTTCACTGAACGCTTCAATGACGAGTGCACACGCACAAAGACAATGCCGGAACTTCTGAAAAATTCCGATTATATGCACGCCATAACAGACAGGGAATTAATCAGACGTCTCAATGACTAACGTCCGGAGAGGTATGACGACCTTATGGAAAGGGTCAGAAACTTCATAGAGGGAGAAACCACGGTAGCCGCGGCCTATCCTTCAAAAGGAAACAGCTACCGATCGAACGACCAGTCCAGGAGACAGTCGGGCGATCAAAACAACCAGAGCAGTGGGAGGGGCTCAGATTACAAGAGTCAAAACAAAGGAGGACGGTCGGAGGACAAATTTACCCCTCTAAAGATGTCCTAACGGGAGATCTTGCTGACAGAAGGGGCCAATTTCCTGAGACCTCCCCCAATGACGACTCCGCTGGACCACCGTCAAGGAAATCACTTTTGCGAATTCCACAACGACAAGGGCCATGGCACGGAGGAATGTATCCAGCTCAAGAAGCACATTGAGTCACTGATCAAGTCAGGCAAACTCAAGCATTTGGTCAAGGACTGGAAGGATGGAAAAGACAACAAGAAGTATGACAAGAAGGATCCCCAAAAGGACAAACCTTCAACTATATACATGATCCAATCCAGGCAGCACCGCACAAGGCAGAAAATTAGTCAAAAATTTTCACGCGGCAGAGAAATCTCATTCTCTCCCATCACGGCAAGCGATGTGATTGATGTGCCTCTCACTATTGAGATAAGCATTAGAACACACAATGTCCGCCGTATGTATGTGGATGGAGGGTCATCAGCAGAAGTACTATACGAACACTGTTTCGTACAGTTACGACCAAAAATAAGAAGCCAATTAGTACCGGCCACGGCGCCGCTCATCGATTTTAGTGGAGACACCATCTGGCCAATAGGACAATTGCGTCTGCTTGTAACCATTGGGAATGAAGAGAACTCCACCACGGCGTGGATGAACTTTATGGTGATACGCTCACACTCTCCATACAATGGGATCATAGGCAGACCAGGTATCCTGGCCATACGAGCGGTACCCTCCACGGCACACGGGATGATCAAATTCCCTGTGGAAGGAGGAATTGTCACTAACTATAACACAATCATACCAGCATCTGAGTGTCATGCCGTGACAACACCAGTTCCACCTGTTCCCCCCAAGGACGGATCACCACCTCCCAATTAGAAGGTGGCAATCCATCCTGATTACCCAGAACAAGAGGTATCCATAGGGGGAACACTCTCGGATAGCGGCAAGAGGGCCATGTGCTCTCTCCTGAAATAAAACTTAGATGTATTCGCATGGGAGCCCAAGCATATGACAGGCGTTCGCGTGCGATAGCAGAACATAAGATCCAAATCCGCCAGGGATATCCTCCCGTTAAGCAAAAGACGCGCGGTCAGGCACCCGAACGCAGCCAAGTAATATTGGATGAAGTACGGAAATTGGTGGATGCAGGTATCATGCGCGAGGTATACTACCACGAGTGGTTATCCAACCCAGTCATGGTCAAAAAGCATGATGGAAGCTGGCGCATGTGCGTGGATTTCACGGATCTGAATAAAGCATGTCCACAGGACTGCTACTCGTTACCGGAGATTGATTGGAAGGTGGAATCCCTATGTGGATATCCCTTTAAGTGCTTCTTAGATGCATATAAAGGATAGCACCAGATCCAGATGGTGGAAGAGGACGCAGAGAAGACGACATTCCATACTAGTCAAGGCGTATACTGTTATACAAAAATGCCATTCGGACTAAAGAACGCCGGGGCAACATATCAGTGGCTTATTGACAAAGCCTTCGACTCACAAATAGGCCGCAACCTGGAGGTCTATGTTGATGATTTAGTCATCAAAAGTCATACGGAGGATGCACTTCTCCGAGACGTCCAAGAGACGTTTGACACATTGAGGAGGATTAATATGAAGCTAAATCCAAAAAAATGCACGTTTGGGGCAACGGAAGGAATGTTCCTTGGATATATGATTGATCCAAATGGCATCCCGAAAAGACGGACGCAGTAATACAGTTACCATCCCCTCAGACACGGAAAGAGGTGCAATCCTTAAATGGGAAGTTGGCCGGGCTAAACAGGTTCTTATCAAAGTCCGCAGAGAAGTCACTCCCCCTATTCAAAACACTCAAGAAGTGCATTAAGAAGGGAGACTTCCGGTGGACAAAGGAAGCTGAGAAAGCCTTTGGTCAACTCAAGCAACACCTTGCATCTCTCCCCATGCTAGTAGCTCCCCGGCCCAAGGAGGAGCTCATCATGTACCTATCAGCCACACATGGAGCAATAAGTGCGGTACTTATGATGGATAGGGACACAGTCTAAACTCCGGTCTACTTCATAAGTAGAACACTACAAGGGCTGGAGTTGAATTATTCTTCCATGGAAAAATTGGTTTTGGCATTAGTGTTTGCTATGAAACGGTTGCGCTGGTACTTCAGGCGCACCCAATTGTAGTTATTACTGATCAACCAATAAAACAAGTCATCTCTAGACCAGATGTGGTCGGTAGGCTACAAAAGTGGAGCATTCTATTGGGAGAACATAACATATCTTATAGACCAAGGACGGCTGTTAAAGGCCAAATCTTGGCAGATTTCTTGATAGAGAAGCCGGATGAGGAGGGACCAATCGTACAACGAGAGGAAACTCCATCAGAACCATGGGTATTATTTACGGACGAATCTTCGTGCACGGATGGATCAGGAGCGGGTCTCATTCTTACGAATCCAGAAGGAATGGAGTTTACGTACGCCCTGCGCTTTGAGTTCACAGTCACCAACAATGAGGCGGAATATGAAGCGTTGATTTTGGGTTTAAAAATCGCCGCTAGAATGGGAGTCCGCAATCTTGAGGCCTACGTGGACTCACGGCTTTTCGCGAACCACATTCTGGGGGGATACGTAGCTAAGGAGGATAACATGGTTCGATACTTGGAGAAAGTCAAGTCACTCATCGTGGCTTTCAGCAAGTTTTCCATCAAGCAGGTACCAAGAGGTGAAAACAAGAAGGCGGACGCTCTTAGCAAGATCGCGTCTACAAGTTTCGCCCACTTATCCAAGCAAGTCTTGGTGGAAATACTAAAGGAAAAGTATATAACGGAAGGGGAAGTCGCAGCTATAGTTGAGGAAAATGGGCCTACATGGATGACCCCGATCATCAACTATTTGACTAATGAAACCCTTCCAGACGAGGAAAAGGCGGCACGGCGCATCAGAAGGAAGTCGCATCACTTCGAGCTTCGAGAAGGTATTCTTTACAATCACTCTTTCTTACAGCCGTGGTTGCGGTGTGTTGGGCCACGCCAGGCTACTTATGTGATCAGTGAGATACATGAAGGGTTATGCGGCATGCATGCGGGTCCCCGGTCCGTAGTAGCCCGAGCTCTACGCACAGGATATTATTGGCCTACCATGCATAGGGATGCACGCGACATGATTCGCAAGTGCAGTGATTGCCAAGTGCACAGACCAGTACCACGACATCCGCAGCAGGAACTTCCACCCATTACATCCCCATGGCCATTTTATAAGTGGGGGATTGATATCGCTGGACCTTTTCCCGTAACTGCGGGGGGAGTTAAGTTCTTGATTGTCGCAATGGACTACTTTACACGCTGGATAGAGGCCAAGGCAGTCAAATCCATCACAGGCAAACAAGTTAAAAAGTTTGTTTGGGAGAACATCGTGTGCCGTTTTGGCTTACCAGGAGAAATTATCACGGACAACGGGAAGCAGTTCGCGGATAATCCATTCAAGGACTGGTGCGCAGCATTGAATATCAAACGGAGCTTCGCATCGGTTAAGCACCCACAAACAAATGGTCTTGTGGAACGAGCAAATAGAAGCTTGGGTGAAGGCATCAAGGCACGCCTGGAGGAACGAAGTGCCAAATGGGTGGACGAACTGCCACATGTTCTATGGGCACATAGGACTATGATCAAAACAGCCAACGGGGACACCCCATTCGCATTGGCCTACGACACTGAAGCTGTTATACCAGCAGAGATAGGAATGCCTACCATCCGCACAGCGGAGGTTAATGTCGTCACAAACGACGAGCAGCTCCGGATCAATCTGGATTTATGGGAGGAAAAAAGGGAGATAGCGGCTATCAATGGGGCCAAGTCCAAGGCACGGATGAAGGCTTATTATGACGCCAAGGTTAAAGGTGTTTCTTTTCGACCGGGAGATTATGTCTATCGTGCTAACGAGGCAAGTCGAGCAGAGAATACAGGAAAGCTAGGCCCTAAGTGGGAAGGACCGTATGAGGTCACGGAAGCCTTAGGACGGGGCGCGTACAAGTTACGTGACATGGATGGCCGCGACCTGGAACGCACATGGAATATCTGCAATCTTAAAAGGTTCTATCTTTGAAAGCTACGGCTTCCGCATGGACACTTCGCTATATCTGGCTTCAATGAAGATCCATGTGTTCTCTATGTTTTGTTTTTTATGCTTTCTAGGTTCCTTTTGTTTTTAGGATTTCCCATTCTTGTTAAAACAAAAAACGTAAACGTTCTAATAAAATGTCGTAGTGCCTAGCTAGCTCCACGACTTGTTCTTGTGCAAAATGTTTTTATTCTCTAGACTTACTTATTGTCATATAGATTTTAGTTGATGTTACTACAATGTGCTATATCTTATTCATACGCATTCATTCAACACCGTACATGTACAATACGCCTCCAGGCGGGGTAAGAGGATTAAGTGAACCTAATAGTTCAGCTTGTCGCATAAGAGGGATGCAACCCCAGTGACGCGGATCACGTATCCTTACTAGAC
The DNA here is from genome assembly GCA_025667525.1 of Glebionis coronaria. NCBI lineage: Eukaryota > Viridiplantae > Streptophyta > Magnoliopsida > Asterales > Asteraceae > Glebionis > Glebionis coronaria. The sequence goes on along the minus strand of CM046880.1, from coordinate 247,678,835 downwards.
ACCTTACTCACAAGATGTTGTGATAAGTTTCCATATACTGCGCTCACGCAGTGCTTTGCATGGTAAAGACGCACGCCGCACGTCTAGTAAAGTATAGACTTGATTGTATTATTTTTTAGTAAGACGTGACATGTCATGCAGTACAGGTATATGATATCTAAAACAAAAATATACACAAGTTTCAAATTCAAAATGCCAAAATGTCCGTGGGCATCGCGGACTCGCATACATAAACATGACAAGTTATTACAACATCAGTTTTCGCCGTATACATACACGGACGAATAAAATAGTACAAATATTTATAATGTAAATTACAATGGAGGTAGGAACTCCCCCATCTCCCTCTTCCATTCTTCAATCAAGGTACGGAGAGCCTCCCCGCGAGCATTCCTCCCATCTTGTGTCCTGGTCATATTCGCATCCAAAGCCTCGGCCAGAAGTTTTTCACCTATCATCACCTTTGACGCAAAGTCGTAGGTTGGCAAAGTCAGTGGGATGGGGTCAGTGGTGAGCTTGGACATTATTACCTCATTGGGAGCATCTTTTAGCGCTTCTAGCTCGTCTAGGAGGGGATGTTGGATTTCAGCAAGAGCATCCATTGATGCAGTCATCTTGTCTGCGGCTAAAGGGTTGTGGTAGGCGTGCTGGGTAATATCTTCCTTCTTACCTATCAGCTCTGCAGCTTTGACCAGTCCCTCGTGCCTACCACGGTCAATACCATCCGATACAACGTTAGAAAATTCCTGTAGCAGGTAAGGAGCTTCTGTCACCTTGCTCACGGCAAGCCGCATTCCCTGGCCAACCACCCATCTACGCCCAGCTATGGCTGTGAGCAAAGGAGGACACATCATTTCGGCGCAGTCCGTGGCCATCTGGCTTAGTTCGCCCTCAGCTGCTGCAGCCTGCTCGTCCAGGGTAGTCCGCATTTGAGTTAGCTCGTCCTTCAGTGCGTCGCGCTCTTGAGCAATCGTGAAGGCTTGTACGGTTACAGCTTTGGTGGAAGCTTCGGCTGCGGATACCTATATATATAACACTTAGAGTTATTTCAGAAACAACGTGGTTTTCTGTGTGCACAAATAAACATTAAAATGAGAGCATACCTTCTCGTTGGATGCAGCTAATAGGGCTTCCAGCTCGGCAATACGTTCTTCATGGGCGTTGGCGTGATGAGCTTGCTCCTTAACGGTTGACTCAGCCACGACCAAGGCTGCCAATAGAGACGTGATGGTTTTCTCGTGCTTACCCACCAGTGCTTCACGGCGAGCTATCTTCTTGTCAGCACAGTTAACATTAGTCAAAGCCTTGATCAAACGGCGTCTCAGGGCCGCACCAGCCGTTACTTGGTGTGCAGAGGACACATCAAACAGCTCCAGTAATGTCTCATGCTCCAACTCGTCCGAATCCTGCGCCAGTGCTGGAGGCGTAATATGTTCAATAAATTCAGAGCACTCGGACTCCGCCTCCAACCTTGTTAAGCTAGATAAATTCCATGCTAGGCGTAGGCTGGTGTCGTGTTCCTCAGAATGTAGCTCCTCAGCATGGGTCACTGAAGGGGATGGAGGTCTCATTGATGTCACGGGAGAGGGTTCCCTTTCCACCTCCTTCTCTTGGGCCACGGTCGACGGATCCGCCCTGTTATTAACGCACATTAGTTTTGTTTATCAATTTACTTTGAGTCGTAACGAAAGGTACTTACGTAGTGCCAGTGATAGGTTCTGTGACGGTGGGAGCTACAGCATTCACGGGGGTGGCCATCCAGACTTGCTCATCAGCACGTGGTGAGGGGTCGACCTGGGCCGTAGCAGTGCTGCTTCCTTCCTGGTACTGTGGATGGTCTTTCCTTAGTTTTTTCGAGGGAGCATTAGATACCCTCGTCCCGTCCCCTAGAGTTTTGGCTACCCTCCTGGTAGTCTTTCTTTTCCTGGACTTGGGCTTGGGGGACCCGGAAGCTTGGGTAGTTTCTTCATCCTCACCAGTTCGGGTGTCAGCAGGGTTGGTGATATCTTCTTCTTCGTCTTCTTCATCCTGGTGCGGCACGGTGCCCTCCAGCAGCAACTCTCCACCATCTTCGTTATGGAAGTCAAGCAGGGACTTCTCGATCACGGGCTCTCCCTCATCTGATCTCTGCTCGGTGGTTTCTTCCAGCGGGATGGTTCGGTCTGCGGTTGCATCAAGAAGGGGGAGTTCATTAATAACTGAATTTTGGTTAGTTAATAAAAGGTGTAGCTTTTGCAAGATCTTTCTTTGTGTTGCTCGTACCCAATTATATTTGTCGTTGTTTCGTTCTCGGTATCTTCTCGAATTGATCATGGTTCAAAGTGGAATTGTTGTTCTTGGTAACTAAAAGGGGGAGCTTTGGATAATCTATATTTAATTGGTGAGATAAACAATAAAATAAGTAAATGACAAGATAGAAATAAAGTAAAATGAACTAACCTTAATTGGCAGGAAAACGAGAAACTAGAACTGGAATTGAAAGCTAATCCAGAATTCAAATTCTGCCTTATCCGCAAAAGGGTTTCCGTGATCTTATCCGGAAAACGTGATGATGAGCTTATCCGGAATATTGATCAAAATCCCTTATCCGCAACGTAGGCTAAGTTGCTTATCCGGAATACTAACAAAATGCTTATCCGGAAAAAGTGACTAAAACTCCTTATCCGGAAAACAATGTGAAACTCCTTATCCGGAAAAAGACTTAGATGTCTTATCCGGAAAATGCTTATCCGGAGAAAAATATGGTGATCTTATCCGCAAAACTGAAACCTTGACTCTTATCCGGAAACCATAAGAAGAGCTTTATCCGGAAAAATGAAAACCAAGCTTATCCGCAATCCAACTTTAATCCTTATCCGGAAAAACTAAAACGAAGCTTATCCGCAAAATGAGACAATCCTTATCCGGAATTGGTTATCCGGAAAAATGACATGAACTTCTTATCCGAAAAATTGGACTAAAACTCTTATCCGGAATAATTATCCGAAAAACCTTATCCGCAAAAAAAAGGAACTAGGGGAGCTTATCCGGAATAAGGGTTTGAAACCCCTTATCCGGAATCCTTGAGACTGCTGCTTATCCGCAAGATGGACGAACGGCTTATCCGGAATAAGGGTTTGGGACCCCTTATCCGGAATATTAGGGATATAAACTTTCCGAACTTTGAACAAATAGTGAATAAGACAAATCCCAATAAGCACTATGCCAAAAGCTAAACCAAAAGATTTTTAGAAAAAGATGATTAAGCTAAAATTTAAAAACTTTTAAAACCTTAATAAGCTAAAAATCAAAAACCACTTTTATATCAAAAACTTAAACTTATTAAATCAACTTATTATCAATAAGCCAACACAAAAATCAACCAAATCACAACCACTACATGCTTAATAAATCAAACCATAGATTATTAAGAAAGGAAGAATGAGAGATTATCAAAAGATTGCTTGAATTAAAAGATTAAGATTCAAAAGTACAAAACTTAATATAAAACTAGAGAGAGAAAGTGCTTAAACATTTTAGAACTAATAATTAAAAAACTAAAAATTAATTAACTAGCTAACCACCCTCCTAATGTGATTAGGAGGGTATTTATAGGCTAAGTGGGAGGTGCATGTATGGTGTGCTTCCTTCTTTCTTTTCTTCTCGACTCGATTTAATTCTTTGTCTTTTCTCGACGTCGTCTCGGGATTTGAACTTATCTTAATAATTTTCTTCTTTAATTTAGACTTGAGTTCTTCGACTTCATTAAACTTCCGTCTTTAGACTTTTTCTTCGATAAATCTTCAGAATAAGTCTTGGACATCCGTTCTTTAAGCGCTCTTGATCTCTTGACTTCGTCTTTTCTCGTTTTCTTCGATAAAAGCCCGTGAAAGCCCGTGTTTCTTCCCTTTTCATCTTTTGGTCCTAAAACATAATAAAAACACAAACCACGTATAATTCCGACTTTTACGACATAAAATACACGTTTTGGTCATGTTATTATTGGAAATAAGTGGTAAAAGGATAAGTGCTTCCACACTTATTAAATCCCCTACACTTGACCATTGCAGTGTCCTCATGCAATGCATTAATTTTAAAGCACGGTTTACATTTTCCATCATAAATAACCCACCTTGGCCTTTATTAAATACTAAACATTTAGGGAAAGTAAAAAGATAAAAACAAGTAATGAAATCAAAGACTTACATTGGGTTTTGGCTGCCATGAACGTTTATCATCCTCAAGTTTTACGCTCCCCATACCAAGCTTAAAAACGAGATCATTGTTATTATAAGTTAGCAAACTAACACGAATTCATGTGGGCCAGTTATTCACTTAGACTCCCTTATTCCTAGGTGTATCTCTTATATTTTATTGTTGTCTTGAATGATCACGAGGATGCATTGATAGTTATTTAGGCCTAAAATAAAGTGGACGATTTAATCAATAGTTAGCTAAAGGACAAAATCTTTTAAAACTGCTTCTCGGGACCTCATAAAGTTCATATCTTGGCATAACTCGCTTCAGGATTTGAGACCTTTCTCGGACCGATATTTGGCAGCGACTTCATACTTCGAATCTTTGAGAGACGTTCTTGAAATTATGGTCACTTGAAGTTTTGAGAGATTCTTCATCTTTGGACCACGACTTCTTCATTTTTCTCCAATCTTTATTTTGGACTTTGATATACAACGATCCGCCTCCTTTTAGGACTTGGATCTATTTATCCTCATACCTTGTTAGGGCCTTTTTGGATAGTCTTCTCCATGATCTTTTGGGGAGTTTTTGCTTTTCGTCGTGTGTCTCGATCCTTCATATTGATTTTCGATAAATGATTCTTCACATCACTTTTGGATCTTTAGCAACAAAATGTAGCCCTCATGCCTTGTTAGGGCCTTTTCGGACTCGCCAATCTTCGCATCCCGCTTCAATAAGTTATGCCTTGGCTATGAACTCTAATTAATACCGAGCAACTTTTAAACAATCTTGGGCTAGAAGCTAAGTAACTTTTCAAATCGTACAACCTTATTTATTGTAGATAAATTTATTAACAAGCGATGGGAGAATAGGCTCATAATTAACTCACATAAATTCACGAAAGAATACCAAACTTATAACTGACTCTATCATCTCTCGTTCTCCACAATTTAAAATCTCAAGGAATGAGACTCGTGGATGCTTAGCCAATTAAATCAAAGTTTTGGGTTTTCGAGTCATCCATAGGATCTTACAAATTCTTAGACTTTTTCAAGTTAGATTTCGCGTTTTAAAGTTCCCTTGATAAACGACTCTCTAGGATCAATTATAGGAACTTGCGAAAAGTTCTTGTTCTTAACCCGTGAGAGTTAAGACTTTCGCGTTTTAAAGCTCCCTATATAAAAGCCTAGCAAAACTTGACTTAAACACATTAAGGATACTAGCTAGAGTAAACTTAGATAAGTAAACTCGGGTTGAGTCAAAATATTCACGACTTTGAAAAATTTAAAACCACTTTATTGAAAATTTATTCTAGCAAGGAAAGAGAATAACCATAACAAAGGAAAATACAACTATACCACCAGGCCAAAATAGATTAAAAATTTTGAAAAATGTCGAAAAATCAAATTTTCCGGTTAAAATGAGGACAAATTCATGGAAAAGACCACTTACTTCGATAGAAGTCCCCCCTACACTTGATATAAACATTGTCCTCAATGTTTAAGCATGTGGGAGTAAACTCCCCTACACTTATGACATTGTGCACTTTGTTTAAATCTTGCTAAGGAAAGGACAACTATAGTGATTTCAATGTGAACATAGAAGATATGAAAAATTGAATCACGACAGTTTAGGATAGAACCGGGAAGATGGGAACACGGGATCACGGTTCGTCAAAAGTCATCAAAAGTGCTTCATTTGAAAGTTCGAATCCCTGCACATCATAAGAAACAAAGCGACAAACACCTACAAGCTCCCCCTACACTTAGGGTAAAAACAGGAAAGGGTAGATACACGGGTTGCCTCCCGAGGAGCGCTTGTTTTTGTTAACCGAGTCACGAGCCTGACTCGGTCCCGAACTAGTTCATGGGAAACGTGGTGAGGGATGGAATCATCTCGTGAGAGATGTCCTCACCAAAGTACAACTTCAAACGTTGGCCATTCACCTTAAAATTGGACCCGTTTGGCTGAGAAAGCTCAATGGTGCCGTATGGAAAGACTTTGGCGACGGTGAATGGACCAGACCAGCGGCTCTTCAACTTGCCCGAGAAAATCTTCAATCGAGAGTTAAAAAGTAAGACTTGATCACCAACGTGGAACTCTCGGTTCTTAATTTTAGCATCGTGGATGATCTTGGTCTTCTCTTTGTAGATCAATGAGTTCTCGTAAGCTTCATTCCTCAGTTCATGTAGCTCGTTGAGTTGAATCTTGCGAAGATCGCCGACTTTGTTGATGTCGAAGTTAGCCCACTTCAAGGCCCAGTATGCCTTATGTTCTAGCTCGATAGGGAGGTGGCATGCTTTCCCGTACACAAGACGATAAGGTGTACAACCAATCGGGGTCTTATATGCGGTACGGAAAGCCCACAGAGCATCATCAAGTTTATCGGCCCATGAGGCACGATGCTCTCCCACAGTACGTTCCAAAATTCGCTTCAATCCATGGTTGGATATCTCGACTGGCCCATTAGTTTGGGGATGATAAGCGGTGTAAAGACGGTGATTGACACCGTACTTAGCCATGACTCTTGCGAATTGGTCATTGCAAAAATGAGTCTCGCGGTCACTGATTATAGCACGAGGAACACCAAATCGAGAAAAAAGTTGCTTCAAAAAGTTCACAACCACCCTCGCATCGTTCGTAGGGAGAGCCTTAGCTTCATCCCATTTAGAAACGTAGTCAACGGCTACTGTTGGGAATAAAATATAGCCAGTCTACTTGAGCGCTGACAAGAGTAAAACAAGCGTTGATAGGAGTAAAACAAACGCTGACAGATCAAGCGTTGACAAGACAAAGTCAAGCGTTGACACATTGAAGACAAGCACTGATGGAAGATATGATCTACATGTTTATTATGTTCTAGATTACTTCTAGTAAAGATAGGAACAACAATGTATTTTCTATATTTATCTTTACCTAGAATAGTTGATACGTAGATTATTGTACAAGGCTTCTTATGTCTATAAAAGAAGACCTTTAGGTTATTATTCAATATATAAGTTTTCATACGTTAAACACTTTCATTGTAAGCAAGTTTTGAAGAAATGTAAATCTTGCTTATGTTTTTAGAGAGAGAAAGAGATAGAGAGATGGTGGATTTCACACAAAGCTAGAGAGAGAAAATAAGAAGAACTATATGTAAATTATGAAACCACACACACCCTCTCCATCAAAGGAGAGGGTTTATATACCCAAGCCCATGAGATGGGCTTGGGTTTACATTAGGCCGCCGGCCCATATATTTCATGGGCTCGGTTTTGGGCTTTGTTTAATGAATGTAAATAACTAAACTACGAGCTATAACATAGACTATTGTTGGAGTGACCGATCCTTTCTAATACGTAAAACGTATTTCCAACAATCTCCCCCTAAGGGAGGTCACTCCAAACAAGGGCGTTACCCAAGTTACAATGATAAAATAAACCTAGCATACTATGCTTGTCTTGAGCTCGTAGTCTTTGTCTTTCTTTTCTTTTTCTTTTCTGGTGAACATGCTGATGTGATCTTTGATATCAATCTTGAGCATTAATCTCTTGCCTTGATCTCGTGCATCCATCACTTGTGATCTTCGCCTCTTCGTGACGCCATGTCCCACATACTTATACCTTCGTAATTCTTGAAAGCTTCAGAGGTCGATACAACGGAAGACTTGACTTTTAGGCTTTCTTGAATTAGATAAGGTATGAAGTGCATAAAGTATAAGCATGCGGGGACAACTTCTTCTTGGATCCCGCAACGCCACCGTCTTCAAATGCCGCAACATAAGTAGACACGAACGAAATGGCTTTGAACATTTCATTCTAAATCGGTAGCATTTTATCTCCGGTCGGTGAAGACCGTTGGACGATATTAGATATCGTACCCGTGACAGATAGTTTCAATTAAGTAACTTCCTGACAGGATTTCGCGGGTAAACCCGTTCTCTTTATTCGACCGTCCAAAGCTGACTGCGAACATAAAGAGTGAATCATTTGGATAATGATATCCGCATGATTTGAAGCCGTCAATTCATGTTCCTGGAACAAGTGAAATTCAATTAAGAACCGCACCATCGTTGCTTTCCAGTTGTCACGAGCTTGATTCGTATAAAATCTTGCAAGTTACCTACCAAGTGTTGTTGAGGTTAAAACTAGAAGGATTTCCACTCATCACTGTGAACACTAAGGTATCACTCTGAGTGTTCTGGCAAGATCACTGAGATTTTGCGTAGAGGCCTGGAACGTGTTTAAGTTCAGTTAAGATTTAAACCACTGTTGCTTTCCAGTTATCACAAGTTTGATTCATAAAGAATCGTACAAGTCACCTACCATGAGCTTTTTGATATTCCCTCAATAAGGATTTCCATCTTCATTGTAAATACTTTCGTATTACTCGGATGTTCAGGCAAGATCATGAAGATTTTGCGTAGGACTCTTAAAATCTTTCTTACTTTTCACAGTGTGTGAAGAAGCAAGGAAATATGAAAGTGTGTCCTAATGAGATATTTGATCATCTAAAATGGCTCTAGACTCGATCGTGCCCTTTGGATTTTAGTGATCGGAGGCTGGAGAGGAGTGCCACCTTTTCAATACCAATTTACTCGGAGTGAATAAATCAATAGATAACGCGTTGTCTCCGTGTGATTAAAACAAATACCTTTTGAGAGATATCTGAGTTAGCTGGGATGGGTTGTGCATTGCATCACTGGGTCCATGATGTCTATCTTCAATATCGATCATCATTAAAATGATCTCAATAGCATATGTGTTGACCCGGTTTCTGCCTAAAGTTGTAAGGAGGGCTTCTTTCTTTACACCCTTTATCTTTACAATTCTTTTTCATTCTTCAACCCCTTCAATGCTTACCAATACGTCATAACTAGCACCTTGTTGTGATTGTTCCAGTGCTAACTTAAGTACTTGGTCGGCATTCAGCTACGTTCACAATCTTTCTCCATCTTTCCTAAGGACTACTATTTCTAGCTATGGAATGTCCTTGGGAAGATTCCTCCGGTTCTGGAAGAATCATAGGACTTAACCTATCCTACCATCCTTATGTCACCCCAATCTTCATCGTCGTGAAATAAAAGGGTTTAGGGTAAGTATATGTCACCATGAAAATCCATTTTGATATGCAAATCCATTTTGCTCCCCCTTAACATATGCCACGATATTCGAAAACATTTCGCATATGTCGGGATGAGCCAGCACATTAAGTGAAACCATTTGTGATAATATCCCATATTAAATCACATTTTCTCCCCCATATTAAAAATATTAACCCAATCGATGTTTTTAATATCAATTGATTTAATAAAGTTTAACAAAGGTTTTGGGAAGAAAAATGCAAGTCCGTTTTATCTTCATGATACCAAATGTATGAGATATGATACTTATTTGTAACATGATCACATATTCACCATATTAGAAAAAAATTGACAAGGTTGGATCTGATAGATGAGAACATCATATAAGATCAAATGGTTCTTGTCAGCATATGTTGGTCGTCTCGTCACGTCTGAAGTCATCTCTTGACACCACATGTACGATTGGTATTGTTGTCTTGACACCAGTTAGTGAGCTTGGCACGTTCGGCATTAAAGATTCTGAATGCTTGACAGTTGCTCCCCCTTAATTGTTGACCCGTGTTCTATTGAAAGAGCTGTAGTCGTCGGTTGAGTAGTCGCATCGTCGAGTATGTAGATTCCAATTGTAGAATGCTATGGTTGTAGAGATGATAGCTTCATAAAAACAAGACTTCTCTTGTTTTAACAAATAAATGCACTGAAACGTACATAGATTTGTGTTAGACCAAGTTATAAAGTAAACTTGATCCCTTACAAGGTTTTAAAGTAAACCTTGCCCGAGAAAATTAATTCCCGTTGTGAGCCAAAGCTTTCATAAGAAATACTTGACTTTAATGTGAAAACCGGGTTGCAGTCAGAAATAACTACAAGCCATTTAGGCATGTTTTATGAAATATTTACAACTTTTGTACGAACTCTATTTATGGCACCGTGTCAATATTAATCAACATTTCTAAGGCCGTAAATATTATCGTACCAAAAGACATGCCTTTAAAAAATAAAGTAAAAATATTTTTGGATTTTTTTATATTTTTCAATTTTTATGGTTTTTATATGGTTTTATATTTTTGTATTTTGCTTTTGTGGATAAAAATATAAACAATATATACAGATGATCACCAAGGATACGGAGAATAGTTTTACCACCACTATTCTTTCGCTTCTTCTGCCAGTTCCTTTAGAGTCTCAGGCGAGAAAGTTCTCATTCCTAGCTTGTCGGCCAAAAATTCAATTCGAGCACGATCTAAAGCCTTCGTGAAAATATCCGCCAATTGATACTCAGATCGGACAAAGTAAAGCTCGATTACTCCATTTTCCACTTGCTCCTTGATGAAGTGGTAGCGAATGTCAATATGCTTCGACCGGGAGAATTGAACGTTGTTGCAGCATAAGGCAATTGCACTCTTGTTGTCACAGTACATCGGAATTTTGTTGAAACCTAGACCATAGTCGGTTAATTGCGATCTCATCCAAAGAATTTGAGCACAGCAACCGGACATAGCTATGTATTCTGCTTCCGTACTTGAGATTGCAGCGCTTTTCTGCCTTTTCGATGCCCAACTGATTAGTCGATCTCCTAATAGTTGCAAAGTTCCACTCGTGCTACGCCTTGTATCTTGACAACCCGCGTGATCCGCATCTGCATATGCCATTAGTGCAATAGAAGAGTCCTTCGAATACCAAAGTCCCCGATTAATGGTTCCTTTAAGATATCGAAAGATCCTTTTAACAGTAGCTAAGTGTAACTCAGTAGGTCGAGTTTGATACCTAGCACACATACATATAGCAAACTGAAGATCAGGTCGACCGGCTGTGATATATAGAAGAGTACCGATCATTCCACGATAAAGCGTCGGATCAACAACAACTCCATGTGGATCTGCATCAAGCTTAGATTTTTCCACCATTGGAGTATCCACGGGGTCGCAAGATTCCATCTTGTACTTCTTAACTGATTCAAGGGCATACTTGGATTGATTGATAAAGATGCCTCTGGGACTCTGAGATATCTGAAGACCTAAGAAGAATGATACCTTGCCCATCATTGACATCTTAAACTTGGAAGACATGAGTGTCCCAAATTCGTCGGATAAAGTTTGGGTCGAGGCTGTAAATATAATATCATCAACATATATTTGTACCATAATCATATCTTTACCTCGTTTCTGAATGAAGATCATGGGATCCACCTTGCCTTTTGCGAAGCCTTGCGTAATGAGGAATTGTGACAATATATCATACCATGCGCGAGGAGCTTGCTTCAACCCATAGAGAGCCTTCTTAAGCTTGTACACATGATTAGGATATTTAGGATTCACAAAACCATTCGGCTGTTGAACATAGACCTCTTCCTTGATTTCACCATTAAGAAATGCCGTCTTCACATCCATCTGATAGAAGATCATATTCATATTGGCTGCATAAGCGAGGAATAGTCTAATAGCTTCCAAACAGGCAATAGGTGTAAAGGATTCCATAAATTCGATGCCCAATAATTGTTTGTATCCACGAGCTACTAGTCGAGCTTTGTTCTTCAATATTCCGCCTAACTCGTCGAGTTTCACCTTATAAACCCATTTCAATGTGAGTAACTGCACTTGATCCGGGCATGGGACAAGTTCCCATACTTCAAGACGTATGAATTCGTTAAGTTCTTCTTGCATAGCTTCTATCCAACAGGATTGAGTAAAAGCTTGTTGCCATGTCTTAGGTTCAACTTCAGTGAGAAAAGCATCAAAGTGACAAAATATTGCACTTTCTTGTAACTGACTTCGTGTGGATACTGGACGATTAGGGTCACCAATAATAGAATCTATAGGATGATCCTTTGTCCATTTGCTTTCATGTTCACGAATCCGTGGATTGGAGTAAACCGTACTAGGAACTTCCTCTGAGGTGGACGACCCGGCTTGATTAGGTTCGGGAATAGGTACACCAAAGAATAGAAGTTCACGCATTTGAGCAAATTCCAAATCGTGATCATCATCATCCTCTTCATCATCAATAGGCATGATATAGGTAGTTGAAAGATGTGTTGGTTGAGAATTACTTGTTGAAGGTATATCTTGACCAATTGTAGGTGCAGATGTAGCTGATTGTGCAACGGTTGCTGGAGCGACAACTTCGGTTACCGGAGCAATTACCTCATGTACTGGAGCAACAATACTTGGAGGAGTAAAGAATTCATCAAAGAACGGTTGAAACAACGTATCCCATTCCTTCCTAGTAGGTGGTGTAAATGATGATGAAGTAGGGTTGTTTGGGACAAGACCAGAACTAATGTTACTGGGTCCCATTTCATGAAGTGCGGGTTCAGAGCTGCTTTGCTCAGAAGCCATTGCTGTCAGCTCATCAAAATCAACATTCATAGTTTCGAGGATCTTGCGAGAGTTACGGTTGTAGATTCGGTATGCCTTCTTTGCGGGGGCGTAACCAATGAAAATACCAATATCAGCCTTTGGTTGAAGTTTTTCCAAATTGTCACCATCATTATTTGGATAGCAAAGAGAACCAAATACATGAAGATATGATAAATCTGGTACTTTTCCATGGAGAAGCTCATAAGGTGTTTTACCATGGCGTTTACGAATTAGTGACCGGTTTTGGGTGTACACTGCTGTAGATACTGCTTCTGCCCATAAAAACAATGGAGCCTTTGCGTAAATTAACATCGTTCGAGCAGCTTCCATAAGTGTGCGATTTTGCCTTTCAACGACACCGTTTTGTTGTGGAGTGCGTGCAACTAATGTTTCATGAGATATGCCAACTTGTTCATAATAATCACGCAAGATTTGATTCACAAATTCGGTTCCATTATCTGTACGAATGCGTCGGACAGTAGTGTTGAGACGCACTTGAATCATCTTGAGAAATCCGATGATGAATTTAGGTGCCTCATTTTTGGCTTTAAGAAATTTCACCCATGTAAACCGAGAGTAATCATCCACAATAACGAGGATGTACTTTTTGCCACTAAGACTTTCAACACACATTGGCCCACAAAGATCCATATGCAACAAATAAAGTTTCTCTTGGTTGGTGTCTTCCGTCTTGGGTTTGTATGATTTCTTAGTGCTTTTCCCCATTGTACACGCGGAACACAAATGATACTTGTGAAATGAAAGTTTAGGAAGACCACGAACAAGTTCGTTTTTCGCCAAATGATTAATAGCGTCAAAGTTAAGATGAGATAACCGTCGATGCCATAACCATGACTTAGTCTTCGATGCTTTGGAGAGAAGACATACGAGAGAGGCGGCCATCATGTCTTGTAGAGACAAAGTATACAAATTATTCCCTCAAGTACCTTTCAATAAATCAACCCCTTCCAAATTACGAATGAAGCAGGTATGCTCTCGAAAAGCGACTTCTAGGTTTGCATCATAAAATTGTCCCACAGAAAATAAGTTGTGACCGAGACCTTCCACATAATACACTCTCGAAATTATAACATTCCCAATATGATATTCACCATAACCCATTATTTTTGCAGTATGATCATTTCCAAACCGAACCGTACCAAGAAACTTGCTGACGAAATTTCTGAGCTGAGAGCGATCTCTGGTCATATGCTTGGAGCAACCAGAGTCCAAATACCAGAGAACAATTTGGACCACCTGTTTTCAACAACAACAGTAGATAATGCATTGGAAACTATTGGTTCCGGAGTGTTAGCAGATACAGATATAGAATTATCAGAATTGCTAACATTTTTGAGACCCTTAGATTTCCTGCGTTTTCTAATGATAGTTTTAGCACTAACAGGTTTTACTGTTCCAACTTTCTTAGGTTTTGGATTATTCGCGGGCACTATAGTGGGAGTAGACCTATTTAAAGGGCACTTAGTTCCTACAGTAGTGTCGGTGTTCCTAGTTAAAGGACACGCTTGTGTTTTGGTAGCCTTGGTACTCCTAGCTAAAGGGCACACTTTCTTCGCTTTAGTAGGAGTGATCCTAGTTAAAGGGCACGTATTTCTTACTATAGTGAAAGTTCTACCAGTGGGGCGCCACATCCAGCCAACTTGGGTTAACACTTTCCCAGTCGGTTTCCATTTTTTCTAATCCATTTTCCGGGCATACATCTTATTCACATGGTCAATAAGGCAAGAATCATGACGACTAGAAAACATACATTCATTCCAATTCCAACATTTCAAATTAGAATTCGCAGTAGGCTTAGAACGTTGCACAATCGCAGAGCCTTTAGGTTTAGCTACATGATTCTTTTTATTCAAAACATAAATAACATTCCTAGGATGGGCTTCTACTTTCTTCTTCACTTGACTACTAGATGGGGGCAAGATCCTATCATTCTTCTTGTTTCTTTTAAGATTAGATCTTTGAGCCTTAGTAGTGGTGCTTACTCCTGTAGAAGGAAACACGGGAATATTAGAAGCTGGTTTTGATTCCGCCTTATCTTTAGTGACCAAAGTTTGAGATGGTTTAGTCCTAGGGCCCTTGTTAAGTGGCGTGACGGCTATAAGGGTTCTTTTGATTGCACTAGAGGACGATGCTGAGATAGTGGTTGCGTTATCCACAACATTTTACCTTTTAGAGTACGAAGTGTTTCCTTTAACTCAACCAAGACCAGATTTTTATCACAAATTTGTTCCCTCAAATCAGATATTTCCACCGACTTTCGATTTAATTGTTCAACCAACGATGGATTCTGTGCAGTGGTATTAGCACATGCGGGCTTTACTGAATCGAAGAGTCTTGTATTTTTCTGTTTTAAGTTATCAACTTTGGACAAAATCTTGGAGACTCGATTATCTAGATCAAGTTTAAAATTCTCAGCGGCCTCAAGTACGTTCACACAGTTAAGCTCCTTAGATTTCTCTATTTCTATCGGCAAAGATTTAGCAACTTCGTCATTTGGCTGACGTTGTTTTGATTGTAAATTCAATCGAAAATTCTTTTTAAAATTTGCATCATCGATATTAACACCTTCGAATGACGTTTCAAAGATTTCTTGAATAAATTGTTGCTTGCATTCAAGCGAAATACAATGTGTTTGAATCTCATAAAAACGTTTTGAAAGCGATGAATATGAATCTTGAAGCTTTAAAAATTCAGCGTCAGATTCGTGACAAGTACTATCTACCACAGTATCCACAGATTTAACATTATGCACAATAGAATCATTATCAACACTTTTATTCACACAGACAGAAACTATATCATGAGACATCACTTGCTTCAGAAGCTGATCATTTTGGCGTGAAACCCGTTCTATTTCAAGTAAACTGTTTTCAAAAGCATCTTCCATTTCATTGAAAACACGTCTAGCTTCTTCTATTTCCAAAAACAAATCTTGATCAAGACTACTAAGACAAGCCTTAACATTGTCTACAAACGGAACAATTTCATTTCGGAACGCAACTCTAGTGTGCTCAAAGTTCCATTCACCTTCCGTTATGGCCGAAGCCATCGTACGTTCCAAAATGACCTTGTCAAAATCGGCTAAGTGTTGGTGAACCGCATTTAAGTTAACGGACGCCTTGCTTACCGGTGGAATTAACTTTGTTAAATCCGTTTTGACAAGTGTAGGAGACGTACTAGGAAGGTTTTCATTTGACAAACTTTGGGGCACAAGAACTGTCAATTCTATTAATTCCTTTTGTAAGCGAATGCGTGTCTTTTTCAAAAATTGATCTTTGTTATGTTGATCATAATCAATTGTATGGAATTTTGAAAGCATTTTAGAATGAGTTTCATCCGCAAGTGATTGTGTCTCCTCAGTACTACGAACAAAAGGTGCTTTTTTCGATTTGCCAATTATGGTCATATCATAAAGACCGGGAATATATTCCTGAGCTTGTTTTGCATAATCGGGATTAGGTGGTAAATCTTGAAGACGTTTAAGTTCGAGTTCTTTAAATGATTTAGTTAAAAGATGAACCTTTTCTGTGGAAGCGTATTGTTTTAAAAGCTGTTGTTCCTTAAATTTAAGAAGTTTGGTAGCATTAATTTCTGATTCAACCTTTTTAGACTCGAGAGTTTCGAAATCCATTTTAAGTTTCTGAAAATCATTGACAATCGACTCCTTTTCTTTTAATTCATTAGAAAGATTAGCTTTTAATGATTCTATTTCTTTCAAGTGTTCAATCTTTTCAAAACGAAATTGGTCAAATTCAGAACATGTTATTTTCTCTGCTTAAGGGACCATTTCAAAAGTTTTGACCTTTTCTTTATGCAACGCAAGCTCAGCAGTTAGGGTGGAATTGGTATCTACGGATTGTCTGAGGGCCATATGCATTTGATCAATAATATGTTTAGGCACCATGACCAAATCATGTTGAGCATAAGATTTCATACCCGTCATAGCATTTGGTTGAGGTTCACTCAAATGTATAGGATTGGGTACCACATCATTTGAGTTACTAGTTCCCGAATGCTGTTCGAGGTTGTCATTTTCATGCCCAACTTGATGTTGGTTATCATCAATATTATTAGATGTGGTTGGTACCTCACTGACGACATCAGAACCGTAGTGAGAGAGATTAGCAACGAGAGCAGCTTGGGCAGAGTGAATGTCATCACAATCCGAATCATATGCATCAAGATAATTTGCTTGATAAGCTGCATTAGAGGTAGAAACGACTGCAATGCCTTCAGTATCTGCTGCCCCTGGGTCTGCAAGAAATGTTAACTCCTCTGAATCCAAAATCTTCCCCTTAGAATGAGCATCAACCAAATACATCTTCTCACGAAACCATGCATCATCCCTTCTCCTCCTCGGTTGAGTGCATTCCCTAGCCATATGACCTTGTCCTCGGCAATTGTAGCAAGTCACAACCTTTTTAGGACCAATAGGACTTCCATTTCCACTAGCTTGAGAAGTCACAGCTTGATTGTTCCCAGTCCTTGTAGGAGGTCCATATGAATTTTGCCTTCCCTGAATAGGTTGCACTGTCACTTGACCATCTTGAACAGTGGCTTGTTGTCGAGGATTTGAAGAGGTGCAGAGCTGATTGTTTGTTGGTGGAAATCCTCTAGTTGCAACAAGTTTTGACAAGTAAGCAGTGAGATGGTTTAGTACATCAGCTGGCGTATCATTTGGAGTAAAGACCGGTGCTTGGATTGGTGGAAGTTCATTAGAGTAGAAAGCTTGTGCTGGTTGTGCTTCAATAGGAAAGTATCCTTGTTGAGCGGTATAGCCCATTGGAGAAGTGTTGGCTTGTGATGGTGATGTCTGATATGGTGGTTGCTGTGGAAAAGATTGTTGATGAACACTTTGTTGATATGCTTGCTGTGGCATCATTGGTGGTTGATAAGATAGTTGCTGTGGTTGCTGATAGGTGTGTGGTGGTGGCTGCTGCAAGTATGATGGTTGTTGGTAAGTATAGGCCATGTTTTGTTGAGAAGCATACATTGCAAGTGGATCATGAACTTGAGGTGTAGACAACCGAGCCTCGATCACATGGCATTCGTGTTGTTGAAGAAAGGCTTGAAGTTGATCCACATTGGTGTTATGCAAGTGCTTAGCCAATTTAACATCCGTCACGTATTTTTTCCATTCTGGAGGAAGAGTGTTCAAATACTTGGTGTTCAACTGAAAGGTAGGAGTTGCCATGCCATAGATATTAAGCTCATTCAACAATAGGGTAAATCTAAGATAGTAATCATTGAGAGTCTCCCCTGGCACATAGGCAAACTTATCAAAAGTATCATAAATCTTACACTCTCGTTCTTGTTTAGTTAACGAGGTGCCTTGCATGAGAACACGAATTCTATCCCATAACTCTTTGGCAACTTTATGTTTGTTGACGAGTTTGTAGACATCTGGAGGAAGGGCTTGGAGAATGATGTTTGTAGCATACTTATCACATTTATCTTGAATCTTCATATCTCCAGTCAATTCACCCGTTGTGCGAGGACGAGTAGTTGTACCTTCCGTCACAGTACCATAATCTAATGGTCCATTGAGCACCGATGCCCAAATAAGATGTCCGTTCTCCTTGTTCAACATGTAAAGTTCCATTCGGGAAGTCCAATCCTCGTACATAGACTTCTCCAACATTGGTGGACGATTATCCGTACCCGAGAGGATGGACTTATCCGTAAGAGATGTGTACTCCATTTCAATAAGTTAAGATTTACAAAGTTGATCGATCAATGAAAGAAAGTAAATGTATTTGTTGTTGTGTGTTAAAGACCGAGAAATAATGTTAAAATCCCCTAAATTAAAAATTTTCAAAAACACGTTTTTGAAAAACTGTTGGATCGTACTTAGATCGCACTCGTGGATCGCACCCTATGATCGTACCCAACGATCGTGCTCTGATCGCAACGAGTGATCGCACTTACTATGATCGTACCCAACGATCGTGCTCTGATCGCAACGAGTGATCGCACTCACTATGATCGCATCCAGATCGGACTCCCAGATCGTATTGCGATCGTACTCCCCTATCCTAGTCAGTGATCGTATTCTGATCGTAGCCTTGATCGTACTAAGTTATCGTATTGAAGAGATCGCACTCTGATCGGATTGATGGATCGTACTAAGGATCGTGGTGAGCTATCGAAGTCAAGATCGTAACTTGGATCGTACTAATGATCGTAACAACAGATCGTGACGATGGATCGCAAGTAGAAACCCCCAGGGTTTATGCAAACACAAAGTCAGATCGTACTGGATACCAACTTACCTTTTTTCTCGGACAGTACACGAACACAAACAATTCAAGATTCTAAGCCAAAAAATGAATCAATCAACCAAAGATTTTGTGTTTTTAATCCAAATAACAATACCAAATCACTATAACAAGTAATAAGATGAAGTAAATCAAGATTAACCCATAAAAACACAAAAAAAAATTGGTTCGTGTGAAAATAGATCAAAAATGGCGAGAGAATCAAGAACACAAACACAAGAACTAAACAATCATCCCATGGCTCTAGATACCATTTGAAGAAATGTAAATCTTGCTTATGTTTTTAGAGAGAGAAAGAGATAGAGAGATGGTGGATTTCACACAAAGCTAGAGAGAGAAAATAAGAAGAACTATGTGTAAATTATGAAACCACACACACCCTCTCCATCAAAGGAGAGAGTTTATATACCCAAGCCCATGAGATGGGCTTGGGTTTACATTAGGCCGTCGGCCCATACATTTCATGGGCTCGGTTTTGGGCTTTGTTTAATGAATGTAAATAACTAAACTACGAGCTATAACATAGACTATTGTTGGAGTGACCGATCCTTTCTAATACGTAAAACGTATTTCCAACAAGTTTGATATCATTAGTCAAAGTGAAAGTTTGTTTACATCTTGTGTGTTCTTGTTTAAGTGTTAATTCCGCATAACACTTAGATTGTCATATACATATACAAAGGTTTCTCTAAGTGTATTACTTGATCTAATCTCGTATATATAAAGCTAAATCGATCTAAGTTTGGGATCAACAAGTGGTATCAGAGCTTGTTGAGGAACTTTTGATCTTAAAGAACACAAGAACCCTAAAATCACCAAAACCCTAATTTTCACAAAAACCCTACAAACATCATGTCAAATCCAGAGGTACCTACCTCCTCCTCACCTTTACCAAACATCAAGATTCCCATGCTTCATGCTGCCAACTTTGAATTGTGGAAATTCAACTTTGAGCAATATCTGGGGATCTATGACTACACACTCTGGGAGATTATTGAATATGGAAACACATTCAATAAACCCAAAAGATTGCTAATGCTATTGCTGGAAGAGCAGCTGTTGCTGGATGTTCAGAAGCAGATAAGAGAGAAAAGCCAGAGGATGGTAGAGTTGTGGCTGCTGAAGACATAGCAAAGAAAAGGGTTGATATGAAAACCCTAAATATTCTGAAACTCTCTTTGGGACAAGAGAACCAGCATAAATACAGAGGTTATGAATCTGCTAAGGATCTTTGGGCAGCTCTTGAAGTTGCATATGGTGGCAATGAAGATAATAAGGAAGAGAAAAAGAAGCAACTCATGCATGATTATGTTGTCTTCAAGGCTCAACCTAATGAGAAGCTTAGCAGTGTGAGAAGCAGATTGCTTGACATTACAAGCAAATTGTCCTTCATGGGAACACAACTTGGTGATGTTGACATTAATGCCACTTTTCTTAAAAGTCTTGGTGAGGCGTGGAAGATTGAGGCAAGATCTATACTTGCCAACAACACTCACAAAAGTTCTACTTTTGATGATATCTACAACAAACTAAGGCTGTTGGAAGATGAAACTCTTTTGGAGCATGGAAGCAAGTCTACCAACAGTAACATGGCCTTCTTTTCTCATAGTGAAGGTCAATTCAATCAGAAGGATTCTTACATGCATCCAGTTACTGGATCATCATGTGTCAACGCTGGAACATGTCCTGTCAACGCCTCATACTCAGACGCTGACACATACAAAAGTGACTCACCAAGAGTTAAATCTGCTGGTTTGGATCTGGATACTGTATGTACTTATATTGCTTCTTTGCCCAATGGTTCAGTGATTACATATGAGGACCTTGAGCAAATAAGTGATGAGAACTTGGAAGAGATGGACATTAAGTGGAACATGGCTCTTGCTAGTATAAGAGCAAATAGGTGGAATAGAAGGTTTAAGAAGAAGATGACCTTCAATGCAAAGGACACAGTTGGATTTGATAAATCCAAGGTTGAGTGCTACAACTGTCATCGTATGGGGCACTTCATGAGGGAATGCAGATCTTCTAGAAGATCTGATGCTGGCAAACCCTCAAGCCAAATTGTTAAGGCTCGGGATCCTAAGGCCATGGTTGCAGTTCAAGGAATTGATGGTATGGGATGGGATTGGAGCTATTTGGCTAAAGATGTGGAAGAGGATAAAGCTTTGGTGGCTGAGATTGAAGAAGAAGATCATGTTCAATATGCTCTCATGGCACACTCCTCCTCTTCATCAGATAATGAGGTATACGATGATGCTTTTTGTAGTAAGGGTTGTAGGTTAAATACTGAGAAACTTAACAAAGAGGTGTTAAGATTATTAGATGATGTGAGTACTGAAAGATGCAAACTGTCTAATTACCAACTAGCTCTCACTCAAATTGAGAAGACAGTTTCTGAATACAAGAAAATGGAATTTGACTTAAAAGATAAAATAAATATCTTAAAACATGAGTTAAATGCTAGCAATGATATTAGGAGCATCATGGAAAGGGTTAATGGTGAGCTTTAGGCTAAGTTAGATGAGGCCATTAAGAATAAAGATAATGTTGGCCTTAAAATTCAGAGATTTGATAAGGCCACACAAACCCTAGGAGAATGTGTGAATAAACAAAGGGATCCTAAGGACATGACTGGGATTGGGATGAAAGACTACTCTGTGGTTCCACCACCAGCTGGTAACTTCTATGGTGTCCAACAAAAGGACCTATCTTGGACTAGTTTACCAGAACTCCAAGAGGAGGAATTCATTCCTCCACCAAGAGTTGTTACCCCAGTTGAAGAGTATCAATAAAAGTTGACTGACTTGAATGAATGGAAGAAAGCCAACCCTACCTTATTTGTTAAGGGTGGATTGTTATGTGAAAGTCCTAATGAGCCAACCCCCATTAAGGTAACAAACCCAATCACTGGTAAGGCTGTTGACCTTGTTTAGAAAACCTAGCATTAAGTATGCAGAGATGTATAGGAATACTAGGTCACCTAAGAGCCAAGTTAGCAATGATGGAACAGGCTTCTTCTCTTCTAGACCTAGGGTTGTGTCTAGAAAAGCCTGTTACACTTGTGGTAGCTTTTCACATTTAGCATATAAGTGTGTTAACGCTTCCAAAGTCAACGTTGTTAGAAAGTCAAACGTTGTCAGACCCAAACCTTGTGTGCAACAAAGTCTACAAGTTGTTAGACCTGCACCATTCTTCACTAGAGGGTCTAACACTCATGGACAAAGACCATTTCAAAAGACAAATACTTGGTCTAATAGGCAATGGGTTTCTATAGCAAACCCTAGGTTCAAAGCTGACAAGGGTAATTTCAGCGTTGACAAGACCAAATCCAACGCTGACAGAAACGTGACCAGACCTAAATATTTGCAACCATAGGGTAAGGGGTCAAAGGCTTCTTCAAGCTTGACATGGAGACCAAAGAAAGATCAAAACCCTAATAATAATGGGATTTCAATGACCTGTAACAGATTTAATTACATTTCAAAGGTCGTTACAAAACCTATTGGGGTTAACTGGGTATTTCATCCAAAGAAGGATGAACAAAGGGTTGTTATGAGAACCAAGTCTGTTCTTGTTAAACAACCAGATGAATCCAAGTCTGCTCAGGCTTGGGTTCCCAAAGAAAACTAACTTGTTTTCTTTATGTGCAGGGCATTCAAAAACAGGTCAATGATTATAGATATTGGGACAGTGGATGCTCAAGGCACATGACAGGGAAGGAAGATTATCTTACTAACTTCACTCCCATTAAGGATGGTGATAAGGTTTACTTTGGAGGCGGATATGGTACTATCACAGGCAAAGGAACACTTCTCACCAAGAACTTGCGTTTTGAAAACGTATTTTTGGTAAAGGAACTTGATTACAATCTTTTTAGTGTATCACAAGTTTGTGATAACAAAAATAAAGTTCTGTTTACTGATACTGAATGTTTGGTGTTAAGCAAGGATTATAAGATCCCTGATGAGAAATATATTGACTATAGAACACCTAGACATAATATAATGTGAATCTGAATGGGATTAGAATGAATAGCAATATGTCATGTTTTTATGCTAAAGCTTCAGTAGATGAAAGTAATCTACGGCACAGGAGACTAGGGCACATAAACTTTAAGAATATAAATAGGCTTGTGAGACTTGGCTTGGTTGATGGTTTGCCTGAAAAGGCTTTCCACAATGACCACTCTTGTGTTGCATGTCTTAAAGGCAAGCAGCACAAGGTCTCATTCAAGTCTAAACAGGTGCACTCTAGTACTAGATCACTTCACTTGCTTCATATGGACCTATTTGGTCCAACCAATATAGAAAGTTTGAATGGTAAATCATATTGTTTTGTCATCACAGATGACTTTTCTAGGTTTACCTGGACTTTCTTTTTAGCTATGAAGAGTGATACAACTGACACTTTAATTGACTTTATCACTCAGATTGAGAAGAAGACTGGTAATGGAGTTAAAATGCTTAGGAGTGATAATGGTGGTGAATTTAGGAATAAAGTGTTAGATGATTTTTGTGCCAGGAAAGGGATTACTAGGCAATTTAGTGTTGCCAGAACCCCACAGTAAAATGGGGTTGTTGAGAAGAAAAATAGAACCATAATTGAAGTAGCCAGGACTATGTTGGCTGATGCTCATTTCCCTATAGCTTTTTGGGCTGAGGCTGTTAATACAGCTTGCTATGTTCAAAATAGAGCATTGGTCAACAAGATATAGAACAAAACACCTTATGAGTTACTTTGGGGAAGAAAACCCAATATTGGTTTTCTCAGACCTTTTGGCTGTCATGTAGTTGTTTTAGATACTAGTGATGCCTTAGGTAAATTTAGTGCAAAAGGTGATGAAGGCTATTTTATGGGGTATTCAGTTTAGAGCAAGGGATATAGGGTTTATCTTAAAAAGGAAAAACGTATTCTTGAAAGAGTACATGTTAGGTTTTTAGAGAGTAAACCTAGTGATCCTGAAAGTGGTCCAAATTGGTTGTTTGAATTGGAACCTTTATCTAGGACTTTAAATTATATGCCTGTCACTAATCCAGACATTGTGAAGGTAACTTCAAATGTTGTGGAAGAACAAGTTGTTGATGTTTCAGGTAAACAGGTTCATGAAAAGGTTGGATCACAAGCAGAAAAGTCATCTCCTATACTAGAGTATGTCACAATTCCCATATGGACAGATGCTTTTGCTGCTGCTGCTGCCGTTGGAAAAGATAATGGTGGTCCCCAAGTACCACCAGATAACAACATGTGTGGTCCTTCAAGCGCTGACAAAGGCAAATCTAGCGCTGACAGGACAAATTCAGACGTTGATGGCTCAAACGTTGACAACAACAATTCAAGCGTTGTTAGCCCAAACGCTGACAACCAAGGTCCAGGCGTTGACAACACTTTTGCGCATCTTTTCTCTTCTACATTTGAACAGGGTGAACCTTCCAATTTATATGAAGAGGTTCATCCTCATATTGATGAAAGAGAGTCTGAAGAAGAAGCTATTGGCAACATGGATAATGAGATTGAAGACACCAGACTTTTTAAAGGAGGAGTTCTCACTTCTACTATGAAAAATCACCCTACTTCTCAAATCATTGGTGATATTATGACTCCTGTTCAGACTAGAAGATCTCATCAAGGTCTTGGTGGATTTATTGCCAATATTCACAAGAAGGTTGATACCCCTCTTGTGCAAGCATGTTTGTTTGCCTGTTTTCTGTCACAACAGGAACCCAAGAAGATATTTGATGCTCTCAAAGAACCAAGTTGGGTGGAAGCAATGCAGGATGAGCTTCACCAATTTGCAATTCATGATGTTTGGGAGCTGGCTGATTGTCCCAGATATGTCAGACCTATAGGGACAAGATGGGTTCTAAGAAACAAGAGAGATGAAAGAGGTATTGTGGTCAGAAACAAGGCAAGATTAGTGGCTCAGGGATATACACAAGAGGAGGGGATAAACTATGAGGAGGTCTTTGCACCAGTTGCAAGGATTGAAGCTATAAGGATCTTTCTAGCCTATGCATCCTGTATGGGCTTCACTGTCTATTAAATGGATGTCAAGAGTGCCTTCCTCTATGGAACAACTGTTGAGGAGGTATATGTGATGCAGCCTCCTGGTTTTGAGGATCCAGAGAATCCAGACAAGGTGTGTAGAGTCAAGAAGGCTATTTATGGACTTCATCAAGCCCCAAGAGCATGGTATGGTACTTTGTCTACGTATTTGGTGGACAATGGATTTAAAAGGGGCACCATAGATCAGACACTGTTTACAAAGAAGAAAGGTAAGGATGTTCTACTTGTTCAGGTCTATGTTGATGACATCATTTTTGGATCCACAGATCCAAAGATGAGTGAGGATTTCTCCAAGCTTATGACAGACAAATTCAAGATGAGTGCTATGGGGGAGATGAACTTCTTTCTTGGGTTACAAGTTCAGCAGAAAGAAGATGGTATCTTCATCTCCCAGGATAAGTATGTGGCAGAGATCTTGAAGAAGTTTTGCTTTTCTCCACATGAAAAGAGGGTTACTACTCCTATGGATAGAGAACACCCTTGGGGAAAGATAGGAGATGGAAAGGATGTGGATGTCAGGCACTATAGATCAATGATTGGTTCATTGATGTATCTCACAGCCTCCAGACCTGACATCATGTTTGCTGTGTGTGCTTGTGCACGCCATCAAGTGACTCCCAAAGAATGTCACATTTATGCTGTCAAGAGAATCTTTAGGTACCTAAGATGTTATCCTAGTCTTGGCTTGTGGTACCCAAAGGATTCACCATTGGAGCTAATTGCATATTCAGACAGTGATTATAGAGGTGATAAATTTGGTAGAAAATCCACAACTGGTGGATGTCAGTTTCTTGGGAGCAGGTTGATATCTTGGCAATGCAAGAAACAAATAGTGGTGGCTAATTCTACAACTGAAGCAGAGTATATGGCTGCAGCTGCTTATTGTGGACAAGTTTTGAGGATTCAGAATAAGCTGTTGGACTATGGGTATAATTTCATGCATACCAAGATATTTGTTGACAATAACAGCACATTATGCATTATTAAGAATCCTGTACATCATTCTAAAACTAAACACATAGAAATTAGACACCATTTTATAAGAGATTATTTTGAAAAGGGTTTAATACAACCAGATAGGATTGACACAGAAGAGAATGTGTCAGATTTACTAACTAAACCTTTTGATGCTGGGAGGTTTCAATACTTGGTAACAAGTATTGGGATGATCAATCTCACATAATATGTGTTTTGGAGTCTTTTTGTAAAAGTATGTACAGGATAATGCATTGTTATTGATCTTTTTGAGGATTTAGATTTTCCACTATATTTTTCTAACACTGACAAAGGTTGCTTGAACGCTGATAAGTGCTTTTGTAACGTTGTCAGCAATATATTTGTCTAACGCTGACAAAGCTTTCCTTAACGCTGTCAAGTGTTATCGGGACGTTGTCAGCAACAATGTTAGTTTTGTGGTTTTTAATCTAAATGTGCAGGTGGTGTTAGCATTATACCATTGGATACAGAGTTGCTTATGGATCATTGGAGAAGCATTTGGACATGTTTTTATTTATGGATGATGGTTGGAATTTTTAATTCCTATCTTGACATAAAAAAAAATTTATGTTCATGCATATTTTTAGCAACATATGTATCACAGGTTAAGGGGAGGTTTTAGGAACCTTTAGGATGTTTGGGTATCCATATGATACTCTTATCACAATTCTAGATTGTGTCCACAGGTGAGTATGAGTTAGTTTTACTAAATTATGAGGCACTGTAGCATGCAAAGTTGATATACTATGCATGCTGCCAAGACGTTTTTGGCTTAGAATTGGTTGTGGTCTATTGGGAGACTTGGGAATGATTTTATCATGGGTTTTACTTGGGAGTAACAAGGGATTTTATAAGGTAACTTAGTTGTTAAGAATTTTGGTTAGCAAGGGACACTAGAGGACTGTTATGTCTATCTTGCATAAGCAAGTGTGCATAACTAGACAGTGCTTGCCGCCCTATAATAATTTCCAAGCGTTGTTGTGACCAACTTAGACGCTGACATGGCTTAGGCAAACGTTGACAAGAATATAGCCGTTGGGCGTTGATGGGTTATTTTTGACCGTTGACACTCAATGGGACCTACCCAGTTGTTACTTTTTGACATATTTTTGGGCCGTAATTTTGGGAGCAGATAACTCTCATTTAATGCATGAGATAAACTTATTCTTTTTCAATATTTTCATGATTGCATTTTGAAAATACTTGCCTATTTTTGGGCCAATCACATGCATTTTCTTCTCCTATATATTTGGCTCCTATTTTAAACAGGGTATCTATTATTCTTGTCTAACACAATTTTCTCCTATAACTTCATCTTTATCAATCATTCATAACAGCTTTCAACAATGGCACCAAAGTTTAAACCAAGTGATTTGGAATTGGGGTTCAGAAGTCAACACAACATGGTTGCATATCTTGAAGCTGATGATACACTGTTTCCCCAATACACACAAATGTTGGCGTATTTGAACGCATCCCCTTTTAGGTATGCTCTTTCTCATGCTCCACTCGTTCCTGTCACACATATTAAACAGTTTTGGAACAATGTCAGTTCCTCAACAGTTAATAGAGTGACTACATTATCTTCTATTGTTCATGGGCGCACATGAGTGGTTACTGAAGCTTTGGTACGCCAAGCTTTGCATCTTAATGATGCTGATGGTATAACCACCCTCCCCATTAGTGAAATAGAACAATGACTAAGGGCTTTGGGTTATCCTTTTCCTGCTGAAGGAACTTTAAATAAATATCATAAACAGGAGTTTCCCCCAGCCTGGAAGTACCTAATACATGTCCTCTTGCAATGTTTGAGTCCCAAGTGCACTGCACATAATGAGATCAATAGATCTATTGCTAGTGCTATTGTGTGCATTGCTACTGGGCAAAAGTTTAATTATTCCAAAATGATTTTTGAGGGCATGTGTAAAAATAAAGGGAACAAAATGACTTTAGCTTATCCCATATTTTTACAAATGGTTTTTAATGTCCAAGGTCACTGCACAAGGGATCATGATGATTTTTATGAGATCCCTGTGCAAAAGAAAGCAATTTTTATGAAGATGAACTCACCCACACATCGTGACCTACCCCTAACCCCTGTTATGATTGCTGTCATTGAAGCAGCACAACCCCAACCAGACCCCCAACCCCAAATTGACCCAATACCTGAACCTTTACCTCCACCACAACATATGCAAATTGACCAAGAACCCTTCGACGCTGACACATTAAATGTTGGCGTTGATGTGCCTATTTCAAACGTTGACACAAATCCTTCACAGACCCAAACACCCCTTAACCAACCCACATCCACCCAATCCACATCTTCTTCTCCTCCAACACAATATAGGTTACAAAAACGCCAAAGGACTACTGGAGTGTACTCCTCTAGTGGTCCTAGCCATGTAGCAGAGAGAACCACCACCACAAGTGTGGTTGGTGCTATGGATGAGGCTGGGACTATTGGTTCTGGCTTAGATGCTGGCCAAGACAGTCCTAACATCTTTAAGACCTTATTCATGCCCCATGAATCTGACTTGGGAGGTCAAATACCCATTTTAGAGGAGGGCAGAATGGAACCAATTACATTAATGGAATTGACGGCTGTCTGCATTAGCTTGCGAAAGCAAAATGCAGACTTGGTACAAACAATCAGTACACAAGGCCTTGAACTCAAGCAATTGAGGGAGAGGATTGTTATTTTGGAAACAGCTGAGTCAAGGAGAAGGCAGACAAGGGTCCTTTTATCTGAGGAGGATTCTTACAAAGGGGAGGAAGCTGCTACAGAGCCTGTTAATTTGAGTGATAAAGGCTCACATGAAGCTGCTACAGAACCATTTGTTGAGAGTGGAAAAGGTTCATATGATGAAGAATCTTTGGGTGTTGCTGAAGCCCTTACTGAGTTGAAGAAACAGACAGGTTTTGATACGTCTCTAGTTACTCCTACAAACTTAAACTTGTCATTTACAGCCATGTTGGAGGAAATTGCAAGAGGCGCTGAGACAGGTAATTTGAGCGTTGACAAGCAGAATTTGAACGCTGACATGAGTATCTTGGGCGCTGACAAAGCAAAAGTGAGCGTTGACAGACCTACAAATGAGGTTGATGTATTCCAGTCATCATCCATCATCAAAGAGGTTTCTTCACAGGTATTACCATCTACCTTACCAACAGTTGATCCATTAGATAATGGTAAGGGTATTATGGTAGAAGAAGTTGTTCCAAAGAATGCAGCACAAATTGAGTTTAATAGAAAGTTGGCTGCACAAATTGTGGAACAAGAAAGAAAGGAGGTGGGTGAATCACCTTTTGTTGTCACTTCAGAAGAGAAAGAAGGAAGTGATGAAGCCAGTTCAGACTCAAGTGTTATGATCATAGAACAACCAGAAAGGCTTGAGTATGGTGATGAATTGGCAAAAGAGAAGTTGAATGAGCTGAAATTGCACGTTGATTTTGATATGCCAGAAGTTGTTCAGATGTACCATGCCTGGGAAGATAGGTGTATAGAGAATCCACATTTAACCATTTCAGATCAGATATGGGGTTTGGAGATTCTTCTCAGAGTACAAAAGGATTGCAAGGTCATTCTGAAACATAAAGCAAGCAATGTTCTCTCAAATTTGAAAAGGGATAGAAGGGAGTTGTACTGCATGTTGCTCAGATGTCATGGAACAGGGTGGACTTATAAGAAGTTGATTGCTTTGACATTTGAAGAGTTGGAGTGTAGAGCTTATCCCATTTGGGTTAGAGTGCAGGAAGAAAACACTTTAAGACTTCTTTCTGATGAAAGAAAAGAAGAACTTGCAGAGGAAATGGAGCTTAAGAAGGCAATGTTTGTTCCCAGACCTGTGAAAAAGGGAGTCCCTCTTGAGTTTCCCAAAGATATGGATCCATTACATCCAAGTGAAGCTGTTATAAGAAAGAGCCTCAAGCTCTCACCATTAGAAGCTTCAGATATGGTACAAGTGTTACCACTTGATTCCAGAAACCCTATTATAAGTTATGAAGAATATGAATGTGGGTTTTGGAAGATTGGCAGGTATGGAAAAGAGGTTCACACTTTTACCACCCTTATATCTTTGTTTGCAAGTTTTGATAGAGAAGACTTGGTAGACCTATGGAGGTTGTTAGAGGCCAAGTATGAGACTGAAGCACCAACTTCAGTCAATGGAATAAAACTGTGGTCAACATTCAAGAGAATGTGTGGACCAAGAGATGAAGATCCTGCTATTTGGAAGGATCTTGAAGATGACCTCAGTGGTCTTCAATGGAGATTGTATTCAGCTGCTGGTGTTTATTATTTGAGTTCTACAAAGTTTGCTGAGTATCTACTTGTAGATGGTCAGTATTTCATGTCCAAGGAAGTCTTGGAGAAGATGAAGAACACACAGCTGGAAATTGATTATTCAAGTGACGTGGCAAAAGATTTGATCAGATTTATTTATTACCAATATGAGAAGGTTTGTAAGATTCCTCCTAGTCCTTAATGTTTATTCAGAAACTTGATTACTAGAATAGATATCAAGTTTAGGGGAGGATTGTTGGGAATAAAATATAGCCAGTCTACTTGAGCGCTGACAAGAGTAAAATAAGCGTTGACAGGAGTAAAATAAACGTTGACAGATCAAGCGTTGACAAGACAAAGTCAAGCGTTGACACATTGAAGACAAGCACTGATGGAAGATATGATCTACACGTTTATTATGTTCTAGATTACTTCTAGTAAAGATAGGAACAATAATCTATTTTCTATATTTATCTTTACCTAGAATAGTTGATACGTAGATTATTGTACAAGGCTTCTTATGTCTATAAAAGAAGACCTTTAGGTTATTATTCAATATATAAGTTTTCATACATTAAACACTTTCATTGTAAGCAAGTTTGATATCATTAATCAAAGTGAAAGTTTGTTTACATCTTGTGTGTTCTTGTTTAAGTGTTAATTCCGCATAACACTTAGATGGTCATATACATATACAAAGGTTTCTCTAAGTGTATTACTTGATCTAATCTCGTATACATAAAGCTAAATCGATCTAAGTTTGGGATCAACAGCTACGAGGATGTATTTGTTTCCTTTAGATGAAGGGAATGGCCCCATAAAGTCGATGCCCCATACATCAGAGATTTCACATTCTTGTATGAAATTTTGAGGCATCTCATCTTTATGTGTGATCTTTGCTTTGTCGTTGGCAAGCATCACAATGTTTAACCATTTCGTGAGCATCACGATAAATGGTGGGCCAATAAAATCCCGAGTTAAACACTTTCTTCGCGGTGAAGTTGGGACCAAAGTGACCACCGGTTGGTCCTTTGTGGCAAGCCTCGAGAATGTCTAAAGCTGCCGGTCCGTCAACACATCGACAAATAATCAAATCAGCGCATTGTTTGAAGAGAAAAGGGTCATCCCAAAAGTAAGTCTTAACATCATTCAAGAACTTTTTCTTTTGTTGGGATGTTAACCCTTTGATGAGAACACCACCCGCTAGGTAGTTTGCAATGTCCGCAAACCACGGGGTGTCATTAAGATTGGCACTAATAGACATTAAGGTCTCAAGGGGAAAAGAGTCATTGATCTCTTTGTTCGGATGATCCCCTTGATATGGATCCTCAAGTCTACTGAGATGATCCGCGGCTAGGTTTTCAGCTCCCTTTTTGTCACGAATTTGAATGTTAAATTCTTGAAGGAGTAAAACCCAGCGAAGAAGTCTTGGTTTAGAGTCGTGCTTAGTCATCAAGTACTTCAATGTGGGATGGTCCGTGTATACAATGGTGGTGGATAAAACAAGATAGGGGCGATATTTTTCAAAAGCATAGACAACATCTAAAAGCTCTTTTTCGGTTGTCGTATAATGCAATTGAGCCCCCGTCATTGTCTTGCTAGCATAATGGATTGGTTGGAAGTGTTTATTCACTCTTTGTCCCAAAACCGCTCCAATAGCAAAGTCGCTAGCATCGCACATCAACTCAAAAGGTAGCTCCCAATTAGGGGTAACCAAGACTGGTGCCTTAGTTAGCTTATCCTTAAGAAGATTGAAGGCGTCAATACACTCTTTAGAAAAGATAAAGGAGTATCTTTTTCCAAGAGGTGGGTCATCGGGCGAGCGATTTTAGAAAAATCCTGAATGAATCGACGATAGAAGCCCGCATGACCCAGGAAACTTCTCACACCCTTCACGGTTGAAGGTGGAGGTAATTTGGCTATGACATCCACTTTAGCACGGTCGACTTCAAGACCGGCTTTTGAGATTTTGTGTCCTAGCACAATGCCTTCTTTTACCATAAAATGGCATTTTTCCCAATTTAGAAC
Source organism: Glebionis coronaria (assembly GCA_025667525.1). Classification (NCBI taxonomy): domain Eukaryota; kingdom Viridiplantae; phylum Streptophyta; class Magnoliopsida; order Asterales; family Asteraceae; genus Glebionis; species Glebionis coronaria. Next base: position 247,646,561 of record CM046880.1, on the reverse strand, counting down.
AAGGCGAGTGTCTTCGTACCGCTTAAGCATACGTTCTAAATTGGCAAGGCAAGAAGAGAATGAATCCCCAAAGACCGAGAAATCATCCATGAAGACTTCCATGGTTTGCTCAACCATGTCATGGAAAATAGCCAACATGCACCTTTGGAAAGTCCCGGGGGCATTGCATAAGCCAAAAGGCATTCTTTTGTAGGCAAATGTGCCATAGGGGCAAGTGAATGTTGTCTTCTCTTGATCTTGGGGATCGATAGGTATTTGGAAATAACCCGAGAAGCCATCTAGAAAGCAGTAATATTCATTACCCGTTAAACATTCAAGCATTTGGTCCATAAAAGGAAGAGGAAAATGATCCTTTCTCGTGGCATCATTGAGTTTGCGATAGTCTATACAAACTCTCCACCCAGTAACGAGACGTGTAGGAATCAACTCGTTGTTTTGATTGGGCACAACGGTGATTCTGCCTTTCTTAGGCACACAATGAACTGGACTAACCCATGGTGAATCCGAGATAGGGTAAATCATGCCCGCATCAAGAAGTTTGATAACCTCTTTTTTGATAATGTCATGGATTTTAGGATTCACCCTTCGTTGTCTTTGAATAGTGGGCTTAAAGTCGTCCTCCATGAGAATTTTATGTGTGCAAAAGTGAGGATCAATTCTGCGAATATTGGAGATTTTCCAAGCGATATCTCTTTTATGTTTCTTGAGAACTTCAATGAGACGAGTTTTCTCATCGGGTTTCAAGTCCTTAGAAATGATAACGGGAAGTTGATCAATGCCTTCTAAGAAAACATACTCGAGATGAGGAGGTAAGTCCTTAAGCTCAAGAGTGGGAGGATCCTCAATAGATGGTGTAACTAACGATGGATCATCATTAGTCACCTCTTTAGGAGAAGGAGGAGAAAAAGGGTCTTCATTGAGAAGTTTCTCAATTGTACGAATGTCTTCTTCCCAATCAGTGGGAGAATCATCATACTTAAGATCAAGTGGACCCAAGTTAACTTCAAAATCATCCAAAAGAAAGTCACTTTCTCCAAAAGGAGTCAATGACGGAGCGATTGAGGCAACGGTCTCAACATTGGGTAGAGAAGAGAGATTACTTTTGCAAGCATCATGAAAGTGTTCTTCACAAGCCTCATCGAGAACATCAATAGCATTAACACTCTCATATGAATAAGGTTGCTTAGAAATCTTACCCATGTTGAAGACAATTTGATCGTCACCAACTCTCATTATTTCGCCCGCGGCTACATCAATGAGAGTGCGACCGGTCCTCAAGAAGGGACGTCCAACGATTAATGGAACACGAGGATCCATCTCGTAGTCAACGACAACATAATCCTCCGGGAAGGTGAATTTGTCAACGCCAACGAAGACGTCTTCGGTTATCCCCACTGGATAAGCAACCGTACGGTTAGCTAATTCCAAAGTCATTTTGGTGGGGACTAGCTCGGGGAGAGATAATTGCTTCCAAACACTTAAAGTCATTAAGTTGATACTAGCACCTAGATTGGCTAGGGCCATGCAATTCTCTACTCCCAGGAAGTTGCAAGGAATCAAGAAGCGACCCGGATCACCAAGTTTGGTGGGCAATTTCCTTAAGAGAACCGCGGAGCAATTCTCATTAAGTTGGGTCTGAGCAATGTCAAGAAGCTTTTTCTTGTCACTAAGAAGATCTTTAAACATCTTCGCATATTTAGGCATGTGAGCGAGAGCCTCGGCAAAGGAGATGTTAAAATTCAATTGTTTAAACATTTTAAGAAAGTTTGAAACTTGAATATCATCCTTGCTCTTTTGCTTCTCTTTCCTTAACCTTGAAGGATAAGGTATATCGGATGAAGAGGAACGCTTTAGAGGAATAGGATCACTCACAACCGCGGGTGGTGGGGGAATGGGGGTAGAAGGTAAAGGAGGTGAGGAAAGTTGCTCTTTTTCCTTGTTCACAATCACGGGTGGAGGTGTAGGAAGCTCGGGTTCCGTAATAACCTTTTCCACTACGAGTGGTGATTGCTTTCATCTCCCCTCTTGGATTAGCAACGGTGTTACTCGGAAGAGTACCCGAAGAAGAGGGTTGATTACCTTGGAAGAGCGAACCGATAATATTACGTATATTATCCGCTTGAGTTCTGAAAGAGTCTCTCATGTCTGCGCGAATATCATTGCTTTGTTTTGCCATGTCATTCCTTAGCTCGGCTCGAATATCGCTCCGTTGTTTTGCCATGTCTCCCTTCAAGTTGATGAATTGACTCTGAAGATTCGTCACCATCTCTCTATTAGTCCTCATGAACGTCTCGATGTCTTGACTCAACGTCGTTGGTTGATTGAGATGTGGAGCTTGGTAAGCTTGAGAATTTCCTTGAGGTGGGTATGGGTTTCTTTGGGATTGATATTGATTGTTAGCACGAGGTTGGGTTTGGTTATTTCGGTTATAGCTTTGTTGTTGGTTTTGGTTTTGAGGAGTAAAACCGGGTGGTGCAAGATAGTTATTTGAACGATAACTTAGCAAGTTACGGTCTCCTTGAGGACGAGTGATAGGTGTGAAAACACCCATCCTTTTTACCACTTAATTACAATAATAACCGGGCCGAAACGTATATTTTATGTCATTTATGTCGGAATTATGCGTGGTTTGTGTTTTTGTTGTGATTTAGGACGAAAAGGTGAAAAATGGAGAAAACACGGCTTTCACGGGCTTTTATCGAAGAAAAAGACGAAAGATGAAGTCTAAAGATCAAGAGTGGAAAAAGAACGGAAGTCCAAGACCAATTCTGAAGATTTATCGAAGAAAAAGTCAAAGACGGAAGTTTACTAAAAGCCGAAGAACTCGAGTCTTATTTATGAAGAAAATACAAGACGAGTTTGAAGAAATCCCAAGACAAGTCCAAGTATTAAGAAGATTATCAAAGGATTAAGAAGATCAAGGACCTAAGCTTGCAATTAAGGAAAAGAGGAAAGAGGGAGGAAGCTTCCTAAGCTCCTCCCTAATCACCACTATAAATAGGCAATTAGTCTTCATTTTTCAAGTTGTTGGAGGCTTGACAAGCCTCTCTTCCACCATCTTCAATTTCTTGTTCTTTACTTTTATGCATCTTAATCTCCATGTAATGCACTTTTAATTTTCTTTTAATTCCAAGTAAGTTTCCATTCAATTGATGTTAATCTTTACTTTATTGTTAATCTCCTTCTTCCTTTCTTGCTTGATTTGTTCTTAATCTTTGTGTTCATGTTCTTGAGTTTTCTTATTTTCAATCAAGTGGGTTTTGATTGATTTGGCTTTGTTTGTTAGTTTTGATGATTTGTTTTGATTGATTATTGTTAGTTGATGTTTATTGGTTGTTTTGGTTTAATCTTTGGATTTGTTTTGATTAGTTTTGATTAAATTCGTGTCCTATTGCTTCTTACTGTTCTTCGTATTTTATGTTTACTGTTCTTGCCCAGAACTTTCCGAATAGGCTGTTTCATTTTCCTTCTATGCGGAATATTTCGAATATTCCGAATAGACTGTCTTTGTATTCTTCTATGCGGAATATTAGATATTCCGTATAGAATCCCTATTCGGAATATCTAGATATTCCGAATAGAGACCCTTACTCGGAATGTCTGATTATTCCGAATAGAGTTTTCTATTCGGAATGTTAGATTATTCCGAGTAGTGTCTTCTATTCGGAATGTTCAAATATTCCGAATAGCCCTTCTTTTCCGCATAGCTTTTATTTTTCCGCATAGTGTTACTTTTTCCGAATAGAGTTTTTATTCCGTATAGCACATTTTATTCCACGTAGACATCCTTATTCGGAATATTCACTTTATTCCGAATAGAGCTTTTAGTTTTCAGTTTTAAGATTTATTTTTCCCCGCCTTTTCCCTTACTTGCACTTTTACTTCCTTTCCTTTTATTTCAAGTTTTAATTGGCACCATTTACTTTATTTGTCTTTTAAATTTCTCGTCATTTATTTTCCTGTCAAGTTTTAATCTTTCAATATTGTCTCCTTTTACCGTCTTTACTTTATCTTTAATTGTTCAAATCTTTATTTTTCTCTAGTTTTAGACAACGACCTTTCCCTTTTTATTTCACCAAGAACAACTAATCTCGCACAATTAACCAGAGATCAATTCGAAGAGACACCGAGAAAACGAACTTTAATTGATACAAAAACTCTGTATTAAAATGGCGCCGTTGCCGGCTCTTTTCATGAGGATTAAAGGTTTTTTGTGAGAGACGCGTTGGCTTTTGGGACCCGTTCACTTGTGAATGTTATTTTTCGTATCAAAACATTTTCAAAAATCCAAAAACATTTGAAAAATCTTAAAAAGCATTTCTTTTTCAAAGTTTTGCACCAAAAATATTCTTCTTGCTTATCTATTTTCTTTATGGATTTCTATGTCCATTGCGTCGGGTGTGGGAGACGATTGTATGGGAACGACTCATGTCAATGGTGTACATGTGAGCGGTGCGGAAACGATATCAACAATACACAATTCATATGCGGATTTTGTCCTTTGTGCAACTCGACTAATTCGTCCTTTTTGAACCCACCTACTCTTTCCCCGTGCATCTATTGTGGAAGCGATTCTCATTGGCATGTATCGTGCCCGGTTCAATACCCGTATGATCACGGGCAAGAACCGGGGTACAATTATGATAATGATAATAGCTATCCACAAGACGCACCCAATCTTTCTCCTGACCCATGTTGCCAAAATTGTGGGGGTCCTCACGATACCTATTATTGTCAACCAATGAATTATTATGAGCAAAATCCGTGTCCTCAATTTTCTTCACCAATGGATTATTATGAACCAAACCCGGTTTCTAATTCTTCTCCACCGATGAACTACTATGAGCCACAACCATGCAATAATTCAGGTTTTCAACATTTTGAACCCCCACAACACATCATCGATCCTCAACCCTCCTTCGAACAATTGAGCTCCAATGAACAACGGGACAATCTGGTTAAGCAAGTTCAACAAATTCAAGAATCTTGGAACAAGTTCATCGAAAAATATCAAGAGGATCAACGCCAGGAGCAAATATCGAATATCGAGACTTATACTCCTCCTCCGGTGTATCCATACTATTACGATGATGATGACGATGAGCCTACTATTTCTTGGAATGATCTTACTGCTCAATGTCCTAGCGCTATTGCTATCCCTCCTCTCAATATCCCTAACATGTCGAAGGAGTGCGATACATTGAATGAGCTTAGTGATGTTGGTCTTGATAAAGTGTTTGATGATGAGGTTTGTGACATACCAGCTGCTATGGAGCCTGAGGACGACATTGCTCTTACGAAAGAAGTCGATCCTAGTGATGACGATTCTTCTCTCTGCTATGAGAATTTCACTTTTGAAATTTCTCAATCTCCACCGGGAGATGCAGACGATGACGATTTATTCTCTCCGGTTTACGAGAAGTTCACCGATGAACATGATCGTGTGGATGAGGTGGAAGACGTACTTCTTCACGATAGATTACGGAAAGTGCACCTTCTTATTGATCAAATCGAAGCGTTGACTTCTCCTTCTCCTTCCGAGTCTTTGCCTCCATCTATTCTTCCCGTTGAAGATAATGACCCATTGCTGGAAGAAATTGACATTCACTCCATACCACCAGGTAATGATGACGATGATTTGGAGGGGGACATTATTTTTGCTAATTTGCTTCAGGAGAATATTGTCCCAAGTCCCCCTCCCGAGCACCTTTCATCCTCCCCTTTAGCCACTATCACGGAGGATGAGTGCTTTGACCCGGGAGGTGACATTGATTATGCTATGATTGATAACCATACGGCTTTGCCGTTTGCTCAGCATCCATTGTCTTTAGGGGAGGACAATGTGCTTACTATACCCAACCCACCTCCCGTGGATCTTGAATTCACATACTATACGTATGCTGAAAGGACCTTTCTCCCTTTCAAGACGTATCCCCCCGCCTCTCCTTTGTTGATGTCAACCGGGAACGAGGACAAGGTCTTTGATCCCGGTATCACATTCGAGGCTTCCCCATGGACCATTTAATTCGGGGACGAGTCAGGCTCGTGACTCGGTTAACAAAAACAAGCGCTTTTTGGGAGGCAACCCAATTATCTATCTATTTTCACCATAAGTGTAGGGGGGAGCCCCGTGGTGTTTCTTGCTTTCTTTCTCATCATGTGCAGGGATTAGAGCTTCAAAGACACACTCTTGATGACTTTTGACGAACCGTGACTCCGTGTTCCCTTCTTCCCGGTTCTATCCTAAACTCTTTTCGATTCACTATTTTATATTTCTCAATATTAAAATAGGAATCTCTTTAGTTGTCTTTTCCTTAGCGAAATTTAAACAACGTGCACAATGTCCTAAGTGTAGGGGAGTTTACTCCCACATACTTAAACATTGAGGACAATGTTTATATTAAGTGTAGGGGGACTTCTATCGAAGTTAAGTGGTTCTTTTCCTTGTATTTGTCCTCATTTTAACCGGAAAATTTGAATTTTCGACATTTTTCAAAATTTTTAATCTACTTTGGCCTAGTTGTATAGCTGTATTTTCCTTTGTTATGTTTATTTTCTTTCCATTATTAGAATAACTTTTTAATAAAGTGGTTTTAAATTTTCAAACGTTGTGAATCTTTTGACTCAACCCGAGTTTACTTGCCTAAGTTACTCTAGCTAGTATCCTTAACATGTTTAAGTCAAGTTTTGCTAGGCTTTTATTTAGGGGGCTATAAAACGCGAAAGTCTTAACTCTCACGGGTTAAGAACAAGAACTTTTCGCAAGTTCCTATAATTGATCCTAGAGAGTCGTTTATCAAGGGGGAACTTTAAAAGGCGATTTCTAAACTTGAAAAAGTCTAAGAAGTTGCAAGATCCTATAGGCGACTCGAAAACCCAAAACTTTGATTTAATAGGCTAAGTATCCACGAGTCTCATTACTTGAGATTTTAAACTGTGGAGAACGAGAGATGATAGAGCCAATTATAAGTCCGGTATTCTTTCATGAATTTATGTGAGTTAATTATGAGCCTATTCTCCCTCCGCTTGCTTAATAAATTATCTGCTAATAAGTAAGGTTGTACGATTTGAAAAGTTACTTAGCTTCTAGCCCCAGATCGTTTAAAAGTTGCTCGGTAATGACGAGAGTTCATAGCCAAGGCATAACTTATGAAGCGGGGCGCGAAGATTGGCGAGTCCGAAAAGGCCCTAACAAGGCATGAGGGCTATGTTTTGTTGCTAAAGATCCAAAAGTGATGTGAAGAATCATTTATCGAAAATCAATATGAAGGATCGAGACACACGACGAAAAGCAAAAACTCCCAAAAAGTCATGGAGAAGTGTATCCGAAAAGACCCTAACAAGGTATGAGGATAAATAGATCCAAGTCAATAAAGGAGGCGGATCGTTGTATATCAAAATCCAAAATAAAGATTGGAGAAAAATGAAGAAGTCGTGGTCCATATATGAAGAATCTCTCAAAAATTCCAAGTGAAGAAATTCCAATTATGAAGAGAAGACCATTATTTCATGAACGTCTCTCAAGATTTGAAGTATGAAGTCGCTGCCAAATATCGGCCCGAGAAAGGTCTCAAATCGCGAACCAAGTTATGCCAAGATATGAACTTTTTGATATCCCGAGAAGCAGTTTTAAAAGATTTGGTCCTTTAGCTAACTATTGATTAAATCGTGCACCTTATTTTCAGACTAAATAACTATCTAAATAAGTCGAACAATGCATCCTCGTGATCATTCAAGACAAATAATAAAATATAAGAGAAACCCATAGGAATAAGGGAGTCTAAGTGAATAATTGGCCCACATGAGTTCGTGTTAGTCTACTAACTTATAATAACAATGATCTCGTTTTTAAGCTTGGTTTGGAGAAAGTGAAAAGTTGAGGATGATGATTATTCATGACATTTTCAAAACCCAAGGTATGCTTTTGATTTCTTTACTTTGAATGTTTATAGTTTCTATCTCTTTAATAAAGGCCAACGTGGATTGATTTTGATGGAAAGTGTAAACCTTGCTTTATTGCTAAGCATTGCATTAGGGCATTGCAATGGTTAAGTGTAGGGGATTTGATAGGTGTGAAAACAACCATCCTTTTTACCACTTAATTACAATAATAACCGGGCCGAAACGTATATTTTATGTCATTTATGTCAGAATTATGCGTGGTTTGTGTTTTTGTTGTGATTTAGGACGAAAAGGTGAAAAATGGAGAAAACACGGCTTTCACGGGCTTTTATCGAAGAAAAAGACGAAAGATGAAGTCTAAAGATCAAGAGTGGAAAAAGAACGGAAGTCCAAGACCAATTCTGAAGATTTATCGAAGAAAAAGTCAAAGACGGAAGTTTACTAAAAGCCGAAGAACTCGAGTCTTATTTATGAAGAAAATACAAGACGAGTTTGAAAAAATCCCAAGACAAGTCCAAGTATTAAGAAGATTATCAAAGGATTAAGAAGATCAAGGACCTAAGCTTGCAATTAAGGAAAAGAGGAAAGAGGGAGGAAGCTTCCTAAGCTCCTCCCTAATCACCACTATAAATAGGCAATTAGTCTTCATTTTTCAAGTTGTTGGAGGCTTGACAAGCCTCTCTTCCACCATCTTCAATTTCTTGTTCTTTACTTTTATGCATCTTAATCTCCATGTAATGCACTTTTAATTTTCTTTTAATTCCAAGTAAGTTTCCATTCAATTGATGTTAATCTTTACTTTATTGTTAATCTCCTTCTTCCTTTCTTGCTTGATTTGTTCTTAATCTTTGTGTTCATGTTCTTGAGTTTTCTTATTTTCAATCAAGTGGGTTTTGATTGATTTGGCTTTGTTTGTTAGTTTTGATGATTTGTTTTGATTGATTATTGTTAGTTGATGTTTATTGGTTGTTTTGGTTTAATCTTTGGATTTGTTTTGATTAGTTTTGATTAAATTCGTGTCCTATTGCTTCTTACTGTTCTTCGTATTTTATGTTTACTGTTCTTGCCCAGAACTTTCCGAATAGGCTGTTTCATTTTCCTTCTATGCGGAATATTTCGAATATTCCGAATAGACTGTCTTTGTATTCTTCTATGCGGAATATTAGATATTCCGTATAGAATCCCTATTCGGAATATCTAGATATTCCGAATAGAGACCCTTACTCGGAATGTCTGATTATTCCGAATAGAGTTTTCTATTCGGAATGTTAGATTATCCGAGTAGTGTCTTCTATTCGGAATGTTCAAATATTCCGAATAGCCCTTCTTTTCCGCATAGCTTTTATTTTTCCGCATAGTGTTACTTTTTCCGAATAGAGTTTTTATTCCGTATAGCACATTTTATTCCGCGTAGACATCCTTATTCGGAATATTCACTTTATTCCGAATAGAGCTTTTAGTTTTCAGTTTTAAGATTTATTTTTCCCCGCCTTTTCCCTTACTTGCACTTTTACTTGCTTTCCTTTTATTTCAAGTTTTAATTGGCACCATTTACTTTATTTGTCTTTTAAATTTCTCGTCATTTATTTTCCTGTCAAGTTTTAATCTTTCATTATTGTCTCCTTTTACCGTCTTTACTTTATCTTTAATTGTTCAAATCTTTATTTTTCTCTAGTTTTAGACAACGACCTTTCCCTTTTTATTTCACCAAGAACAACTAATCTCGCACAATTAACCAGAGATCAATTCGAAGAGACACCGAGAAAACGAACTTTAATTGATACAAAAACTCTGTATTAACGAGCTTGATAGCCTCCCGTGGGATAAGTACCGTATGCCGCGTTAACGTTTTCACAAAAATTTCCTTGAGTAGAAGGACAATCATTGTAAGAATGAGGACCACCACATGTATCACAAGAAATAGCAACGGCTTTAGCTTGTTGAGTATGGTTACTAGCCAAAATTTGCATTTTTTTGCTCATTTCGATAATGGCTCGTTCCATGGCGGACATGTCGGTGGTGGAAGAAGTAGATGAAACATTGACTCTCGGATTAGATCTTGAGGATGTGGATGAATCCTAGTTCTTGTGGTGAGTAGTCATGTTTTCAATCAACTCTCTACACTCCTCCGGTCTCCTTTTCATAAAAGTACCACCGGCGGCGGCGTTGATCGTGTCACGATCACGAAAAGTGAGACCATTGTAGAAAGTATCACTGAGAGTGACGGGGAGCATGTTGTGATTTGGACAACGGTCGATCAAATCATTGTATCGTTCCCAAGCATCAAAGAGCGATTCATCATTGTCTTGCATGAATCCTCTAATTTGGTTACGAAGGCTCGTGACCATGGATGGTGGAAAGTAGCGCGACAAAAAGCGTTGAGTCATGTCGTCCCAAGTATGAATAGAATTCTTTGGGAGACGGTCAAACCATTTTTCGGCATGGTGAGAAAGCGTGTGGAGAAAGAGTTAAAGGCGAAGTACATCCATAGAAACACCGGGCATCTTCATGCTTTAGGTAATGGTAATGAATTTGTCGAGGTGCTTGTTGGCATCATCATCCGGCAATCCGCGAAATGGATTTGTTTGCACTTGTTGAATCATGTGATGCTTCAACGAAAACTCCTGAGCCGTGATTTGCATCGGCGCAATCGGGCCTCCGCGTCCATTCATCGTAGGTTGGCATAGCTCCTCCATGGTTCATAGGTCGGGTAGGGGTGGATTATTCATGTTGGGGTGAGGTGGAATATTATTGTTGTTGTGTACACCGGTCATATCTAAATTATCGAGAGTCTCGGGCTCGGGATAAGACGTTAATCGAGTACGCATACACTAAAAAGAAAATGCAAGAGAAAATATTTTTGGTTTTTATAGGTTTTTTAATTTTTTTTGTATTTTTGAAAATTTTATATTTTTATGGGTTTTTGAAAATTTTTATACTTGAAAATAACGTTCCCAAAAGAACGGATCCTAAAATCTAATTTTTCTCACAAAAAACCGTTGATCCTTACGAAAAGAGCCGGCAGCGGCGCCATTTTAATAACTGAATTTTGGTTAGTTAATAAAAGGTGTAGCTTTTGCAAGATCTTTCTTTGTGTTGCTCGAACCCAATTATATTTGTCGTTGTTTCGTTCTCGGTATCTTCTCGAATTGATCACGGTTCAAAGTGGAATTGTTGTTCTTGGTAACTAAAAGGGGGAGCTTTGGATAATCTATATTTAATTGGTGAGATAAACAATAAAATAATTAAATGACAAGATAGAAATAAAGTAAAATGAACTAACCTTAATTGGCGGGAAAACGAGAAACTAGAACTGGAATTGAAAGCTAATCCAGAATTCAAATTCTGCCTTATCCGCAAAAGGGTTTCCGTGATCTTATCAGGAAAACGTGATGATGAGCTTATCCAGAATATTGATCAAAATCCCTTATCCGCAACGTAGGCTAAGTTGCTTATCCGGAATACTAACAAAATGCTTATCCGGAAAAATCGACTAAAACTCCTTATCCGGAAAACGATGTGAAACTCCTTATCCGGAAAATGACTTAGATGTCTTATCCGGAAAATGCTTATCCGGAGAAAAATATGGTGATCTTATCCGCAAAACTGAAACCTTGACTCTTATCCGGAAAACATAAGAAGAGCTTTATCCGGAAAAATGAAAACCAAGCTTATCCGCAATCCAACTTTAATCCTTATCCGGAAAAAGTAAAACGAAGCTTATCCGCAAAATGAGACAATTCTTATCCGGAATTGGTTATCCGGAAAAATGACATGAACTTCTTATCCAGAAAATTGGACTAAAACTCTTATCCGAAATAATTATCAGAAAAACCTTATCCGCAAAAAAAAGGAACTGGGGGAGCTTATCCGGAATAAGGGTTTGAGACCCCTTATCCGGAATCCTTGAGACTGCTGCTTATCCGCAAGATGGACGAACGGCTTATCCGGAATAAGGGTTTGGGACCCATTATCCGGAATATTAGGGATATAAACTTTCCGAACTTTGAACAAATAGTGAATAAGCCAAATCCAAATAAGCACTTTGCCAAAAGCTAAACCAAAAGATTTTTATAAAAAGATGATTAAGCTAAAATTTAAAAACTTTTAAAACCTTAATAAGCTAAAAATCAAAAACCATTTTTATATCAAAAACTTAAACTTATTAAATCAACTTATTATCAATAAGCCAACACAAAAATCAACCAAATCACAACCACTACATGCTTATTAAATCAAACCATAGATTATTAAGAAAGGAAGAATGAGAGATGATGACGTATAGTCCCCAACCGGGTCATGAGCCCGGCTCACGGGTACTACCCGTATCCGGCCCATCACAGATGGGTGGATAAATGTCATTCAGGCTTATGGGCTTGAGTGAACAGTGCCCGCACATGTGTGCGGCCCACGGCCCAAGGCGGCCGACATAAGATCAGATAGAATAATATTCTGTCTAGGTATATCTTAATCCTAATACGATGAGATATTCATTACCAGAATTAGAAGATAACAATCATTCTAATTCTGGTGTTTATCTCTTCCTTGGGGCCGAAGGATCAGTGAAAGCCCACTGGGGTTTCACTGCCTATAAAAGGAACCCCCAAGGGTTCCACAGAGGTATTACGACTTATACTCTAAACTCACATATAACCCTAAACCGATTACTTACTCTCACGCCGGAGTCTAATCGTGGGAAACCTTCCCACGGTAAGCTTAACGCGTGTTGTTTAGTGTGCAGGATCCCAACCAGACGATTCACTTGGTGCAGGAGCCGGAGCCCAGCCAACCCGAATTAAGCCTAATTCGGGTCTAGCAAGGATCAACCAACTTTTGCATCAACAAGTTGGCGCCATCCGTGGGACCAGTAACACTAAGCTAGAACAAAACCTCATCTCAAATCTCCAATGACGAAGGGACATCCGCCAACTAACCCCAGGAATGTGAATCCTGGGAACCGGAAGTCCCAAGGGGAAGGGATTCTCATCCCCAACCAATCACCTAACCGCCTCGCAGGCGGGCTGGGTAACCGTAGCGGTTTTCAACCTGCGGGGATGACAAGCACGATCTCGGTGACACCCCCGCCTACTTCAACCCTGGACAACCCTGATCCAGGGAGTGCGCCAGACCCTCCTAACAAGGAACCACGCAGACCTTCGACGGAGGAAGAAGTGGAAGCCCTACCACTCAGTGAGGAGGATCTTACTCGAGTTCTCACTCAGAACTTCGAAAGGATCGTCCCAGGGATCGCATCAAGATTGAGTCTGGGGAGGAACCTCCAAGCCAGACTCAACTTTGGCGACAGTGGACCATCCACCCCTTCCCAAAACCGGAGAAAAAGGAGGACTCGGCCTCAGGAGCAGGGAACCTTTGAGGAAAACCCTCAACCCCGGAATGTGTTTGAGCGCATAGGAGATCGCCTTATGCAAGAATTAACGCAGTCTCAAGATGGAGAAAGGTCGGATGGCTCACCCGAGCGGCCAGATCGAGAGCTGACCAGAACCACACGCCGCCCAAGTGTGTGGGATAGAATGAACACGGGGAGAAAGGCTCCTGGTTCGTCTCAGAAAAGTGGTCCCTATTCAAAAGGCGGGGCACCACCGCCGTCCCCAGATCCGTCTGGGGAGGACTCAGATGACCATCCGCCCAAGCGCCGTCGGCCTAGGCGCACGCCTCCACCACCAAAAAATGAGGAGTATTATGGTGGCCCTTACTATCGGGATACGGAAGCAGAGGACCTCTCGCGTCCATGGTGTGAACCATGGGATGATCCTAGGCTCACACGGCCATGGGCGGATCCCAGGGAAGATCCGTTCACCCTCCGCATACGGAACTATTCTGAGGACACCAAACGTCGCATGCCGGCGTGCATCAAGACGTATGATGGGTCCGGTGATCCTGTGGATCACCTCAAAATATTCGACACTCAGGCTAAAATTGAGCGATGGCCCATGCCTATATGGTGCCAAATGTTCAATTCGACCTTGATTGGAAACGCCCGTGACTGGTTCGAGGCGCTCCCCCCACGGAGCATTGATAGTTTCACGGAACTACGCACTGCGTTCGAGAACAATTTTACTCAAAGGAAGAAGTATAATAGGGATCCGGTCTCATTGGCAACCGTTAAGCAACGGCCGGGGGAGTCCACAGAAGCCTTCACTGAGCGCTTCAATGATGAGTGCACACGCACAAGAACCATGCCAGAGCTCCTGAAAATCTCTGACTACATGCACGCCATAACAGACAGAGAACTGATCAGGCGTCTCAACGACAAGCGCCCAGAGAGATATGATGACCTCATGGAAAGGGTCAGAAATTTCATAGAGGGAGAAACAGCTGTTGCCGCGGCCTACCCATCCCGAGGAAATGGGTACCGGTCAAATGACCAGTCCCGGAGACAGTCGGGCGGTCAAGGCAACCAGAACAATAAGGGCTCAGACTATAAGAGCCAAAGCAAAGGCGGACGGTCGGACGACAAGTTCACCCCCCTAAAGATGTCCTACCGGGAGATCTTGTTGACTGAAGGGGCGAACTTTCCAAGGCCTCCCCCAATGACCACTCCCCCGAAACGTCGGCAAGGAAGTCGCTTCTGCGAGTTCCATAATGACAAAGGACACGGCACGGAGGAGTGTATCCAGCTCAAGAAGCATATTGAGTCGCTAATCAAATCAGGCAAACTCAAGCACCTAGTTAAGGATTGGAAAGATGGAAAAGACAACAACAAGAAGTATGACAAGAAGGATCCCCAAAAGGACAAGCCTTCTACCATATACATGATCCAATCCAGACAGCGCCGCACGAGACAAAAAATTGGCCAAAAATTTTCACGCGGCAGGGAAATATCATTCCCTCCCATCACGACAAGCGATGTGATTGATGCGCCTCTCACTATTGAGATAAGCACTAGAACACACAATGTTCGTCGCATGTATGTGGATGGAGGGTCGTCAGCAGAGGTACTGTATGAACACTGCTTTGTGCAGTTATGTCCAGAAATAAGAAGCCAATTAGTACCGGCCACGTCGCCGCTTACTGGCTTTAGTGGAGACACCATCTGGCCGATAGGGCAATTGCGTTTGCTTGTCACCATTGGGAATGAGGAACATTCCACTACGACGTGGATGAACTTCATGGTGATACGTTCACACTCTCCCTATAATGGAATCATAGGCAGACCAGGCATTTTGGCTATCCGGGCAGTACCCTCTACGGCACACGGAATGATCAAATTCCCCGTTGAGGGGGGAATCGTTACTATTTACAACACAGTCGTACCAACATCCGAGTGTCACACCGTGACAACACCGACCCCACATGTCCCACCCAAGGATGGGGCACCACCACCCAATTGGAAGGTGGTCATTCACCCTGACTATCCGGAACAAGAGGTATCCATAGGAGGGGCGCTCTCGGATAGCGGTAAAAGGGCCATGTGCTCTCTTTTAAGTGCAAACCTGGACATATTCGCATGGGAGCCAAAACATATGACGGGTGTGCCACGTGCGATAGCAGAGCATAAGCTCCAGATCCGCCAAGGGTACCAACCCATCAAGCAAAAGAAGCGCGGCCAGGCGCCCGAGCGCAGCCAAGTGATACTGGAGGAAGTGCGTAAGCTAGTGGACGCAGGCGTCATGCGCGAGGTATACTACCACGAGTGGTTATCTAATCCGGTCATGGTCAAGAAACATGACGGAAGTTGGCGCATGTGTGTGGATTTCACGGATCTGAACAAGGCCTGCCCACAGGACTGTTACCCATTACCAGAAATCGACTGGAAGGTGGAGTCCTTGTGTGGATATCCTTTCAAATGCTTCTTGGATGCATATAAAGGGTATCACCAAATCCAGATGGCGGAGGAAGATGCAGAAAAAACGGCGTTCCACACAAGCCAGGGCGTATATTGCTATACGAAAATGCCGTTTGGATTGAAGAACGCCGGCGCTACGTATCAGCGGTTGGTGGATAAAGCTTTCGAATCACAAATAGGACGCAACTTGGAAGTATATGTTGATGACTTGGTGATAAAAAGCCACACGGAGGAGGCACTTCTCCGGGATGTCCAGGAGACATTCGACACGCTGAGAAGGATTAACATGAAGTTAAATCCAAAGAAATGTACGTTTGGGGCAACAGAAGGAATGTTCCTAGGATATTTGATTGACCCAAACGGCATCAAACCTTGTCCAGAGAAGACGGACGCAGTGATACGACTACCGTCCCCCCAGACACGGAACGAGGTGCAGTCCCTGAATGGGAAGTAGCCGGGCTGAATAGATTCCTATCTAAATCCGCAGAGAAGTCATTACCCCTATTTAAGACACTCAAGAAGTACATTAGAAAGGGATACTTCCGCTGGACGAAGGAAGCTGAGGAAGCTTTTTGCCAACTCAAGCAGCATCTCGCATCTCTCCCCATGCTAGTAGCTCCCCGGCCAAAGGAGGAACTCGTTATGTATCTCTCAGCTACCCATGGCGCAATAAGCGCGGTACTGATGACGGATAGAGATACAATACAAACTCCGGTATACTTTATAAGTAGAACACTACAAGGGGCGGAGTTGAATTATTCCTCCATGGAAAAATTGGTGCTAGCACTAGTATTTGCTACAAAGCGGCTGCGCCGGTACTTTCAGGCGCACCCAATTGTGGTGATCACGGATCAGCCAATTAAGCAGGTTATCTCTAGACCAGACGTGGCAGGGAGACTAGAGAAGTGGAGCATCCTATTGGGAGGGCATAATATATCTTACAGACCAAGGACGGCTGTTAAAGGCCAGATCTTGGCAGATTTCCTGATCGAGAAGCCGGATGAGGAAGAACCAATCATTAAGCAAGACGAGGTCCCAGCGGAACCTTGGGTGCTATTCACGGACGGATCCTCATGCACAGACGGGTCCGGGGCAGGTCTCATCCTCACAAATCCAGAAGGAATGGAATTCACGTACGCCCTCCGTTTCGAGTTCACGGCCACCAATAACGAAGCGGAATATGAAGCATTAATTGCGGGTTTAAAAATCACCGCTAGAATGGGAGTCCGCAACCTTGAGGCCTACGTGGACTCACGGCTTGTCGCGAACCATATTCTAGGTGGGTATGTGGCTAAGGAGGACAACATGGTCAGGTATTTGGAAAAAGTCAAGTCGTTAATCACGACTTTCAGTAAGTTTTCCATCAAGCAGGTGCCAAGGGGCGAGAACAAGAAAGCGGACGCTCTCAGTAAGATCGCATCCACGAGCTTCGCCCACTTGTCTAAACAGGTTTTGGTGGAAATACTCAAGGAGAAATCTATCACGGAAAGGGAAGTGGCCGCTATAGTTGAGGAGGAGGGACCTACGTGGATGACCCCAATCATCAACTATTTGACTAATGAAACCCTTCCAGACGAGGAAAAAGCAGCAAGGCGCGTTAAAAGGAAGTCACAACATTTCGAACTCCGAGAAGGCATCCTTTACAAACGCTCTTTCTTGCAGCCGTGGCTGCGGTGTGTTGGACCACGCCAGGCGGCTTACGTTATCAGTGACATACACGAAGGGTTGTGCGACATGCATGCAGGCCCACGATCCGTGGTAGCCCGAGCCTTACGAACAGGATACTATTGGCCCACTATGCACAGAGACGCGCGCGACATGATTCGCAGGTGCAATGATTGCCAAGTGCATAGGCCAGTACCGCGGCACCCGCAGCAGGAGCTTACACCTATCACGTCCCCATGGCCATTTTACAAGTGGGGAATTGACATTGCAGGACCATTTCCTGTAGCTGCGGGAGGGGTTAAATTCTTGATTGTTGCAATGGACTACTTCACACGATGGATAGAAGCCAAGGCAGTCAAGTCTATCACGGGTAAGCAGGTCAAGAAGTTTGTGTGGGAACACATCGTGTGCCGTTTCGGTCTACCAGGGGAAATTATCTCGGACAACGGCAAGCAGTTCACGGACAACCCATTCAAAGACTGGTGTGCATCATTGAACATCAAACGGCGCTTCGCGTCCGTTAAGCATCCACAAACGAACGGCCTTGTTGAACGAGCAAATAGGAGCTTGGGGAATGGAATCAAGGCGCGGCTGGATGAACGACAGGGCAAATGGGTCGATGAGTTGTCACACGTGCTATGGGCACATAGAACCATGATAAAAATAGCCAACGGAGATACTCCATTTGCATTGGCTTACGGCACTGAAGCCGTTATACCAGCAGAAATAGGGATGCCTACCATCCGCACGGCGGAGGTTAATGTCGTCACAAACGATGAACAACTGCGAGTCAACCTGGATCTGTTGGAAGAAAAAAGGGAAATAGCAGCCATCAATGAGGCTAAGTCCAAGGCTAAGATGAAGGCTTATTATGACGCCAAGGTCAAGGGTGTTTCTTTTCGACCAGGAGACTACGTCTATCGTGCTAACGAAGCGAGTCGAGTAGAGAATACAGGAAAACTGGGCCCTAAATGGGAAGGACCGTATGAAGTCACTGAAACCTTGGGACGAGGCGCGTACAAGTTACGTGACATGGATGGCCGCGACCTAGAGCGCACATGGAACATCTCCAATCTAAAAAGGTGCTATCTTTGAAAGCTACGGCTTCCGCATGGGTACTTCGCTATAGGTGGTCTTAATAAAGAACCATGCGGGTTATTTTGTTTTGTTTGTTCTTCTTATGATTGTTTAAGTTTCCTCTCTTGTTTTTAGGACTTGTCGTCATTACTCAAACAAAAGTGTAAACGTTCTAATAAAATGCCGTGGTGCCTAGCTAGCTCCACGGCCTATTTCGTACAAACCATTTTCCTTTCTTTGTTAGATTCTTTGTTAGCCGTATGAATTTTACTTGTATTATAATATGCCATGTTTCATTCGTATGCATTCTCTCAAATTACTGTACATGTACCATACGCCCCCAGGTGGGGTAAGAGGATTAAGTGAACCTACTAATTCAACTTGCCGCGTAAGAGGGATGCAACCCCAGCCGCACGGATCATGTATTCTTACTAGACACCTTACCCACAAGACGTTGGGGTAAGTTTCATATGCTATAGCCATACGGTGCTCCGCATAGTAAAGACGCACGTCGCATGTCTAGTAAATTAGACTTGTACGTAAGACGTGATACGTCACGCGGCATTGGAGTACAATGAGATACACAAGTTTCAAAATTAACAATCAACAAAACGGCCGTGGTTGTCACGGACTTCTAAAATAAAAGGACAAGTTATTACATATATGTCTTAGCCGTGTACATACACGGACGAATATAATCACAAATGTTCACAACATATGAGTTACAAGGGGGGGAGGAATTCTTCTAGATCCTTCTTCCCTTCCTCAATTAAAGCACGAAGGACCTCCCCGCGAGCATCCTTCCCGTCCTGAACTTTGACTGCAAGAGC
This sequence comes from Glebionis coronaria, assembly GCA_025667525.1. Taxonomy (NCBI): domain Eukaryota; kingdom Viridiplantae; phylum Streptophyta; class Magnoliopsida; order Asterales; family Asteraceae; genus Glebionis; species Glebionis coronaria. The sequence continues at coordinate 247,627,280 of CM046880.1, read as the reverse complement.
GTCTAAAGCTTCACCAAGGGGCTTCTCACCTGACATGGCTTTGGATACAAAATCATAGGTAGCCAGCGTCAAGGGAATTGGGTCAGCACTCAGCCGGGACATTATTGTTTCATTGGGAGCATCTTTCAGGGCTTCAAGCTCGTCCAGAAGGGGGTGTTGAAGGTCTGCCAAGGCATCCATGGGCGCAGTCATCTTGCCCGCTGCAGAGGGATTGTGATACGAATGCTGGGTAATATCCTCACCTTTTGTGATCATCTCCGCAGCTTGGACCATGCCTTCATGCCTACCACGGTCGATCCCGTCAGACACAACCCCAGCAAAGGCCTGCAATAGATGTGGAGCGTTAAGGGCCCCGCTTACAGCAAGCCGCAGTCCTTGCCAGATAATCCACCTACGACCGGCTGTCGCGGTCAGTAGGGGGGGCATACTCTCTCCGCACAGCTGACGACCACCTTGCTCAACTCTTCATCAGCAGCGACAACTTGATTTTCAAGGTCGTTTTGAGCCTGCTTCAATTCCTCCTTCAGTGCGTCGCGCTCCTGAGCAATGCTGAATGATTGCACGGTCACCGCCTTAGTAGCAGCCTCAGCCGCAGACACCTGCGTATGAAATTCGGAGTTAGTACACGAATATATATCTTTGGGCTACATACACACAAGGAGTAGGAATATATGAACAACATGTTTAAAAGTTTACCTTCTCGTTTGATGCGGCTACGAGGGCCTCCAACTCAGCGATACGCTTCTCTCTTGTCTCAGCATGAAGCGCCTGCTCCTTCATCGTTGCCTCAGCAGTCAATAACGCCGCTTGCAAGGATGTGATGGTCTTCTCGCTCTTTACGACCAATGCCTCCCGGCGGGCGATCCTTTTGTCGGCACGGCTCACATTGGTGAGGGCCTTGATCAGTCGGCGTCTCAGTGCGGCGCCCACCGTTACCTGATGTGCGGATGACACATCAAACTGTTCAATCAGGCCCTCATGGTCTAGTTCATCTAAATCCTGGGCAAGGGCAGGCGGGGTGATGTGTTCGATGAATTCCGAACACTCTGATTCGGCCTCCAGCCGTGTCAAGCTTGATAGGTTCCATGCTAGACGCAAGCTCTCTTCTGGCCCCTCGCGGCACGGTTCCTTGGCACGGGTGGTGATGGGTGAAGGGGGATTGTTAGTAGCCGCGGGGGATGGATTTCTCCCCACCTCTTCTCCTTGAGCTGCGGTCGCCGGATTCACCCTGTCATTAAAAGAAAAAGGGGACAATTTTTTAGTCTACATATATCGTACGAAGATACAAGTCATAATCGTGAGGGGTACTTACGAGGTGCCAATAGCAGGGTCTGGGCCGGTAGGAGCTACAGCGCTCACAGGGGCGACTCGTAGAACTGGCCCTTCCATGGTCGGGGTAGGGTCGGCCTGACCAGTCATGGTGCTGCCTTCTTCTTGATACTGAGGATGGTCTTTCCGCAACTTCTTGGGAGGAGCATTTGCAACTCCGGCATCTTCCCCAGTCTTTTTCGCCACACGCCTGGTTGTTTTTCTCTTTTTTGAAGTTAGTGTGGTGGATCCGGAAGCTTGCGTGGTGTCTTCATTCGGATCGCGCTCCTCCTCCTGGTTGATGGTGCCTCCCTCCAGCAAGGGGTCGTCGCCATCTTCGTTATGAAAGTCCAATGGGGACTTCTCGATAACAGGCTCTTCTTCGTCCGACCTGGGTTCGGTTGTCTCCTCCAGCGGCATCGTACGGTCGGCTAAAGCCTCTAGCAAGGGGAGCTCATTCGGCTTTAACGGCCGGAATCCTTCCCTCACCTTCATGGGGTCGCCTTGACGAATCAATCCGTGAAGGTTCATCTCTGCAAATGATTGTAGAAGTATATGGGTTAGTAACATTTTAAACATATGTGGCAGATCAAATTTACAAGATATATATGACCTACCCTCGCCCTGTTCCGTTAAGAAGCACGGATATAAGTCACCCCTCCCAAAGTAACGGCGGCTTATCCCTACCAAGCACAGAAAGTTCTCCGGCAACCCTCTATGAAATTCCGTGCGATGGGTATCTAGTATTTTCAGGTCCCGGCTACTATAATCTTTGGGTTTGGGCGGATAGTCTTTTGGGGCCTTGGTTTTAAGTACGAAGGGGGTGGGGAATACTTTTTCATCTACAAAGAAGTAATGGTCGTACCAGTTCTTCAGGGAGTCAAGGGGTTTCCTATATGTCATCGGGGCATTGCCGGGTCGTTTCTTGAACGACAACCACCCGTTCACTAACTGGGGAAAGTAGAAAGCCCTAAAAAGGTTCACGGTGGGGGTTACCCTACAGGTATGGCATGTAATCTCAAACTGGTTGATTTTACACGCCCCTATACAGTGGAGCTGGGTGATATGAAAGTCATAGTACAAAAGAAGGTCTACTAAGAACTTAGACAACGGAATACGGTAGTTGGCTGAGTCAAACAGGCGTGTGTATATGCCTATTTTCCCCGCCGGTGCATTCGTAATAGCTTCACCATCACCCGGAAAGGTGGGGTGTACGCTTTCGAGCACATAATACTTCGACAGGAAGTCGAGGTATTTCTCCCCCGACATCACATTCAGGACGTCCGTGATGAGGGGGTTATCCTTGGCCATAATTTATGAAAAGGTTTTTAAAGGCGTGGTAATCTAACCTATGGTGACGGATATCCGTGGAAAAGAAGGCAAAAGTTTTGAAGGAAAAAGCTTGAAGTTAACAATGGCGGAAGAATGAGTGAGTTGTGTGTGTAACATACACGCATACTCACTCTTATATAGGGTGGCCTCGGTTTCCGAGGCACCATGGATCTTTGACACGTGTCAGTCACATTCCCTATCCAACGGATAGGGTTTCTGACATTTCTGTAACGTCAGTGGGGGACCCACGGGTCACTTCTTAAACAGTTTCGCGTGGCTCGAGGGTGATCAGTAATCATGCACTTTTTGCAGACATGCGACTGGATTGTTGAATATCATTAATGCGACTGGATTCTTGTCGGGTTATGCGGCTCTTACGTAAGACTGTATTAAATGTTGCATTTAATTTGTCTCGGCCATTGCGTACGGCTGAGGTAGTATTTATTGAAGTATATTCCTATAACCTGTTGCCACGTGCGGCCGGAACAAATTTTCCAGTGTCATTTCCTAGGCCTTTCTTGATATGACCGGAGAGCAGCTTGATAGTCTAGAGGTTACGCCTACGGCTGTAACAACTAGACTGGGGGGACATGATGACGTATAGTCCCCAACCGGGTCATGAGCCCGGCTCACGGGTACTACCCGTATCCGGCCCATCACAGATGAGTGGATAAATGTCATTCAGGCTTATGGGCTTGAGTGAACAGTGCCCGCACATGTGTGCGGCCCACGGCCCAAGGCGGCCGACATAAGATCAGATAGAATAATATTCTGTCTAGGTATATCTTAATCCTAATACGATGAGATATTCATTACCAGAATTAGAAGATAACAATCATTCTAATTCTGGTGTTTATCTCTTCCTTGGGGCCGAAGGATCAGTGAAAGCCCACTGGGGTTTCACTGCCTATAAAAGGAACCCCCAAGGGTTCCACAGAGGTATTACGACTTATACTCTAAACTCACATATAACCCTAAACCGATTACTTACTCTCACGCCGGAGTCTAATCGTGGGAAACCTTCCCACGGTAAGCTTAACGCGTGTTGTTTAGTGTGCAGGATCCCAACCAGACGATTCACTTGGTGCAGGAGCCGGAGCCCAGCCAACCCGAATTAAGCCTAATTCGGGTCTAGCAAGGATCAACCAACTTTTGCATCAACAAGAGATTATCAAAAGATTGCTTGAATTAAAAGATTAAGATTCAAAAGTACAAAACTTAATATAAAACTAGAGAGAGAAAGTGCTTAAACATTTTAGAACTAATAATGAAAAAACTAAAAATTAATTAACTAGCTAACCACCCTCCTAATGTGATTAGGAGGGTATTTATAGGCTAAGTGGGAGGTACATGTATGGTGTGCTTCCTTCTTTCTTTTCTTCTCGACTCGATTTAATTCTTTGTCTTTTCTCGACGTCGTCTCGGGATTTGAACTTGTCTTAATAATTTCCTTCTTTAATTTAGACTTGAGTTCTTCGACTTCATTAAACTTCCATCTTTGGACTTTTTCTTCGATAAATCTTCAGACCTGGTCTTGGACATCCGTTCTTTAAGCGCTCTTGATCTCTTGACTTCGTCTTTTCTCGTTTTCTTCGATAAAAGCCCGTGAAAGCCCGTGTTTTCTTCCTTTTTCATCTTTTGGTCCTAAAACACAATAAAAACACAAACCACGCATAATTCCGACTTTTATGACATAAAATACACGTTTTGGTCATGTTATTATTGGAAATAAGTGGTAAAAAGATAAGTGTTCTCACACTTGATAGGTGTGTAAACACCCATCCTTTTTACCACTTAATTACAATAATAACCGGACCATAACGAGTATTTTATGTCATTTATGTCGGAATTATGCGTGGTTTGTGTTTTTGTTGTGATTTAGGACGAAATTGTGAAAAAGGGGAGAAAACACGGGCATTCACGGGCTTTTATCGAAGAAAAAGACAAAAGACGAAGTCAAGAAATCAAGAGTGCAAAAAGAACGGAAGTCCAAGACCAATTCTGAAGATTTATCGAAGAAAAAGTCAAAATACGGAAGTTTACTAAAAGCCGAAGAACTCAAGTCTTAATTATTGAAGTATTAAAAGACAAGTTCAAAGAAATCCCGAGACAAGTCATTAAAGTCCAAGATTAACAAAAGATTAAGAAGACGAGGACCTAAGCTTGCAATTAAGGAAAAGAAGAAAGAGGGAGGAAGCTTCCTAAGCACCTCCCTAATCTCTCCTATAAATAGGCCATTAGTATTTCATTTTCATTTTGTTGGCTAGAGTGACACTAGTTCTTCCATCTTTAATTTTTGCGCATTTACTTTTTATGTCAATTTAAATACATTGTCTTGCACTTTTAATACCTTTAATTTCGAGTAAGTTTTCTTTTAATTCTTGTCAATCTTTACTTTTTATTGTCAATCTCTCATCTACCTTTCTTGTTTGGCTTGATCTTTATGTTTATGTGTTTAATATCATGCTTATTTGATTAAAGGTTATGTTTTTATGTTTTTGATTATCTTGGATTATTGATTTTTATAGCTTATTTGTGTTTATCTTAAAGTTTCTTAAGTTTTTATAAAAGTTATTTTTATATAAAAGTTTGTTTTCGTATACCTTTTTCATTTAGTGTTTTCAAAAGTCTTTAAATTTTAGCTTATTAACTTTTTCTTATACGTGTTTGCTTAGGATTTTAGTCTAGTGCTTATTTGAGTAATAGCTTATTAGTTTAGCTTATTTACGATTTATTTTACTGTAGTCCGACCAGCCCTGGTCGGAAAAGGGTTTGATATTCCGACCATAGCTTAATTTGCTTGGTCGGAAAAGGGCTTTGACATTCCGATCAAAGGGTTTTGTTGGTATTCCGATTAGGGGTTAGTGACAAGGATTCCGATCCTTATTCCGATCTGGGGTTCTGATAATCATTCCGATTGGAGCGTCTTTGACTTCATTCATATTGGAAGGTAAGGGTGTATTCTGATAAGGCATTCCGACCACATTCCGATCTGGGGTATTGTTTGGTTATTCCGATTAGGTGATTGGTGACAGCATTCCGATTGGTAATTCTGACAACATTCCGATCTGAAAGGTGAGTGTATTCCGATCATCATTCCGATCAGGAAGGTAAGTATACATTCCGATTGTATTCCGATCGGAATGTATTCTGACGGTAGGATTGTTTTTCTATTTTGTCTTGTTTAATTTTTAAGTTTACAATTTTAGTACTTTGTCAAATTTTAATTTTCGTCAAGTTTTAATTACCCGTCATCTAAATTCTCGTTATTTACTTTTCAAAGTTTTTAATATTGCACAATTTAAGTTTTAATTAGATTTAGATTTAATTTACCGCCATTTACTTTTAAGTCTTGCACATTTTAATACTACAACGACACAACTTTTGTTTCCACCAAAGAACGGCTGAGTCGCATAGATAAACCAGATCAATTCGATTAGAGCACTACTTCGAACTTCAATTTTTATATGGGCAAAAGCCAATATTAAATGGCGCCGCTGCCGGCTCTTTTCGTAAAGATTAACGGTTTTCTGTGAGAGACGCGTTGCTTTTTGGGATCTGTTCACTTGTGAGCGTTATTTTCTTGCTTAAAAATTTCAAAAATCCAAAAAGATTTTATTTTTATTGTGTATATATATTGTCTTTGTGTTTGGTATTGTTTTCTTTTGCCTTTGTAGGTGTATGCGTACTAGATCTTCTAATTATCAAGAGCCCGAGACTCGAGAAGATTTAAGTATGGCAGGTGTTAACAACAACAATAATCCACCGCACCTCAATAATAACAACAACAATGTTCTTCCACAGCCCGATCTTCGGACAATGGAGGAGCTTTGTCAACCTACCATGTTTGGACGAGGAGGACCGATTGAGCCGATGCAAATCACGGCTCCGGAGTTTTCGTTGAAGCACCACATGATTCAGCAAGTGCAAACTAATCCATTCGCCGGAATGCCTGATGATGATGCCAACAAACACCTCGACAAGTTCATTACAATCACCCAAAGCATGAAGTTGCCTGGTGCCACAATGGATGTTCTTCGCCTACAACTCTTTCCACATACTTTATCACATCACGCCGAGAAATGGTTTGATCGTCTTCCAAAGAATTCAATTCATACTTGGGATGACATGACTCAACGCTTTTTGTCGCGCTACTTTCCACCATCCATGGTCACGAGCCTTCGCAATCAAATCAGCGGTTTCATGCAAGACCCCGATGAAACTCTTTCTGATGCTTGGGAAAGATACAATGTCTTGATCGATCGATGTCCAAACCACAACATGCTCCCTGTCACCTTAATTGATACTTTCTACAACGGTTTGACTTTTCGAGATCGTGATACGATTAATGCAACCGCCGGTGGCACATTTATGAAAAGGAGACCCGAGGAGTGTAGAGAGCTTATTGAAAACATGACTACTCACCACAAAAACTAGGATTCCTCCGCTTCTTCAAGGAACAACCCGAGAGTCAATGTTTCTTCGACTTCAGCAAACCCCGATATGACCGAATTCACCCGCATGATGACTGAAATGAACAAAAATATCTTGCTTCTCGCTACAAACCAACAACATCAAGTTAAAGCGGTTGCACCTTCTTGTGAAACATGCGGCGGTCCTCACCCATACACTGATTGTCCTTCTACTCAAGGAAATCCGGAAAATGTGTATGCAGCTTATGGTAATTATTCACCGGAAAATTACCAAGCTCGACCTCAAGGGGATAGAAATTTGCTGAGTTACCGGTCAAACAACTACCTTTCACCCGGTTTTTCTCCTCAAAACCAAAACCCCGCCAACAACTACAATAGAAGCAACCAAATCCCACCAAGAGCTTCTAATCCTTATCACCCACCCGCTCAACAAACCCCACCCATTAACCCCAATGTTGAAGCTTTGATAAGAACCCAAGGTGAGTAAATCAAGAATCTGCATAGCCAAATTATCAATCTGAAAGGAGATATTACCAAGCAAGGAAATGACATTAGATCCGAGCTTCGAGATAATATTCAATCCTCCTTCAGCACTCAAACTAATGATATAAAGAATATGCTGGCTAGTTTCTTGCCCACAACTCAACCTTCATCTTCGAGTTCTCTACCTTCAAACACCGTCACCAATCCGCGATCAAATGTGAGTGCTATTACTACCCGTAGTGGAGTTACCATAGTAGGACCACCTATCCCGCCCCCATCATCTACACCTCCTCCACCACCATTTATCCCTACTCCTCCCACACCTAGTATTAGTACACCTTTACCGTCTCCGCCTTGTCATGACGATGTACCCAAGAAGAACCCTTCAACATCTCAACCTTTACCTGCTACACCTACACCTTCCACTTATAAACCCAACATCTCATATCCTTCTCGCTTGGACAAGCCTAACTTGCTCACTAAGAATGACACTCAAGTGTCGAATTATTTGAAGATGATCTCTCAAATGAATTTCAACATTAGCCTTGTTGAAGCACTTGTCCACATGCCGAAATTTGTCAAAGCATTCAAGGAATTGCTTAACAAGAAGGAGAAGTTGATTGAGCTCTCCAACACACGCTTAAATGAAAACTGTTCTGCAGTTATTCTTAAAGAACTTCCAGAAAAGCTTGGACATCTCGGTCATTTTGTGTTGCCGTGCATTTTTAACAAAACCGAAGAATTTACTGCCCTTGCTGATCTCGGGGCCAGTATTAATCTTATGCCATTAAGTGTTTGGAAAAAACTATCATTACCCGACCTTACTCCAACAAAGATGACTCTCGAACTTGCAAATCGCACTCTCGCTTACCCCGTTGGTATTGCCGAAGATGTGTTCATTAAAGTTGGCACATTTACTTTCCCGGTCGACTTTGTCGTTGTTGATTATGCAATAGACCCTCGTATTCCCTTAATACTTGGTCGGCCATTCTTGAGAACCGAAAGAGCTTTAGTTGATGTTGTCGAAGGTGAGTTAATCCTAAGAGTCGGGGATGATGCACAAGTTTTTAAAATGGGGAAGCTTACAAGCAAATCCTATGGACGAGAATCTGTGAATATGATTAATGTGCTCGATGATTTTGTCATCTACAACAATCCTCTATTCGAGTCTTGCATTGATAATCCACTTTTTCAAGATGATGTGGATGATTCTCTATCCAATTTGGAACCTTCACCCATTTATGATTTTCCACCGATCTTTGATGCTTATGATGATGATTCTAGCTCAGATTCGGATGATTATGATTGTACTTCCGAGTATCCCGAGATGCCCATTTATGATGATTTTGATGAGGCCGATACTCTTTCGAGTGATTCTTCACATGATGAAGATCCTCCGTCATCCATGCTTAATCCTACTTTGGATGATTACTCTTTTAAGGAAGACTTCTCTACATTTCTCAATACTTACTTCCCTCATGAGAGTGATGCTCCTCCTTTGGACATTGAAGATTATCGTCTTGATCCTACTTTAGATTTAAAGAAAATTCTTTCAAAGGAGAAGCAACCGGTCGACACTGATATCCGCAGCACGTATGAGTTAACACCTCTTTGTCCATCTTCTGAGGACGAGGTTGTGCATCTTCTTCGCGGATCTTCTTCACATTCTGCTGAGCCTGAGTGCTATTTTCCCCTAAAGGAAAAGGTGTTCGACCCCGATATCGATATTCTGCAACCATTTCAGTATCCACCTGATGAAATAAAAGGAAATATCTTTGGAACTTATGGAAATCTGCTTGCACCACACCATACTTGCTCCCACCGTGCTCCATCGCTGCTTAAGGGAACCTTGCCTACTCTTCTTTGGCTTGCCTTGTTCGCCTTAAGATTTTGCTATTTGATGGACGAAAACTATGTCTTTGATCCCGGTGGATATGTTTCATGCTTCTTCCTATGGTAATCAAGGTCGAGTCAGGCTCACGACTCGGTGAACAAAAATCAAGCGCTTCTTGGGAGGCAACCCATGCATCTATCTTTTCGCTTTCTTTATCCTAAGTGTAGGGGAGACCCGTTGGTGTTTTCTATTTCCTCTCTTCTTCTACTCAGGGATTCGAGCGCTCAATGATCCACTCTTGATGATTCTTGACGACCCGTGATTCCGTTTTTCCATCTTCCCGGTTCTATCCTAAACTCTTTTCGATTCACTATTTTATATTTTCCAATATTAAAATAGGAATCTCTTTAGTTGTCTCTTCCTTAGCGAGATTTAAACAAAGTGCACAATGTCCTAAGTGTAGGGGAGTTTACTCCCACATGCTTAAACATTGAGGACAATGTTTATATTAAGTGTAGGGGGACTTCTATCGAAGTTAAGTGGCCTTTTCCTTGTATTTGTCCTCATTTTAACCGGAAAATCAATTTTTCGACATTTTTCAAAATTTTTGATCTATTTTGGCCTATTAGTTTTTCCCTTTGTATAGTTATTTTTTTTCCTTGTTAGAATAAATTTTTAATAAAGTGGTTTTAATTTTCAAACGTTGTGAATCTTTTGACTCAACCCGAGTTTACTTATCTAAGTTTACTCTAGCTAGTATCCTTAACATGTTTAAGTCAAGTTTTGCTAGGCTTTTATATAGGGAGCTATAAAACGCGAAAGTCTTAACTCTCACGGGTTAAGAACAAGAACTTTTCGCAAGTTCCTATAATTGATCCTAGAGAGTCGTTTATCAAGGGAACTTTAAAACGCGAATTCTAAACTTGAAAAAGTCTAAGAGTTTGCAAGATCCTATAGGCGACTCGAAAACCCAAAACTTTGATTTAATAGGCTAAGCATCCACGAGTCTCATCCCTTGAGATTTTAAACTGTGGAGAACGAGAGATGATAGAGTCAATTATAAGTTTGATATTCTTTCGGGAATTTATGTGAGTTAATTATAAGCCTATTCTCCCATCGCTTGTTAATAAATTTATCTGCAATAAATAAGGTTGTACGATTTGAAAAGTTACTTAGCTTCTAGCCCAAGATCGTTTAAAAGTTGATCGGTATGGATTAGAGTTCATAGCCAAGGCATAACTTATTGAAGTGGGATGCGAAGATGGGCGAGTCCGAAAAGGCCCTAACAAGGCATGAGGGCTACATTTTGTTGCTAAAGATCCCAAATGATGTGAAGAATCATTTATCGAAAATCAATATGAAGGATCGAGACACACGACGAAAAGCAAAAACTCCCCAAAAGTCATGGAGAAGTCTATCCGAAAAGGCCCTAACAAGGTATGAGGATAAATAAAGCCAAGTCCAAAAAGGAGGCGGATCGTTGTATATCAAAGTCCAAAATAAAGATTGGAGAAAAATGAAGAAGTCGTGGTCCAAGTATGAATCTCTCAAAACTTCAAGTGAAGAAATTCCTATATGAAGAGAAGAGCATTATTTCATGAACGTCTCTCAAGGTTTGAAGTATGAAGTCGCTGCCAAATATCGGTCCGAGAAAGGTCTCAGATCACGAAGCGAGTTATGCCAAGATATGAACTTTATGAGGTCCCGAGAAGCAGTTTTAAAAGATTTTGTCCTTTAGCTAACTATTGATTAAATCATTCACATTATTTTCGGCCTAATAAACTATCGAAATAAGTCAAAAATGCATCCTCGTGATCATTCAAGACAATAATAAAATATAAGAGATACCCCTAGTGAGTCTAAGTGAGTAATTGGCCCACATGAGTTCGTGTTAGTTTGCTAACTTATAATAACAATGATCTCGTTTTTAAGCTTGGTTTGGAGAAAGTGAAAACTTGAGGATGATGATCATTCATGACATTTCCAAAACCCAAGGTACGTTTTTGATTTCTTTACTTTGAGTGTTTATAGTTTTCTATCTCTTTAATAAAGGCCAATGTGGATTGATTATGATGAAAAGTGTAAACGTGCTTCGTAAATAATGCATTGCATGAGGACATTGCAATGGTCAAGTGTAGGGGATTTGATAGGTGTGTAAACACCCATCCTTTTTACCACTTAATTACAATAATAACCGGACCATAACGTGTATTTTATGTCATTTATGTCGGAATTATGCGTGGTTTTGTGTTTTTGTTGTGATTTAGGACGAAATTGTGAAAAAGAGGAGAAAACACGGGCATTCACGGGCTTTTATCGAAGAAAAAGACAAAAGACGAAGTCAAGAAATCAAGTGTGCAAAAAGAACGGAAGTCCAAGACCAATTCTGAAGATTTATCGAAGAAAAAGTCAAAAGACGGAAGCTTACTAAAAGCCGAAGAACTCAAGTCTTAATTATTGAAGTATTAAAAGACAAGTTCAAAGAAATCCCGAGACAAGTCATTAAAGTCCAAGATTAACAAAAGATTAAGAAGACGAGGACCTAAGCTTGCAATTAAGGAAAAGAAGAAAGAGGGAGGAAGCTTCCTAAGCACCTCCCTAATCTCTCCTATAAATATGCCATTAGTATTTCATTTTCATTTTGTTGGCTAGAGTGACACTAGTTCTTCCATCTTTAATTTTTGCACATTTACTTTTCATGTCAATTTAAATACATTGTCTTGCACTTTTAATACCTTTAATTTCAAGTAAGTTTTCTTTTAATTCTTGTCAATCTTTACTTTTTATTGTCAATCTCTCATCTACCTTTCTTGTTTGGCTTGATCTTTATGTTTATGTGTTTACTATCATGCTTATTTGATTAAAGGTTATGTTTTTATGTTTTTGATTATCTTGGATTATTGATTTTTATAGCTTATTTGTGTTTATCTTAAAGTTTCTTAAGTTTTTATAAAAGTTACTTTTATATAAAAGTTTGTTTTCGTATACCTTTTTCATTTAGTGTTTTCAAAAGTCTTTAAATTTTAGCTTATTAACTTTTTCTTATACGTGTTTGCTTAGGATTTTAGTCTAGTGCTTATTTGAGTAATAGCTTATTAGTTTAGCTTATTTACGACTTCTTTTACTGTATTCCGACCAGCCCTGGTCGGAAAAGGGTTTGATATTCCGACCATAGCTTAATTTGCTTGGTCGGAAAAGGGCTTTGACATTCCGATCAAAGGGTTTTGTTGGTATTCCGATTAGGGGTTAGTGACAAGGATTCCGATCCTTATTCCGATCTGGGGTTCCGATAATCATTTCGATTGGAGCGTCTTTGACTTCATTCCGATTGGAAGGTAAGGGTGTATTCCGATAAGGCATTCCGACCATATTCTGATCTGGGGTATTGTTTGGTTATTCCGATTAGGTGATTGGTGACAGCATTCCGATTGGTAATTCCGACAACATTCTGATCTGAAAGGTGAGTGTATTCCGATCATCATTCCGATCAGGAAGGTAAGTATACATTCCGATTGTATTCCGATCGGAATGTATTCCGATCGGAATGTATTCCGACGGTAGGATTGTTTTTCTATTTTGTCTTGTTTAATTTTTAAGTTTACAATTTTAGTACTTTGTCAAATTTTAATTTTCGTCAAGTTTTAATTACCCGTCATCTAAATTCTCGTTATTTACTTTTCAAAGTTTTTAATATTGCACAATTTAAGTTTTAATTAGATTTAGATTTAATTTACCGCCATTTACTTTTAAGTCTTGCACATTTTAATACTACAACGACACAACTTTTGTTTCCACCAAAGAACGGCTGAGTCGCATAGATAAACCAGATCAATTCGATTAGACCACTACTTCGAACTTTAATTTTTATACGGGAAAAAGCCAATATTAACACTTATTATTCATTCTCTTTCAGCGGACGGAATCCTTCAGGCACTTTCATTGGGTCGCCTTGGCGCAATAATCCATGTAGGTTCATCTCTGCGGGCATATGCAATTATACGGATTAGTAAGTTCACAAAATGCAAATGTGGCATTTATTACATCTACAAATATAAGTGGACCTACCCTGCCTACCTTCAGTCAGAAAGCACGGATACATATCCTCCCTTCCATAGTAGTAGCGGCTTATCCCTACTAAACACAGGAAGTGCTTCAGCAAAACCCCTATGGAATTTTGTGCGGTGGGTATCTAGAATTTTCAAATCCTTACTACGATAGTCTTTGGATTTGGGGGGAAAGTCTTTGGGTACTCGGGTTTTAAGGACGAACGGAGTAGGGAATACTTTCTCATCGACGAAAAAGTAATGATCGTACCAGCTCTTAAGGGAGTCTAAGGGCTTCTTATACGTCATGGGGGCGTTCCCGGATCGTTTTTTGAACGACGGCCACCATCTCACTAGTTGGGGGGAGTAAAAGACCCTAAATAGATTTACGGTCGGGGTTACTCCGCATGTATGGAAGGTAATCTCAAATTGATTGATTTTACACGCCCCTATGTAGTGTAGTTGGGTTATGTGGAAGTCATAATATAGAAGCAGATTTACCAAAAACTTGGATAAGGGGATGCGGTAGTTAGCCGAATCGAATAGGCGCGTGTACACGCCTATCTTTCCCCTCGGTGCATCCGTAATCGCTTCACCTTCACCTGGATAGGTTGGGTGTACGCTTTCAGGAATATAATACTTAGACAAAAAGTCTATGTATTTCTCCGCAGGCATCACGTTCAGGACATCCGTAATAAGGGGATTGTCCTTTACCATGTTTTATAAAAAGGGTTTGAAAGGCGTGATGATCTAACCTGCGGTGGTGGAAATCCGTGGAATAAGAGGCAAAAGATGGAAGGAAGGAGCTTGGGAATAACAATGGCAGAATGAATATGAACTGTGTGTGTAACAGTAGCACACACCAACTCTTATATAGGGTTGCCTCGATTTCCGAGGCAACGTAGATGTTTGCCACGTGTAAACCACTACGTCCATCCAACGGATGGGATTTCTGACACTTCTGAAAACGTCAGAAGGGACCCATGGGTCACTTCTTAACAGTTTTACATGGCTCAATGGTGGGCATTAATGGTGCACTTTTACAGGTGTGTGACTGACTAGTTGACTACCATTAAATGCATTCATTCTTGTGTCGGGATATGCGGTCATACGTAAGACTATATTCAATGCTGCATTTAATTTGTCTCGGTCGTCACGTGCGGCTGGGGTATCATTGGAGTTCAATCCATGTAAGGTTGCCACGTGCGACCGAAACTAAATTTTGAAAATTTATCATTTCCTAAAGATCTTTCTTGGTACGTCCGGGGAGCATCTTGCTAGTCTAGAGGTTACGCCTACGGCTGTAACAACCAGACTGGGGGGACATGATGACGTATAGTCCCCAGCCGGGTCATGAACCCAGCCCACGGGTACTACCCGTATCCGGCCCATCACGAATGGGTGGGAGTAATTTTATTTGAGCTTATGGGCTTGGATGAACAGTAACCGCACACACGTATGCGGCCCACGGCCCGGCATGCCCGGTGCAGGGTTAGACAGAATCATACTCCTACTATGAGTAGGATTTATCTCAAAGGAGAGGATATTCACTCACCATAATTAGAAGATAACAATCAATCTAAATCTGGTGTTTATCCTTTCCTTGGGGCCGAAGCATCAGTGACAACCCATTAGGGTTTCACTGCCTATATAAGGAACCCCCAAGGGTTCCACAAAGGTATTACATTCTACACACTTTCAACTCTCATCCGATTCCCATAACCCTAACCGATTACTTACTCTCACGCCGGAGTCTAACCGTGGGAAACATTCCCACGGTAAGCCTAACGCGTATTGTTTTAGTGTGTAGGATCCCAACCAGATAATTCACTTGGTGCAGGAGCTGGAGTCCAGCCAACCCGAATTAAGCCTAATTCGGGTCTAGCAAGGATCACCCAACTTTTGTATCAACAGGATGGCTATCGATCCGAAACTTTATCGTAGAATGATCGGTACCCTTCTCTATCTCACTTCTAGCAGGCCTGATTTACAATATGCTATATGCATGTGTGCCCGGTATCAGGGTCGGCCTACCGAAAAGCACTTACATGTTGTGAAACAGATCTTTCGGTACCTTAAAGGAACACTTCATCGTGGTCTATGGTATCCGAAAGACTCCTCTATTGCACTAACAGCATATGCAGATGTGGATCACGCTGGGTTTCAAGATACTAGACGTAGCACTTCAGGAAGCTCGCAACTACTTGGAGATCGTTTGATTAGTTGGGCATCTAAAAGTCAGAAAAGCGTTGCGATATCAAGTACAGAGGTAGAATGCATTGCCATGTCTAGTTTTTGTGCTCAAATCCTTTGGATGAGATCACAGTTGACTGACTACGGTCTTGGATTCAACAAAATACCAATGTACTGCGACAACAAAAGTGTCATTGCCCTTTGCTGCAACTACGTTTAACACCGGTTGAAGCATACTGACATACGCTACCATTTCATCAAAGAGCAAGTGGAAAACGGAGTAATCGAGATATTTTTTTCAACACCGTGTATCAGCTGGCGGATATTTTCACAAAGGCTTTAGATCGAGGATGAATTGAGTTTTTGATCGACAAGATGGGCATGAAATCATTCTCACCTGAGACAGTTAAGGAGTTGGCAGAAGAAACTGTAGAATAGTGGTGGTAAACTATTCTCGAGCATCCTTTTTTGTGATCATGTATATATTGTATATATTTAAAAATCCAAAAAGAAAAATATAAAAATATAAAACCTACAAAACCATACAAAATATAAAATCAAGAAAATCCAAAAATATTTTCATTTTTAAAAAGGGCATGTCTTTTAGTACGATAATATTTACGGCCTTAGAAATGTCGATTAATATTGACATGGCGCCATAAATAGAGTTCGTATAAAAGTTGTAAATGTTTTAAAACATGCCTACATGGCTTGTAGTTATTTCAAACTGCAACCCGCTTTTCATATTAAAGGGTCACGTATTTCTTTGGAAAAAGATGGCTCAACAACGGGAATTAATTTTCTCGGGCATGGTTTACTTTAAAACCATGGAAGGGATCAAGTTTACTTTATAAGTTGGTCTAACATAAATTTATGTACGTTTCAGTGCATATATTGGTTAAAACGAGAGAAGTCTTGTTTTTTAGGAAGTTATCTTTACTTCAATTGGTGTCAACATTCTCGACAACACGACAACTTAAACGACGACTACAGCTCTTTAAATAGAAAGTTGGTCAAGAATTGAGGGGGAGAAATTGTCAAGAATTCGGATTATTCGATGTCGCTGATTCTACATACAATCAGGGTGTCAAGAAAAGACTACCATTTTTCAGAAGCAAAAACAACTTCCAGCATGAAATTACGGGGAAGATCTACCGTTGCTGACAAGAACTGCATGATTCATTCATATCTTGTTCTCATCTTTCAGATCTAGCCTCGTAACTGGTAAAATTGTGAATATGTGTATCTACATATATTAGGATTGTGTGGCCAAGTGTAGTCCAAGAGTATGATTTTTTTCCAAGAATTTCTACGAGATTTTAAATCTCACAAAATATATCATACTCAAGGACTACAACTAACCCTCATTAAATGGAGGGGAGCATTAATATTTTCTAATTTCAATCATAACTTCATTTGACCTGAACCCGTTAATCTATTGGTATCCAAAATATCAAGGATTGACACTTTGGATAAGGGGAGAAAAATAGGATTAAGGTGACTTATTATCATATGTGACTAAGGAAAAAAGGTCTTAAAGTATAATCCTAACTTTACATGTGCGAAATGTTTACTTAAATTCTTTCGCATTAAGAAGCACATGTTAAGGGGGAGAGTTTTGATGTCAAAACACATAAGGCACAAAACATTTGATATTTATATTACGAGTACCTTAATGATTTTCAAGAAGTTTTTATTGTTGGCAAATACTTACCTAAAACATGCTTAATTCACGACGAATGTGGTGACAAAAGGATGGTAGGAATAGGTATAAGTCCAATTATTCTTCCAGAACCGGAGGAATCTTCCCAAGGACATTCCATAGCTAGAAATAGTAGTCCTTAGTAAAGATGGGGAATGATTGTGAACATAGCAGAATGTCGACCAAATACTGATGCTAGCACTGGAACAATCACAACAAGGTGATAGTAGTGATGTATTGGTAAGCATTGAAGGGGTTGAAGAATGAAAAAGAATTATAACGATAAAGGGTGAAAACAAAGAAGCCCTCCATACAACTTAGGCAGAAACTGGCTCAAACACATCTTGAATACGATAAGACATCATGGACCCATTGATGCAATGCACAACCCCTCCCAGCTAACTCAAATATCTCTCAAAAGATATTTGTTTTAACGTCACGGAGTTCAACACATTATCTATCGGTTTATTCATTCCAAATAAATTGATATTGAAAAGGTGGCAACCCTCTCCAGCCTCCGCTCAGTATTAAAACGCACAATTGAGTCTAGATCCACGAGATCATCAAAGGTCTTATTAGGAAACTTTTCCAAATATTCCTTTCTTCTTCACACACTATTAAAAGTAAGAAAGATTTTTATGAAGTCCTATGCATTATTCTTGTAATATTGCCAGAACATCCGAGTGATACGAAATTATTACAATGAAGATGAAAATCCTGCTTGATCCAACGTCAAACAAGCTCATGGTAGGTGACACGTGCGGTTCTTTAAGAACTAAACTTGTGATAACTTGAAAGAAACGATGGTTTGATTCTTAATTGAACACAAACTTGTTCCAGGGCCTCTATGCAAAATCTAAGTGATCTTGCCAGAACACTCAGAGTGACACTTTTTAGTGTTCACAGCGATGAGTGGAAATCCTTCCACTGTCAACATTAAACAGCACTGTGGTAGGTGACAAGCAAGATTCAATTAGAATCAAGCTCGTGACAACTGGAAAGAAACGATGGTGGAAGTCTTAATTGAAATTCACTTGTTTCACGTTTATGAATTGACGGCTTCAATCATGAGGATTCTATTATCCAAATGATTCACTCTTTATGTTCGCAGTCAGCTTTGGAAGGTCGAATAAAGAGAACGGGTTTACCCACGAAATCTTGTCAAGGAGATTTTTAATTAAATCTACCTGTCACAAGTACAATATTTAATATCATAAAACGGTCTTCAACGACCGGAGGTAAAATGCTACCGAATCAGAATGAAATGTCAAAGTCATTTTATTCGTGTCTTATTATGTTGCTGCATTCGAAGACGGTGGGGTTTCGATGTACCAGTTGAAGTCTTACTCGCATACTTATACTTTCTGCATCAAATATTTCATCAAAATTCAAGAAAGTTCAACCTAAAGTGTTCCGCTGTATCAAATCTGAAACTTTCAAGAATTCAACAAAGTATATGTGTGTGGGACATGAAGTAACGAGGAGGCAAGCATCACAAGAAGGTGAAGATCGCAGGTGAAGATGATCTCTATCCACATGACAAGTCAAAGGTCAAAAGAACATGCTCTAAGCCAAAGCCTAATGATTATCAACACATATCACAACAATGAAGAAAAGAAAAAGAAGAAAATAGAAAGTGGACTATGAGCACAAGAACGAAGATCTAATATGCTAGATTTAGGACTTTGTAATTTCGAGTGACCTCCCTTAGGGGGAGATTGTTGGAAATACGTTTTTACTATTATAAAGTCTTGGTCACTTCAACAATATAGTTACGGGCTCATAGTATAATCTTTGTAATAGTTTAAACAAGCCGACCCATGAGCATGTTTATGGGTCGGAGGCCCAAGTCCATTTATGGACTTGGGTATATAAACCCTCTCCTGGTTGTTTCATTATTTTCCTAATAATACAAATATTTCTCTCTACTTTCTCTCTCTAACTTTCTATCTCTAGAAACATCAACCTCACTCTTAGGATTCAGATCAACCTCTCTTTAGAAACAATTTGCAATTTCTAGATTCTTTAGGGACTTACATTGCCAAAAAAAAACATTTTGCATTGTAAACATGTTTCTACCCCTCCTATTGCCTTAAGTTTCTAGATCTCACTAAGTAGTTTAATTAAGTCGACTAATCTAAAGAACGTAAAACCATTCATTTGCAATCTCATTCAGTCATGAAAGTTTTCTTTCCATTACAACATTGTCCAAGATCTCACATGACGACATTTGTAACTTCAAGTGTTCGTCAATTAAATGACATATGACTTCAGTTTTAGGGTATGAATTTTGATGTCAAAATCAATGTATGGAGAAGCATGCATACATATCCATAACATAAGTTTAATAAAACATTTAGTAAACTTTTTCGGCGAGACAAAATTTCTACATAACTTATTGTTGAGGTAATGGTTAAACCAATTAAAGAATTACACACAACTATTCACAACGTACTTTTTTCTATAACTTGGATAAAGCACAAAGAAAAAACCTTATTCATTGTGTTTCGGATGTGAATTTGTGGTAAATCAACCTTAAAGTAATTGTGCAAATATAATCGTAGGTAATTCCAATTTGACGCACAGAGAAGCCGAGAATTTGGTCAGCGACAATGGCATAACCTCCTTCTTTAGCCGGGTACATGACCAGCAGCGCGTTATACCCACTTTATAGTTTTTCAAATTGAGTAAACCATTAAATTATTATTGCAGATTACTAATCAACGTAATTTAATGTAATTTAGATCTCAAAACAAATCTTAATTTTAAAATGATTTAATCTATATTTTTTTTTAAATTACCCTTGTTTACAACAATTCAGACAATTTAAAATAAACAACTAGGCAAAAAACTAAATTATAAACATATAATAACATTTTATATGTGCAATAAATAAGTCAAATAGCTACATGCAAACGATTTATTCAATAAATCATCAAATCTAAGTTTTTATATTCTTATAAAAGTCTTCCCTAATTATAGATTTATTGAATCAAATAAAATAAGTAGCACATATGTAACAATTACCACATAAATCATATGATCCATGAAACATGCATGTTCATCATGTATCCACCTAAATCACTTAACAAATTAAATAAATCTCTACGGATCGTAGCCTTAATTTACATGACATAACAATTAATCATGCAATTTATCAAAGATCAAACATGTAATTCTAGGGTTTCAAAATTTTTTTTTTAAATCGGCTTAAAAAAACAAACCGACCAAACAAAACCCTAATTTTTTTATAATCGGATTTAAAAAATGATCAAAACAACACCCTAAATTTTTTATCACAAAAAACATGTAGTTTTAAATCAAAACAATTATTAGTTAAAGATCTTTTGATATCGATAATTATAACATGTTAACTAGGCTCTGATACCACTATAGGTTTATGAAGCTCATAACAATTATAAAACATAAGCAAAGATCAAAGCACGCAATAGCGAAAGCGATTTAACAAGATCATAATAATAACACATTCATAATTAATCGAGTTAGGTTTACATACCTTTTAGCTAATGAGATTCAACAAGATAAGAACGAACCACGAATCAGGGTTTATGACGGAGTAATGATTAACCCATTACCATTTTTGTTAATCGATCCAAGATTCAATCTATAATGAGATTGTATCACGTTCTTGTACACACGTATAATAACGAGTTAACCGTCATACTAGTACGTATAAAAAGAGCTTAAACGTATAGTGGAAAATCAACCCAACAACCCTAGAGAGGGGCTAGGACTTGATTCAAGAAATCAACCAAATGATAAAACGAACCCTAAAAAAGGTGTTTTTCCTTTGGGTCGATCGTAGGAGAAAGAGAGGAGGAAGTGGGGTCAAAATTTATGAAGCACCCCATGTGTTTATATAGGGTCTTCAAACTTGTAGCCCAAGACAAAACTAAATAAGACAATAAATCTTTTCTCCCTTCTTTGTCCCCACCGCCGGTTAAGCCCACCTAAGGGGTGTTCCAGATCTTTCTTTCTCTCTTCTAGTTTATTCCACGTTAACCGTTAGTCCTTAACTCTTAAAACTCAATGTCGGTTAAATGTTTAAAGCTCGGTTTAATTAATAAACATATAAATATATTTATTAAATAAATTAACTCTTTACGTATTGTGTTCAATCCCGTAATCTCGAGTTCGATCCTAACACACGACTATTAAAATTAAAGTCCATAAACTTACATGTCTAAGAGACAGGCAAGTACTGAAAGTCTCGTAGAGGTTATGAACAACCATAAAGAAGTTCAAATCAGAGACATCGTCAAATAAATCAAAGATTACTTGAAGGCATACTCATGAGCTGTGATGGATAACAACTAAGATGTATCAGACACTCTCAGTGGTTGAGTGTTATCAGGGGCAATACCCTAGTAACACTTTGTACCCTTTGGGCATCTCTTAGTGTTTAGGTGGAAACTATTTGAGCGAGACAAATAGTAGCTTTGAATTAAAGCTGACTAAAGTATAAATGTATGAAGAAAAGGCAAATAGTTGTCAGCACTATTTGCCGAAAGCAAAGAAATATTTACCAAGAATAGAAGGACATCGATGCACATGTCTAACTCCACCAGATTCTTGATAAGTCGCTTTCTACCTACTTACCAAGTCAAACCTCGTATCACTATAAATGGAGAATGTTGTAAAGAGTTAATGTCGTTCATTTTTTAATACTTCATAGCATTAACTCTTTCAAACTCACAGAGAGTCAACCGTTTCATTTGAATGCATGACGCTTAGTGTTTGCTTGTAAACTTAACATTCTTGTTAAGTTTGCTTGTCCAAAAGGTATAGCATACATTGTCATTCAAACTGTGTGGTTAATAACACATTGTAATACTTGATTATTGATTAATAAAGTCTTACGTTTGAAAAGTATTTTCGGTGTTATTATCTTTACCTTAATCATTTCAGTCGTCAGGGAATTTCACCTACATGTGCAGTAACTCGAGGTTTTCACATTTGCGAGCTACACCATACTTCCTTACTAAGGAAAACATGCTTAGACATTGGCTTTGAGTTCCAAATGTTGTAGTGTTATACTGTGAGATGAAGCAATCTTCGTTGAGATTCAAGAGGAAATAACTTTTTTTTGTATTGATACAATGATATTGTGATTACAACAACAATGTTATACTTATACTATGATAGGAAGCAATTTCAATTGAGATTCAAGCGTGAACTATTTTATTTTAGTGGTACTGTGATGTCAGCAACAAATAGCATCACTAATCCTTGCTTGTCTCGATATTGAAATTTTGTGTTTTGATTTTGATTTGCTTTCAAAAGTTGTAAGAACCTCACTCCAGTTTAGCGTAATTGCTATACCCAAACTCCGAATTTTTATATCAAATTTAACGGGTGAAGAACACTACCTGGTATTTAATCAGCTGAATATCTAATATCTGATTTTAGTATGGCTATGGTAAAACCACAACGAAAAAGTGGATATTTGTATTTGGTACAAGATCCTCTAACTTAAGGAGTCATTTCGATAACTTGAATCGATGTTGCATGATTTCGAGTGCATTGACGATGACGTATCCTACCGTATTAAAGCATCATGGATGAAATGGAGGGTGACCTCACGAGTCTAGTGTGATAGAAATGTTCCCCTCAAGCTAAAAGAAAATTTCATAGAGTCGCTTTCCCATGTTGTATAGGTCACCTATTACAAAACCATTTGCTAACAGGGTGAAGGTGGCGGAATTTAGTATGTTGCATTACTTGTGATAATAAATGACTGACATGATCCCTATCGGTGTGTATAGAGCGCAACTTGAATTTGCATCTATCATCTTATAATATGGGGTCGGGGAGAACGGTTGAGGTGGTTGGACATGTCAGAAGAAGACGACGGTCAACACCAGTTAGAAGAGTGGAAGCTTTGGTTGTTGACGTCTTGAGGAGAAGGGGTAAACCAAAACTTAGATGAGAGGATAAAGTGGAGCATGACATGGACGAGTTTCTTTTGTCCGAGGACATGACCTCTAATATGAATGAGTGGAGAGTTGGAATTAGATCACGGGTATGTGGATCGTTGGTTTTGGTGCTCTTTTATCTACTTTTTTGTTTTCTTGCTTCGTTGCGTTTGCTTTTTTTGCATGGGTTGGTTCATTTTTGCCACGCCAGTTTCTGGCTGATTTGCATTTTGTGTTTTTTTAGTTAGGGGTTAGATGGTAGGTTTAGAGGCGTGCTTGGTTTTTGATCTGTTTGCTTTCACTAGGCACATTGTGGCCTTGTGCGTACCTTTTTTGCGTTTGTCTTCGATATAGGTAGCATTTTCCTTGCTTTATGCTTTTCTTCCATTGTTGTCGTTTAGGTCTTTCTATCTCATTTTACCTTGTTTCTCATTGCTTGCTTTGTATGTTTTGTGCTTGCCGCCTCGTGGTGGTATGTTTGATTTTCTCGTTTTGCATATTCTGCTTTCTTGTACTTTGCATGTTTTATCTATTAGTCCTTTGCGTGTTTCACCTTTATTCTTGCCTCTTTGCTTTTGTCTTATCGTCTTTGGTTGGTCCTTTACGTCTTTATTTTCCTTCTATCGTGTTTTGTGATTATGTGTGTGCTTTGTAGCTCGTTGTGCTCTCTTGATTTTGTATGTTTTTACGTCTTTAACTGATGCCTTGTTGTATATTTTCCGACTCGTTTTATTTGCATGTTCGTTCGTTGTTGTCTTATGCATGTAGGTTTCTTTTGGTGCTCGTTTTGTCTCAATGTGTTTTATTGTTTTAGTGGCATTATGTATCTCGTTTCATTTTTATCTCATGCTTGCGCCCTTTACTTTATCATGTTTTCGAGAAAATATATATACATGTTAAGAAAAATGGCGTTTTATCGCTTTTCTTTTCCCTTCTCTTAGAAGGAGATACCTGTGGGTTTTCCCAAGAATATGTACGATCTGTCTACATCTCACCATCCTCGTAAACATTCTCATGCGAGATGTTGTTGGTGGTGTTGTTGATACAGAATCCATATGGTAATAATTGAGTAAAATGCACATATCGTACATGTGGTTTGTCCAGATTGCAGATATAGTTACCAGTCTTCTGAAAAGTGCAGACGACCTCCCTGGTCTTTAGGTAAGTGTCTGTTTTAGTACTTTGACCCTAACCATTGTTATCCTTTGACCGTTACTATGGGGACAGTTTTGTCTTTTCTTTGTTTTTTTATCACTCATCTAACTTTCTTGAAGCGCACATTTAACATCCTTTAACTAGATATCCAACTTTTTAAGAATCCAAAAGAAAATATGCAGGTTCCTTATTAAGATCCAAGAAAGCTTGTGGTACAAAAGATGTGACTGAAAATATGTCAAACGGTGTTTCCATGCCTTGCAATCAAGTATCAGGAGATGATCATTGTTCATTACCATTCCCATTACCCGTTCCAACATCACCACGAACTCCTGCACAATCACCACCTCCGCCGTCACCATCACCATACGACCATCGCAACCAACTCCACCAGCACATCCTCCCCCAGAAGCACCCCCCACGACCCTTAAGGGCTGCTCAAGTGTCTAATCCACCAAAGCCAAAGCGACCTCCGCCAGGTGGTTTACAGTACCAAGAGCACTCTGGAGACGAAAATTGTAACACCTGGTAATTTTCCTACCTTCTAAAATGACTATTTTACCATTTGACTTTTATTTAGTCAACTATGTTCTTGAACTGTGTATAAACCGGGAAGTTATCCCGCGTTTTCTGAAAAAATGTTGATGACAAGTAATGACTTGACACTGTGCTCAGTCATTGTTCTAAACATTTTCTGTGAATCTGACCAAAATGCTGTGACGGTCAATGAATTGACGATAATCCGTGAGATTATTCGTTACCTGTGAATTATGAGTTTAACTGTTTAGTTTTAACAGCGTGATCGTTATTTCCATGAACAGCGTATTTAATTAATTTTGTATATGTTTATATGCATGTATTTTAGTATTTTTACTATTTATAGTAATAAATCGTACTTTCTGTGAATATCTAATTAACGTATCGTGTTTTCGTATTTTACGTCGTGTTTACGTTTAACCGTCGTTAGCATGCATAAAATACTTTATAAATCATAAAATATCAGTTTTCGTCGAAAAATCATAAAACCTTCTAACTAATTATCCTTAGTAAAACTTTTGAAAGTTTTACCCTTGTGGGACCCCCCTATGCCCGTCCAAAACAACCTCCCACATGGAGGAAACCCAATTTTTTCATCTTTTGCCATTTTGAGCTTACAACTTACACACACATCATAATTTTTAACTTATTAACCATTACATATTTTTCACTCATTATTTTCTCACACAAAAAAAAACACATATCTCTCCTCTCTCTCTCTCTAAATCCCACGGTACCCCCATATTTTTACAAAACCTCCATTGTTGATTTTTAAAAGCTTCAATTTTAGGAAGATTTAACACAAAATAAATACATCCTGCGGTTTATACAAGCATAAGAAGAATGGGTTTTCTTGGTTTGTTGATTTAAGAAGTTTTGTTGACGTTTTGAAGAAGTTGGGTTCTTGTTGATTACTAGTTGATTAGAGCGTAAATCGGGTTATCGTGGTTACATAGATACGTTACTTGAGGTTATTTTTTAACCCTTTTCATTTTATTCATTTTTCATGCATAATCTATGAAGATCTTTGCATGCATGTTACTCATCAACTATTTTCTTGAAAATAAAAAGATGAAAATTATTTTTGGTCATGATAAATTTTTAGATCTATGAAAATTATGAGTGGATCTATTAAATCCATGTATAAAAATGCTTTAATTGAAGAACTTATAAAATATATATATGTATATTTTTAGATTTATAGACTTGAAGATAAATCTTTTATTTTGGTTGTGTTTATGAATATTTGAGGGGAATTAGTAGTGTTACTACTAGTGGGTAAGCTTGAAAATGGTCGAAAACGAGTTTTTACAAAATATATATATTTTGTCCGAATTTTGTATGAGGCATAACGGGTTGTAAACATTATTTTGACACTCAATTAGTACAATATTATGAAAATATAAGTTAATACCTTCGTTTCGGTATATTATAAGCTAAAAACAGAGTTAAAATGAGAAAGATATGGGCGTTTGAATTTCGTTGTCGGAAAACTTATTTTTTGGGAAGTACCAAAGTATTAAAGCTGTCTAGAATTTTAAATCGGACGAAACAACATTTTCGAGTTAAACCGAGTTATTTTAAGCGTCGAAATGAGTATCAAATGTTGTATATAAATGTTGGGATCGTTTTATGAAAGGGTAAAAGCGCGAAATGAGAATACTTGAATCATTGGTGAAAATGGGGCGTTGAAAGTGGAAGTTGGTATTATTGCGGGAAATAACTTGTTGAATGTTTGTGATTGAGAAAGTGTTGAAATTCGGGGTATTAGGTCGAGATTTGGATACTTACTAAAAATGGTAATTTTTAAAATGACACCGAAAGGCTCCCGAATTTTCTATAAAAATCGTGTTTGAAAATTTATTAAGATAAATTTGGGTAAATTAAAATTTACGTCGAAAGGCTGTCGAAATTTCGTCGAGTCAAAAATAAATATTTTTGCGTAAGTATATACTATAATACTTATAACGATATAATATCTACTAGTCATGATTTAACTACAAAATAATATATATGACTGATGAGTAACGTACGTGACGAATTATTGTGATTTAATTGCTAGCGCCTAAACTATAGTATTATATTTAGGTTGTTGCTAGAGTTGCTCGCTACTATTTGATCATACTTGTGTGGTTTGAATCGTTGCTTAAGGTGAGTTTATAGTTCCCTATTAAACGACTTTATACGTTTAATGTTTTGGGATGTGATAAATGCTTTTGATGCTTGCTTCTGGACGCAAGTAAAACTAGTTTTCTGTAACGCTTTGTGAGCACTGTTTGTGATATAACTTAAGTTGCTTTAGCCATAGTCCCCACTATCGTGAATCGTTAATTACTCTGCTAGAGTAAGCTCTTATGTTATGGATAGATCTATTGAGGGTTGGCAACCTCCACTCGGGCATTCTGACGCCAGACAAGTGTATACCATTTGTATGAACTGAGTTATCTTGGCTAGGTAATCTATTGGGGCAAATTTATATATACATCTATTGTATGTACTGGATCATTAGTTTCGATGTCACGAGCTTAGCTATCATAAATATTGTGAACACCCGATTTATCCTACACTTGGCACTATATCTCCTATAGTTGCATGTGTACATGAAATGAAATCTGCAAAACGAATTACTGTGAATTTTTACTTGAAACCTATATTCTCACCAACTTTATGTTGACTCAATTTAGCATTTATCTCAAGTAATTGATGATGTCGTGTATCTGTTGTATGAAGTACTTGGTGTCTGCATGTATTCATGGCTATCTTCGGATATTATTCTATTTATGCTTTTGAAATATTGTCTCGTTTTTTGAAAACTATGACCTTTGTACTTTAAATGTTTTTATTCAATTGAACGAGGTAATTTTTATAAAACGTCTTATTTAGAGTCGTTCTCTTGTACCCTGAACTATGACGTAACAGCCCTTGAGCTTCACAGCTTCCGTTGACCACAATTCGGGGTGTTACAAAAATAATGGAGATTCTAATGCTAATAAGACAATGTTAGAGTCGTTCTTTTGGGACAAGGTGGGTGAATACGAGTCCTAATCGATCCATGGTTTGACACGGCATCAAAGCATGATCATTTCAGTAAGGCTCTCAACCACTAGACACAATTATAAATCCTTATCTGAAATTTGTACTACTTCCACGGAGTGATATTGTTCTTGTGAAAATACAAGAGAAAACGAAAATTTGAAAATATAATCATAGTTTGGTAAAAGATGGTACTCACGGTTAGCCTAACTCGCATAAACAATTTATCAATATATCAGTCATCTAATTTTTTGTTATGTTGTGCATTGGTGGTGGAGTTTGTTATGTGGAGTTGGAGGACTGAGGAGTAGTGGCGGTGATGGAGTGGTGTTTGTGATATTTTGGGGTAGAAAAAACCAAGAAAAAGACAAAATTGTCCCTAGGCCGCTAGGGGCCACTTGCACTTTCACTAACTATATTTGCAATCTAGACAAACCACATGTACGATATGTGCATTTTACTCGGTGATAAATTAATACCAGGTAGTCTCTTCTCAGTTTATCAATGTCTTGAAATCACATTCATAAAATATAAATCTACTCGAACACCAAAGATTCTTGCAATGGAAATGTCTTAAATAGCTAAACATACATTATATGATCCTACGTATCATAACAAGGAAGTAAAGTGGCTCTTCCTGTGAAATGATGCTTCATCGAGACCTGGTGCAAATAAACTTTTCCCCATGCAGATGCAACCAAATATTCGAAAAGAAATTAAGCCAGGAACATAACTGCAGGCAGCAGTACAGCCTCCTGATCACGTTTCCTCTACAGCTTTCCATCCAAACAAAAACTGGTCTTTTGCTTTCCAACAGAGTAGAGGCTAAAGCTAGTTTCTGTTCTTTGATTTTTCTGTTGCCCGGGGAGCTGTGAGGCAATCCAATAAGATACAATGTTAGCATGTTTTGGCATAAATAAGTTTAATAATTCCTTGGCATCATGATAAATTTTGATATAAACATCTTTTGTAAACGACAAATTTGAATGAAGCCATGTACTCTGAATAGGATAAATTACGAAATCAATTTTGAACATTTTTTCAATGGTCACTACTTGGATAAATACCTACTAGTACAAGTTATATGCTAATGTTTATGAACTACCAGACTAAATAAGTTTGATGTGTGACTAAAAAACTGATGTTCGCCAACTGCAGAACTTGATCGAATAAAAGAAATAGAAATTCGTATGGTGTTATACCTAAACCAATAGCATCAGTGCCCTTCATAATCTTCAGCCTCTTGCATGAACTGATGAACATACTACAATAAACAACAATGTCTATGAGCAATTTGATTAAAGTGAAATCTTCAGATTAAACTGCTGGAATTTTACATAAGCAAGCTATACTATCAAAAGAAGTTTTATGCACTAAGAGGAATTGAGCCCAAACAACGTGCTAGATATACGTAGCACAAGCATTTACGTAAGCCGCACATGATGGTTGAATTTAAGTCTCTAGCCTAGATAATCGTTGATCACTTTCGCTAGTCCATCAGGTAGAAGAAGTTATATATCAGAGAGTATTACTAATAAGTAGTAACTATGCCATAGTGCCTATAGTGCCTCCTAAGTAAGAGTCATGTATCAGATAAAAAAAATCATAATTAAGGAACCTAGACATGCGGAATTGTAATTGAAAAAAAAAATCCATTTCATAGCATGACACATTCAGAATAGATTTCAAGAAAACCTACAAGCTCATTAACAATACAATGATAGACTAATATAATAGTCTTGCCAGTCACACACATGCCTTCAGTACACGACGCCATGACCATTTGTCAAAGTTTAAATCTTTAGGGAATTGTCATATAGGCGAGGGCATATTAAGACTAGTTATCCTGAATTAGTGAATTATAAGTTATTTAATGACAGTACATGATCCTGAGTGACATCCACCTCAGTGAATTGGCATTAGTTGGGCCATGGGTGTACCACAGAAGGGGTACCTTCCTGCCTACAGGCTGTAGTGCAGACCCAAGAGCTTAGGACACAAGCTGCATGACGATAATTATTTTCCTGCTTGTATGCTTTGAGGGGTCACTACAGGAATCCACATCGAATAGGCGGGGTTGGGACTTTCCATCCATAACGAGTGAACTCTTAATGTCTTGGATATATCTCATAACCACATACAGGCTTTACCACAGAAGGGATACTTGCCTGCCTACAGGCTGTACTCCAGACCCAAGAGCTTAGCACACAAGCTGCATGACCATAATTATCTTCCTGCTTGTATGCTTTGAGGGGATACTACAGGAATCCCCATCGAACAGGTGGGGTTGGGACTTCCATCCATTACGAGTGAACTCTTATGTCTTGAATATATCTCATAACCACATACACTAATTTTCATCGGGTTTTAAAGTAGAACCCACATATTAAGCATTCAGTAAAATGATGAGGAACTAAATACAAATAAGAACAGAGACAGACAATGGTGCCATAAAGTATACTAAGGTTGTGAACATGCCAGGGTAAAATAGGGCTCGATAACTTGAAACACAAAATGGAATGGGAAGCAAATAATTTATTTCCAACATTCTTTGCTCTGCATAAAAATCATATTTTAAAAAGGACAACAAGACTCTTTTAACTAAAAAGACGGGTGAGCTCCGTCATGTTCGGCATCATTCTAGTGTTATTCACTTCAAACAACCGTCTTCATTTGAAAAGGCAATAAGCAGAGCATGACAAGGCACGAGTACATCATTCTATATTTCTTTTTTTAGCATATATATTAACTAGTAGAGTTATGAGGATAAACATTATTCTGCAATATGCTTAGCTATATCTTTTATGCTTGGTTCTAGCATGATACTTCCCGCCTTCCCGGGATGATCTCACGATAGCAATAACATGGAACAACAAAAGAGACAGAATCACTAGATACTTACTCCCAAGGAACATCTCCCACAAGCATCCAGTCACCATCCTTATCCTCGTATGTCAGAACATACTCTGACCCATGCAAAAGATCCCTCAACTTGCTTTCACTAAGGCTTTCCCTTCCTGGACCTCCTTGTGATCCACACTGACCTGTATACCGTTGTTCACAATTAACATTAAATTCATTGTTACTAGCAACGGATTACAGTAGTAAGGAGCTCAATATAATCAACTGACCGATTGTGAAACAGCTAAACATCTTCTCAAGAGCTGAAGAAAGTTGTTGATAAGTAGAGTAACCTCTCAAATCAACCTTTCTCAAATAAGGAGCACCGTCCATGCTAACCTTGACAAATAACGCACCAGGACCAGGCTTCCCATCTACTTCGTCATTGTTCTTTGAACTTGTTGCTAGAATGTTCTTGCGAAATGACCTCACTGGAGGCCAACCAACCACTTGTGCTCTGTGTATTCCAATACGAATTAGTAACAAACAACATTCTAACCAACAACCAAACAAAAAGTTTTATTATGTATTGAATACTTACTTAGCAGCAGGAGGATTTGAGCTGTTAACTTTGCTAAGCTTAGTTCCACTTGTCACTTGAGCCATCTTCGACGCTTCTGATAATGCAATCCCGTTTACATTCGAATTACTCGAAAATTTACCTTGACCCAAGGATTTAAAACTATCCGATTCCACCACAGAACCACCAAACATCCAATTTCCATCCGATAACCCCTTTACTTCCGAACAACTATCCATTGCATCAGTATAAACCCTTTTATGTCCCGACACCACCATTTTTGGTGACGATGGAAGAAAATGAAACAGCTGTTTCTCCTCAAGTTTATCAGAGCTAGATAAACTACTTTCCGGGTCCCGGTCAGGTGATCGAGATCCAGGAAGACCAAGTCTCAGTTCGGTAGCCTTAAGGCCTAAACTACTTTTGTTAACTTCTGATAAACCGGAGACATTCGAGCTATCCACAGACGAACAATCCGATAAACCTAAGTAGTTTCTTTCAGTCATCAATCCGGCAGTATCCTTAACACCTAACAGTTGTGAAGTCATCATATAATCAATCCTATGTGGTTGATTTTGCTAGTGAATCTGCTTCATTTATACAACATTACATTAATATTGTTGTACCCACAATATACACGAGGGACAATCGGAAAAAATGTACTAGACTTTGTGTGCAAATTAAAATTTTGTGCCTTTTTCTGTTAGCTGACATGTTAATTAACGTGATGGATTATTCTAGTTGTTCATTTAGAAGTCAATTTCGGGTAAAAGTACGACAAACAACCTGGAAAACTTTATATTCTGTAAATTACAAAAAAAAGAAGAAAAAAAGTTCAATGCCTCAAAGTACCACTCTAACTATAAAGTCAATCAATACTATTTTTGTTCCAACATTAGAGTGTATTTTCTTGGGTACTAATTACATAAAGTAAAAAGAAGAAGAAAAAAAAGTGGGTTAAGTTTGTAGGATAAATTGATTAAATTCCAAAGCAACAGATCTAATTTACTGCATTTAAAAGAAAAGAAATTTAAAACCAAACAAAATACGAGTAATGGAATAAATGGAAACAATATACAATGAAGGAGTTATTAATAGGAATAGAATTAAAAACAGCATGGTACATATGTAACAGATTCTTGTTACAAAAAAATAAGGTTGTTGGAAAATTTAAGGAAAAAGTAGAAAGCATAATCCAGATCTCAAAAGCTTCTATAAAATGTAAAAACTGGAGTGTAGGTGAGTGAGAGATAAAAGTCAACAAACCTGAAGGAAAGGAAAATTGAGTTATTGAAGAAGAAGATCTGATTAATTGAATCGTGAGAAATGAAGAGGAGAGAGAGAATTCTAAGGCCCTTCCATTAAAGAGCACAAGAAGAAAGCAAACAAAATTGGTTTTTTTTTTTTTCTTCAGAGCTTGAGCTGTGTGCCATCTCACTTTAATCCATCTATTTTATTTTCTTTACTTTTTTTACAATTTCGTCATGTTTCTTGAAACAAGATTATCTAACAGTGGGTTATCTGATTCGAAAAAAAAAAAAAAAAAAAAAAAAAAAAAAAAAAAAAGGGTAAAAGTTATAAAATAGACACGTACTCTTTATTTTGTTCCATTGTGACAAACATATAATTTTTTATACTCATTTGACCAACGTACATTCAAATTTGACTATATATCACCAATATGACTATGAAATAACTAAAATGCCCTTTTAAATGACAAAAATACCCTTTTATTTTTCCATTTCTTTTTTAATTAAATCTAACAGCTTTTTATTTTCATTCCAACTTTAAACGTGTCCTTTTCCAAACTCTTCTGATCTCTAGATTCACCACCAATGACGTCACTCTCACCTGAATCACCCAATCCTCCTCCATAAAATCCGGCACACCAGAATCTTTAACCCATCGCCAGGAGCGGAGCCAGAAGAAATTTGAAGAGGGGGCACAAAAAAAAAATTCCCCGACAAATCAAAACTAAAAGATCAAAATGACATGACGCTTATCCAAACTATAATATATTGCACAAACTGTCTATCTAGTTTGATTAAATCAGAGGCGCGAATCTTGTTATCCAGACCAGACTACATTATAATTTCGTGAATGAATTTTACAATTTACGCTTCAGTTATTTAACTTGTTTAAGAAAAAGCATGTCACCCTTAATAAAGGTGTAATAGTTACTCCATGATACTACATTATTTTGCAATACCATAAGAAAGATGGAAAAAACTTTGCAACACTAACATAAAAATCAAGTTCATACTCTGTATTTAAAGTTTGACACTTTGACATACCAGAGTACTAGTAATAAATTAGAAGTAAACACACCCAAAAGTAAAAATGTGAAAATAAATGAGATTTTTCGTTTCTTTTTCCAACACTACCTAACCCAGTACTCCTAAACAAAAGACAAAATTGACTTTCTTATCTCTTTCTTCATCTTCTCTAATTGTTTATGTTTCTTAATATCATATAAACATGGACAAACAATGGCTTAGAAGCATTAATATCATATAAACATGGACAAACAAACAGTAACATAGCAAAGACAACACACGATACATTCAGAACATGTATCATCATTTGTTCAACATGTCCCAAATATTTATCAAAGCGTGGATGATTTATATCCTATGCAATCAATATACTTGGGATCCGATCGTAGGTATAATGGACATTGGCTTTTCTTCGGCCCTTGTAACATGTGTGATCCGGATCATACGAGGATTTATTTTGAATCATTTTCAAACGATCAGTGGGATTTGATTGAGACCCAAGAGGTAACCTAGGGGATGTGATTGATGATCGGTGTGTTTGTTTTACCTGTTTTTTTAAGATAAGATAGATGTGGGTGGGTGGTTGTGTGTGGTAAGGATAAAGGGCATTTTAGTCATTTTATAGTTATATTGGTGATATTATAGTCAAATTTAAATGTACGTTTGTCAAATGAGTACAAAAAATTGTATGTTTGTCACAATGGAACAAAATGAATAGTACATGTCTATTTTATAGCTTTTACCCTTAAAAAAAACTAGAGTTAACCTATCCAAACTTAATTAAAAAATATTTATTAAATTAAAATAATATTTTATTAATCTTTCTTTATATAAAAATATACTAGAATGGTACCCGCGCAATGCGACGGCGAGTACCTACTAACGAATTTTGAGACTAACAAATATTAATCTCTTACTCTTTCTAAAGTTATAAAAAATCGAATTAAAAAACCTACTAAAATTGAAAAAGACAAAGTTAATAAAATTATATCAAAATGGAGCAAAAAATTTAAAAAATATAGTGAATTAGATTATAAAAATAATAAATAAATTAAAAAAAATAATTTAAAAGAAAAAATGTTATTTAAGTAGGTTGTTACAAAAGTTTGTTACAAAAAAGTTAGAAAGGGTTATAGTATATAATATTGATAAAGATATCAACAACTTGCTTTAGTTAGTAGGAAAAAAAAGTCTCAATTTTCAGTCTTGCTATTTTAAGAAGGTTCCAAATGCTTTATAAATGAGTATAGACACATAAATATAAATATTGCTATATATATATATACTAGTTGCAAAACTCGTCCGATGGACGGGTATGACATTTAATTCTCATTTACTCTTTTTATTTAGCTAAATATTAGTGTTAAAGTCTTTAAACTAAAAAAGATTTATATATTTGGTCATATGATGAAGTTTTGTTTGTATAGTTGCATAAAGCAATAAGAAATGAATCTTCATTATGAGAAGAGAAACCAATAATTAATAAATTATTCGCAGGAATAAAGTAATGTTGTGACTTCAAATGTGTATTAAAGCTTATTTGGAAACAACTTTGGTTGTTAATTTTGTTTATATACCATATTTATCACAATAAGAATCCTCAATCAATTTGTGTTCTTGACTCTTAAGACATGGATATGTAATTGGCCATGTTCAATCGAGTGGTCTAAGTTTTCAAATCTTGTTGTAAAAATTATAAGAGAGTTAAATCAACTATAAACATACCAACATATTAATAATAGTGGCATAGTCAAACCACCTAATACCGTCACAATTATGTATCTTTTCCTTTAACTATAGTGTCTTCAATTACAAATAGTTGCAAAAGTTACCGAATTAATAGTTGATATTTTACTATGATTCTAACAATTTTTGCATTGAGTTAAGTTCATTCATATGAGCTAGAATGACCTCCAAACCAACTTTGCATTACTATAATTATTATTTATTCATATCAACAAACAACAGTTTCACAACGATAATCAAAGAAATCCGTATAAGATATCCAACAAAATCAATGTCATATATCACATAATATTAGGGTGGTAAAACGGGCAGGCTGGTACCCGGGCACCAGGCACAACGGGCGGCGAACAAAACCGGGACGGATAAAACGGGTCGCGGACTAAACGGGTGCCGGTAAAAAGGCGGGCTAAATGGACGGATTAAACGGGCACAGGTTGAAACGGGAAAAAATATATAAAAACTTATAATAGATAATAAAAACGTAAAATAAATAAGAAAAATACTTTGAAAACCGGAGATAAAAATTTAATATAAAAGATTCGCCGAGTATCCTATTGAGTATTTTTCATACGTCCAGAGCCTATTTAATGTTTTACACGTGTGCTCATTTAGCCAATTAATCATAATGGATGAAAAAATGCCACATTTTAAAAAAAATATCAAAAGGTGACTAAAATTAATAAAATGGACACATTTACCACTTCTACATAATATCTTTAATTGTACATCTCATAACCTTGTGATTACTTGCTGCCTATAAAAAAGAAAAAAAATACACATCTTTCGATCACCACTCAGTTTATAAAAGAGGTTCTAATTTTTTTTTGTGATGTGTCTTGGTACTTCTAGATACTCTTCTTAAAAGTTACTGAAAAACCAAAAATTAAAAAACATAAAAAAAATATTTATATCAAAAGAAACCATTTAGTTGCTAATGTGACTAATTAGAAATGAACAATAAGATTTTACATCCAAACATAATTATGACATGGTAATTCTTCCTTCAGCAGCAGTATACTCTATTGGCGACCTGCTTCTTTTACAAGAAATATGTTTTCAATGTTCGTAAAATGGCACGTATGAATATTTTTTATATGCGAAAGATTTAAAATTACTTTTTACATGAAAAAAGGTTTTTTTTCCTCGCTAATACCTCCCTCAAATAACTAAAAAACTCAAATACTATGTCGATTACATATTCAAACGAAACTAAAGCCAATTATGCACTAAACTAAACGTGAAACCGCATACTCTTCAACGAACTAAATTTTTTGCGATCATGCATTAATCTAACTATTCCCACAAACTAAAGATCAATGAATCGCGGATACATCAATGAACTTTTTATTATGCCGATTTTACACTGTTGTAATGATAAGTATATGATATAAGCAACCCCGCACCACTCCTTGTCCACATGGGAATAGCATTTATGAAGCCATTGGTTTCACAAGGGAAACGCAATGTGGGCTAATTGAGAACAAAACCACCCTTTAATGCAAAATGAAAGGCTAAAAGCAGGGTGCAGAGGGATTGCCTCCGATCAAGTTCAAAAAACTGATCTTAATGAGGATTTTAACAGATTTTCTGTGTGGATAAAATTGGTTTTAGCATGGACTCCAAAGCCAGATTATGTCTCACATTGTGAATACTATAGTATCATGTTTAGCACTATAATAAAATATCCAACTAACCATATATGAGCATTTATAATTAGAACGCCAACTAATTTTATGTAGCTTCTTAAAGCATGGAGTCGATCTGCAATCTTCCGGCAAAAGAAGCTTCAGAATGTCAATTGCATGACATATAACATTCAATAAGCCTTGTTAAAACCTAGAAGACGTGCTTACAACATCAATGAGTGATGTACCTGGAGCATCGAATACATAAACACCAACTTTGATAATATCCCTATCATTCAATTTAAAGTTCCTGTTCCATATTTGTTTAGCTCGATCTTTAGAATTCGTGAATTAAGCCTGACGTGCCCACCTAGCGACTCAATATGCTTAACAATTGGCTTGCAAAGTCTCTCAGGTGCGCTGCCATCTAAAATGCCTTTTTAGAACCATGCTTTTCTCATTCATTTTTTCTACCACTTTAGTAAAAAGCAAAAACATAAAATAATAATCGTGTAAGCATAGTTTTTTTTGTGTCCAAAATCTTAGTCCTACAACTGAAAAATATATGTTTTGTCCACAAGTACTTATTGAGAGCAGAATACAACACACACATTAATACTATGAATCCTAAGAAAAAACATGTGGTGCCCAACATATGTTATTGCATACAAATTTCTTTCTAGTAACTTAAATTAGTGTTTGACTTATTTTATGTAGAACGCATAAAATGAAACTAAGTGTCCTGATAACACAATTCATTCCTCAATATACCACATGACCATTTATGTAATTTACTCAAAATAAAATAAAAATTGTTTAAGAAAGAAGTATTAATACCTTATAGCTCTAACAACTTCTTTCCCAAAGATATGCAGAAAATGTAATAGTAATACCTTACAGAGATTTTTTAAAATTGATAGATTGCATGATCTTGCTATGAGTCAATTTTCAGATCCTAAACTGATAACCATTAGCATAATATACCAAAGCAACCTAGAATAAAAATAGTCGCAACATTCTCATATTTCTCATATTTTTATGAAGTTTTAATTCAATATATTGTTTTACACATGGCTGACCCAAGAAATTTAGTTATAATAAAATTACCTTTTCTTTCCACAAAAAACACTTAAACGACATTAATCAGATTAAATAAATGGTTTGAGGAAAACATGATCAACTCCACCTTAAAGAACTGCAGTGGTTGTGAGACCTGAAGGACATCATCTCTCTATATATATATATATATATATATATATATATATATATATATATATATATATATATATATATATATATATATATATATATATATATATATATATATATATATATATATATATATATATATATATATTGATTCGTTCGTTTCCAACTTGTTTAGCTTAAACTTCCTCCTGCATTTTCTTCATCGCTCCACCATAGTTGACAAAAGGATATGAGGATATACTGTCCTCCCAAAAACCATCCCCCGTGATTAAGCAAAAAAGGCATAACATGCTCTGGCTCACATCGTAATGAACTAAAAAAACTCAACAAATTTCCATTTTAAAGTATTCTATAAGCTATATTCCAAACACTCCTATAAATCTAAGATTTTATGTCTTTTGCTAGGAACTAAATAAAAGCTCAACTCTACTATTAGGATCAGCTCTAAAATTTAGAAGCAAGAGTATATACTTAGTCTTCCATTTGATCCTGTTGTGCATTGCACATTGCCTAAAAATCAAATTCTCCTCAAACTTTATAGTAAATGACAGTAGAGTTATAAAGTACGACCTGATGCAACTATGCAATGGAATGTCAGTAGGCTGTCTTAAAGCTTTTCCTTAGCTGCAAATGTGTCTTGACCAAACCATATAAATAAATTACGTACCCTATTTTTCTTTTTAAATAGTAACGACAGCTTATGACCACAACTTATGCACCACTTATACACAACAAATATAAAATCATAAATCCAGAACTTGAAAACCATAAAACTGTCAGGCTCAGATTTGTAAATGGAGTAGGGAAAGATCCGAATTTCGCTTCCTACTTCGTTTACCGGTGGCCAGAGATAAATGTATACCCATTATCTTGACGCTCTTGCCATTCTACCAATTGTGTGTGCCATTGTTTAACCTAAATGTAAACTGTTCCATCATTTACTTTTCTTTGAACTTTTGAAGAGCTATCATAACTGGTGGCGAATTGCGTTGGATAACCCGTCAAATGGGAAATTTTGTACGGGTTGAAAGTTGAAATGGTTCGGCTCGTTTGATCTTAAGTCTTTCATTAGTCTGAAGTATATTATTATTAATTTGTTGATAATTTTTTAATAGGCAATGACCACCATTTTTAAGCTTATTAAAGAACCATTGATTGAGATGTAATTCTCTCATCACATAAGGCAGATTAGTTGCTCTGTTTCTACCAAAAAATAAGGGTACTTATCGGTCAATTAAATTCTTTTACCTTCCTTTGAATCACGAAAATTAGCAGCCTGGCCTGTTATATGGAAGCAGTAAAAAATGAATAGAACTTTCTAAACATAATACAGGTAGATAAACTTTTAATATTTCTTACTTACTTAATTTAGACAACCTAACGACTTATGCTCAATATCACACTTTTCTCTTGCTGATGAATTGTGTCTAGCTTAGAGTTAGGGAGGGAAAACCTCAAGCCCAAGTGTTAGA
Organism: Glebionis coronaria; assembly: GCA_025667525.1. Taxonomy (NCBI): domain Eukaryota; kingdom Viridiplantae; phylum Streptophyta; class Magnoliopsida; order Asterales; family Asteraceae; genus Glebionis; species Glebionis coronaria. The sequence goes on along the minus strand of CM046880.1, from coordinate 247,587,542 downwards.
AGGAAATAAATGATTCCCTGTTACATGAAAAATACTTAATAAGATTTCCATCTATGACAAATGGGTAATTTAGTTGTACTGATCATGACCTTTATATTTAAAAGGTGGTCAGAAGTAGAGCATTATATATGCATAATAGAGGCGAAAGAGGGATCTCCTAAGGGAAGATATATTAGCATATGCATCACCATAAAAAGTTAGCGAGTGTTACCTCTTTAGGATTTCCAACACTACATATATATAAAGAGAATTATGATTCACAGTTTTGAGCTAACTACGGTTCAAGAACATAGCAGATTTTCAGATAGTATATATGTATATTGATATGAGCATTACATTGAAGCACTTTATAATGTAATCTCAATACGGTAGAATGATTAGTAAAGATCTAAATGTTTCCAAAACTATTCATCCATATATCTACATGTATGCATTGAACCACTGATCCTAAGCGAAACATGTATAAAAAATACTCACTGCAAGAGGCTGAGACAATTGGGTGATTTGGGTGCCTAGCTATCGATCTAATATTTCCAGATCATATCCGCAAAAGCATCCCAATAGTTTCCCTTCATGATTTCAACCAACAAAATTAGTAATCACAAACTCAAAACGACTTGCACACAACATACGGCACACATTATAAAAAAGTGTAATTGTGCGTATGTTGACAGATGCAAGTGAATCCAAAATTAACTAAATTAAATAGCCACTTACAAATTAGAAAATATAAAAAGAAGCATGAACATCAATGTATTCTTGTGAATCTATGATGAACATCAATTACCTCATATTGTTATTTAATAATCAGTAAAAATTCTTGAAGAAGTACCAACTATTTTATTGAGGGTAACATGAAGTTTGAAGCGCTTATCTTCTTTGTCAATGGTTACCTGAAACTCTTGGGTAATGAACAAATTCATAAAATTGTTTACCTGTGATCACGTTTCATAAAATTTATTTGGCACAAATACTTACAGGTTCATGTCTGATGATGTGAATATTGCTGGTGTGGCACATGTTGTAATATCATAGATGATCTAACTGATATATGACTGAAAACATGACATAAATCAACAATCATCAAACTTTTTACATATGATAACCTAAAATCAATAATAAGAAAAATAGACACTTGTTTCATATTCTGCTAATCCATACTACAAATGTAGATTTACAAAACCTAAGTATACCACTATGCCTTCATATCCATATCTGGGAACAGTAATAAAGATAATGAACCGACTGGAATTGCTTTGTTAGCATAACCGATTGATATTGCTTTGTTAGCAGAGGAGAAAAAAATAGGATTAAGGATTTACCGGGTGTAATACGAATGGTATTAGGGTTTGTAGTCAGTCAGGATATGAATGATAAGGGTCGTGTAATGATTTTGCAACGACTAAAGACCATTGTTGAAGGTACTATGACAGACTCATCTCATTATTATGTTGTTTTGAAAGTATCTAGTCTAATACTTCAACATGGTTAAGAACTATCGATTTGAGAAGATTTCTAACAACACATAAGCTCTTTCAATGAGTTTAAAAAATTAAATATAAACTTTTTACTACGTCGAGGGTGTTTGGGATTGTCATATTAAAGAGACTATATTCAGAGTTTCAGACTATTAAACATGATAAAACAATAACTATATTAAACAGATAATTAATTCGATTGTCTAATAGACTATAATCAGACTATAATCAGGATAAAACAATAACTATAATCAAACATCAAAGTACCTGATGTGGGAGGCTGCATCCGCGAAGCATCAGGTTGATTTGACATCGACATTGAAAGCCTTTTTTATTTTCGTTGTGGTTGCATCTCGGAATCTATTTGGGTAATAAATTTTGGTATTGCGACATGGTTAAGAACTATCGATTCAAGAAGATTTCTAACAACACATAAGCTCTTTCAATGAGTTTAAAAAATTAAATATAAACTTTTTACTATGTCGAGGGTGTTTGGGATTGTCATATTAAAGAGACTATATTCAGAGTTTCAGACTATTAAACAGGATAAAACAATAACTATATTAAACAGATAATTAATTCGATTGTCTAATATACTATAATCAGACTATAATCAGGATAAAACAATAACTATAATCAAACATCAAAGTACCTGATGCGGGAGGCTACATCCGCGAAGCATCAGGTTGATTTGACATCGACATTGAAAGCCTTTTTGATTTTCGTTGTGGTTGCATCTCGGAATCTATTTGGGTAATAAATTTTGGTATTGCGATTTTGGTGGTGATCGAAATAGAGAAAAGATTTTGGTATTGCGATTTTGGTTATACCACTTATACGACATCAAACATAATATATAGTAACAAATATCTTTAATTTATTTTAAAATCAAAAAACGTGTATGGTAGAGGAGGAGGGCTTTTAAATTGCCAGTAATAAAACATTAATAGTATGCGTTTATAAATGTTAATTGTTAATATCTTAACAAAATATTTGAGTTGGCCTAGTGGTTAGGCTTACTTATTGATCCCAGAAGAATTGATCAGATCCTAAGTTCGATTCGTTCGATGGTCCAAATATTTTGAGTACATAATATATACGAAAATTAAAAAAAATTGAAAAATAATAATAAAATAAAATAAAATATTTGGGAAGGCGATGACGTGGATATGATGTGGCATACCCCTCCTCTTATATATAATGTAATAAAAAATATATATATATATATATATATATATATATATATATATATATATATATATATATATATATATATATATATATATATATATATATATATATATATATATATATATATATATATATATATATATATATATATATATATATATATATATATATATATATATATATATATATATATATATATATATATATATATATATATATTTTAGTTAAAGTAGTGTAGTATCTTATAATTGTTAAAATAAAAAGTGTTTTGAACCTTTAAATATACTAGTTGAATTAAGATGACACTAATCTCATTAAAAGAATATTAAATTATTAATTAATTTCATTCTATGTATGTTAGAAGATTCATAAAAACTGGTCTCTTTGCTTGAATTTAACCATAGTTATTACCCTTATTAATTGTAATAACTTTAAATGCATGATATTAATTGAAAAAAAACACGACCGTATTTTTTGTGAAAACGTAACCATATTGTACTAATATGTACGTGTAGTTTTAGTTTTTTTTATGTTGTATCATGTTTTAATTTCTATAATTCTAGACAAGTTATGTTATGTATATTATATTAAGTTATAATTACGAATATCGATTGGTACATGATTATTTTTATTTTTAGGTAGTGTGCGGGTTAAATGTTAAATATGTAATCATGTTCGTAATTTTGGATGTGGCATAAATTGTATATATTTTTTGTATACCATTTTCTTGTTGATGTATCATATTATTATTTTGTAAAATATTGAATATGTGGTTGTTTAGACTTGTAAAGATTATTATTTAGACATGATGTGTCATCAAGTCTACCTAATATAAAGAATAACAATGTATAAAATATAATAAATATGTTGATGTATCAAGAAAATCGTTACTATTTAAAAGTTTAGTTAAATGAAAATTAAATATTGTTTAAAAGAATAAATAGTATTGTTTAAATGAAAATTAATTTTAGGTTTATTTATTAATTGTTGTTATTTGACTAGGTATTTGCTTCATTAATGCAACTCAACTATTATTAACTTCATTTAATACTAACTAATTAAATTCAATGGTTCATACTACTTTTCATTTTAACAATTTTAAAAAACACCATATTAACCTAACTCTCTCTCTCTCTCTCTCTCTATATATATATATATATATATATATATATATATATATATATATATATATATATATATATATATATATATATATATATATATATATATATATATATATATATATATATATATATATATATATATATATATATATATATATATATATATATATATATATATATATATATATATATATATATATATATATATATATATATATATATATATATATATATATATATATATATATATATATATATATATATATATATATATATATATATATATATATATATATATATATATATATATATATATATATATATATATATACTAGACGATTACCCGCGCATAGCGGCGGAATTGTCTGGTGGTAGAAAATTAACGATAGGATATATCATGGTGAAGTAGAAGTAAATGTTATGGGATGTATTTTATGGGTATTTATTTGTACGGTTGAATTTTGTAGTATTTTGGTATGGAATATTTTTTTAAGTTTTTAATTTTGATTTGGTGTGTGTAAATTTCGGTCTGGATGGTGGGTATTAGGGTTTAGAGAGATTAAAGTTTGTGTGTGTGTGTGTGTGTGTGAATTAATTATGTTTGTGTATTAGGTGCTGGCCAAAAGGAATAATCAATATTTTTCAACATTTTAGTAGGACCCACATTTCAACTTTTAACATTTCAACTTTCAACCAAAGGGATACACCCTTTATAACGTAGTTAAGATATATATATATATATATATATATATTTATATATATATATATATATATATATATATATATATATATATATATATATATATATATATATATATATATATATATATATATATATATATATATATATATATATATATATATATATATATATATATATATATATATATATATATATATATATATATATATATATATATATATATGGGCATGTTCATGTGAGAAGTTTCTTTTTGTGAAATGGTGAGAAGAGATCCTAACAATTCATTTCCCCCCTCCTTTTTTAGATCTAGTGGCTTGGATTTGATTAAATATATATATATATCGTGTTAACATGTGTCTTTCAATAAAAAGTTGAAACAATTTCAAAAAATTTCAAAAAAAATTTCGGAAATTTTTTCGAATATTTCTTTTGAAACCCTAGCCCTAAAACTCTAAACCCTAAATCAATAAACTCTAAAACCCTAAACCCTAAAACTTAAACCCTAAATCCCTAAACCCTAAACCCTAAGACGCTAAAACCCTAAAACCCTGAACCCTAAACCATAAACCCTAACCCTAAACCCCTAAACACTAAACCCTAAACGCTAAACTCTAAACCTTAAACCCTAAACCCTAAAAAACTTTCAAAAAAAAATTTCGAAAAAAAATTGAAAACATTTTTCGAAAAATTCGAATTTTTTTTTTAAAAAAATCGAGAACTTTTTTCGAAAAAAAATCAAAAACTTTTTTTGAGAAAAAAGCGAAAACTTTTTTCGAAAAAAAATCGAAATTTTGTTCCAAAAAAATCGAAAATTTTTTCGAAATTTTTTTTTTTCGAAATATTTTTATGTAAAAAAATTTCTAGAATTATTTTTAAATGACACATGTTACCAATTTATATATGTAAATATAATCTAAGCCATTAGATCTCAAAAAGGAGGGGATAAATGAGTGATCAGGATTTCATCTCACCATTTCACAAAAAATAGCCTTCTCACATGAACGCACATCTAGATATATATATATATATATATATGGAGTGCTATTTGCAGAACCCCTTTTTTAGTACAGAACTTACAGAACCAAACATTTTACTCATATAATTGCATGATGTACATAATACTTATGCAAAGTGACAGTTTTGAAAATATATAGTACTCATTTAAAAAAGATAAAACAGACTAAGGGTAAGATCGGTATTTTGAACACCCATAAAAATTGCATCATTACCTAAAATAATGCTAGAAACCATTCTAAAACAAAACTGCCATCTTTTATTTTTTTTCCCGATCTATTGTGTAGAAAAACAAAATCCCCTTCTTTCCTCTCAATCCTCACAAATCCAATCACCACAAACAACTAGTCATAAGTAACTATCCGGCGACCGACTATACATAAAGTCTTAGTCTCCCTGCACCTTTTTTAGTGGCTTCGATTCAACAAAAACAAAACCCCCAAGAACGCTTGCCCGTCGCAATCTATTGCGTGACCCGAGCAATTAACGACAAGAAGCACACCCACCTGATTCTATTGATTCCACCAGATCTGACCCAAACAATTAATGACACTGTCGCGAATTGACTGTGTAATCCACACTCCATTTATCTAACGTTGATGGTTGTGTTTAATTGAAGATCTCGATGTCATCATCACTGCTGATATTAGTCAGGTTAGATATACATAACTGTTTTTTATTGGATCGTTCAACTTCTGATATTAATAAAAAGTATCTTTTCTTCTGACGGATATTAGTCAAGTTAGACAGTCTAAAGAATATTATTGAAGTCCATATCCAGTATGATATCTATTAGACTAATAATAAAAAGTTTATTTTCTTCTAGTAAGATTCCTTTTTGCTCGAATAAAACTATGTATAATTTCTTTGACTTGGTGTCTAACTTAAGAAAATTATTAAATTAGTTTTCATTTTTCAAGCATTTTAATTATTTAATACTCTTAAGCGGTTAAAAGTTAACACTAATGTAACTTATTAGTGACCATATGGTTTTAAACAGAATGTGATCTAAAGAAATATTATTTGTATCGATCACGGGTTTTTACTCCGGATTATGTTTTTTTGTTTTGTTTTATGATATCGATCTCGTACCGATTATTCGGGATCAGTACCGTTTCGGTATGGTACCGGTTCAGTTATGTTTTAGCTACAAGGATTCGGGTCTAAATGCTCATCCTAGTGGGGTTATACTAGTTAGATTAAAATAGTGTTGTTGGTAGTTGTTAAATGTTACGGTTATAATGATTTAGTTTAATGGTGACTTTTTGTAATTATGCACTATTAAATTACTTCAAACCATGAATTTGTGTTTATGTTATCAAAAGGTTTAGTTGTGTTTTTTAAAAGCATTAATTGATTTTATGATGTTCGTAGTTTGCTATCTTTAAGTGGCAACTTGGAAACATGCATGTTTTGGAATGAAACATGTATGTTGTGGAACAAATTTCAATCAAGCTTCCAATCGCGAAATTAGTTCTTTTTTAGTTTCCTATGTCGCGTAATAACTAATGTTTAATGTTTTTCATCTCAGGTCTTTATCATATAAAAACATATATGTTTTTATCGGAAACATACATGTTTTTATCGGAAACATATATGTTTTAATCGGGAACATACATGGTTTTAGAAGGCGTGGCATAACTTTCAACAAATTTGATGAGAATCAAAGTGTGCGCATATGTTCTCGAAGCTTTCCATATATGTTCGTGAATAACGCATACATGTTATTGAATATCTTATATTTAAAGATATATTGTACTTCATATGATATTAAATTGTGTATTGTATTTATGTTTTTGCTTTGTTGTAAATTTAGAGGTTAGATGTTTATGTTTTTTTATTAGTTTTTGAAGATAATGAACACTAAAAACATATGTGTAATTACCATTATAAGTAATAAAAAAATTAAGTTTCATGACTAAACAATTGTACGTAAGAAAAGCATACATGGACCTGTTGAAAACATATATGTACCTCCAGAAAAACATGTATGCACCTGTTGAAAACATGTATGTTTAAAAAAAAAATTCAAAAATAAGGGCCTTAAAATTCGTTTTTTAATTAAAGAATTCCAAAAAACATAATAATACATTTTACCAATATACCCTTTTTCTTTAAATTAAAGTATTTAATGATACTAAATTCTTATTGGTCCAAAGTGGTTCTGTAAGTTCTGTACCAAAAAAGTGGTTCTGCAAATAGCGCGCCCCTATATATATATATATATATATATATATATATATATATATATATATATATATATATATATATATATATATATATATATATATATATATATATATATATATATATATATATATATATATATATATATATATATGTATATATATATACTCTCTCCGTTCTAAAATTATAGTCCACTTTTACTTTTTGGTTTTTCCCAATTTAATTGTCCACTTCTAAAACTTCTAAAAATAGTAGGAATTTTAGATCGAGATTACTAGATTACGCTTAATTGAAATCATAATTACAAACTTTAAAAAGACTTTAAATTAATTGGTTAAGGGTAAAACTGTCTTTCTACAAAAAGTTAGAGAGAGAAAGCTAAAAAAAAGTGGTATTTTTCTTAAACTGTGTATTTTTTTGGTGAACAATAATTTTAGGACGGAGGGAGTATATATGTGTGTGTATATATATATATATATATATATATATATATATATATATATATATATATATATATATATATATATATATATATATATATATATATATATATATATAGGTATAATTATGATTTGAAACCACAGTTTTTAATCCAGTCATATCCCAGTCACATCTTTTAGTCAATAGTATTTTAGAATTTCCTAGAAAATCTCTAAATTCCACAAAATTCGGATTGGCAATCGCAGTTTTCTCAAAATCACGTTCTGGAACGCGGTTTAGAAAATTGCGTTTTCAGAATCGCGTTTTGAAGGTCTGGACCGGGCTGGTTCATGTTTGGGCCTTTTGAAAATTCGTATTATATAAAATGTTTAAAAAAATTGTCCAGAACTAGATTTGAACTTGGGTTGGAGGATACAAAGACAACAGACACAACCACTACACCAAGCCAGATGTTGTGATTGGTATTTAAAAACAAAAGATATAAAGTTTAAGAAATTTATCCTTCCCTGATTTGATTAAAAAAATTATGCATATCTTTCCCTTTAATATTTCTTTGATAAATATAATTCTACAAAGATACGTAAATTAAGAAAACACAGTACCCATTTTTTTTTTCCAAACCCTAAAACTATGTTATATTTTTTTTATTTGTTGTTGATTATGAATATTTTTTCTTAGTTTATAGATATTGAAAATTTTCTTTGTATTCATTCGTGTTTTCTACAGGTTTTTTCAACTAAAACAGTTTCAATTGTTGACATCTTATGATACTTTCATCACGGAGCCACAGCCACCCACACGACTGTTGGATCATCATCGGTTGATCAACATTGGCTCGCCTATTGGGATCATAAAAGTGCAATCTCATACATACAGGTGACTAAATTGCACTGATATTAATCCTCAAATAAACAATATAAAGGTGATTCAAGAAGGAAGCTTATGGAAGAACAAGAGCTCTTTCAATAACTTAAAGATATGATTTTTTTAATTTCTAATATCTTCATTTCGTTTAAAACTGATTTTGTTTAAAGGTATTGATTTTGGTTTATAAAATGTTTGGTGACTTTGCTTTTAATTTTTTTGGAAATTAAAAGGTTTATTTTAATTTCTGCATCCATGTTTTACAAGAAATTAGGATTTGATCTAGGAAATTTATTTAATAGTTTATCATTTTATCACCATTCTCATATATTACATGATTGTTTAGCCATTTTTTGTCATTGGACTGATTGATGGTATAAACAGTTAATGATTAATACCAAACACCCCCTTATAATCAATTTTACCTTTTTCATGACAAATCTGAATAACCTTCAGGATTTGCACTTTTATTTTGCATAACTGTATTTGGTTAAACTCTTGGTTAGTCTTTTCCAAATCTTGATATATTATTGTATAAACGTGAGTTATAGAATGATTATTCATAGGAATTCTCATAGAATGTCGGGTTCTATCTTGCACAACTAATCTACATTACGCTGAACAATGCTCATTCCCACATACATTAACATTCATCTAGGATTTCACATTTTATTTCTAACATGACAAATAGGTTCCTAAAAAATAGACGAGTACATTATTTTGGTGTCATTTTTTGGTGATACACTTTATTTGGGAGTAATTGCATAAGCTTTAGGAAGTTAGTATACGACTATGTTTTCTTATTTCATGTGATTAGGTGATATATAAAATTTTACTGATACATCAAAGGTAAACTCATTCTATTATATATTTCCTATTACTCCCTAAGAAAGTATAATTTATCATTGTTAGGATGTTGCAATCAAATTATGTAGGGATCAGTAGGGCTTTGGATGGCCAAATACAGTTGATTTGAGTTTGCAAGATCATAAAGGGTATATCAGTGGGATATTGAGAGATATAATAGGGTTTTTGGGTTGTTTTTCCCATTCAATATTCCTTTTATTACCACTGATATTAGTTGACTGATTGTCATGGTGAGGTAAAAATATCTAAACTACAACCATACCCTCTTATGTATCCATTCCTTGAGATAGCAATAAAGAGTCATAATTTGTGTTTTTTAATTCTTTCAGATTAGGTCTATGGGTGCTGTCAACAAACTCTTTGAGAGGTCACCTGAATTAGTAACAGTGGCATCATAATAGTTCTCTAACCAAAGTTCAAAATATTACAAGTGACTGCCTCTGATCAAGAAATACCAACATGAAATTAAATTATTAAAGGAGGAGATAGAGCAGCTTAAAAGTGGCATCATAATGGTTGGTTTCTTAAATTAATTTTATAAACCAATATTCTACTTATCTTGTGTGTTATCGCCTTATTTTCTTCTAAATGCTAATCATCTTCTCATGATAATTCACTTACACTTAAATACGGTGTGCATGTTGCTCGCTGTATCATCTATATATTATGGGCATGCGGTCAACATATCTTCATCTGGTCCTAATCCTATAATGGTCCAGGTCTGAAATTAGCAGTTCCTGTTAAAGTTAAGGTATGGCCATGATGTTTATGAGACACAATAAGAACTTGCATAATCTGTAAAGTAAGCTACTGGTGGGGATACCTCCTATTAATTTTGAAATACGGCTAATATTTTTGCACACGCTTTTGCCAATTGTTACTCCAAGGTTTCAATTATTTTCTATATTAGGTAATTGATCAACTTATATCACATGGACCCACGACTCATCTTGGATTTGGGTTCCGAGATTACATTGATTTCCTTTGTGGTCTTGGATATTATGTAAAACAAAGGATGGCGGTAATTAGAAGGATTCAATGGATTTACAATGAAAACAGGACTGATATGAAACTATCTTTCATTTATGGCGAGTTTTACAAACCAATCCACCTTTATATTTTTCGCTTATAGTATTTAGTGGAGGCCTCCGTAACAAATCTCAAAAGAAATGAAAATGAAGCTCAATGTTTTTTCATCAGTTGATCAAGAATTTAAGTCGAGCGCGCAGTCAGTGAAACGAGATTGGGGTACAAGCTGGATACAACAATACTCCATACTATTCTGGAAAGGGTTTAAAGAAAGAAAACATGATTATTTTAGATGGCTGTGAAGTGATCAAATTGTTGCAACTGTGATTATCTTGGGCCTTCTTTGGTGGCGATCAAATGTTCATAGCCCCAAAGTTCTACAAAGTCAGGTATAATATGTTTTTAATTTGAAAAAAACAATTTTTTTTAAAAGTTCATTACAAATTCAATTTGTTATTTCTGTACCTAATCTAAATGCACATTTTTTAGGCTTTTTTTAACTTGTTTTCACAACAATTTACAATGTCAGAATTTACATGCATTTTATCGTGACAATTTTCTGTCAATATACTTTTTAGATACAGAACATGGATTTTTATGTTAATACTTAACCTATAAGCTTGATTCCAAATGTTATGTAGACAAGCAGGAACTCATGATTTAAAATCACGTCTCTAATTTATATTTAGTTCAATTTTCATTCTAAATAACTTAAATATGCTCCCATATGTTTCTAGGCTCAGAACTTATGCCATGCGTGCTGCAAGCTTAGAAACATTTCCCAAGCCAAACAGGCGTTTGTTACATACGTAACCTTTTTCTCTTTCCTTATGCTAATCTTTAGAACCCTAGGGATAAAGGTCTATTATATTTCACGGTTGTAGAACTTATGCATGATCAGTTATGTATAGAAGTTTTATGTTCGTAAATTTAAAATTATTATTGTCCCTGACTAAAGGGGTGTTTGGATGTTCGTTTTCGACGCGATTATAGACTAGAAAACGCAAATCCAGTACTTACAAAGTTATGGATTTTATTTTTATTTCACTAATTATATGTTTGATATTTAGGAGCAGCATAAAAGTTCAGGACATGGAATTAAACTTTGGTGGTGGAAAATTCGTTGGTTGTTCAAGGTTGTCTTGTGGGCATAGGGGGATATTAGAGGTATAATTTACATACGTTTCTATATGTAGGTTTTTCTCTTAACTATTTCTTATATTCTAATATAGTAGCAACCAGTATAAGGGAAAGAAGCCATAGACCCTAACCTTTTCTTTTATACGTGCTCTACAACAGAGTAGACAATAATGCTAACAAAAGAAAATATATAAAGGAAACAGGCACTGACAAATGAGGAAATAGAAGTGGAAAGGGAGGACCCAGTTCATAGAAAAAATAGTGTAACGTTTTGTTCTATTAGTAGGTTATTCAAAGGTCAAATGCAAATTCTTTTTCATTTGCTGCTGGCATTCTTACAAAAAATCTTGACGCGTGCATTTAAGTCAGGAAATGTGTGAGTTATAACTGCTTCAACATATTTGGTGTTATCTTGCTCCTGATTACTTTTACACAGGTAAGCTCACCAGAACATCTAATGTGTATGCATTGGCTTCCTGTATGCTTTAAAGAAACAACTTAGAGGTCAAATGGTTCAAATGAGCTAAAATCATGGTCTAGGATCTGGCCATGTTTTGTCCAGTAATTTAAATCCATAAATTGTTCTTTAGGAACACACCCCTTAGGATTAAAAGTGCTCTCCAGCTCTCTAATTTGTTTGATTTACTTGGTTTGCCACTAGAAAATGATATTAACATATTTGTCCCTTATTCAATCCATTCTTGGTGTTACCCAAGGTTTTGTTATGATAATTTTGATGTCGCAGACGAGATTCGCATTATCTAAGTTGTTTCTTAATGAAGCAAAAATAATAATTATATCTTTTGGTGCGTTTGCAGGTTCCCTCTTTAACAAGAACTGTAAATTTCATGGTGGATTTGGAAGAAGCCGATTTGTTCGGAGGTCGCATATAATCAAGGTTCTAACTTTATTCTCTTTTGCATCTACATGTGGTAAAAAAATCTTCAACCCTTGAATGATAATTACATGGGTAAGAAAAGTTTGAAATGATTTATCTTTAATTTAATGAATAAAAGATGTTTGAAAATGGACAGAGATGTGGCGGGTTGGGTCGTGCAGAATAACAGGTAGTATCTGCTGCTAATGACAACTACAGACCTCAACAAACTTGCAGAGAAGCTGTTCATTTCGAATCACACTTATTCGGGTGCCAACTATCTTTACAGATATGGAAATAGATGTGGCTTCAAGAAACGGAAAAGGTAAGGCTATTGCCTCGACATCTTTTTTTCTTTCTTTTTCTCTTTTTAAAAAAATATATGAGCTGTGATTTACGTTATTATTGATAATCAAATAGATACCGAGTGATCGAAAATGGACAGATTTTGCAGTCACTTTGCCTCACAGGTGAATAATAATAAGTATCCTGGTAGTGAAACAAGAATATATTGTAGAATTAAGTGTACCATGTCACTTTCAAAGTATGTAAATCATTTAGCATGTTGTAGAGATTACAAATCGACTTTCCACGACTTTAATATGTAGCCGTTCTTTGTTTGCAATGAGCGTTTCCCTTAAAAATTTATTAGTCTTTTCCTTTTTGTTTATTTCAGATGAGGTTTCTTATAATTATGTTGAGCATCTTTTGGATTTTGTTATAGATTTTGTACCTACTGTTAAAGATGGGATTATCCAATGACAACAGATACGAAAATCGATGTGGCTCGAAGAAAGGGAAAAGGTGCTATTGCGTCGACGTCTTTTTTTCTTTTTTTTTCTCTTTTTTTTATAATAAATATGAGCTATGATTTTTGTTATTATTGATAATCAAATAGACACCGAGTGATCGAAAATGAACAGATTTTGTAGTCACTTTGCCTCACAGGTGAATAAAAATAAGTATCGTGGTAGTGAAACAATAATATATTGAGAATTAAATGTACCACGTCGTGGTACACATGCCTCTATTTTCCCTCACCGATGCTTGCAGTCTTTTTCTGTCCAATGTATTGCCTGTCTTTGGAAACAATGACTCTCTTACTAGATAAACCCTCCTTACAAAGTTTGTCCATTTTGCATTCATTTTTTAAAGATAAATTTCAGGTTATTGTAAAGGATGGACTTTTCCGTGTCAAAGATCCAATCAAAATCCCAATCTCTGTAAAGACCCCAAGTTTCACCTTTTCGGGGGTAAACGAAGAAAGAAGACCTTTTAGTGCCTTTCTCAAATGTTATCTGATGTCCTTTGTATCACCACGCTTATATCTACCACAAGCAACATGCAATCCTTCTCATGCCCAAACAATTTCTTGAGACTTCTCAGGATCAACCTCAAGCCAAGTAATTATAAGCGTGAACAGACATGAAAAAACTTTCTTGACCTGAGCATAGATTCTAATAATGTGAAATCATCAACTCTTTTGCATTGCTAATAATGTGTTTGTGATTTCATATTTGTACCATGCTCCACGACAACACCAAATCACGACCACACCACCTGACAACCAGATCCACCTCACAAACTAACCATCTCCACGACCTCAACACCTCGCAACCTCGCCAACTCTACAACCTGCACCATTTCATAACATGAATCATCTTCACAACTTGAACTTTCTCACAACTTCACAACCTAACCGTCTCACGACCTTACTGCCTTTGTCATCATTATCACCTTATGATCTCACAACTTGAAAAATCTCACATAGCTTGAACCACCACACAACCTCACATTTTCCTATAAAAATTAAGCTACCAGAAGGCATCTAGCCCGAAAGCTTGGCTACAGTTCAGATACAATGATATCTCAGTAGCCTCCTTTATTAAAAAAACATCAAATATTGACAATGTAAAGCATTGAGAAAACCTTACGCTCGAATTTGATCCAAGTTTATGGAGGATAAGCATTCTAATCTTGAATAATATATGTATGTCTTCACTAAAAATTATAACTCCTGGTTTTAACTTTGATTTTATATTTTCTTTATCAATTTAATGTTTTTTTATTTTTCTTAAGTCGGCGTTCAAGTTATTAACGTGTACAGTATTATAAATAAGCACTTATAACTATATAAGCTACTGAATTGAGCATTGTAGAATTTTGAGTTCGTATTTGCTTATTGTAACGGTTACTTGCTAATAAAGACATAGCTTAGATCCTGGCTTTACGAATGATTTGTGGTGATCACGTTAACAGATTATAATTTTACAGTTCTTCTATTTGAACTATAAATATTGGGAGAAAAGTAGTTTTAGTGAACCTTTCTCGACATGAAGACATTTATCTTATCATCTTCTTCGAACACTGCTGCTAACAAAATTCACTACTGGCTGTTCTCATACTAGGACGTTTCCTTCTCGGCACCCGTCTCTTAACCGATTCATTAATTTCTGTACAGGTATGTTCATCTTTCTTATAATGTATATTGTATTAATTTTGAGTCTATGCATGAATGCCGACTATTCTGTATTAGTTAGTTTCTTTTACTTTGGCATTTGGATAGCATGGATAACATTATTCAAATATATATTTTTCATATATATATACTTGATAATCCTTTATCGATCAATAGTTTATGCTCTAGATATCAGACTCTAATACGTAATATATGATGATTGTTTAAGAGATACCATATATATTATTGATAGCAAGTCAAACGGGAACCTACTATTATAGTACC
The DNA here is from genome assembly GCA_025667525.1 of Glebionis coronaria. NCBI lineage: Eukaryota > Viridiplantae > Streptophyta > Magnoliopsida > Asterales > Asteraceae > Glebionis > Glebionis coronaria. The sequence continues at coordinate 247,571,884 of CM046880.1, read as the reverse complement.
AGATAGTAATAGTTTTATATTTGTATTCGACTCATATTCATGTTGTATTTTAAAATAGTGTACTCATTTCGATATAGTGTTTCCCAACCAGGTACTGGGTACCGGTATAACTTTTGATTTCGAGATCGTGTCATGAGCATTCAAAAATCCATAAGCTTTTCCTTCGTAAAGTATTCCAATTTTCAAGAACATTACCTTTCGTTTTTAGCTATAGAAAGTTGCTAATATGTAGAGTTAATTGTCTGTCTACGCAGGTGGGTAACAAAATTATCAAGAAGCGGATCACGGCATGCCAGGTGTACTGAAGATTTTAAGCAAATGGTTAATAAGAATAAGACTTAAAGCTATAAAATACCAATGTGATTTTTTTTCAATTTTATCAATATAATAACTAAAATACTAATGTCACAGATGAAACTTTTTGGTTACGAACTAATATTACCAATATGATCTACTTATCAATTTAACTTTACTAATGTCATCATTTGCAAAGTTAGTTTATTTATAAATAATTGCAAAGTTAGTCCAAATGCAAAAAATTATAAAAATCATAAAAATTAAAAAAATTTGAAAATGTAATTTTTAGAAAATAACTTTTTGAAAAAAAAAATATATTTTTAAAAAAAATTGAAAAAATTATTTTTTTTCAAAAAAAACTATTTTTTTTACTTTTTAAAAAATTTTGAAGAAATTTTTTAAAAAAAATTCTAAAAAACTTTCAGCTTTTTTAAGAAATCAAAGAAAAAATAGAAATAAATTAATTTTTTATAAAAATTGAAAATTTATTTTTTCAGAATTAAAAAAAAACTAAATTTTTTTTCTGAAAAAAAATAATTTTAGCTTTTTTTTATAAAAATTAATTTTGTTTTCCTTCTTTAAATTTTTAAAAAGTTAAAAAAAAAACTAAAAGTGTGTTTTTTCTAAATTTTGTTTCAATTTTTTATAACCTTTTATTTATTTATTTGTTTCTTCGATTTCTTTAAAAGGTAAAAAAAGGTAATATTTTCTTCTGAAAAAAATAAAAAGATTTCTTTTTTGGGTAAAGGGACTCCAATCCCGGTAAAATAAAAAAAAAAAAAAAAAAAAAAAAATAAAAAAAAAAATAAAAAGATTTCAATGTTTTATAAAAAGAAATTTATTTTTTTCCGAAAAGTAATAGTTTTTTTTTGAAAAAAGAGAAAATATAGATGAAAAAGACGAAATATAGACGAAAAAGATTGGTAATATTAGTCGGTAACGACCAGGTTTCATTAGTGATATTAGTATTTTAGTCATTATATCAGTAAAGTCGAAAAAATCACGTTCGTATTTTGTAGCTTTAGGCTTAAGAATAATGATCAACTAATGGCTGAGGCCAAGGCTAAGGGTGTGTCATCGGTACCAAGAGACAACCTTTGGGAATTGGGACCCAAACCAGGGTTTATGGCGGAAGGTAAAATTCTAGAGACGTGACTCCTATTCCTTATTCCCTATGATGTTGTCACGATCTTAAAGGTGGATAGTAAGTTAAATGCCTATGATGTTGTTTATGGTTGTTTCTGTTTAGTATGTTGGTTGATAAATTTTTTTAATTTATTTTTGTTGTTATGACCAATGTTTTGAAACATAATTCGATCCGGCCGGACCGGGACAACCGATTGATTCAGTTCCAGCCGAAAAAACAAGTCATTTTAAACAGGTTTTTATATTTTCGAAACCCGGTTAGACCCACCAGGTAGTTGTAACTGCACTTAGAACCTACCAAAATAAAAAGAGAGCACTACTTCTTATAGTGTTGACTAATAAAAAAAGAATAGATGCATAATTAAGTTTATTAATATAGTATAAGGTGGTAGTGTGAGTACTATTCGCGTAATATTGTGTATGGTCATAAACCCGTCAGATAATAAGATGTCATTTAAACTAAAACGATGACAACACAAACAATTTGCCAAACACTGCTACTATGTTTTAAAAATCTTTATAGAATATGAGATTATTTAACACCTATAATTAGCTAAACAAAAAAAATGCAACGTGGACATGTGGTACGTTCTAGACTTTTTTTAAAAAAAATTGGATTGTTAAACAAAATAGATTATTAGAACTTTTAAAATTTAAAATATTAAGAATTTTTTATTTAAATCCGGATTGAATTTAAATTTTTTATATTAAAGATTAAATTATAACTAAACTAAAATATATTAAAGATTAAATTAGAAATACTATAAACTAAAAACACACATATAATAAAACCTCCGGAACAACAAAAAACACGACCCCGCCCGTTGGGCGGGTTACGACGCTAGTATATATATATATATATATATATATGAGAGCTTTATTATCAGAACCAATTTTAGTGTCAGAACTGTTAGAACCATAATAAACCAATCAGAATTTAGTATTATTAAATAATTTATTTTAAATCAAAAGAGCATAATATTAAAACATACTTTTTTCTCATTTTGTTATTTTTATTAAAAAATGTTTTTAAATCCATTATTTTTTGAAAACAAAATTTTATTTTATTTTATTTTATGGTTTATGTTTTACGTTTTTTAGCTGGCATTATTTGGAGAAAATTATGTACATGTATGTTTTTTGATAAAACATACATGTTTTTTTGATAAAACATGTATGTTTTTCGATAAAGGATGTATGTTTTTCGATAAAATATGTATGTTTTTCGATAAAACATGTATATTTTAAAATATTATTGTGTATTGCTTAAGATGATAATCATGTTTGTTATGTAGCAAACATTTTTTTAAAATTCAAAGTATAAGATTAGAGACATAAGAATTAAATCTAAATAATATTATGTAAAATACCATACAAATAAAAGTATAAAATACATGTTTGAACTAAGTTAACACTAGATCTAGTGGTTTTTCTATATGTACATTATTTCTCCTCGTTAGACACTCTCATTATCTTTATGTGTACTATCCGTTGTTTGAATATGGACTTGTATCTCGTTTCCCGCATTTTTATCAACCATGGCCAACACCTGAAACTACAACAATTGTTATATTTTGAGCATAAACAAGTAGTAAACTCATATTCACAATCTAAACCTGCATGACAAAATAAAAAAATGTATGTATTGGCAGTTACGTAAGTAAAAAAACATACATGTAAAACTACAAAAACAAACATGTTTTAGTAAATAAACATATATGTTTGCTAAAAAACATGTATGTATTAGTAACAAACATGTAGCAAGTACACAAGTAAAAAAACATACATGTAAAACTAAAAAAAATATGTTTTTAGTAATAAACATATATGTCTACTAAAAAACATGTCTATTTTAGTAAATAAACATATACGTCTACTAAAAAACATGTATGTATTAGTAACAAACATACATGTACAACATATATGTAGCAAGTACACAAGTAAAAAAACATACATGTAAAACTAAAAAACATGAATGTTTTAGTAAATAAACATGTATGTCTACTTAAAAAACATATTAGTTCAAAAAAAATAATACTAAAAACATGAAGGTGGAAGTACCCTAGATGTTATCACAACATCAATTTCAGCAATAAACCAAAGGTGATCACAAATAATTAATCAATATTATCATTATTTAATCAAATTAAAAAAATTTGTTGCTAGTGAACCTTATTTGACAAGGACGTGACATGAGTGCTTTCTTTTTCTTCACCTCATTCACATTTCGTTAAACTCTAGATATCATTATTTTAACTTGACAAGTACTTTTAACATCCTAGATTCCTAGCCATATTTAATTATAAGACAATTTTTTAATATCTAATATACAATAAAACAATATTAAAATAATAACTATGTAGAAAACATCACAATAGAACAAAACAAAAAACTTAGCGTCCGTTTGGTTTAAAGTCGGGGTTTACTTTAGTTTTAGGTTTATAAAGTAGATGGTTTAGATTAGATTTAAATTTGGGTTTTGAATATAATATTAATTATTATAAAAAATATAAAATATTATTTATAGTATTAGAATTTGAAGCATTGTATTAATAAAAAAATGAGCACAGATAAAATATGAGGTAGTAAAAAAAAGTGAGCCCACAAAGTTTAGATAAAAACAAAAACAATTATTAAGAAGCTGGGGTTTATGTCTAAACCACACTAGGCACTCGGGTATTCGAAATCCTTAAAATGAAGGATAAAAATCCATTTTTTAGGCCCACTTATGTACACCAAACAACATATTTTACTGCCATACCAATTATTTGGGCTAGCACCCACCAACCAAACGCCTCCTTAACCTTGTTTTTGCGATAAGAATGCCCCGACCTTTCTCCTTGATCTCGGGAAACTTTTTCGTATTTGTTTTTTTTCCTTTGAGTCTGCAAACAAAATGAGACTTATATATTTTTTGGTTCACGGATGTTTTTAACCACAAGTAAGATTCCTCACTTTTTTATACGGCAAACAAGAGTTACTGTTATGTATGAAAGAAAAAAAAAGAAAGCCAAAACCATTAGATCCATATCACCAAGCCGCCTTCATCAGGATCCATATTCATCTCTTATATTTTTTAAAGAATTACCACAACAGGTTCAAGGCTCCACCACATCTTACCACCATCCACAAAGCCACCAGATCCATGACACAAAGTCGCTACCGTATCTATACCACGATGCCCCCACCACATATGATTCTTGGAGTGTGATCAAATGATATTGGTAGTCGTGATCTGTCTTTGTGAGTGGTGGTGGTAGTCGTAATTTTTTTCTTCGTGAATATTTGATAAAAAATGGTGGTGGTTAGATCTTCAAAAAGATAGAGAGACGTGGTGAATATGTTAGATTGATTTGAATCAGTAACAAATATTAAAGTAATAAAACCCTATTTTCATGAAAAATTAAAATACCTAACTTGCCCTTATTTATTAATTTTCAGTCAATATCTTCTTCTTTTTACAATAATGCCATTATGCATTAAAACATGTATATCATGCATTACATATTGTAAAATTTATGATTCTGACAGTTCTGTCATTAAAAGTGGTTCTAAAAAGAAGTTACACTATATATATATATATATATATATATATATATATATATATATATATATATATATATATATATAGAGAGAGAGAGAGAGAGAGAGAGAATTTTATTAATTTATATATATATAAATACATAAACGTATAAAAATATTATTTCAAGTACATAAATGTACTTTTATATTTAAATTAAATTCTAATATTTATTTTATATATAAATATATATATATTATATATATATTTGTATATTGTACTTTTATATTTAGATTAAATTTTAATACTTATTTTATATATATATATATATATATATATATATATATATATATATATATATATATATATATATATATATATATATATATATATATATATATATATATATATATATATATATATATATATATATATATATATATATATATATGTATATATATATATATATATATATAGGTAAGAGTTATATGCAGAACCCAATTATAGTGTAGAACTCTATAGAACAAAAAAAATGAATATCAGCCATTGGATCAGTATGATCAAGGGATAAGATTAAAAGTAACAATTTTGTAACTAAACAAAAAATAAAGGATTAATTTGCAATTAAAAAAGACCAAAAGGGTATCATAGGCATCAAACATTAATATATTTTTTCACAGATATTAAATCCAATGTCACTCACTTTTCATTTCTAGTTACTACACCATCTTCTTAAACATAAACCCTAGCCGTCACCCTATCACCACCGGTAATCGTCACACATATGACCAACCAACAACGAAACCACCAGATCTTGTTGGAAACCGGTAAATGGAATAGAAAGATGACGATATTTTGCGGTTTGTTGTGATCGAATACGAAAAAGAATGATTAACTGTTGTTAAGAATCAAAGGTTCTTCATCTTCATATAAGGTTATGTTTTTCTTTTTTTTTACACTTCTTGGTGATTCTAGGTCTTGCGTTATTTGAGATACTCTTTAAAAAAAGAGATCAATATGGTGCTTTAAAGTAATTGTGTTCACGGTAGATATATAAAGGTTTTCATATTAATGTTCAATTTGTAGATGGATTTGTGAAGAATGATTGAATATTAGATTATTTAATTTTTTTTGTTGATTGTGTTTCATATTTGCAAGGATTTTTGTTAGTTTACTCTTAGGTTATTAATAATATAAAACTTGTCATAATCTTTAAATCTCATGTGTTTTTAGTTCTCGATCTGTGGCATTTTACGCTTTTTCATGTTATACGTCAGAAACAATTTAATATTGGTGGAGATATCTAAAAGGTTGGCTAGCATTTGGAATCTATACATTGTTATTATTATTTTTTTATTAATAAATGAATGCTTGATTCATAAATGATATTACGTACTACATAGTATTTTAGTTAAATTTTACTAGTGATATTTTGGAATTTGTAACATGTATACGCCCGCTATCATACCATGAATGCTACTAATTGAAATAGTATTTGTTTTTTATGCCAATAGAATAAGTATTTGTTTGTCGGTGTGTTTTCTTGATTTATTTTGATAGCTAACATGATTAATTTTATAATATTTGTTTGAGTGAAATGACTCAATCATATAAGAAAGATGATGCGTATGATAAAGATGATTTTGAAGACGTGCATTAATGTTTTCAGCCGTATATATACGTGTACCTTAATTTGACGATTAGCTTTTTTTTTTGTTTTATACATTTGTTTCAGGGGAATTATCCGTTCATATAAATGATGGGATGTGATGAAGAGACCAATGGTGTTTTTGGATGGCGTGTATAAATGTTCTTGAAGTCGTGCATAAATGTTCTTGAAGCCGTGCATAAATGTTTTGAAGCCGTGCATAGATGTTTTAGAAGACGTACATAGATGTATTTTAAATGTTCTTGTCATGCATAGATGTTATTGTCATACATAAATACATTTGTTCTTGGATTATTGTAAAAAATTTAAGTTATATGTATAACATTTATGTTTTTTTTTCTATTACGAATCAGGAAAATTTATGTAAAAATATATAACATTTATGTTATTTGTTTTATTACAAATTAGAACATTTATGTTTTTGTAAATCTATAAATCATATGTATAACATTTATGTAAAAATACAATATTAAAAAGGCATATTTACACTGTACTTTTCTAACTACATGTATATTTAAAAAAATAAAAAATTAATTTCAAAAATTCAGGAAATTAAAAAAACATTTTTAAAGAAAAAAATTAAAAAAATAAAGTTAAAATTATGTTTTGACTATTATACCCTTTTGAGTTAAGTAAATAATAATAATAATACTATATTCTGATTGGTTTATAATAGTTCAACATAATTCTACACTTAAAATGAGTTCTGCATATATCTCGCCCCTATATATATATATATATATATATATATATATATATATATATATATATATATATATATATATATATATATATATATATATATATATATATATATATATATATATATATATATATATATATATATATATATATATATATATATATATATATATATATATATATATATATATATATATATATATATATATATATATATATATATATATATATATATATATATATACTAGTTACGTAACCCGCCCATTGGGCGGGTTCGGTTCGTAAATCTTTTTAAAAAGAATGTTTTGTGTATGTGTTGACATTTGGAACCGTTTTTTCTAGAAGAAAACTAACAGGTAACTATTCTTTGATATTATTGGGCATAGGCTTATCCAATACACGTGTTTTGTCCCATGTGAATATTTGCTATATAATTTTTCGGTTGTTAATTTATACATTGCTTTTAAACAATTTTTATAACATGGGTTTTAAGTATTACATATATCATGTAACATGTCCACGGGCGAGTTCACTTTGTAAATATTTTTTGATACAATATTTATTGATTAGTTAAAATGGTTTTCACGTTGTGTAAACAACGAATCTTCGTTCATTTGTTTTTTTACTCTTGACAGTGTGACATATAGATGTCTTTGTTATTGTGAGAATACCGTTTTTATTAAAATCAAACCAACCTTGATATTATCTAACCTTGACTCATCCAACAAACATGTTTGATTCATAAATCAGGTATTTAAATGAAATTTGATATTTTATGGCCTTGACCCAACGGAAGAGTATCAGTTATAATAATTGACATGTTTATATAAACATAAAATCTTTGTTCCTCTATTTTCACAACTTTGACCATCTTTAAGAAATACTCTATTGGTAATGGGTCTGCTACTAAATTTACAAAATCACATTTCATATAGTATAACATAGGCTTACATTATTATAAAATAAAGAAAAAAAAGTATTGGTTGATTAACTTAATCCGTATGAAGAAAATAATACAACAAAACAAATGTAGTTAACTATTGAATTAATTTAATGTACGCCTTACACGCGAGAAATTAATGGCAATACACGACATAAAGCTTGTGAAAAATACTACATATGGGATGCATATTTCTTACCCAAGCCTTTTATGTATAAGCAATGAACCACAAAAGTAAACTAATACATCACTTCATGAATAATAAACAAATAACCTGTTAGTACCATTATGTATACCATTATTACTATTTAACAAAACTTGTTAAATATTTTGTATATTCATAATACACTACTTCATAATTTTTGTAGAGATAAAATAAATTTATCTTTTTACCACTTGCTTCACTACTAAAAAATATGTGTAAAATAGTAAATCTATTCGACTCTCAACAGAATTTCAGTTGAGCGTGCGAAGAAAGTCCAAAATAGATGTCCGTTTGAGTTTGAAAATTATTGAAATACAAATTGGTATACCTTTAGTATGATGCGTAGCATGTCTTCTTCAGTTCTTTGGTAAGTGAATGATGATAGAACATTAGTGTTTATGCCTTAACAAAGGTACAATTCCAACATTAGTTCACACATAGTCGCGAAAAGTTTTCATCCAATAATATAGATGCGTTTAAGCTTGATAGAATCTTGATGGTAGTTGGTGTGAGTAATCTTAAGAACTTTCATACAATTAAAAAAATTTTAATTTATTTTTATGGATAAATCCATCAATCTGTGAATAAATAAGTCAACAAAATCTATATTTCTATACTATTTTATAAAGCATTTAGGACCTTTTTAGGATAGCAAGACTAAAAATCTTTTTACCTACTAAATAAATCAAGTTGAACATTTTTTAACAACCTTTTGTAACAACTTTTCAAAATAATATTTTTTCTTTTAAATTGAAAAATCTTATTATTTATTTATTATTTTTATTATCTAATTTCAATATATTTTTTATTTTTTAATTTGATATCCATTTTGATATATTTTTAATCTTTTTCAATTTTAGTGGGTTTTTAATTGGATTTTTTTTAACTTTACAATGAGTATGAGATTAATATTTGTTAGTCTCAAAATTCGTTATTAGGTATTTGCCACCACGTTGCGCGGGTACCATTCTAGTACTTTATAAAGCATTTAGGACCAACCTAAAATAACAAGGCTGAAAATTCAGACTTTTTTACATACTAAATAAAGCAAGTTGTTGATATTTTCATCAACATTGTGTATTATAACCTTTTTCAAACAACCTTTTGTAACAAACTTTTGTAATAACCTTTTAAAATAATATTTTTTCTTTTAAAATTGAAAAATCTTTTTATTTATTTATTATTTTTATAATCTAATATCACTATATTTTTTAAATTTTTGTGCTTTTTAATTCGATATCTATTTTGATATATTTTTATTAATTTTTAATCTTTTTCAATTTTAGTGGGTTTTTTAATTCGATCTTTTATAACTTTACAATATGTAAGAGATTAATATTTATTAGTCTCAAAATTCGTTATTAGGTATTCGCCGCCGCATTGCGCGGGTATTCTAGTATTCAAAAATAAATTTAAATTGACTCCAAACACAAATAAAGAAATAGTATTAACAAAAACTTAAACAGACTCTCAACTCATTTTGCCATGTTGACCAATTTGTAACCCATTTACAGCTTTAGTGGGTGTTTGGATGTGCTTATTAAGAACAAATTATTCATTTTGAAAACTCCATTTTGAAAAATCATCATTTTAAAAACTCCATTTTAAAAATTAGTGTTTGAATTTGATATTCCAGTTTGAAATCGTAATAATCAAATAATCACTTTTTTGATTGTTTGGCAAATTTGATTATTTGATAATAAACTCCATTTTAAAAGCTTAATTTTCCAAAACTCCATTTTGAAAATGAAATAAGTAGCTCCCCACTAACTTTTTCAAAACTCCATTTTAGAGCTTCTAAACGCAAATAATCACTTATCTCTATTTATTACCCAAACACTTTTTTTTAACTTATCTCCATTTTGTAACTGAGATTTAAAGATAATCTCCTCCTAACCGCACATCCAAACACCCCCTTAATTGTTCCCAAAGATGTTCATTCTTTATAATACGCTGTTTGGTTTATGATGTTTCTACGATGATAGTTTAATCCGAACTTGGATGAAATCCAGAAAAAGAAATTTTGCAGTGCAATGGGTCCACTAAAGCTATCTACTAAAGAAAGGTTATTTGCTTCACAAAACAAAAGATTTCATTACAAATAGTTTTGCACTCTCTTTACTTAAGAAGCGGGCAAATCACACCTGTAAAAGCATCTGCAAGAAAATGTGGCTTTAGTAAAAGAAAATGAAAAATTGAGATGTGAATTAACAACGATGAAGATGTAAATATATGTGATATGAAAAAAGGAAAAGTGGGGACATCCTCTTCTAAGCTAAAATATATAAATAAATCTTCATTCTTCTCATCGGTGTTTAAGAAATTAAGAACAACGAAGTATGTATTTATGCAAACTGTTAGGAGATAGTATTCCCTTACTTTGCTTCTGATAATCTTGTGCGTTCGTATTTACTCTGGGCTCTATATTTTCTTAACGCTGCAAAATAGAGAAAACTGGGCTGCTGATTTGATGAATTTATCACAGAGAACACATTAAACTCAATAGGCATCTTCTTATCTTATCAAAAGAGAGGATCATCACCGGAAGACTTTGGTTTGACATGAGGCTAATTGGACTTACCTACCCATGATCACCACACACAAAAATGTTTTCCCAACTTGTTGCAGCATTGATTCAAATCCCACTATTCGCGGGTATAAAAGCTTGTTGCAACTGAACCCCTGTCACATGATGGATCATAAAGTTCAATAAAACTATAATTTTACTAAGAAATAAACGAACAATGCTATTAAAAGTAGTAAAACTTTGGACATAAATATTATAAAAAGGAAAAACAAAATTAGACTTACATGAGGGATTATTCATTTGTTAGTTTAAAATCGGCCTTTAGTAAACATGCTACGACCAGATTATAACTTCAGGAGCCATCCAATATGGGTAGCTTCATTGACTTGGGCGTTTCTCAAACATTATAACGTATTTAAACTGCAATAGTACATCTAAAAAACAGTTTGAGTGACCGGTATTATAACAACTAATTATCTGTTTCTGATTTTTAATATCACAATCACTCACGAAATTCACATCTAAACAACCCTTAAGCATAAATTTAATACAGCTCTTCTTATTAGGGGGTGCTTGGGGTAAACCGACTCGTCTAGAGACTCACCAAGTCACGTACACATACCAGACTATTAACCGACTATAACAGAATCCACCTAACCTCAAACTCATACGAAAGTTAATCTATTTATCACTTGTACTTCAAATAAAAATGTAAAAACAACTTAAATCATCTAATGCAGCTTTATTTTGATGCAAAGCATCAGCTTCATGTATGGGTTGATAAATATACATGGGAGAGGGGCTGCAGAAGATTGATAAGTATCATGCGGCTACAGTTGTATCTCGTTTGATCTAAAAGAGGAGCTACAAACCAGCTTGTCTGCGCGCATCGTCTCCTAGGACCTGAGAAGGGTCTTTTCTGTAGCATCTCCTTGGACTCAATAAGGGTCTGCTTGCTAAACCCAACTGACCCGAAAACTCTTTGTGCTTTGGTATTGTAAACACGTTAATATTTCAATTTTAAACCTCAAATGTGATGTAGGGGGTTGTATGCTTAGACAACAGATTGTGTGTGACTTTTAAACCCATCTGACTTAAACTTAAAAAGGAAACAAAAATTATACAGGAACAGGTGTACCTGATTATATATGAATGACTGTCGCCAAACGAAGTAATCTAGGTGCAACCTGGTGACTCGGTTTGGATACAATATTGCATCTCTTCCTTTTATTTTCACCACGAACACAATAATATTCAATGTTAATTTGTCGAAATAACAATAAATTAATAACCATTATTCTAAGGACTTTCATTGCAGTGAGACACCTGTCGTCATTGATTCACGTAATTTACAAACACTGCCCCGATGACAGCTGTTTTGTACTTTGTGCGTGCATTGCAGTATTGTCTAATTTTTTCCAATATACAAACCTGTTGGTTTTTAAACTAACGTGTGGGACAGCCTACAGTGGGTTAAAGTTGGTTCATTCAGCGAATAGCTTCATCTTTTAAGTTGATGGTCTTCTGCTGGAGGTTCTATTAGAACCTATGGGGTCCCATATTGTCCTTCTGCTTTTCTATTGTATTCCAATCTCCTTTAAGACACGAAGGGACTTGAGAAACAAAATTCTTACCATTGTTGGGATGAAGATAAACAGGGAGTACCCATATAGGCAGTACAACTGAACCAGGGTTGAAGGTGAAAATGAGTACTTGAGATTTGAGAATTATGTACATACATAGAGGGAAAATAAGAACATAGCCATAGAACACACCAGCAGACCAGGTTACCAGGTTGATATTATAAAACTTCAACAAAAAAATGCTAAAAAAATGCCAGTATTAGCAGTTTCTTAATAAAAAAAATGCTAACATTACCTCACGAAGGGTTCAAATACATAGCTCACCAGAGATCGAGTGAACGTAGATTTGAAACACCCCTATGTGCCATTGCTTATTGTGATAGTAATGTAAGTTTCACTTATAGGAGAATTTGCCTAGTTCATAGGAAAGCCGTCGCCTCCTAGATTAAGTTCCTTTCAAGAGATTGAATAAGAAAAAACGTTTACACTCCGTTACAAATGTAAAATAGATATAACCAAATATATTCAGAATAAAAAGGATTTGAGTAGTACATATGCTGGTATGTGTTAAAACTTGACATTCTTTAACACCAATAGAGACACCTTTATCAGGTAACAGATCCGGGTGGATTCGAACCACCACAAATCTGCTTCTAAGGTCCATGCACTCGTCAGTGTATTCGAATATTATACAGGTAAATATAAATATAAACACAAAAGGAGTCTTTAGAGTTTGTTGAGGATGTCAAAAAATAGATTTATGGTAGAACCACCGCTTGTATACTTTCCTTAAAATCCTGATGTGTTAAACAATCGACAACACACTTTTCTATTGTTTCTAAGACTACTAATAAACAAACAAACAGGAACACTATGGATAAGTATAAGGAAAATAGTACAAAATAAAAAACATAAATAAAAAAATACCTCTAACCACCAAAGGCTACACCCTTAGAATTGCCATAACATCCAGAAGCACCACTCTTCTTGTAACTATTAGAGGACGAAGCTTGTGAACCTCCATAACCTCGGGAACCACCAGAACCTCAAACACCTCTGTAAATCCTTTCATACGTAAATCCTATCATACCACACTCCTTGATCCTCACGTATTACTTTTCGATTTAATAAAATAGAAAAAAGAGGCATGAAGTAAAGGCATACCTGCTATTTTGGTGTTTGGCATAAGTGTAGTTGTGCAGTGGCATGCTAGTTTCAAGTGTAATTTAATAAGGATGGCAGACATATGGCTTGTTTGGCATGTGAGTAATGAAGATGGCATGAAAATAGGCTTGATGTATAGTTTCAAGTGTGCCAAAACTTCGCTCAACATACACTGCTAAATCATGAGCATAGATCTACAATTATTTCCACATATGTGCACACATCTGTGACATCGAATATATGCATCTATAGATGGATATAGTACACACCTCTAACTAAACCGTCCCTATTGAAACCAACCTTCATCTTTCGTAACCAAAAGCTCCCGCCCGAACGCACGTAAGTTTAATGCAAATTTCACAAATGATTGGTAGTCGGTAAATAAATGAAAATATAGAACTTTAGCACTATACCTTTGTCTTCAACAGTTTCATGTTTATCAATCGAACTGTCAGATTCTGGACCGATATTTATGGAAAGATGGTCATCTGACCCCTTCCGTAAAGATCTCGTCTAAGCAGCAGATGGCACCAAAGACGTAGCTCTTTTTCCAACTGATCCCTGTATGAAAATTTGTGATATATATAAATACACTGAATAGGTAAAAAAATCATATTTGCAATAATACATAGTGGATCTTCCACTTATGATATCTCTGATCGTGGAGGCAATGAAGATGATTCAGTGACCCCTCTTTCACCAAAAGACTCATCGCCTCCGAATGATGTAATGACATCCACTGTGTAAGGTTGTCGAAATCAAGAATTCAATTGTCATATACAATAACCATTCAAATAAACCTAATAACTATAATAATCAGATAATCTCAACTTAAGGGGTGTTTGGATTAGCCTATTTTTTGTGTAGGCATATCTCTATAAATTTTTTTGTGGGTATAGCTCCATACTGTGACTGTAGAGTAGACGATTATTGGACGGTCGATCAAACAACAACTAATTAGGGTTTATATCTCTAAGTTGTTTAATAATGTATTGTATTTATATAATATGTTTTTAAATCTCCACTTGATCGTGTTTATAAAATTGATGTTTTGACAGATTAACAAAACAATTCAATAGCTCAGATGGTAGAGGTGTTGATAAGTTAAGTAATAGACGCGAGTTCGAAACTTGCCATGTGCATATTTTTAGAAAATCTCTGAATTTTACCCCAAATAAAGTGCCACGTCATCGTTTATGAGATTATGTCATCGTGCCATGTCATCATTATCCCAGTCGTAGTTAGCCCCATATATAAGTAAAGATATATATATATATATATATATATATATATATATATATATATATATATATATATATAGTTAGGTTAGTGTAGTAGCTTAAAGTTGTTAAAATAAAAAGTTATCTTAACCATTGATTTTATCAATTAACATGTGATTTGTTTAATATTAAACACAAAACAATAAATCTTATACATAAAAATTGGTATAAAAACACTAAAAAATTTGATACGTAGAAATTTATAGTTGATACATATGATACAGAGTTTTACTTCAAAAAATATTATTAGCATAAATAATCATTTATTCGCAAATTCAGTGATACATTATCACATGTTGTATTCAATATAACAAAATAATTGATAAACTATGATACACAACTGATACACGAAAAACTAGTAATATTAAAAATTGTGAACTAGCTACTCGTACACGAACTTAAACTTCCAAAACAACTCGTACACGAACTAAAAAATCATAAACGAACCAAAACTAATGAAAAATGTGATATTTGCCCATTTTCTATTACTTCTCATTTTAACAACTTTAAGCACCTAAACCATTTTATCTAAATTCTCTCTCTCTCTCTCTCTCTCTCTATATATATATATATATATATATATATATATATATATATATATATATATATATATATATATATATATATATATATATATATATATATATATATATATATATATATATATATATATATATATATATATATATATATATATAATATTTGTATAAATTTGGTTTTCGGTTCCAATTATCAAACCTATACCAACTCGAAAACCAAATTTATAGTTCGGTTCGGTTTGGTTATGACTCACAATTCGAATTATATTTTCGATTTGTTTCTGATTTGTGTTTGATTCGGTTAGATTTTCGGTATTCGTGGATCAAAACCAAACAATGAAGACCCATATTATCTAATGTTGAATTTAACTTATATATATCAAATTTATAATAAAAATAAATATAAGTATACTTTTTTGAATTTCGTTCAAAGAAAAATTTATATAAATTACAATAGGCTGACATAACATATCAAGTTACATTCAATTTAGGGCTATTTCAAAAAAAGGACCAAAACCATATGTGCACTCAAAAAATGTCTCCTTTAATTTTTTTTAGCCAATTATCCTATTTGACTTATTCGACCTATTCGACTTATTCGACCTATTCGACTATCACTTGTAGTTGACTCTTGGCATTTGGGTTATGATTAGATAGTACATGTGGGGCCCTACTAGTACATGCAAGTACACATGGTGTAAGTGTACTTGATATTCAACCAGTAGTCAAATCGATTATTCGACATGTACTTTTTATAATAAAAAATTCTTTTTAATAAATTAATACCAAATAGTTATATTATTCGATTTTGACTTAAATATTATTCGACCCGTACTTTTTATTAAATATAAGGGCATTTGTGTCTTTTCTAAACTATAATTTATAAAAAAAAACTTTACTAAAATATCAAGATACTACAGTACTTTCTCTATTTTTTAATTTTAAAAACTGCATATACACTCTTATCCAACATAACCACCAGATACAATCCATTACCCACCCCTCACCCTGCTGCCGACGAAGATATAATTGCCACCAAACATTCTTTTGATATAATAAAGTTTTGTATCCCACTGAGTCGCATGGTCCCTTTATTACTTAGCGATATTTGATCCATCACCCCCTCACCTTGCTGATGACCTTTCCACTGTTGCCGAAAAGCAACCAAACCACCCACTATCGCCGGAAAGTAATCAAACCACCAACCCGACACCTTCAAACCCACCATTTACCCCAATCAAACACAAATATATTAGCCACCACCAAATCATAGTCACAAACAGATATGGGATTTAAAAAAATAGATATAAGATTTATCTATTCACCACCACCCACCTCCGCCTTCAAAACCACCACCCACACCCACCACCTTCTTCACTATGATCTACACGTTACACTACCCTATCAGTCAGATTTAGTGATCTTAAACCTTTACAAAAATTATTTTAATTCTAGGTCTATTAAATCATGTTGAATCTTGATCTGACCATCCAAACTCAATCAAATCTGGAAACCTTCGCCACAAATCATCATTACTGATTTAATAACCCATCAGATTCTTGTATGTTATATGCGAGCTCTGGCAGCAATGGTGGATCGGTTGGTGAAAATGTAGATCTGCGTTTTGTAGAAGATGAGGAGTGTGAGGCTTATAATGTTAGTATTAGTTTATTATAATAATAAGAGTGGAAATGAAAATATACAAAAGGGTGATGGACCTAAGAGTAAATACTCAAGCAAGTGTTTATATACTGGGATTACTTACTGTTTGATAAGAATATATAAATTTCTCTTTAATATATAAAATTAATTTTCTTGATCATGATATTTGTTGAATGTTAATATTTGTTAAAACATTGAAAAAAACTACAGTAAAACAACTTTTGTTAAAAAAACTTGTTAAAACAAAACTAAAACAACTAGTTTTGAAGTTTTTTTAAAGTTTTATTTTTAAAGTATAGTTTATAAAAAACTTGAAAAGACATAAACACCCTTGCATTTATATACATTTATTTCACAAACCACAAGTATTTTGTGAAGTTGGTAAACGACGGGTTAAGTAACGTGGCATGTCGGGGTTGTCGTTCTATATTAGGACATTAAACGCACTTCTCTTTGTTTTAGAAGAAACAAAAATTACAAAACATCTACTTTTAAGATGGAGGAAAATACGTCTTACCGTGTTTGCTAACTTTGTTGAGGCACAAGCACATGATTTGTTCCTATTTCCCGCAAAAGCCATATACATTGAGTAATTCGTGTTATCTCTATTATGTTTGTCTCGTCCCTTTTTACATTCCTTTTTAGAAAAGATAAAAAAATCCTTTTTCTATTAAATATAACTTTATTTTAGTTGCTTCTAAGTTAGTATTTTTTTAAGTGATTTAACTAATTTAAAGTTAGTACTCTTTATACGTAGAATTCAATTTCATTTCGTTTATGTAGAGACACTGTTAGACCACTCTTGTGTCCGCTGATGGTCAAGGATGTTTGTTTCAGCTTATATTTTATAAGTTTTAGAGCATTCACAATGTAAGTTTGGTAAAATACTTTTTGCTATTTGAAAAAGTCATGTAAAAGACTTGATGTATTGCAATAATAGGTCTATCAAAAGCTTTTTAATGAATGACTTGGTATATGTCAGTGTTTGACAAAAAAATTACAAGCTATTCACATTAAATATTAAAAGCCTATTTGATGAAGACTTGGTATAAAAAAGCTTTTGAAAAGCTTTTTGCCATTGAAGAAAGTTTTTAAAAATAACATTTTGTTAAAATGAAATTAATAAAAAGGTAATACTCATAAATGAAAAAAGTTTTAATGTCCAATACATAATTTATGAATAACTTTTCACTATTTTGATAAATTATATAAATGATTTTACCCATTGTAACAAAAGGTTTATAAAAAACTTTTAACAAGAAGACTTTGTATATGAAAAGTTTTTGATAGAATGACTTTTTACATAAATGCTTGTTAATTTTCTTTTCACACACATGCTTAACATATAAATTAATTGCAAAAAAGCTTTTAAAAGACTTTTATGCATTGGAGTCATTTTGCATAATGACTTTTAACAAAATGTAATTTTAAAAATAAAATTTTTTATTAAAGTTTGAGCCATTGGAGATGCTCTTATAATTTTGTGTCTTTACTAAATTTATTATAATATTATAAGTTTATATATATTCATAGGACCCAAAATAAATCATAAAATTAAAGGTTTGATTTTTGACATATATTTCATAAGCTTTGATATTGTGGTTTATTTTGAGATTTATAAGCTTATATAAGTTTTTCATGTCATAATAAACTTGTATAAATTCATAAGCCTTAAATGATCCATAAAATTAGGGATTAATAAATATAATCCAAAATGAAAGTAAAGTAGTCCTCTGATGTAATAACTTTTTAGGGTAATTATGGTTTTCAACCTTTTTTACCGACTAACTATAAGGTTTGAATCTACCGCTATACATACTTAAATCAAGTAAAGTTCTTCATTTTAAGAGGTTGACATGATAACTTCAAATTTGTCCTCATATAACAGATATTAAATTTCAAACTTCACACATTCTAAAATGATAGTCAAAAACCTATTCTTTATAATATTTATAAAGATATCTAATATCTTAGTGTTAGTACAACAATCAGTTGGGGTTGAGTACAAATCTAAATCCTCGTTGATAAGTACTTAGATGTCTTGAGTTGTGGTGGATCTTGTACTATCAAGAGATATGATTGACGATTTCTTACACACGTAAAGTATACCGTTAGTCCTTACCGTGGGGACGGACCCCACGATTTAGACTCCGGAGTGAGAGTAAGTATTCATATCGTTAGAGATATATGTGTGTGTAAAGATGAGTGAGAAAATCATACCTCGTTTGGAGTACTATTTATAAGGAAAGTACTGGCCCTTCCTCGTAGTCGGATAATACCTTTTGGAGTGGGCCTTTGTGGTCCAAAGGTCCATTTGTCTTTAGTTGTCTAATCGCGGCATACAGAGCTGTTTCGGGGAATCTGTCTGTAGTGATCCCGGACATGTCTCAAGTAAAACGTGTCCGGTGTTATCATCACAGATCCGTTCGCGGAGAACTTATCCGTTCAGGGTTTTGCCATAGTGATGGGATTTCATGTACTTGGGTCTGGGCCCAAGGTTTTGGTGTATGGTTTTAGGCCTAATGGGCCGTATCCATGCTATATTCCATAAAGTCCCCCCAGTCCAGTAAATCTTCGAAGTACGGATGGACTGCTAGACTTTTATTGTGACTATCCTCATTTGTGGGCTTTGGTCGGCACTTCTCGCTTTGGTAATCGAGACACGTGGTGCGCTTGTATTTTTGACCTACTTTTACTGATGTGTCATGTGTCAGATACATTGTACCTTTTGTCTCTTTGCGCCTCTCGAGTATCCATATCTTTAACCGTCTATAATGTTAGTGGGTTACACGTGTCATGATCATGTGGATTAACCGTATTTTCCTCTGATTGTATAAATAAGGTTTCACCCTCTTTCACTATTCTTCTTTTCACTTTTTCACCTACTTTTCTGCCATTACTGTATCTCAAGCTTTTCGTCCTTTGATACTCAGGTTTTCATCTATCTTATCTTTTGTCATTTTTATTTTTTGTGAGATGTTTCAATAACCTCGTGTAGATCCGTGTTGAATCAACGTATGTTAGATGCCTTTTGTAAAAAAGTACTTTATTCCTGATGTGTTTGTAAATGCAAATATCGCATTAAAACGATATTTACGTTTTAAACATGCTTAAAGTTTTGTTAACGGCAAAAGATCGAACATATTTTTATGTTTGAATTACAAGTATCATACAGGTTTATTCAAACTTATACAAAAATGTTTTACACATAAACATGCAAATAAAAACATATAAATGATATATGTTAACTTCAAAAAGTCAATGGTTGACTTACAACATCAAATCTTCTAAGTCAAACCAAGTAGATTATGTTGATTGCTTCAAGTTTTGGACAAACATTTATGAGGCAACAAAAATCAGAATAGCCGGACCCCGGCGGACCAAAGGGAAAGGGTCCGACGGGTTCCGTGGCCTCTGGCAGTTTGCCTATAAATAGAACCCTTTGTCCAAGCTTCTAACTCACCCTTTTCCTAACTAATCTCCTCTAAATCTCAATATATATAACTCTCTAACTCACTCTTCTGGATTCTTTTCTTAATTGTGATTTTAGATCATTTGCACATACAAAGATCGGTTACGAGAAATTAAAGCTTTGATCCATCAAGGCTTAACATCGTGTGAATGTGTTAAGTGTCACCTACACAATCACCATTGTTGTACTCATTCAACTATCTAGTTGTGTAAAGTGTGGTTGGTGTTATAACCACGAAGTATAGAAGTTTACAAGGCGGGTTGTGCCTTTGTAAGAAAAATAAGGACATCTTAGCTTAGGTGTCGGTAAAGATTGTAAGCTAAAGTGTGAAGATTTCTCCACCGGTGTAAAGGAGATTCATTTGCTAGTGAAGTAGAACTCTCGAGTAGATACTCAAGGAGTGGAAGTAGGGGCATGATAAAAGAGATCTTGCTAGGCCGAACCACTATAAATACTTATGCATTGTGGTTTGTTTCTTTATTACTTTAAGTCATTTACTTCACTCGTTATACTTGATCTATATATCCTTACAATCACGAAAAAGTCTCTAAATCTTTAAAACTAATCGGTAAAAACTATTCAACCCCCTTCTAGTTTTCTACAATTGGTATCAGAGATACGTACTGAAGAATTTTTAAAGTTGATCGTACTTTAAAAATTCCTTCGATCCATGGATTCTGAAGATTACAAAGAAGGGCAATCTATGCAAAGACCACCACTCTTTGAAACCGATGGTTTTATCTATTGGAAAAACTGATTTGAAACTTACGTGAAATCTAAGGATATAAATCTTTGGTACATAATAATTGAAGGTGATTATGTACCAACGGTGATGAATGTCACTACTAACAAACTTGAGTTAGTTCCACGAGCAAATCAAACCGGTGATCAAAAGAAAATGTTGGTTAAAAATAATTAAGCCAAAATGATGCTTTATGATGCTCTACCTAAAAAGGAGTATGAAAGAATATTTATGTGTCAAACCGCCAAAGAAATTTGGCACTCACTAATAGTCACACATCAAGGAAACTCACAAGTCAAGGATAACAAAATTAATTTACTTGTTCAACAATACGAACAATTTTCTATCCTTGAAGAAGAGTCAATTGACGTAGGATTTGCTCGATTTAACACTATCATAACATCAATCAAGGCACTTGACGAATCTTTCTCCAACAAGAACTTTGTCAGGAAATTTCTAAGGGCTCTTCATCCAAAATGGCGAGCTAAAGTCACGACTATCGAAGAATTTAAAGATTTAGCGAATCTATCGCTTGATGAACTCATCGGAAATCTCAAAGTACACGAAATGGTAATGGAAAAAGATTATGAGATCATCAAAGGTAAAAAGGAAAAACAAAGAACACTAGCCTTGAAAGTCGAGTAGAGACTAGTGATGATGAAGACTCCGATAGCGATGACAAAGAATATACCATGGCTGTAACACCCCAAAATGTGATATGCGGAAGCGGTGAAGCTCGGGGGCTGTTACGTCATTGTATCATAGTTCAAGGTATAAAAGAACGACTCTAAATGAGACGTTTATAAAAATACCTCGTTGAATTTAATAAAAGCATCAAAGTACAAAAGGTCTCAGTTTCAAAAGATAGCGTAGCGGAATATAAAAGTTTTAAACATCAACGAGATAACAGTTCAAAAGCATAAGTAGATAAATGTCTGAAGATAGCTAAGAAATGCATGCGGACTCCAAGTACTTCACACAGCAGATACAAATCATCATCAAATACCTGAGATAAATACTAAATTGGGTCAACATAAAGTTGGTGAGAATATAGGTTTCAAGTAAACATTCATAGTAAATCGATTTCAGATTTCATTTCATGTACACATGCAACTATAGGAGGTATAGTGCCAAGTGTAGGGTAAATTGGGTGTTCACAATATTTGTGATAGCTAAGCTCGTGACATCGAAACTAATGATCCAGTACATACAATAGATTGTATATATAAATTCTGCCCCAATAGAGTAACTAGCCAAGATAACTCCGTTCACACATATGCTATACACTCGTCCGGCGTCAGAATACCCGAGTGGAGGTTGTCAACCCTCAATATATCTATCCATATCATAAGAGCTTACTCTAACAGAGTAATTAACGATTCACGATAGTGGGGACTACGGCTAAAGCAACTTAAGCTATCTCATAAACAGTGTTCACAAAACGTTCACAGAAATCTAGTTTTACTTGCGTCCAGAAGCAAGCATCGAAAGCATTTATCACATCCCAAAACATTAAACATATAAAACAGTTTAATAGGGATCTATAGACTCACCTCAAGCAACGATTCAAACCGCACAAGTATGATCAAATAGTAGCGAGCAACTCTAGCAACAACCTAAATATAATACTATAGTTTAGGCGCTAGCAAATAAGTCACAATAGTTCGTCACGTACGTTACTCATCAATCATATATATATATATATATATATATATATATATATATATATATATATATATATATATATATATATATATATATATATATATATATATATATATATATATATATATATATATATATATATATATATATATATATATATATATATATATATATATATATATATATATATATATATATATATATATATATATATATATATATATATATATATATATATATATATATATATATATATATATATATATATATATATATATATATATATATATATATATATATATATATATATATATATATATATATATATATATATATATATATATATTGTTTTGTAGTTAAAATCGTGACTTGTAGATATCATATCGTTATAAGCATTATAGTATATATATACTTAGACAAAAATATTTATTTTTGACTCGAGAAATTTCGACAGCCTTTCGGCGTAAATTTTAATTTACCCAAATTTATCTTAATAAATTTTCTGACACAATTTCTATAGAAAATTTGGCAGCCTTTCGGCGTCATTTTAAAATTTGCCGTTTTAGTAAGTACCCAAATCTCGTCCTAATATCCCTAATTTCAACACTTCTCAATCACAAATATTTCAACAAGTCATTTTCCCGCAATAGTACCAATTTCCACTTTTAACGCTCAAACTTTTAACAATGAACCAAGTATTCACATTTCGCGCTTATACCCTTTCACAAAACGAGTCCAACATTTACATAACATTTAGTACCCATTTCGATACTTAAAATGACTCGGTTTAACTCGAAAACGTCGTTTCGACCACTTTAAAAATCTAGACAGCAAGCTAATTATAGTCTTTTCACAAAAATTAAGTTTTTCGACAACGAAATTTAAACGACCATATCTTTCTCATTTTTACTCCGTTTTTAGCCCATAATATATCAAAACGAAGGTAATAACTTATATTTTCATAATATCATAGTAAACTAGTGTCAAAACAATTTTTATGACCCTCTATGCCTCTTATAAAAATCGGTCAGAATATATACTTTTCGTAAAAACTCGTTTTCGACCATTTTCAAGCGTACCCACTAGTAGTAACACTATTAGTTCCCTTCAATTATTCATAAACACACTCAAAATACAAGATTTATCTTCAAGTCCATAAATATAAAAATATACATTTTTATATTTTTCAGGTCTTTTAATTAAAACATTTTCATGCATGGATCAAATAGATCCACACATAATTTTCATAGATCTAAAAATTTCATGACCAAAAATAATTTTTATCTTTTTATTTCAAGAAAATAGTTGATGAGTAACATGCATGCATAGATCTTCAAAGATTATGCATGAAAAAGAAAGAGTCGAAAAAGGTTCAAGAAATAACCTTGAGTAATGATTCTACGTAACCACGATAACCCGATCTACGCTCTAATCAACTAAAAATCAACAAAACCCAACTTCTATAAACTTCAACCAAAAACTTCTCAAATCAACAAACCAAGAAAACTCATTCTTCTTTATGCTTGTATAAACCCTAGGATGTATTTGTTTTGTGCTAAATGTTCTTAAAATGGAGCTTCAAGAACTCAACAATGGTGGATTTGGTTTGTGTTTGTGCCGTGTGTTTTTGAGAGAGAAGGAGAGATGTGTGTTTTTTTTAGTGAAATGATTAAGTGAAAATAATGTGAAGTATACTTGTGGTATAAGGTTAAAATATGTAGGATGTGTAAGTTAAGCTAAATATGGCAAAGTGTAAGATTTTGGTTTATCTTCCATGTGGTGGTGTAGGTTGGCCGGTTATGGGGGGGGGGGGGGGGGTCCCACATGGGTAAATAATTCAAATTTTTTACTATGGTAACTAGTTAGAAGGTTTAAGGTAAAAGGTTAATGCTTAGGGACCTTAGCGTACGATCTGGGCTGTTTCCCTATCGACTTTGGATCTTAGCACCCAAAAAGTCTGTCTGTACAAACGATCTAGCTCATGATCTGAAGATTGCAGGTTCGAATCCTGTCCCCGCCTATTTGGATTGAGAGAAGGATCCTTGTCGACTCTAAGATATAGTAGGGTCTTTGTACGTTAGGAGGTAGTAAGTAGAAAGTAGAGCGGATGACAGAAAAAAATGAGGTAGGATGACGGAACGAAAATCTACGTTTTAGGTAAATGTCAAAAAGTATATAGTTAAGTTTAAAATTACGTAAAACTTAAAAATTTGACGAAATATGTTAAATTTATGATTTTTCGACGAAAACTGATATTTTATGATTTATAAAGTATTTTATGCATGCTAACGACGGTTAAACGTAAAAACGACGTAAAATATAAAAACGCGATACGTTAATTAAATATTCACTGAAAATACGATTTATTACTATAAATAGCAAAAATACTAAAATACAGGCATATAAACATATACAAAATTATTTAAATATCCTGTTCATGAAACTACGATCACACTGATAAAAACTAAGCAGTTAAGCACATAATTCACAGATAACGAATAATCTCACGAATTATCGTCAATTCATTGACCGTCT
This sequence comes from Glebionis coronaria, assembly GCA_025667525.1. Lineage (NCBI taxonomy): Eukaryota > Viridiplantae > Streptophyta > Magnoliopsida > Asterales > Asteraceae > Glebionis > Glebionis coronaria. The sequence continues at coordinate 247,546,236 of CM046880.1, read as the reverse complement.
CAGCATTTTGGTCAGATTCACAGAAAGTGTTCAGAATAATGACTGAGCACAGTGTCAAGGCATTACTCGTCATCAAGTAGTTTTTCAGAAAACGCGGGATAACTTCCCGGTTCCAACACAGTTAAATCACATAGTTGACTAAATAAAAGTCAAAGGGTAAAATAGTCATTTTACAAGGTAGAAAAATTACCAGGTGTTACATCATCCCCTTGATAGAGAAGCTTTGTCCTAAAAGCTTAGGAGTGTCACGGGCTCTAGAGTTGTCAAAGAGTTGCGGATATTTCTTGCGAAATTGATCTTCACGCTCCCAAGTGCATTCAGGTCCACGTTTAGAATTCCACCTCACCTTGATGATCGGAATACGACTCTTCTTCAATCCTTTAGCCTCACGGTCCATGATTTCAACAGGTTCTTCAACAAATTGCATCTTGTCGTCGATTCGGAGTTCCTCCAACGGTATAACGAGTGTCTCATCAGAAAGGCACTTCTTCAAGTTCGATACATGAAAAGTGATGTGCACACGGCTCAACACTTACGGTAGTTCGAGACGATAGGCTACGGTTCCAACCTTTGCCAGAATTTTGAAAGGTCCAATATAACGGGGGTTCAGCTTTCCTTGCTTGCCAAAACGTACCACACCTTTCCAAGGCGATACTTTTAGCATCACTTTGTCTCCCACTTGAAATTCGAGAGGCTTACGTCGGACGTCAGCGTAACTCTTTTGACGATCACGGGCTGCTTGAATTCGGCTCTTGATTTGAACAATCTTCTCAGTTGTTTCACGTATGAGTTCAGGGCCAGTGAGTTGACTATCCCCAACCTCACATGCGAGCGACATTTACGACCATACAACGCTTCAAACGGTGCAGCCTTAATACTGGTATGATAACTGTTGTTGTAAGAGAATTCCACTAGAGGCAAATGTCTGTCCCATTGCTTCCCAAAGTCAAGCACACAAGCACACAACATGTCCTCCATTGTTTGAATAGTTCTCTCACTCTGTCCGTCAGTCTGCGGGTGATAAGCAGTACTCATGTCCAATTGCGTACCCAACGCTTTCTGAAGTGATTTCCAGAACTCTGAAGTGAATCTACCGTCTCTATCGGAAATTATCGAGATCGGTATCCCATGTTTTGCGACTACTTCCTTCAGGTAAAGTCTCGTAAGCTTATCCATTGAATCATCTTCCTTCATAGCCAAAAAGAGTGCAGATTTCGTAAGTCGATCCACAATTACCCAAATTGTGTCGTATCCGTTTGTCGTTTTAGGTATCTTAGTTATGAAATCCATGGTTATGTTTTCCCACTTCCACATAGGAATTATAGGTTGAACCAACAATCCAGATGGTTTTTGGTGTTCAGTTTTCACTCTAGCGCAAGTCAGACACTTCCCTACATACGTAGCGATTTCAGCTTTCATATTTGGCCACCAATATAGCTTCTTCATATCCTGATACATTTTGTTAGATCCTGGGTGAATCGAATACTTAGATTTATGCGACTCGTGCATAATCACGTCCCTTAGTCCTCCAAACCGTGGTAACCAACTTCTACCATTCAGACATAGCGTTCCATTAGTGTTAGTCTCCAATTTCTTAGTAACCATTCCTCCTAATTTCTCAGCTTCAACATGTTCAGGCTTAAGGGCTTCGGTTTGTGCTTCACGAATTTGCACAGGTAAGTTCGGATTGATAATCATAGCTAACGATCTAACTCTACGTGTCATCAATTATTCCTTTCTACTTAGCGCATCCGCCACTACATTGGCCTTCCCAGGGTGGTAGCGGATTTCATAGTCTTAATCGCTGAGCAACTCGACCCATCGACGTTGTCTCATGTTGAGTTCCTTCTGGTCAAGAATATGTTGCAAACTCTTATGATCGGTATAGACGACACACTTGGTTCCATACAAGTAGTGTCTTCACAATTTCAAGGCAAATACCACCGCTCCTAGCTCCACGTCGTGCGTAGTGTAGTTTTTCTCATGCGTTTTCAATTGTCGAGACGCGTAGGCGATAACTTTCTTCCTTTTCATCAACACAGATCACAATCCTTTTGCTGATGCGTCACAGTAGACCACAAAGTCTTCCGATCCTTCTGGTAACGATAGAATAGGCGCACTACACAACATCTGTTTCAACTTCTGGAATGCTAATTCCTCTTTATCTACCCATTCGTATTTCACCTTCTTTTGAGTCAACTTTGTCAATGGTTTCACGATCTTCGAGAATCCCTCGATGAACCTTGGGTAATATCCGGCGAGTCCTAAGAATTGGCGAATTTCAGTCGGTGTCGTAGGAGCAGTCCACTCCCTAATTGATTCAATCTTGGCGGGATCAACATGAATCCCCTTGCTATCAATAACGTGACCTAGAAATTGTACTCTTGGCAACCAAAAATCACACTTAGAGAACTTAGCGTACAATTCCTCCTTCTTAAGCAATTCCAATATTATCTTAAGATGTTCCTCATGTTCTTTCTCATTCCTTGAGTAAATCAGTATGTCATCGATGAACACAATGACAAAGTTGTCCAAATACGGTTTACACACCCGGTTCATGAGGTCCATAAACACAGCAGGTGCGTTTGTCAAACCGAATGGCATCACTTGGAATTCATAGTGTCCATACCTAGTCCTGAAAGCAGTCTTTGCAACATCTTCCTCACGGACTCTCAATTGGTGATAACCAGACCTAAGGTCAATCTTCGAGTAAACGCTCGATCCTTGCAACTGATCAAACAGATCATCGATCCTAGGTAACGGGTAACGGTTCTTGATGGTAAGTTTGTTCAACTCACGATAGTTGATACACATCCGAAAACTTCCATCCTTCTTCTTTACAAATAAGACTGTAGCTCCCCAAGGGGAAGAACTCGGTCTTATGAATCCTTTATCGGTCAACTCTTGTAGTTGCGTTGCTAGTTCTTGCATTTCCGACGGTGCTAAACGGTAAGGCGCTCGAGCAACAGGTGCAGCTCCCGGTATTAAATCGATCTGGAATTCAACTTGTCTGGCCGGCGGTAATCCAGGCAAATCTTCAGGAAAGACTTCCGGAAAATCCCGTACGATAGGTACATCTTCCAACCGTTTTTCTTCCGTCTGCTTTTCAGTAACACAGGCTAAAAATATGTGGCAACCTTCTGACAAAAACTTCTGAGCCTTGATACGCGAGATAATGTTCAGTCGTGACTTCCCTTTTCCGTTACTTGTATCCCCTTGTACTTCCAAAACTTCATCGCCAAATGGTAAGCGAACGATCTTTTCATCACATACAATGGTAGCATGATATCTCGTCAACCAATCCATTCCGATAATCACGTCAAAACTCCCTAACTCAACAGGCATAAGGTCTATTACGAAAGGATGACCTAGAAGATTTAAAGTGCATCCGCGAAGTATAGTGTCGGCTTCTATCAACTTTCCATTAGCTAACTCAATAGTGTAATTAGTGTCTAAGGGCGAAGGGGTCACATCAAGTAAGACAAAAAAACAGTTGACACAAAACTCCTATCGGCTCCAGTATCAAATAAAATAGAAGCATAACGACCATTGAGAAGAAACGTACCCGTCACGAAGTCGGGGTTTTGTTGCGCTTCTCCTCCTCTTATCACATAGACCTTTCCACGAGCTTCCCCAGCCTTAGCAATCTTTCCTTAGTCCTTATTCTTTTTCTTTGGGCACTCATTGCTATAGTGTCCCTTTTGCTGACATTCAAAACAAGTGACGTTGGCTTTTGGGTTGGGTGGTGACTTACAGTCTCTAGCAATGTGTCCAGTTTTCTTGCAGTTGTGACACTGTACATTACATTGTCCATTATGGTGACGCTTACATCGGTTGCACAAAGGTAACGTCCCATTGTATACTCCCTTTTCCCCAGTACCAGCAGTGTATGCCTTCACGGTTTCTTGCCTCTTATTCGGATAGTTCCCATGGTTGTTCCTTTGGTTATTCCTCCATTTTCTCTTGTTGTCTGCAGCATTTCCAGCATTTGCTCGAACAACTTGGTCCATCAGACTGTGAGCCATCCTTATAGCATCACTAACTTTTGTCGGTCCAGACGATGTCACATTCCCTTGAACTCTACCAGGTAAACCCCAAATGTAGCGCTCAACCTTCTTTTCTTCATCTGGAACCATTCCAGGACATAGCAAACACAACTCTTGGAACCTCCTAGTGTACGCACCAATGTCATTGTTCTTCACAGTCAGGTTCAACAGTTCAATTTCCATTTTCTAAATTTCATTACGAGGACAGTATTCCTTAGTCAACAACTTCTTAAGTTCCTACCAACTCATTCCATACACCTCCTCGGCTCCAACCGTCTGCACATGGGTGTTCCACCATGTCAACGCTCCAGCAGCTAAAGTACAAGTAGAATTAGTCACTCGGTTTTCAACGGTACATCCACTGACACGGAACACAGATTCCATCTTTTCAACCCAACGAGCTAATCCAACAGCTCCTTCAGTACCATTAAAATTCAAGGGGTCACAACTCCTAAAGTCCTTGTAAGTACACGGCTTAGGCGGTCGATTGTCAACATCGTTCGACGGTGCTTGGTTCACGTTGTTGTTAGCTTGAATGTTTGCCAATGCAGCGGTCACTCGTTGTGTAATTAGTTCTTCCAATTGTTCGTTAGTCATTCCGTTACGTGTGTTCACCATTGTTTCTCTGCGTTAAGACAACAATGCAAATAAGGTTCAAGCACGAATATACAGGTTATATATTTCTTATGCTAAAATAAAATGCAGAATTTAACAATACAACAAACATAGAAAGGATAGTCACTGATCAAAGTCATAAATTTAAATTCCCATTCATAATCAAACTACCAAGTACATAGTCATAAAATAAGAGTTTCGATTACATCTAGTCTACTCCAACCGCAGCTTGATCTCCACTACGAACGGACTCCAATTCACGCCTCAAACCAACAATCGCCTCAAGCGCGGTCTCCAACAAGTCACGGGTATCCCCGTTATCCTCTAACAATCCAAAAACCGCATCCTCAAGTCGACGGTAACGAGCAGCACCTGAATCGCTAGCAAATCCTATCATAACAACACATGACCTAGGTCTAGAGGGCTCTCCAACATGATGAGTAGGTGGTGTAGAAACAGTAGTAGCAGCTCGACTCTCATGAGTAGGCGATGTCTCAGGTGTAGCGTGTGAATCAGATATACGAACCTTCTTCTGTGGGCATGACGAACCAGAACCGGACAAGGCTCAAGATCTAACACCGGATGGTCCAGCTCCATCAGCAGGTGGTACAATATCATCGGAATCAGTATAAACCTTAGCAGGTGCCGTACCCCATAAAGCTTCTTCTTCAAGTTGGATGTCTTCAAGTTGGATGTCTTCCTAATCTGACTCCTCCTACTGGGCTCAACTCTCTCAGGTACAACAGTCAAAGCATCAACCCTACTATCATCATCAGCCTCAGCATCCTCGCTATCACTCCTAGCTACAACCATCCTAACGTCAGTATCACTCTCAACCTCATCATCCATATCCTCATCATCCTCACGATCTACCTCATATCCATCCATATCATCATCACCCTCGTGATCTACCTCAACACCATCCATATCATCCTCATGACCTACCTCATATCCATCCATACCCTCATCACCCTCGTGATCTACCTCAATACGACCCATATCATCCTCATGATCCTCATCATCCTCACTACCACTAACCCACTCGATCAAAGTACGATGCACAACAGGTGTCATCCCATCAACAACGTCAGAAGTATCAACCAACACATCGGGCTCACCCTCGTCATCCTCCTCCAGATCCTCGTCAGGGTCATACTCCGCACCTTCCTCCTCAGGATCAGCCTCCTCAGGAGCCTCCTCTGGGTCATTCTTCGGCTCGACATGACCTGGTATCAACTCAATATCATCTTCCCACTCTTCGTCAGCAGAGTCGGACTAGTAAGTAATAGTGGATGACGACATAACCTACGACAACCAAATGTTAGATATTCGCGCGAATGTTTGTAGGGTATGCATGAAATAATCATGTACAGAAATTAAAGTATGCAAATCAGCGAAATGCATATGTATATAATACATATTACGTATTACATAATATATATTACATATTACTTATAGTGTTATCTTACGTAATACATTACGTAGTACATATATGTATACAGAGTAACAAGTAGCCACATCGGTTATAGTCTAGGCCTAAGATGCAAACCTAGTTCTCTATAACCAAGGCTTTGATTACCAAATCTGTAACACCCCAAAATGTGATATGCGGAAGCGGTGAAGCTCGGGGGCTGTTACGTCATTGTATCATAGTTCATGGTACAAGTGAACGACTCTAAATGAGACGTTTTATAAAAATAGCTCGTTGAATTTAAGAAAAGCATCAAAGTACAAAAGGTCTCAGTTTTAAAAGATAGCGTAGCGGAATATAAAAGTTTTAAACATTAACGAGATAACAGTTCAAAAGCATAAGTAGATAAATGTCCGAAGATAGCCAAGAAATGCATGCGGACTCCAAGTACTTCACACAGCAGATACAAATCATCATCAAATACTTGAGATTAATGCTAAATTGGGTCAACATAAAGTTGGTAAGAATATAGGTTTCAAGTAAAAATTCATAGTAAATCGATTTCAGATTTCATTTCATGTACACATGCAACTATAGGAGGTATAGTGCCAAGTGTAGGGTAAATTGGGTGTTCACAATATTTATGATAGATAAGCTCGTGACATCGAAACTAATGATCCAGTACATACAATAGATTGTATATATAAATTTTGCCCCAATAGAGTACCTAGCCAAGATAACTCCGTTCACACAAATGGTATACACTCGTCCGACGTCAGAATGCCCGAGTGGAGGTTGTCAACCCTCAATAGATCTATCCATATCATAAGAGCTTACTCCAACAGAGTAATTAATGATTCACGATAGTGGGGACTACGGCTAAAGCAACTTAAGCTATCTCATAAACAGTGTTCACAAAACGTTCACAGAAATCTAGTTTTACTTGCGTCCAGAAGCAAGCATCGAAAGCATTTATCACATCCCAAAACATTAAACATATAAAACAGTTTAATAGGGATCTATAGACTCACCTCAAGCAACGATTCAAACCGCACAAGTATGATCAAATAGTAGCGAGCAACTCTAGCAACAACCTAAATATAATACTATAGTTTAGGCGCTAGCAAATAAGTCACAATAGTTCGTCACGTACGTTACTCATCAATCATATATATATATATATATATATATATATATATATATATATATATATATATTGTTTTGTAGTTAAAATCGTGACTTGTAGATATCATATCGTTATAAGCATTATAGTATATATATACTTAGACAAAAATATTTATTTTTGACTCGAGAAATTTCGACAGCCTTTCGGCGTAAATTTTAATTTAACCAAATTTATCTTAATAAATTTTCCAACACAATTTCTATAGAAAATTTGGCAGCCTTTCGGCGTCATTTTAAAATTTGCCGTTTTTGTAAGTACCCAAACTCGTCCTAATATCCCTAATTTCAACACTTCTCAATCACAAATATTTCAACAAGTCATTTTCCCGCAATAGTAGCAATTTCCACTTTTAACACTCAAACTTTTAACAATGAACCAAGTATTCACATTTCGCGCTTATACCCTTTCACAAAACGAGTCCAACATTTATACATAACATTTAGTACCCATTTCGACACTTAAAATGACTCGGTTTAACTCGAAAACCTCGTTTCGACCACTTTAAAAATCTAGACAGCAAGCTAATTATAATCTTTTTCACAAAAATTAAGTTTTCCGACAACGAAATTTAAACGACCATATCTTTCTCATTTTTACTCCGTTTTTAGCCCATAATATATCGAAACAAAGGTAATAACTTATATTTTCATAATATCGTAGTAAACTAGTGTCAAAATAATTTTTACGACCCTCTATGCCTCTTATAAAAATCGGACAGAATATATACTTTTCGTAAAAACTCGTTTTCGACCATTTTCAAGCGTACCCACTAGTAGTAACACTATTAGTTCCCTTTAATTATTCATAAACACACCCAAAATACAAGATTTATCTTCAAGTCCATAAATCTAAAAATATACATTTTTATATTTTTCAGGTCTTTTAATTAAAACATTTTCATGCATGGATCTAATAGATCCACACATAATTTTCATAGATCTAAACTATTTCATGACCAAAAATATTTTTTAACTTTTTATTTCAAGAAAATAGTTGATGAGTAACATGCATGCATAGATCTTCAAAGATTATGCATGAAAAAGAAAGAGTCGAAAAAGGTTCAAGAAATAACCTTGAGTAACGATTCTACGTAACCACGATAACCCGATCTACGCTCTAATCAACTAAAAATCAACAAAACCCAACTTCTATAAACTTCAACCAAAAACTTCTCAAATCAACAAACCAAGAAAACCCATTCTTCTTTATGCTTGTATAAACCCTAGGATGAATTTGTTTTGTGCTAAATGTTCTTAAAATGGAGCTTGAAGAACTCAACAATGGTGGATTTGGTTTGTGTTTGTGCCGTGTGTTTTCGAGAGAGAAGGAGAGATGTGTGTTTTTTTGAGTGAAATGATTAAGTGAAAATAATGTGAAGTATACTTGTGGTATAAGGTTAAAACATGTAGGATGTGTAAGTTAAGCTAAATATGGCAAAGTGTATGATTTTGGTTTATCTTCCATGTGGTGGTGTAGTTTGGCCGGTTATGGGGGGGGGGGGGGGGGGGGTCCCACATGGGTAAATAATTCAATTTTTTTACTATGGTAACTAGTTAGAAGGTTTAAGGTAAAAAGGTTAATTAGTTTTAGGTAAATGTCGAAAAGTATATAGTTAAGTTTAGAATTACGTAAAACTTAAAAATTTGACGAAATATATTAAATTTATGATTTTTTGACGAAAACTGATATTTTGTGATTTATAAAGTATTTTATGCATGCTAACAACGGTTAAACGTAAAAACGACATAAAATACGAAAACGCGATACGTTAATTAAATATTCACAGAAAATACGATTATTACTATAAATAGCAAAAATACTAAAATACAGGCATATAAACATATACAGAAATATTTAAATACGCTGTTCGTGAAAATACGATCACACTGTTAAAAACTAAGCAGTTAAGCACATAATTCACAGATAACGAATAATCTCACGAATTATCGTCAATTCATTAACCGTCTCAGCATTTTGGTCAGATTCACAGAAAGTGTTCAGAATAATGACTGAGCACAGTGTCAAGTCATTACTCGTCATCAAGCAGTTTTTCAGAAAACGCGGGATAACTTCCCGGTTCCAACACAGTTAAATCACATAGTTGACTAAATAAAATTCAAAGGGTAAAATAGTCATTTTACAAGGTAGGCAAATTACCAGGTGTTACAATGGCCGTCCGTGACTTCAAGAAATTATTCAAAAGGAGGGGGAGACTCGTGAGACAACCACTTGATAACAAGAAAGTCTCTCGAAAGCCTTTTGATATCAAGAACCCTAAAGACGAGAAAATATGCTACCAATTCGGTGACCCAAGTCAGTCCAAAAGGAAAGGAAACAACCCAAAAGGCGTTCATAAGTGGCGCATGGAGTGTAAGTGGTGATGAAGGTAATGAGACCAAAAAGGAAGAACTAGCTCTAATGGCATACGAAACAAATGAGGTAAACTCCGACTCTTCTTCACTAGATAATGACACTTTACAAACTGAATTTGATAAAATGTATGAGATGACTCTCAAAATTATAGATAAAAACAAAACTTTAAAAGCAAAAAACGAAAGCTTAGAAAAGGATGTCTGTGATTTGAAAGATAGACTAATAAGACTAGAGAAAGGAAAAATAGCTGAAGACAAATGTGAAACATGTCAAGAGCTAAAAATCGAAATTGAGAAACTTAAAACAAATCAAGAGGCGTTAACCAAACAAAAACTAAAATTTGTAAAATTTATGAAAAACGTAAATTGTATCGAAGAATTGCTCAACTATCAAAGAGATAGTAAAGATAAAACGGGGTTGGGAATTGAAAAGGAAAATACAACCTCTAGCTCAAAAACGACACCACAAAACGAAATTCCTAAAGTTGTTGTCACAGAGATCCCCGGACCCCGTCGGACCCCTCTGTAGAAGGGTCCGACACCCAAAGGGTCCGTGGGTCTGACTGCTGCACAAATACAAAATGTTGATCCCAAACTTAGATCGATTAGCTTTGTGTATACGAGATTAGATCAAGTAATACACGTAGAGAAACCTTTGTATATGCTTATGAATCTAAGTGTTATGCGGAATTTAACACTTAAACAAGAACACATAATGATGTAAACAAACTTTCACTTTGATTATCAATATCAAACTTGCTTACAATGAAAGATGTTTACGAATGAAAACTTATATGAAACTTATATTAAACATTAACCTAAAGGCCTTCTTTTATAGACATAAGAAGCCTTGTACAATAATCTACGTATCAGCTATTCTAGGTAAATATAAATATAGAAAATACATTGTCGTTTCTATCCTTACTAGAAGTATTATAGAATATAATAAACGTGTAGAATATATCTTCCATCAGTGCTTGTCTTCAATGTGTCAACGCTTGACTTTAACTTGTCAACGCTTGAGCTGTCAGCGCTTGTTTTGTTCTTGTCAACGCTTGTTTTGTTCTTGTCAGCGCTCAAGTGATCTGGCCTTAATTTATTCCCAACAATCCTCCCCTAAACTTGATATCCACTCTTATGATCAAGTTTCTGAATAAGCATTAAGGACTAGGAGGAATCTTACAAACCTTCTCATATTGGTAATGAATAAATCTGATCAAATCTTTTGCCACGTCACTTGAATAATCTATTTCCAGCTGAGTGTCCTTCATCTTCTCCAAAATAGCCTTGGATATGAAATACCGAGCATCCACAAGTAGATACTCAGCAAACTTTATAGAACTCAAATGGTATACACCAGCAGCTGAATATAACCTCCATTGAAGACCATTGAGGTCATCTTCAAGATCCTTCCAAATTGCAGGATCCTCATCTTTTGGTCCACACATTCTTTTGAATGTGGTCCAAAGTTTTATTCCATTAGCTGAAGTTGGTGCTTCAGCCTCATACTTGGTCTCCAGCAACCTCCAAAGGTCCACCAAGTCTTCTCTATCACAACTTGCAAACAAAGATATGAGAGTGGTAAAAGTGTGTACCTCCTTGCCAAATCTGCCAATCTTCCAGAACCCACATTCATCTTCTTCATAGCTCACAATTGGGTTCCTGGAATCTAATGGTAACACTTGCACCATATCTGAAGCTTCTAATGGGGAGAGCTTGAGGCTCTTTCTTATAACTGCTTCACTTGGATATAGTAGATCCATATCTTTTGGTAACTCAAATGAAATTCCCTTCTTCACTGGCCTGGGAACCATCATAGCTTTCTTGATTTCCATTTCTTCTGCAAGTTCCTCCTTTCTTCATCTGAAAGAAGTCTGAGAGTGTTTGCTTCCTGCACTCTCACCCAAATGGGATAAGCCCTGTTTTCCAACTCATCAAATGTCAAAGCTTTCAACTTCTGATATGTCCATCCAACTCTATGACATTTGAGCAACATAAAGTAGAGCTCCCTTCTATCCCTTTTCAATTCTGAGAGAATATTGCTTGCCTTGTGTTTCAAAATTACCTGGCAATCCTTCTGAACTCTAAGAAGAAGCTCCAAACCCCATATTTGATCTGAAATGGTCAAGTCTGGATTATCCATGTATCTTTCTTCCCAAGAATTGTACATTTGAACCACCTCTGGCATGTCAAAGTCAACCTGCAATTTCAATTCTCTCAACTTTTCCCTAGCAAACTCATCACCATACTCAAGCCTTTCTGGTTCTATAATCATCACACTTGAGTCTGAGCTAGCTCCATCACTTTCTTCTTCTGAAGTCACAACAAATGGTGACTTTTCCTTTTCATCTTGTTCCAAGATTTGTGCAGCTAATCTTCTATCAAACTCAACTTGAGCTGCATCCTTTGGAACAATCTCTTCTACCATTTTACCCTTACCCTTATCTGATGGTGCAATGGTTGGTAAGGTAGATGGTAATACCTGAGTAGAAACCTCCTTGATGATAGATGATGATTGGGATACATCACCTTCATGTGTAGGTCTGTCAACGCCCAAATTTGTTCTATCAGCGCCCAAAATACTTCTATCAGCGGCCAAATTTTCCTTGTCAACGCTCAAATATCTTCCCTCAGCGCCTTGTGTAACCTCTCTCAACATAGCTGTAAATGATAAATTTAAGTTGGTGGGAGAGACTAAGGACGTATCAAAACCTGTTTGTTTCTTCAAAGTTGTAAGGGCCTCAGCAACATCCATTGATTGACCATCCTGGCTGCCCTTATCACTCAGATTTATTTGATCTTCCTCCCCTTTGGAAGATTCCTCCATACCCCTTCTAGCACGATCACATTCCCAAACAACAATACTCTCCCTCAATTGCTTGAGTTCAAGGCCTTGTGTGTTGACTACTTGTACTAAGTCTGCATTTTGCTTTTGCAAGCTAATGCAGACTGCCGTCAATTCCATAAGAGTCATTGGTTCCAGTCTGCCCTCTTCTGAAATGGGGATTTGACCTCCCAAGTCAGATTCATTGGGCAAGGATGAGGACTTAATTATGGTGGGACTGCCTTGGCCAGCATCTAAGCCAGAACCAATAGTCCCAGCCTCATCCAGGGCACCAGCCACACTTGTGGTGGTGGTTCTCTCTGCTTCATGGCTAGGACCACCAGAGGAGAACACTCCAGTAGTCCTTTGGCGTTTCATCAACCTATATTCAGGGGGTGTGGAAGATGGTGTGGAAGAATGGGTAGATGTGGGTTGATTAAGGGGTGTTTGAGATTGGGAAGGTTGTGTGTCAGCGTTAGAAATAGGCACATCAACGCCAACATTGAGTGTGTCAGCGTTGAAGGATTCTGAGTCAATTTTCATTTGTTCAGGTGAAGGTAAAGGTTCAGGAATTGGTTCAAGTTGTGGTTGAGGGTCAATTTGAGGTTGGGGGTCTGGTTGGGGTTGTGCTGCTGCAATAACAGCAAGCATGGCTTGGGTTAAAGGTAGGTCTCTATGGGGTGGTGAGTCCATCTTCATAAAAATAGCTTTCTTTTGCTCAGGGATCTTATAAAAATCATTGTGATCCCTTGAGCAGTAACCTTGATCATCAAAAACCATTTGTAGAAAACAGGGATAAGCTAAAGTCATTTTTGTCCCCTTGTTTTTACACATCCCCTCAAAAATCATTTTAGAATAGTTATATTTTTGCCCTGTTGCAATGCACACAATAGCACTGGCAATGGATCTATTGATCTCATTGTGTGCAGTACATTTGGGACTCAAACATTGAAGGAGGACATGTATGAGGTACTTCCAGGCTGGGGGAAATTCCTGCTTATGATACTTATTTAGAGTACCTTCATCAGGAAAAGGATATCCCAAAGCCCTAAGCCCTTGTTCTATTTCATTTATGGGAAGGGTGGCTATACCATCAGCATCATCAAGATGCAAGGCTTGGCGTACCAAGGCCTCAGTAACCACCCAAGATCTCCCATGAACAATAGAAGTCAATGTGGTCACTCCATTAACTGTTGAGGAACTGACAGTGTTCCAAAACTGCTTAATGTGTGTGACTGGAATGAGTGGTGCATGAGAAAGAGCATACCTTAATGGGGATGCGTTCAAATACGCCACCATTTGTGTGTATTGGGGAAACAGAGCATCATCAGCTTCAAGATAAGCAATCATGTTGTGTTGTGATCTGAACCCCAATTCCAATTCTGTTGGTTTAAACTTTGGTGCCATTGATGAAAGCTGTTAATTTTAAGTGAAGAAGATGAAGTTGATAAGAGAAAATTGTTAGACAAGAATTATAGATACCCTGTTTAAAATAGGAGCCAAATTTATAGGAGAAAAAGAATGCATGTGATTGGCCCAAAAATAGGCAAAGATTTTCAAAAATCAATCATGAAAATATTGAAAAAGTTATAAGTTATCTCATGCATTAAATGAAAGTAACAACTCCTAAAATTACGGCTTGAAAATATGTCAAAAAGTAACAACTGGGTAGGTCCCATTGAGTGTCAACGGTCAAAAATAACCTATCAACGCCCAACGGCTATAATCTTGTCAACGTTTGCCTATAGCCATGTCAGCGTCCAATTTGGTCACAACAACGCTTGGAAAATTCTTGTCAGCGTCCAAAAATAAAAATATTTTAAAAAGTGAAAAATGACCTTAACAAGTAATTTATCCTAGAGAAGATAACCAAAAGCTGATAATTATTATAGGGCGGCAAGCACTGTCCAGTTATGCACACTTGCATAAGCAAGATAGACATAACAGTCCTCTAGTGTCCCTTGCTAACCAAAACTCTTAACAACCAAGTTACCTTATAAAATCCTTGTTACTCCCAGGTAAATCCCATATCAAAATCATTCTCAAGTCTCCCAACAGACCACAACCAATTCTAGGCCAAAAATGTCTTGGCAGCATGCACAGTATATCAACTTTGCATGCTACAGTGCCTCATGATTTAGTAGAAACTAACTCATACTCACCTGTGGACACAATCTAGAATTGTGATAAGAGTATCATATGGATACCCAAACATCCTAAAGGTTCCTAAAACCTCCCCTTAAACTATGATACAAAAGTTTGCTAAAATCATGCATGAACATAAAAAATTTATGTCAAGATAGGAATGAAACATTCCAACCATCATCCATAAATAAAAACTTGTCCAAATGCGTCTCCATTGATCCATAAGCAACTCTGTATCCAATGGTATACTGCTAACACCATCTGCACATTTAGATTGAAAACCACAAAACTAATACTGTTGCTGACAACGCCCCGATAACACATGACAACGTTAAGGAAAGCTTTGTCAGTGTTAGACAATTATATTGCTGACAACGTTACAAAAACACTTATCAGTGTTCAAGTAACCTTTGTCAGTGTTAGAAAAATAAAGTGGAAAATCTAAATCATCAAAAAGACCAATAATAATGCATCATCCTGTACATACTTTTACAAAAAGACTCTAAAACACATATTATGTGAGATTGACCATCCCAATACTTGTTACCATGTATTGAAACCTCCCAGCATCAAAAGGTTTAGTTAATAAATCTGACACATTTTCCTCAGTGTCAACCCTATCTGGTTGTATTAAACCCTTTTCAAAGCAATCTCTTATAAAATGGTGTCTAATTTCTATGTGTTTAGTTTTAGAATGATGTACAGGATTCTTAATGATGCATAAAGTACTATTATTGTCAACAAATATCTTAGTATGCATGAAATTATACCCATAGTCCAACAGCTGGTTCTGAATCCACAACACTTGGCCACAGCATGCAGCTGCAGCCACATACTTTGCTTCAGTTGTAGAATTAGCCACCACTGTTTGTTTCTTGCATTGCCAAGATATCAACCTACTCCCAAGAAACTGACATCCACCAGTTGTGGATTTCCTATCAAATTTATCATCTCCATAATCACTATCTGAATATGCAATCAGCTCCAATGGTGAATCCTTTGGGTACCACAAACCAAGACTAGGATAGCATCTTAGGTACCTAAAGATCCTCTTCACAGCATAAAGGTGACATTCTTTGGGAGTCACTTGATGGCGTGCACAAGCACACACACAAACATAATGTCAGGTCTGGAGGCAGTAAGATACATCAAGGATCCAATCATGGATCTATAGTACCTGACATCAACATCTTTCCCATCTCCAATCTTCCCCCAAGGGTGTTCTCTATCCATAGGAGTAGTAGCCCTCTTTTCATGTGGAGAAAAGCCAAACTTCTTTAAGATTTCAGCCACATATTTGTCCTGGGAGATGAAGATACCATCCTCTTTCTGCTGAACTTGTAAACCAAGAAAGAAGTTCATCTCCCCCATAGCACTCATCTTGAATTTGTCTGTCATAAGCTTGGAGAAATCCTCACTCATCTTTGGATCAGTAGACCCAAAAATGATATCATCAACATAGACCTGCACAAGCAACACATCCTTGCCTTTCTTCTTGGTAAACAGTGTCTGATCTATGGTGCCCCTCTTGAATCCATTGTCCACCAAATAGGTAGAAAAAGTACCATACCATGCTCTAGGGGCTTGATGAAGGCCATACATAGCCTTTTTGACTCTATACACTTTATCTGGATGCTCTGGATCCTCAAAACCAGGAGGTTGCATTACATATACTTCCTCAACAATAGTGCCATAGAGAAAGGCACTCGTGACTGATACAAGGCTTTTACTTGGTTGAAAAGTTCGTTTTCTCGGAATCCTATCGAATTGATCTCGGTTTAAAGTGGAGTGATTTGTTCTTGGTGACAAAAAGGGGTTTTGGTTTTCTATTCTATTGAAAAGATAAATAAATGCAATAAATAAGGATTAGAATAGAAACAGTAAATGCATTAATCACAAAATTAGAATTAAAGTTAAACAGTCAAATAATGAGACTACTAAAAGATCCTTACTGAAAATACTCCATTCGGATTGTTTGGCTATGCGGAATACTGGTGCTTACTCGGAATAATGGACAATTCGGAATGTGGAGATCTATGCGGAAAAACTGACCTATGCGGAATAAATGCTCTATTCGGAAAATTCAGGCTATTCGGAAAAAGTATGCTATTCGGAAAGAAAGGACCTATTCGGAATAAATGTCTATGCGGAAAAAGGATCCTATTCGGAAAAGTTGGGCTATTCGGAATAAAGTTCAATTCGGAAAAAAATGGCCTATGCGGAAAAGATGTTTTATTCGGAAAAACAGCTCTAATCGGAATGTCAAAACATTCCGAGTAAGGAAGAATCTAAACAGGCAATTCGGAATAACTGAAAGATTCCGAATTAAGGAAAGTACAAGAGCTCTATTCAGAAAGAATGGTCTATTCGGAATATATCTGGGAACGAAGAACAGACACAGTAGCACAAGAACAGGGAAAACGGGTTTTAATCAAAATCGATCCAAATACTCAAAAAGGTTTTACCAAATCAACCAATAATCCTTTAAATACTATAAGTAACAAATCCCACCAATAAAAACACTAAATCAACAACTTTTAAAAGATCAAAATCAATCACACAAGAACTTAAGAACTTGCAATAAAAAATGGAGATGAACAAGATGAATGAAAAGATGGAATTGAAAGATTAATGTAAAGGTAACAAGAGTAATGATTAAAACTTACAAGATTCAAGGAAAAATGAAAAATCACCAAACACCCTAATGGTGTTGGTGATGAAACGAACCTAAGAAACTGGGAAAAAGAAAAATGAAAGCTAGCTCCCTCAAATGTGAAGGAAGAAACTATATATAGTCCTAGTGGTTGGTTGGTGAGTGGGCTTTCTCCCTTTCTTCTTGTCTTCTCGTCTTTTCAGAAAAGTTGACGTTTTCGATTCTGATTCGGGATTTGTCGTCGATTAAATTCAACTCGTCTTTTAATTTCTTCGTTAAATAGACTTGAGTTTCCTTGACATATGTAAATCTTCCATCTTTGGTCCTTTTCTTCGATAAATCTTCAAATAGGCCCATTGACTTCAAATCTTTTGCATCTCTTGGACAATAGGCTTCGTCTTGAGTCTTTTTCTTCAGTAAAACCCGTGCAATCCCATGTTTTCTTTAATATTCATCCGGTTAACTCTGAAAACACAATAAACACAAAAACCACGCATAATTCCAAACAAATGATATTAAATACGTGTTTTGGTCTTGTTTTAGCCAGAATTAAGTGGTAAAAGGATGGGTGTTTACACACCTATCAAATCCCATACACTTAACCATTGCCATGCCCTCATGCAATGCTTAGTGATAAAGCAAATTTACACTTTTCTCATAATCAATCAACCTTGGCCTTATTAACATACTACTAAACAAAGATTAAAGTACTAAGAGAAATTAAAACTTTAAAGTAAACAAAAGGATAGAAAACCATTTTCACTTGAAAATAGCTACATGGAAATAACTTTCAAAGAGATCAAGGACTTACATTAGGGCTTTGGTGCTGCGCAGATTTATCACCCTCAAGTTTCACGTTCCCCAAACTAAGCTTAAAAACGAGATCATTGTTATTATAAGTTAGTAAATCAAACACTTACACACATGGCTTAATTAAATGCTTAAACTCCCTTATTCCTAGTTGTATCTCTTATATTTTATTTTTGTCTTAGAATGATCATGAAGATGCATTTTTGGACTTATTTCGATAATTTATTTAGGCTGAAAGCAAAGTAGGACGATTTGATCAATAGTTAGCTAAAGGACAAAATCTCTTAAAACTGCTTCTCGGGATATCAAAAAGTTCATATCTTGGCATAACTCGGTTCACGATTTGAGACCTTTCTCGGGCCGATATTTGGCATGTACTTCATACTTCATATCTTTGAGAGACGTTCTTGAGATAATGGTCTTCTCATCATAATAGAGTTTCTTCTCTTGGAGACTTTTGAGGGGTACTCCAACTTTGTTGACCACGACTTCATGATTATTTCTTCAATCTCTAATTGGGATTTTGAGATACAACGATCCGCCTCCTTTTCGGACTTGGATCTATTTATCCTCATACCTTGTTAGGGTCTTTTCGGATAAACTTCTCCATGATCTTTATGGGAGTTGATTGCTTTTCGTCGTGAGTCTTGATCCTTCATATTGACTTTGGGAATAATGCTTTTTACATCACTTTGGATCTTCAGCAATAAAATGGAATCCTCATGCCTTGTTAGGGCCTTTTCGGACTCGCCAATATTCGCGCCCCGCTTCATAAGTTATGCCTTGGCTATGAACTCTTATCATTACCGAGCAACTTTTAAACGATCTTGGGCTAGAAGCTAAGTAACTTTTCAAATCGTACGACCTTACTTATTGCAGATAAATTATTAGCAAGTGATGGGAGAATAGGCAAATAATTACACCAAGTGAGCTTGCGCAAGAATACCGACTTATAATTGACTCTATCATTTCTGGTCCTCCACAATTTAAAATCTCAAGTAATGAGACTCGTGGACACTTAGCCTAATAAACCAATTAAGGTCTACATGGTTAAGGATACTAGCTAGAATAAACTTGGATAAGTCTATTCGGGTTGAGTCAAAATAAACGTAACGGGCCTAATATGTCAAAGACTTCTAAACTAGCTACACCACTTATTAATATTTTTGACTTTATTGCGGGATATATACATATGAATGCAACGATAAAAATTTTAAAAATTACGACTAAATGGCCAAAGTTAATAAAAAATTTGAAAAATGTTGAAAAATAGGATTTTCTGCTTAAATGAAGGCATTTTCATGGAAAAAGTCCACTTAAAACTTCGATAGAAGTCCCCCTACACTTAAGATAAACATTGTCCTCAATGTTTAAGCATGTGGGAAAAGTCTCCCCTACACTTATGACATTGTGCACGTTGGTTAACTCAAGTTAAGGAAGAGACGACTAAAGTGATCAATTTCAAATGTGAGTATGAAGAAAATTGAATCACGATAGTTGAGAGATAGAACCGGATTGCTGATAACACGGGAGCACGGTTCTTCAAAGATTCCAAGAGTGCACTTATCCCTGTAATCACATCACCACACAAAGACAAACACGTATAGAAGTCCCCCTACACTTAGGAGGTTAAAACATAAAGGATAGATACTCGGGCTGACTCCCGAGGAGCGCTTGTTTTTGATAACCGAGTCACGAGCCTGACTCGACCCAAAATTAGTTCATGGGGAACGTGGTGAGGGATGGAATCACCTCCTGAGAGGTGTCCTCACCAAAGTACAACTTCACTCGTTGGCCATTCACCTTAAAATTAGGTCCATTAGGTTGAGCGAGCTCGAGAGTACCATATGGAAAAATTTGGGCAATGGTGAATGGGCCGGACCAACGAGATTTAAGCTTACCCGAAAAGATTTTCAACCGAGAGTTAAAAAGTGAGACTTTGTCTCCAACATGGAACTCTCGGTTTTTGATCTTGGAGTCGTGAATGAGCTTAGTTCTTTCCTTGTAGATCAAAGAATTTTCATAAGCCTCATTCCGAAGTTCATTCAGCTCATTGAGTTGGATCTTGCGTAGGTCACCGGCTTTGTTTATATCAAAATTAGCCCACTTCAAGGCCCAATAAGCCTTGTGATCCAACTCAATGGGGAGGTGGCACGCTTTCCCGTACACAAGACGATAAGGCGTACAACCGATCGGGGTCTTGTAAGCAGTACGGAAAGCCCACAAAGCATCATCAAGTTTATCAGCCCATGAGGCACGATGCTCTCCCACGGTTCGTTCCAGAATTCGCTTAAGTCCTCGGTTGGATATTTCAGCCTGGCCATTAGTTTGTGGGTGGTAGGCTGTGGAAAGACGATGATTTACACCGTACTTAGCCATGACTCGAGCAAATTGGTCATTGCAGAAATGAGTCCCACGATCACTAATAATGGCGAGAGGCACACCGAATCTAGCAAAAAGAGCTTTCAAAAAGTTAAAAACCACCCTTGCGTCATTAGTAGGTAAAGCTTTGGCTTCAACCCATTTGGAGACGTAGTCAACGGCTACAAGGATGTATTTGTTTCCTTTAGAAGAAGGGAATGGCCCCATAAAGTCGATACCCCAAACATCAAAGATTTCACACTCTTGAATGAAATGCTGAGGCATCTCGTCTTTATGTGTGATCTTGCCTTTTTTCTGGCAAACATCACATCTTTTAACCATATCGTGAGCGTCACGATATATGGAGGGCCAATAAAATCCCGAATCAAACACTTTTTTGGCGGTGTAGTTGGGACCAAAGTGACCACCGGTGGGTCCTTTGTGGCAAGCATCGAGGATTTCCGAAGCTGCCGGTCCTTCAACACATCAGCGGATAATCAGGTCGGCACATTGTTTGAATAGGTAAGGGTCGTCCCAAAAGTAAGTCTTAATGTCGGTGAAGAACTTCTTCTTTTGTTGAGACGTCAACCCTTCCTTAAGAATTCCACCCGCCAAGTAGTTTGCAAAGTCCGCAAACCACGGGGTTTCATTCGACTTCGAGTTTATAGACATTAAGGTCTCCAAGGGAAAAGAATCATTGATTTCTTTGTTCGGATGATCCCCTTGGTAAGGATCCTCAAGTCTGCTAAGATGGTCCGCGGCTACGTTTTCTGCTCCTTTTTTATCGTGAATTTCGATTTTAAATTCCTGGAGTAGCAAAACCCAGCGAAGAAGTCTTGGTTTGGAATCTTGCTTTGTCAACAAGTACTTCAACGCGGAATGATCGGTATACACGATTGTGGTGGAAAGGACAAGATAGGGGCGAAATTTTTCAAAGGCATAGACAACAGCTAAAAGCTCTTTTTCTGTTGTCGTATAATGCAATTGTGCCCCCGTCATTGTCTTGCTAGCGTAATGGATTGGTTGGAAGTGTTTGTTCACTCTTTGTCCCAGAACCGCTCCAATAGCAAAATCACTAGCATCGCACATCAACTCAAAGGGAAGCTCCCAATTGGGGGTAACCAAGACGGGTGCCTTAGTTAGCTTATCCTTAAGCGAGTTGAAGGCTTCAAGACACTCTTTGGAAAAGATAAAAGGAGTATCTTTTTCCAAGAGGTGGGTCATCGGGCGGGCGATTTGAGAAAAATCTTTGATGAATCGACGGTAGAAGCCCGCATGACCCAGGAAACTTCTCACACCCTTCACGGTTGAAGGTGGAGGCAACTTAGCGATAACATCGACTTTAGCACGGTCTACTTCAAGACCGGCTTTCGAGATCTTATGTCCAAGCACGATGCCTTCTTTTACCATAAAATGGCATTTTTCCCAATTCAGAACTAGGCGAGTGTC
This sequence comes from Glebionis coronaria, assembly GCA_025667525.1. Taxonomy (NCBI): domain Eukaryota; kingdom Viridiplantae; phylum Streptophyta; class Magnoliopsida; order Asterales; family Asteraceae; genus Glebionis; species Glebionis coronaria. The sequence goes on along the minus strand of CM046880.1, from coordinate 247,524,364 downwards.
TTCGCACCGCTTGAGCATACGTTCCAAATTGGCAAGGCAGGAAGAGAATGAATCCCCGAAGACCAAGAAATCATCCATGAAACCTTCCATGGTTTGTTCAACCATGTCATGGAAGATAGCTAACATGCACCTTTGGAAAGTCCCGGGGGCATTGCATAAGCCAAAAGGCATTCTTTTATAAGCAAATGTGCCATAGGGACACGTGAATGTAGTCTTCTCTTGATCTTGGGGATTGATGGTTATTTGAAAATAACCCGAGAAACCATCAAGAAAGCAGTAATATTCATTACCCGCTAATCGTTCAAGCATTTGGTCCATAAAAGGTAGAGGGAAATGATCCTTTCTCGTGGCATCATTGAGTTTGCGGTAGTCTATACAAACTCTCCACCCAGTAACGAGACGAGTGGGAATCAACTCGTTGTATTCGTTGGGAACAACGGTTATTCCGCCCTTCTTAGGCACACAATGGATTGGACTAACCCATGGTGAATCCGAAATAGGGTAAATCATACCCCCATCAAGAAGTTTGATAACCTCTGTTTTGATGACTTCATGAATTTTTGGATTCACCCTTCGTTGGCTTTGAATAGTGGGCTTAAAGTCGTCTTCCATGAGAATTTTGTGTGTGCAAAAGTGAGGATCAATTCCACGAATGTCTGAAATCTTCCAAGCAATAGCCTTCTTGTGATCTTTCAACACGGCGATAAGTCGGGCTTTTTCTTCTTCTTTTAGGTCCTTAGCAATGATGACTGGCGACTTCTTCTCTTTTTCAAGGAATACATACTCAAGATGTGGCGGCAACTCCTTAAGTTCTAAATCCGAAGGATTTTCGACGGGAGGCGTATTCGAAGTCGGAGTATCGATAGCAATGACCGTGGGAGATGGAGGAGAAGGATTGTCTTCGTTAAGAAGGCTTTCAAAGAAATGCATGTCTTCGTCCCCATCGGTAGGAGAATCATCAGTGGTTAAAGTCACATCTCCCATGGTATCTTCAAGATTGTTCCAAAATAAATCACTATCTCCAAATAGAGACAACGATGAATCAATGGAGGACACGGTCTCAACATTGGGAAGAGAGGTGGGAATACTTTTGCAAGCATCATTAAAGTGTTCTTCACATTCCTCATCAAGAACGTCAATACAATTAACACTCTCATATGAATAAGGCTGTTTAGACAACTTTCCCATGTTGAAGACTACTTTATCGTCACCCACTCTCATGATAAGCTCACCGGCTTCAACATCAATGCGAGTGCGACCGGTCCTAAGGAATGGACGACCAACAATCAGTGGTATACGGGGTCCATCTCGTAGTCGACGACAACAAAATCAACAGGAAAGGTGAATTTGTCGACTCCTACAATGACATCTTCGGCTATCCCCACTGGATAAGCAACCGTACGGTTAGCTAATTCCAAAGTCATTTTGGTGGGGACTAGCTCTGGGAGAGATAATTGCTTCCAAACACTTAGAGGCATTAGATTAATACTGGCACCTAGATCGGCTAGGGCCATGCAATTCTCTACTCCTGGGAAATTGCAAGGGATAAGAAAACGACCTGGATCACCAAGCTTGATTGGCAATTTCCTTAAGAGCACTGCAGAGCAATTCTCATTAAGTTGGGTGTTGGCAATATCGAGGAGCTTTTCCTTGTCGCTCAGAAGATCTTTAAACATTTTTGCATATTTAGGCATGTGAGCGAGAGCCTCAGCGAAGGAGATATTGAAATTTAATTGTTTGAACATTTTAAGGAAGTTCGAAACCTGAATATCATCCTTGCTCTTTTGCTTCTCTTTCCTCAACCTAGATGGATAAGGTATATTGGAAGAAGAGGAAGGCTTTGGGAGAATAGGATCACTCACAACCACGGGTGGAGGAGGGGTAGAAGGAATAGGTGGAGAAATTGGGGAAGGAGAAGGATGAGGAATAGGAGCAGGTGACTCATTCTTCTTAGTCACAACCACCGGTGGAGGTATAGGAAGCTCGGGTTCCTTGGTACCTTTGCCACTTCGAGTGGTGATTGCTTTCATCTCCCCTCTTGGATTCGCAATCGGAAGAGTACCCGAAGAAGAGGGTTGATTACCTTGGAAGAAACTAGCCATCATGTTCCTCAGATCATTAGTTTGGCTATCCAACGTGTTTCTCATGTCGGCTCTCAAATCGTTCCCTTGCTTGACCAAGTCCGCTCTCAGGTTGAGCACTTCTTTCTGAAGATTTCCCACTATCACATCGTTAGTCCTCATATAAGTTTCCACTTCTTGGTGAAGAGCGGTGGGTTGGTTGGTAGAAGCATTGTATGCGGGTGGTTGATAAGCAGGTTGTTGGTAAACTTGGTTGTTACGTTGAGGTGGTTGCTGCTGCTTGTGAGGAGGGATGTATGGTTGTCGAGTTTGTTGTTGTTGTTGAGGAGGGCGGTTTAGGTTTGGTTGTTGGTTTGGGTTGTTTGGAGGAAAACCAGGTGGTGAAAGATAGTTGTTGCTACGGTAGCTAAGCAAATTACGGTCACCTTGAGGTCTAGCCTGATAAGCAGGTGGAGGATAGGTGCCATATGCCGCATTCACAATCTCAGCAGGGTAGTCTTGGGTGGCGGTACAAGTTGTGTAAGAGTGAGGACCACCGCTTATCTCACAAGGTTGGCAGACAGCGTTCACTTGAGCGTTTTTGGCGTTGTTGCTGTTGTTGTTGCTGACGGTGTGGGTGACAAGCGATTCAAGAAGCACAGTGATTTTGTCTAATCGCTTGTCGCTGTCACTAGTGCTAGCACTAGCGACATTGGTCCGAACACTCTTGGTTTGCACACGAGATTTATTCTCAATGATGTCCCAAGCAGCATTGGAAGTCTTAGCCAATAGATTACCCCCCGAGGCACTGTTCAGTGAATCTTGGTCACTCATGCTTAAACCATTGTAAAAAGTATTAATTTGATGTACTTTGGTAAAACCATGTTGTGGGCATTTTCTTAAAAGATCTTTAAAACGATCCCAAGATTCACTGAACGACTCATCGTACTTTTGTTCAAAATTTATAATTTCATTCCGCAAAGCGGTAGTACGAGAGGGTGGGAAAAAGTAATTGATGAACTTTGTTTCCAAATCCGTCCACGAGAGGATACTCTGTGGCGGTTCCTTAGCAAGCCAATGCCGGGCTTGTCCCTCTAAAGAAAAGGGAAAAAGTTGTAACCTGATAACTTCTTGTGGAACTCCATTGAACTTGACCGTGTTGGTGAGTTGTAAGAATCTCTTGATGTGGTCATGTGGGTCATTAATGGTACGTCCCAAGAATGGTTGAGCGGAGACCATCTGGATAAAGCCTGACTTGAGCTCGAAATTGTTGGCGGCAATTGGTGGTATAACAATTGGGTCCGTGTTGCCATCGACATGAGCTTGCAGCAGTTCAATCATCGGGCGATTATCCGGAAGGGGCTCATTGTTGTTGTTATTGTTCATGTTGTTGAAAGGCGGATTGTTGTTGTTATTATTGTTTGGAGGTGGAACACCGGCCATGTCTAAGTGATCGAGAGGCTCGGGCTCTTGATATGAGGTGGATCGAGTGCGCATACACCTGCAAAAGAACGAACAAAGAAAAACAAAGCAAAAATATTTTTGGTTTTTATGTTTTTAAATTTTTTTGTATTTTTGAAAATTTTATATTTTTTAGGATTTTTTGAAAATTTGTGATGAAAATGTAACGTTCACGAGGAACGGATCCCAAAATCCAAGTTCTCACAAAAAAACTTTTGATCTTAACGAGAAGAGCCGGCAGCGGCGCCATTTGATACAAGGCTTTTACTTGGTTGAAAAGTTCGTTTTCTCGAAATCCTCTCGAATTGATCTCGGTTTAAAGTGGAGTGATTTGTTCTTGGTGACAAAAAGGGGTTTTGTTTTTCTATTCTATTGAAAAGATAAATAAATGCAATAAATAAGGATTAGAATAGAAACAGTAAATGCATTAATCACAAAATTAGAATTAAAGTTAAACAGTCAAATAATGAGACTACTAAAAGATCCTTACTGAAAATACTCCATTCGGAATGTTTGGCTATGCGGAATACTGGTGCTTACTCGGAATAATGGACAATTCGGAATGTGGAGATCTATGCGGAAAAACTGACCTATGCGGAATAAATGCTCTATTCGGAAAATTCAGGCTATTCGGAAAAAGTATGCTATTCGGAAAGAAAGGACCTATTCGGAATAAATGTCTATGCGGAAAAAGGATCCTATTCGGAAAAGTTGGGCTATTCGGAATAAAGTTCAATTCGGAAAAAAATGGCCTATGCGGAAAAGATGTTTTATTCGGAAAAACAGCTCTAATCGGAATGTCAAAACATTCCGAGTAAGGAAGAATCTAAACAGGCAATTCGGAATAACTGAAAGATTCCGAATTAAGGAAAGTACAAGAGCTCTATTCGGAAAGAATGGTCTATTCGGAATATATCTGGGAACGAAGAACAGACACAGTAGCACAAGAACAGGGAAAACGGGTTTTAATCAAAATCGATCCAAATACTCAAAAAGGTTTTACCAAATCAACCAATAATCCTTTAAATACTATAAGTAACAAATCCCACCAATAAAAACACTAAATCAACAACTTTTAAAAGATCAAAATCAATCACACAAGAACTTAAGAACTTGCAATAAAAAATAGAGATGAACAAGATGAATGAAAAGATGGAATTGAAAGATTAATGTAAAGGTAACAAGAGTAATGATTAAAACTTACAAGATTCAAGGAAAAATGAAAAATCACCAAACACCCTAATGGTGTTGGTGATGAAACGAACCTAAGAAACTGGGAAAAAGAAAAATGAAAGCTAGCTCCCTCAAATGTGAAGGAAGAAACTATATATAGTCCTAGTGGTTGGTTGGTGAGTGGGCTTTCTCCCTTTCTTCTTGTCTTCTCGTCTTTTCAGAAAAGTTGACGTTTTCGATTCTGATTCGGGATTTGTCGTCGATTAAATTCAACTCGTCTTTTAATTTCTTCGTTAAATAGACTTGAGTTTCCTTGACATATGTAAATCTTCCATCTTTGGTCCTTTTCTTCGATAAATCTTCAAATAGGCCCATTGACTTCAAATCTTTTGCATCTCTTGGACAATAGGCTTCGTCTTGAGTCTTTTTCTTCAGTAAAACCCGTGCAATCCCATGTTTTCTTTAATATTCATCCGGTTAACTCTGAAAACACAATAAACACAAAAACCACGCATAATTCCAAACAAATGATATTAAATACGTGTTTTGGTCTTGTTTTAGCCAGAATTAAGTGGTAAAAGGATGGGTGTTTACACACCTATCAGTGACATCCATTTGATAGACAGTGAAGCCCATGCAAGAGGCATAGGCTAGAAAAATCCTAATAGCTTCAATCCTTGCAACTGGTGCAAAGACCTCCTCATAGTCTATCCCCTTCTCTTGTGTATAACCTTGAGCCACTAACCTTGCCTTGTTTCTGACCACAATGTCTCTTTCATCTCTTTTGTTCCTTAGAACCCATCTTGTCCCTATAGGTCTGACATATCTAGGACAATCAACCAGCTCCCAAACATCCTGAATTGCAAATTGGTGAAGCTCATCCTGCATTGCTTCCACCCAACTTGGTTCTTTGAGAGCATCAAATATTTTCTTGGGTTCTTCTTGCGACAGAAAACATGCAAACAAACATGCTTGCACAAGAGGGGTATCAACCTTCTTGTGTATATTGGCAATAAACCCACCAAGACCTTGATGAGATCTTCTAGTCTGAACTGGAGTCATAATATCACCAATGATATGGGATGGGGGGTGATTCTTCATTGTGGAAGTGAGAACTCCTCCTTCAAAAAGTCTGGTGTCCTCAACCTCACGCTCCATGTTGCCAATATCTTCTTCATCAGACTCTCTTTGATCAATGTGAACCTCTTCATGTGTATTGTAAGGTCCACCTTGTTCAAAACTGGAAGAGAAAAGATGCCCATAAGTGTTGTCAACGTCTGAATCTTGGTTGTCAGCGTCTGGGTTAACAGCACTTGAAATGTTGTTGTCAACGTCTGAGCCATCAACGTCTGAATTGGTCTTGTCAGCGCTAGATTTGTCTTTGTCAGCGCCTGAAGGACCATGCATGTTTGTATCTGGTGGTATTTGGAAAACACCATTATGTTGTCCAGCAGCAGCAGCAACAGCAAAAGCATCTGTCCAAATGGGAATTGTAACAAATTCTTGAATAGGAGATGTCTTTTCTGCTTGTGATCCAACCTTTTCATGAACCTATGTACCTGAAACATCAACAACTTGTTCCTCCACAACATTTGAAGTTACCTTTAGAATGTCTGGATTAGTGACAAGCATATAATTTAAAGTTCTAGATATGGGTTCCAAGTCAAACAACCAATTTGGATTACTTTCAGGATCACTAGGTTTATTCTCTAAAAACCTAACATGTACTCTTTCAACTATACGTTTGTCCTCTTTAAGATAAACCCTATAACCCTTGCTCTGGACTGAATACCCCATGAAGTAACCCTCATCACCTTTTGCACTAAATTTCCCTAAGGCATCACTAGTATCCAAAACTACTACATGACAACCAAAAGGTCTAAGAAAACCAATATTAGGTTTTCTTCCCCAAAGTAACTCATAAGGTGTTTTGTTCTGAATTTTGTTAACCAATGCTCTATTTTGCACATAGCAAGCTGTATTGACAGCCTCAGCCGAAAAGGCTATAGGAAAGTGAGCATCAGCCAACATTGTTCTGGCTGCTTCAATTAGGGTTCTATTTTTCCTCTCAGCAACCCCATTTTGTTGTGGGGTTCTAGCAATGCTAAATTGCCTAGTAATTCCTTTCCTGGCATAGAAATCATCTAACTTCTTATTCCTAAATTCTCCACCATTATCACTCCTAAGCATTTTAACCTCATTGCCAGACCTTTTCTCAATCTGAGTGATAAAATCAATAAGAACATTAGATGTGTCACTCTTCATAGCTAGAAAGAATGTCCAAGTAAATCTAGAAAAGTCATCTGTGATAACAAAGCAATATGACTTACCATTCAAGCTTTCTATATTTGTTGGACCAAAGAGGTCCATGTGAAGCATATGAAGAGGTCTGGAACTAGTATGCACCTGTTTGGACTTGAATGAGACCTTGTGCTGCTTGCCTTTAAGACATGCAACACAAGAGTGGTCAATGTGGAAGGCCTTCTCAGGCAAACCATCAACTAAACCAAGCCTCACAAGTCTATTTATATTTTTAAAGTTTATGTGCCCTAGTCTCCTGTGCCACAAATTACTCTCATCTACTGAGGCCTTAGCATAAAAACAAGACATATTGGTATTCATTTTAATCCCCATTTAAATTCACATTATATATGTCCTTATGCCTAGGTGTTCTATACTCAATATATTTCTCATCAGGAATCTTAAAATCCTTGCTTAACACCAAACACTCAGTATCAGTAAAAAGAACTTTATTTTTGTTATCACAAACCTGTGATACACTAAACAAGTTGTAATCAAGTTCTTTTACCAGGAAGACGTTCTCAAAACGCAGATTATTGGTGAGAAGGGTTCCTTTTCCTGTGATGGTACCATATCCACCTCCAAAGTATACCTTATCACCATCTTTAATAGGGGTGAAATTCGTCAGATAGTCTTCCTTCCCTGTCATGTGCCTTGAGCATCCACTATCCCAATATCCATAATCATTGATCTGTCTTTGAATGCCCTGCAAATAAAGAAAACAAATTAGTTTTCTTTGGGAACCCAAGTCTCAAAAGACTTGGATTCATCTGGTTGTTCAATAAGAACAGACTTAGTTCTCACAACAACCCCATTCTCATCCTTTTTAGGATGAAATACTCAGTTAACCCCAATAGGTTTTGTAATGACCTTTGAAATGTAATTAAATCTATTGCAAGTCATTGAAATCCCATTATCATTAGGGTTTTGATCTTTCTTGGGTCTCCATGTTAAGCTTGAAGAAGCTTTAGACCCCTTACCTTGTGGCTGCAAATATTTAGGGCTGGTCACGTTTCTGTCAGCGTTAGAATTTGTCCTGTCAACGCTGAAATTACCCTTGTCAGCGTTGAACCTAGGGTTTGCTACAGAAACCCATTGCCTATTTGACCAGGTGTTTGTCTTTTGAAATGGTCTTTGTCCATGAGTGTTAGACCTTCTAGAAAAGAATGGGGCAGGTCTAATCACTTGTGGACTTTGCTGCACACAAGGTTTTGGTCTGACAACGTTTGACTTACTAACAACGTTGACTTTGTTCCTGTCAGCGCTGAAATTGTTTCTGTCAGCGCTGGCTTTGTAAGCGTTGACACACTTGTATGCCAAGTGTGAAAAACTACCACACGTGTAACAAGCTTTTCTAGACACAACCTTAGGTCTAGAAGGAAAGAAGCCTGTTCCATGATTGCTAACTTGACTCTTGGGTGACCTAGTATTCCTATACATCTCTGCATATTTAATGCTAGGTCTTCTAACAGTGTTTGAGCCTAGGTCAACAACTTTACCAGTGATTGGGTTAGTAACCTTAATGGGTGTAGATTCATTTGGACTTTCACATAGCAAACCTCCCTTAACAAATAAAGTAGGGTTAGCTTTCTTCCACTCATTTAGGTCAGTCAATTTTTGTTGATACTCTTCCACTGGAGTGACAACTCTTAGTGGAGGAATGAATTCCTCCTCTTGGAGCTCTGGCAAACCAGTCCAAGATAAGTCCCTTTGTTGGACACCATAGAAGTCACCAGCTGGTGGTGGAACCAAAGAATAATCATTCATCCCAATCCCTGTCATGTCCTTAGGATCCCTTTGTTTAGCTACACAGTCTCCTAGGGTTTGGGTGGCTCTATCAAATCTTTGAATTTTGAGGCCAACATTATCTTTATTCTTAATGGCCTCATCTAACTTAGCCTGTAATTCACCATTAACCCTTTCCATGATTTTTCTAATATCCATACTACCTTCTAACTCATGTTTTAAGATATTGATCTTATCTTTTAAGTCAAATTCCATTTTCTTGTATTCAGAAACGGTTTTCTCAGTTTCAGTAAGAGCTAGTTGGTAATTAGACAATTTACATCTTTCAGTACTCATATCATCTTTTAGTTTTAACACCTCTTTGTTAAGTCTTTCAGTCTTTAACCTACAACCTTTGCTACAAAAAGCATCATCATATACCTCATTATCAGATGAAGAGGAGGAGTGTGCCATGAGAGCATATTCAACATGCTCTTCTTCAATATCAGCAACCAAAGCTTTATCCTCTTCAACATTCTTAGCCAGATAGCTCCAATCTCATCCTGTACCATCAATTCCTTGAACTGCAACCATAGCTTTGGAATCCTGAGCTTTAACAACCTGACTTGAGGGTTTACCAGCATCAGATCTTCTAGGAGATCTGCATTCCCTCATGAAGTGCCCCATACGATGACAGTTGTAGCATTCAACTTTGGATTTATCAAATCCAGCTGTGTCTTTAGCATTGAAGGTCATCTTCTTTTTAAACCTTCTGTTCCACCTACTTGCTCTTATACTAGCAAGAGCCATGTTCCACTTGATGTCCATCTCTTCCAAGTGCTCATCACTTATCTGCTCAAGGTCCTCATATGTAATAACTGAACCATTGGGCAAAGAAGCAATGTAAGCACAAACAGTATCCAAATCCAAACCAGCAGGTTTAACTCTTGGGGAGTCATTCTTGAATGTGTCAGCGTCTGAATAGGAGACGTTGACAGGACTTGTTCCAGCGCTGACATATGATGATCCAGTAACTGGATGCATATAAGAGTCCTTCTGATTGAATTGACCTTCACTATGAGAGAAGAAGGCCATGTTGCTGGTGGTAGATTTGCTTCCATGCTCTAAAAGAGTTTCATCTTCCAACAGTCTTAGTTTGTTGTAGATGTCATCAAACGAGGAGCTCTTGTAAGTATTGTTGGCAAGAATAGATCTTGCCTCAATCTTCCATGCCTCACCAAGACTTTTAAGAAAGGTAGCATTGATGTCAACATCACCAACTTGTGTCCCCATGAAGGACAACTTGCTTGTAATGTCAAGCAATCTGCTTCTCACACTACTCAGTTTCTCATTGGGTTGAGCTTTGAAGACAGCATAGTCATGCAGAAGTTGCTTTTTCTTTTCCTCCTTAGTGTCTGCATTGCCACCATATGCAACTTCAAGAGCTTCCCAAAGATCCTTAGCAGATTCATAGCCTCTATATTTGTGCTAGTTTTCTTGTCCCAAAGAGACTTTCAGAATATTTAGGGCTTTCATGTCAACCCTTTTCTTTGCAATGTCATCAGCAGCCACAGCTCTATCATCTCCAGGTTTTTCTTTCTTATCCTCTTCAGAACATCTAGCAACAGCTGATCTTTGAGTAATGGCATCAAGAATCTTTTGAGCCTTATTGAATGTGTTTCCATATTCAATAATCTCCCAGAGTGTGTAGTCATAGATACCCAGATATTGTTCAAAGTTGAACTTCCACAAGTCAAAGTTGGTTGCATCAAGCATAGGAATCTTGATGTTTGGTAAGGCTGAGGAGGAGGAGGTTATTGCTTCAGACATGATGTTGTTAGGGTTTCTGAGAAAACTAGGGTTTTGGTGATTTTAGGGTTCTGGTGTTCTTTAAGATCAAAAGTTCCTCAACAAGCTCTGATACCACTTGTTGATCCCAAACTTAGATCGATTAGCTTTGTGTATACGAGATTAGATCAAGTAATACACGTAGAGAAACCTTTGTATATGCTTATGAATCTAAGTGTTATGCGGAATTTAACACTTAAACAAGAACACACAATGATGTAGACAAACTTTCACTTTGATTATCAATATCAAACTTGCTTACAATGAAAGATGTTTACGAATGAAAACTTATATGAAACTTATATTAAACATTAACCTAAAGGCCTTCTTTTATAGACATAAGAAGCCTTGTACAATAATCTACGTATCAGCTATTCTAGGTAAAGATAAATATAGAAAATACATTGTCGTTTCTATCCTTACTAGAAGTATTCTAGAATATAATAAACGTGTAGAATATATCTTCCATCAGTGCTTGTCTTCAATGTGTCAACGCTTGACTTTAACTTGTCAACGCTTGAGCTGTCAGCGCTTGTTTTGTTCTTGTCAACGCTTGTTTTTTTCTTGTTAGCGCTCAAGTGATCTGACCTTAATTTATTCCCAACACAAAATAGGGCCGAATTCGTCACGGTATCTAGAAAACCTAAACCTTTCAATCCTGAAAGATATAACACAAATTTTAGAAGTATGGAAGCAAATACTAGAGCATGAAACATACAATATTAACCTATTCCATCTTTTCCCAAACGCTCATTTCCCAAAAGCAACCACAACGCACCAAGTAGATATAGTCAAGTGCCTTACAACTATAACTATCACAACCAATACTCTATGGGAAATTTGGTAACTTCGGATGTATTTGGCAACACCCCAATCGAAGTTGCCTTAAGGAGTATGTTTAACCCAAAAGGCCCCATGAGACAATGGGGACCAAACGCTTGAGCTCTAAAAATGTGTAGGTATGCTTGAAGGTTGGACTTAAATCCGATGAATGGATCAAGGACAGTAGATGTTCTAGACACATGACAGGAAATAGAAATCTCTTTAGCACCTACACACCAACGGACGGAGGTAATGTTATTTTTGGTGGCAACGTCAAAAGCAAAATCATTGGCAAAGGTATGATTTCTAATGACCATATCACCATAGATAATATTGCTCATGTTGAAAACTTAGGATTTAATTTACTTAGTATTTGTCAAATTTTTACTAACAAATGAAAAGTCCTATTTGAATAAAATGGTAATAAAATACTAAAAGACGGAATAACAATAGCAAAAGGAATACGGAAAAACAACATATACATAATGAAGTTTCATACTTCAAAAGATGCTATTTGCTTGAACACCATAGACGACACCTCTGCCCTTTGGCATAGGCGTCTTGGTCACATAAATATGGGTCTCTTGCAAAACTTGGCTAACAAGGATCTTGTGAGAAATTTACCAAAAGTAAGATATGACCAACATTTCTGTGATGCATGTAAAATTGGTAAACAAACGCACGCAAGCCATAAGGCTAAAAATATTGTCAATTCAACAAAATGCCTAGAAATTTTGCATATGGATTTGTTTGGTCCTTCTGCGGTACAAAGCTTTGGAGGAAATCTTTACACTTTGGTTATTGTAGATGACTATTTAAGATTCACTTGGAAAAAAAATTTGAAAACCAAAAGTGAAGCTTTTGATCACTTTGAAATTTTAAGTAAGAAAGTTGAAAATCAATTAAACTGTCAAATTGTGTCAATTCGAACGGATCATGGTCGGGATTTTGAAAATGAAATGCAATTTGGAGCCTTTTGTGACACCAAAGGCATCACTCATCATTTTCGGCTCCAAGAACACCTCAATCAAACGGGGTAGTCGAACGCAAAAATAGAACACTTCAAGAAATGAGTGGAACTATGTTAAACAAAGCTAACATACCTCAAAAGTTTTGGTGTCATGCGGTCAACACCTCTACTTATATTTTAAATCGAGTCTTAATTAGACCATTACTAAATAAAACTCCATATGAAATCCTAAAAGGGAGAAAACCAACCATTGGATATTTCAAAGCATTTGGAAGTAAATGTTTTATTCTTAACATAAAGGATTATCTCAGTAAGTTCGATCCAAAATCGTACGAAGGAGTATTACTTGGATATTCTCAAAATAGCAAAGCTTACATAGTACTAAAAAAACTAACTATGTGTGTCGAGGAAGCGTTAAATATAACATTTGACGAAAGACCTCCCCCCTCTATAACATCACCTTTGGTAGATGATGATCTAGTAGAAGGCCAAATTAATAACCAACAAGTTGATATCATAAAAGACAAGGGAAATGAACCATTAAAAATTGAACCTATAAACATTAAGGAAACAAAAGGACATTCATTAGACAATGTCATCAGTAAATTTAATGATCAAACACTAAGGTCACAATTTCATAATGAAAGTAATTTCTTTTGTTTCGTGTCTCAAATCGAACCTAATAGTATTGACGAAGCTATTATTGATGAAAGTTGGGTCCTTGTAATGCAAGAAGATAAACAATTTGTCATTAACGATGTATGGTTTTTAGTACCAAGACCTACAAATCAAACGGTAACTGGAACTAAATGGGGTTTTTCGTAACAAATTAGATGAAAATGGTGTAGGATCGAGAAACAAGGCTAAAGTTGTCCCTCAAAGATATAATCAACAAGAAGGTATAGATTACGACGAAATCTATACCCTGATTGCTCGACTTGAGTCCATAAGAATTTTGCTAGCTTACGCTTGTGCTCATGATTTCAAACTTTATCAAATGGATGTTAAAAGTGCCTTTCTAAATGGTTTTATAAACGAAGAAGTATTCGTAGCACAACCTCCAGGTTTTGAAGACTTTGAAAAACCTAACCACGTTTACAAACTCAAAAAGGCTCTTTATGGTCTCAAGCAAGAACCCAAGTCATGGTATGATAGACTTAAGTTATTCTTAATCGAACATAAATACTCAATGGGCCTCGTGGACAACACATTGTTCACCAAGAAAAAGGAGTCACACATAATTATAGTACAAATATATGTCGATGACATTGTGTTCGGGTCTACTTGTCAAGAACTATGTAATGAATTTTCTAAATTTATACACGACGAATTTGAAATGAGCATGATGGGAGAGCTTAATTTTTTCTTGGGTCTACAAATAAAACAAATGGAATATGGAATCTTCTTTAACTAATCCAAATATATTAAGGAAATGCTTAAAAAATTTAGGTTAGAAGAATCTAAACCAACAAACACCTCAATGTCAAACGAAACAAAGTTAACCGAAGATGGCGTTAATGATTACGTGGATAGTACTAAATATCGTGGTATGATTGGTAGCTTACTTTATCTAACGGCCACTCGGCCAAATATTATGTTTAGTGTTTGTATGTGTGCTCGTTTCCAAGATAATCCAAATGTAACCTACCTCGAAGTTGTCAAGCGAATTTTTAGATACATCAAAGGTACCACGCATCTCGGACTATGGTATCCCAAAGGAACGGGAATGGAAAACGTTGTCTATGCGGACTCGGACCATGCCGGTGATTATGTCAATAGGAAAAGCACAAGTGGAGTGTGTACTTTTATAAAATGTTGTCTCACTTTACGGTTCTCTAAGAAGCAAACCACTCTAGCCATCTCTACTACCGAAGCCGAATATGTATCGGCGAGCAAAGCGTGTCAACAAGCATTATGGATGAAACAAGCATTTGTCGACTATGACATTAAGCTAGAGGAAATCACAATCTTTTGTGACAAAAAAGGAGCCATTGATCTCAGCAAGAATCCCGTGTTGCACTCTCGAACCAAGCACATTGAAATTCGACATCACTTTCTTCGTGATAACGTACAAAAAGGTAACATATCTATTGAAAAAGCGTCGTCCGAAGATAACATAGCCGACATTTTAACTAAACCACTTAAACGAAAGCCATTTAACCTTTTAAGAGTAGGACTATGACTAATGGAAGTATCTAGTTAAAACTAAAAGGTTTTCTGTCATCAGATATGGCGGACCCCGTCGGAACCCTTCCTACTTGGGTCCGTGGAAGGGTCCGTTCGTCTGAGACTTTTTAAGCTGTTTTATATCAGCAAAAACAAACACCCACATAAAAACATAGACCCATATTTCTGTGAAACCACGACCAACATCACTAAAAATCCATCTCAATCTCAACTCTAAGGCAAAATCTATCAACTTCTTTGTACCAATCAATCTCTGTAAGTATCCTTATCCTATTTCAATTACTTATTCACATTACTCCTAAATTTGAGTCTAGGGTTCTTGTTAATTGCACAAAATTAATTTGGGGATTCAACTAGGTAAGTGAAAATAATCTATTGCATTGCTTGATTATACCATAGAAACTCTTTTTATGCATAAACCCACGAACAAATTACTAGGAATTGAAAGGAATCCCTAAGATTTTTTTTTTGAAATCTTCTCACAAAATAGGGCATGAAAATCGTTTTTAATACATTGTAAATGACAAACATCTAAAAACAAGGTTTTATCATGGCATATAAGTCTCACGAACGCTAAAGGAATTGCATAATCAATATCCACTTTCGGGTACGTTCGTTTGAAGCTAAATTGAAAATAAGGAGCGTTTGGGTTATCTAAAAAATATGCACTTTCTATACTTTCAAAAATAAATTTTGGGTCGAGATAACCGCACCTCCACATATGTTGCATATAGGCACACACACTAGGCACGTGATTGCCTAAAATTCAAAGAATTTTACTAACTTGTCGAAATTTTATCCTAGGACCAAAATGCCTTCCGCGTGGACTTATGATCACAAGGATACCTCTAGTTACATCCCTAAGTTCCACAAATCCAAACACCTCACATCTAGTCAAAGAGTAGAAAAAGATACATTTCATGAATGTCGCCTTGTCCATCACTCCTTCAGGGATAATACCAACATTCGTGAGGTTTTCTCTAAAATCAACTTTGATTGACTTTTGGACATGGATGAGCAAATTTGTCCCAAATTTATTCTAGAGTTCTACATGTCTATTAAGGTGGCCTTTGATGAAAATCATGTCCTCTTAGTTAATATTAGAGCAAATGGAAATAATTACTCTTACTCTTTGGACAAATTTGCCGCACTCTTAGAATCCCAAACCAAGGAGCTTGTTTTTATTCCGACCTTCATTCACTTACCGCCCTTGAAAACACCAACATACTTAGAGAAGCCCAACATAGGTATAACGCTAAACTAGATGACAAGGATCTAGTAAAAACAACCCTTTTCAAGCGTCGTGCTAGTGACACTCGCTTATCCAATACTCATACACTAATCGAAAAAGACCCATATGGCATGGAAGCTAATGAACTCAAAGATAAATATGATAAATGGGAAAGAATTTTGAGATGCAATGTCATGTGTTTAGTAGGAAATAAAGATCACATAAATGCTTGTAAAAGTTACATGCTTTATTTCCTTGAAACGGAACAACCCTTCAACCTTGCTTACTATGTTGCTAATAGGATGTCACATATCCGTAGTCTACACTCATCCGTTCTTCCATATGGCATGTTAATTACTCGACTTTATCACTCAATAGCACCTATCCCACCAAGCCCTAATGTTCATCTAGCAACATATCACCTTATTGATCGAGTAATGACCGTCATTAGTGATAAAAGGGTAAAGCGACCTTTGGCCTCTCAATATAGGGGAACATGAAAAAGACCTCAACCTCCCACTAGTTCCTCTTCCTCGGAAAGTGACAATGATGGTCTTCCAAGTTAAAAACTACCACCCTTAGTATATCTTAGTAAACTACCCAAAATTGATAATGCATCCGCTGAATTCAAAGAAACCAAGGGGATGTTCAAATGCTTTGGAAGATTTCTCGCTAACATGGAGAAGAAGAAAGGGAAGAAGAAATGGGTGGCATGAATGAGTACTCATGAACTTGGTTCCGCAAGTTCAAAATAATGGTGTTATGTGAAACACTTTAAACACTTTTGCTTATTTCTTAAACTTGAATGTGTTGACTAACTTTGGTAATTTTTAGTAGGACTTTTCATTATAGATGGGTTCATTGCTCGTGTTTGGCAAAATACAAATTGAAGACCAAAAGGTACATTCTCTGTTAACATATAAGATTCAAGCTAACAAAGGGGTGATCCGGAGGTCGGGGAGGATAAAATAGATGGTTAGACATTTTAGAGAGAGAAAATGAAACTTGAAAGGAATGTGTGTATTTTAGAGAGAGAAATGAAAATAGACAAATGGAAATCCTCACCCATCCCTGGAAGTATGGAGGGGTATATATAGCCTAAACACACACGAACTATTCTAACTTAACAAAACTAGTCCCTGTGTGTGTGGCTATATTAAACTAATGTAATTCCATAAATGGCGCTCACATTTTAGGGCTAGCAATCTTCCCTCAATGTGGAGACATACAGAATTACTTACAATGTTCCTAACAAGTGAAAATTCAACAAAATAAAGTCTTCAAAGACGCTTTTAATGCTAAGGATGTCTTCTAAGTCTTCTGGAACTACCTCAGCTTGAATCCTCTTTGTCTTTGCTTGTTGTGGAACAATTGTAATATGCATGATTTGGATTAACTTCCCCCCAATTCATGTAGTATGTATAAAAAACCTTTCTTCATAGACTTCTTTTTGACGAAGTTTCTGAATCAGCTTCCCCCCAAACCAATATCTGTATCTTAAGCAGATTCTAACACTTTATGTAGTTTGAATAATCTTCTAGCTCATTGGTTTATGTGCATAACGGAAATTTGTAGAAGAACCACACCAAATAATACTGATTTTATACTATTTCATGTCGTTTAGTTTTTGGTGATAATCCGTTTGGGCTAACATGCAAGAAATCAGCAACAATTCTTCTCATGTCTGCAAAATACTTCATAAAAATCATATAAAGTGAAGTAGATACCATTCAATGTACACTAATTGCCCCTGGAAGTTTATCCGATTACTTAAAAGTACACGATCTTCCCCCATGATGATTTCGAACTCTCGGAAGCATATTGATAAGAGGTTAAAGGGAAAAAAGGTCATTATCGTGGACGTCTGTTAGCCTTAAAATGTGTGCGACTAACGGAATTACATTAGTTTCATAGCCGGGACTTGCAGGGACTAATATTGTCATATGTAAAGTCCAAGTCCCGTGCTATATAAACCCCTCCATACTTCCATGGATGGGTGAGGCTTATCATTTTCCTTCTTGTCTTTCTCTCACTAGAATAAACACACTTTTATTCTTACTTGTTTCTCTCTCTACCATGGCTAAACAATACTTCTATCCTCCCCGACCTCCGGATCTTTTACCCGCGTTATTAGTGAATCCAAATTAACAACGTCCATATAGTCGAGAATTTCTTAGTCTTAAGAAAGAGTCTCGGGTAGGTATAATTCTGTTGAGTCTTGATCGAATCAAAGATAAACAAAAAAGCATATTTGTAATTTGTTTTTCTTTAAAATTCGTATATAAACGAGATGACTTTATATCATCAACATACAGATCAATGATGAGATTTTCTTTCGTGTTTCTAGATCTAAATAGATCTCGGAATGCATGTTGATACACGAATAAGATCTGAGATCTATGATTTCTTTTACTCAAATATGTTTTCTTTTTCGAGTCTAGATTAAAGATGGGTCAAGGTGTTGTGGAGATTTGAACCGTTGGATTTTGGTATAGAGACGGATTTGATTGAGGGTTTTGACTGACTTGATGACGTATAGTCCCCAGCCGGGTCAAGAACCCGGCCCACGGGTACTACCCTTATCCGGCCCATCACAGATGGGTGGGAATAATGTCATTTAAGATTATGGGCTTGGATGAACAGTAACCGCACACACGTGTGCGGCCCACGGCCCGGCGCGACCGGTATAGGGTTAGACAGAATTATATTCTGTCTAGAAATAGGATTTACCCCAAAGAAGAGGATATTCACTCACCATAATTAGAAGAGAACAATCATTCTAATTCTGGTACTTATCCTTTCCTTGGGGCCGAAGTATCAATGGCAGCCCACTAGGGTTTCACTGCCTATAAAAGGAACCCCCAAGGGTTCCACAAAGGTATTACGTTCTATACTCTCAACTCACATAAACCCTAACCGAGTATTTACTCTCACGCAAGAGTCTAATCGTGGGAAACATTCCCACGGTAAGCCTAACGCGTGTTGTTTAGTGTGCAGGATCTCAACCAAACAGTTCACTTGGTGCAGGAGCCGGAGCCCAGCCAACCCGAGTTAAGCCTAATTCGGGTCTAACAAGGATCACCCAACTTTTGCATCAACAAGTTGGCGCCATCCGTGGGACGCATTACACTAAGCTAGAGCAAAACCTCATCTTGAATCTCCAATGACGAAGGGGCATCCGCAAGCTAATCCCAGGAACACAAATCCTGGAAATCGGAAGTCCCAAGGGGAAGGGATACTCATCCCCAATCAATCCCCTAGCCGCCCAGCGGGCGGACCTGGTAACCACGGTGGTTTTCAGTCCATGGGGGTGACGAGCACGATCTCCATAACTCCCCCACCTACTTCAACTCTGGACAACCCTGATCCAGGGAGTGCGCCCAATCCCCCTAACAAGGAGCCGCGCAGGCCAGCGATTGAGGAGGAGGTAGAAGTCCAACCACTCAGCGAGGAGGACCTCACTCGAGTTCTCACGCAGAACTTTGATAGGATCGTCCCAGGGATTGCATCAAGGTTGAATCTAGGGAGAAACCTCCAATCTAGACTCAACCTTGGCAATGCCGGACCAATCACCTCTTCCCAGAATCAGGGGAAAAGGAAGACTCGGCCTCAGGAGCAGAGCATCTTCGAGGAAACTCCTCAACCTAGGAATGTGTTCGAGCGCATAGGAGATCGCCTCATAGAGGAACTAACGCGGTCTCGAGAGGGGAGAGAGAAGTCCGACGGTTCACCCGAGCGACCAGACCGAGAGCTGACTAGAGCCGTTCTCCGTACAAGTGTGTGGGATAGGATGGACACCGGGAAGAAGGCTCCCGGCTCTTCTCAAAAGAGTGGACCTCGCCCAAGGGATGGGGCACCACCCCCGTCTCCAGATCCGTCAGGAGAGGACTCGGATGACCATCCGCCCAAGCGTCGCCGACCTAGGCGTACCCCTCCACCACCACCAAACAATGATGAATATTATGGTGGCCCTTATTATCGAGAGGCAGAAGCGGAGGATCTTTCCCGCCCGTGGTGTGACCCATGGGATGACCCTAGGCTCACCCGTCCATGGGTGGATCCCAGGGAAGACCCATTGAAACTACTCCGAGGACACCAAACGTCACATGCCGGCGTGTGTCAAGACCTATGATGAAACAGGTGATCCGGATGATCACCTCAAAATATTTGATACGCAGGCTAAAATTGAGCGATGGCCCATGCCTATATGGTGCCAAATGTTCAATTCGACTTTGATCGGCAATGCCCGTGACTGGTTTGAGGGACTCCCTCCACGAAGCATTGATAGCTTCACGGAACCACGCACTACATTCAAAAATAATTATACTCAGCGGAAGAAGTATAATAGGGATCCAGTCTCATTGGAAACTGTCAAGCAACGGCCAGGGGAGTCTACAGAAGCCTTCACTGAACGCTTCAACAACGAGTGCACACGCACAAAGACAATGCCGAAACTCCTGAAAATCTCTGACTACATGCACACCATAACAGACAGGGAATTGATTAGGCGTCTCAATGACAAGCGTCCAGAGAGATATGATGACCTCATGGAAAGGGTCAGAAATTTCATAGAGGGAGAAACAGCTGTTGCCGCGGCTTACCCTTCCAAAGGTAACGGCTATCGGTCAAACGACCAGTCCCGGAGACAGTCGGGCGGTCAAAGCAATCAGAACAATAGCAAGGGCTCAGACTATAAGAGCCAAAACAAAGGAGGACGGCCGGACGATAAGTTTACCCCCCTAAAGATGTCCTACCGAGAGATCTTGCTGACGGAAGGGGCAAGTTTTCTGAGGCCTCCCCCAATGACAACTCCGCCGGACCGTCGGCAAGGAAATCGCTTCTGCGAGTTCCATAATGACAAGGGCCATGGTACGGAAGAGTGTATCCAACTCAAGAAGCACATTGAGTCACTAATCAAATCAGGTAACCTCAAGCATTTGGTTAAGGATTGGAAGGATGGAAAAGACAACAAGAAGGATCCCCAAAAGGACAAACCTTTGACCATATACATGATCCAATCCAGACAACGCCGCACTAGGCAGAAAATTGGCCAAAAATTTTCACGCGGCAGGGAAATCTCATTCCCTCCCATCACAGCAAGCGATGTGATTGATGCGCCTCTCACTATTGAGATAAGCATTGGAACACACAATGTCCGTCGCATGTATGTGGACGGAGGGTCATCAGCAGAAGTACTGTACGAACACTGTTTTGTGCAGTTACGCCCAGAGATAAGAAGCCAATTAGTACCGGCCACGGCGCCGCTCACTGGCTTTAGTGGAGACACCATCTGGCCGATAGGGCAACTGCGTCTGCTTGTGACCATTGGGAATGAGGAACACTCCACTACTGCGTGGATGAACTTCATGGTGATACGCTCACATTCTCCGTACAATGGGATCATAGGCAGACCAGGTATTCTAGCTATACGGGCGGTACCTTCCACGACACACAGAATGATCAAGTTCCCTGTTGAGGGAGGAATCGTCACCATTTACAACACAATCGTACCAGCATCCGAGTGTCATACCGTGACAACACCGGCTCCACCTATTCCACTCAAGGATGGATCACCACCTCCCAATTGGAAGGTGGCAATCCATCCTGACTATCCGGAACAGGAGATATCCATATGGGAGCGCTCTCGAATGATGGCAAAAGGGCCATGTGCTCTCTTTTAGGTGAAAATCTAGATATATTCGCATGGGAGCCAAAGCATATGACAGGCGTACCACGCGCGATAGCAGAACATAAGCTCCAAATCCGCCAGGGGTACCAACCCGTCAAGCAAAAGAAGCGCGGCCAGGCGCCTGAGCGCTGCCGAGTGATATTGGAGGAAGTACGGAAACTAGTGGATGCAGGTATCATGCGCGAGGTGTACTACCACGAGTGGTTATCCAATCCGGTCATGGTCAAAAAACATGACGGAAGTTGGCGCATGTGTGTGGATTTCACGGACCTAAACAAAGCCTGTCCACAGGATTGTTACCCGTTACCGGAGATTGACTGGAAGGTGGAATCCCTATGTGGGTATCCCTTTAAGTGCTTCTTGGACGCATATAAAGGATACCACCAGATCCAGATGGCGGAGGAGGACGCAGAAAAAACGGCGTTCCATACTAGTCAAGGCGTATATTGCTATACAAAAATGCCGTCTGGACTAAAGAACGTCGGTGCTACATACCAGCGGCTTGTGGACAAAGATTTTGAATCACAGATAGGCCGCAACCTGGAAGTCTATGTGGATGACTTAGTCATAAAAAGTCATACGGAGGATGCACTTCTCCGGGATGTCCAAGAGACATTCGACACACTGAGGAGGATTAACATGAAGCTAAATCCAAAGAAATACACGTTTGGGGCAACGAAGGGAATGTTCCTTGGATATATGATTGATCCAAATGGTATCAAACCTTGCCTAGAGAAAACGGACGCAGTAATACAGCTGCCATCCCCTCAGACACGGAAGGAGGTGCAATCCTTGAATGGGAAGCTGGCCGGGCTAAATAGGTTCATATCCAAATCCGCAGAGAAGTCATTACCCCTATTTAAGACACTCAAGAAATGCATTAGGAAGGGAGACTTCCGGTGGACAAAGGAAGCCGAGGAAGCTTTTGGCCAACTCAAGCAGCACCTTGCATCTCTCCCTATGCTAGTAGCTCCCCGGCCAAAGGAGGAACTCATTATGTATCTCTCAGCCACTCATGGCGCAATAAGTGCGGTACTCATGACAGATAGGGATACGGTACAAACTCCGGTCTACTTCATAAGTAGAACATTGCAAGGGCCGGAGCTGAAAATCTCCTCTATGGAAAAATTGGTTTTGGCACTAGTGTTTGCTACAAAGCGGTTGCGCCGATACTTTCAGGCGCACCCAATTGTAGTCATTACAGACCAACCAATAAAGCAGGTCATTTCTAGACCGGATGTGGCAGGGAGGCTACAAAAATGGAGCATCCTATTG
Organism: Glebionis coronaria; assembly: GCA_025667525.1. Classification (NCBI taxonomy): domain Eukaryota; kingdom Viridiplantae; phylum Streptophyta; class Magnoliopsida; order Asterales; family Asteraceae; genus Glebionis; species Glebionis coronaria. Next base: position 247,501,622 of record CM046880.1, on the reverse strand, counting down.
GGGGAGCATAATATATCTTATAGGCCAAGGACGGTTGTTAAAGGCCAGATCTTGGCAGATTTCCTGATAGAGAAGCCGGATGAGGAAGGGCCAATCGTTAAACAAGACGAGACTCCAACAGAACCATGGGTGTTATTTACGGACGGATCTTCGTGTACGGATGGGTCCGGAGCTAGTCTCATCCTCACAAATCCGGAAGGAATGGAGTTTACGTACGCCCTCCGTTTTGAGTTCACGGCCACCAACAACGAAGCGGAATATGAAGCATTAATTGCGGGTTTAAAAATCGCCGCTAATATGGGAGTCTGCAACCTTGAGGCCTACGTGGACTCACGGCTTGTCGCGAACCATATTCTAGGTGGATATGTGGCTAAGGAGGACAACATGGTCCGATACTTGGAGAAAGTCAAGTCACTCATCGCGGCTTTCAGCAAGTTTTCCATCAAGCAGGTGCCAAGAGGTAAGAATAAGAAGGCGGACGCTCTTAGCAAGATCGCATCCACAAGCTTCGCCCACTTATCCAAGCAAGTCTTGGCGGAAATACTCAAGGAGAAATCTATAACAGGAGGGGAGGTCGCTACTATAGTTGAAGAGGATGGACCTACATGGATGACCCCGATCATCAACTACTTGACTAGTGAAACCCTTCCGGACGATGAAAAAGCGGCACGGCGAATCAGAAGGAAGTCGCAGCACTTCGAACTTTGAGAAGGCATACTTTATAAGCGCTCTTTCTTGCAGCCGTGGTTGCGGTGTGTTGGACCACGTCAGGCCACTTACGTAATAATCGAAATACATGAAGGGTTATGCGGCATGCACGCAGGTCCACGATCCGTGGTAGCTCGAGCCTTACGAACAGGATATTATTGGCCTACCATGCACAGGGACGCGCGCGACATGATTCGCAAGTGTAGTGATTGCCAAGTGCATAGACCAGTGCCGCGACATCCGCAGCAGGAGCTTACACCTATTACATCGCCATGGCCATTCTATAAGTGGGGAATTGACATCGCATGACCATTTCCTGTAGCTGCGGGGGGAGTTAAGTTCATGATCTTCGCAATGGACTACTTCACACGATGGATAGAGGCCAAGGCAGTCAAATCTATCACAGGCAAACAAGTTAAAAAGTTTGTCTGGGAGAACATTGTGTGCCGTTTTGGCTTACCAGGAGAAATCATCTCGGACAACGGTAAACAGTTCGCGGATAATCCATTCAAGGACTGGTGTGCATCATTGAATATCAAATGGCGCTTCGCGTCTGTTAAGCATCCGCATACAAATGGCCTTGTGGAACGAGCAAATAGAAGCTTGGGAAACGGCATCAAGGCACGTCTGGATGAGCGAAGTGCCAAATGGGTGGATGAGTTACCACATGTTCTATGGGCGCATAGGACTATGATCAAAACAGCCAACGGAGATACTCCATTTGCATTGGCCTACGGCACTGAAGCTGTTATACCAGCAGAAATAGGAATGCCTACCATCCGCACGACGGAGGTTAATGTCGTTACAAACGACGAGCATCTGCGAATCAACCTGGATCTGTTGGAAGAAAAAAGGGAGATAGCAGCCATTAATGAGGCTAAGTCCAAGGCTAAAATGAAGGCTTATTATGACGCCAAGGTTAAAGGTGTTTCTTTTTGACCGGGAGATTATGTCTATCGTGCTAACGAAGCATGTCGAGCGGAGAATACAGGAAAGCTGGGCCCTAAGTAGGAAGGACCGTATGAGGTCACGGAAGCCTTGGGACGAGGCGCGTACAAGTTACGTGACATGGATGGCCGCGACCTGGAACGCACATGGAACATCTCCAATCTCAAAAGGTGCTATCTTTGAAAGGTACGGCTTCCGCATGGGTGCTTCGCTATATGTGGCTTTAATGAAGATCCATGCGCTCTATCTGTTTTTCTTCTTATGTTTTGTTTAGGTTCCTTTTTTGTTTTTTATGACTTATCATTCTTGTTCAAACCAAAAATGTAAACGTTCTAATAAAATGCCGTGGTGCCTAGCTAGCTCCACGGCTTGTTTCGTGCAAATTATTTTTTAGATTTTTTGTTAGTCATATGAATTTTAGTTATTATTATAATATGTCATGTTTCATTCATATGCATTCATTCAAATCACCGTACATGTAATATACGCCTCCAGGCGGGGTAAGAGGATTAAGTGAACCTACTAATTCAACTTGCCGCGTAAGAGGGATGCAACCCCAGCGGCACGGATCATGTATCCTTACTAGACACCTTACTCATAAGACGTTGTGGTAAGTTTCGTATGCCGTACTCACGCAGTGCTTTGCATAGTAAAGACGCACGTCGCATGTCTAGTAAATTATAGACTTGTATGTATTTTCCTTTTTTGTGTAAGACGTGACATGTCATGCAGTATTGATATACAATATTCAACAAAATAAAAATACACAAGTTTCCAAATAAATAACAAAATGGCCGTGGTTATCACGGACTTACATACAAAAGACAGTCATTTCACATATGTCTTAGCCGTGTACATGCACGAACGAATAAAAATCACAAATGTTTACAACTGATAAATTACAAGGGGGTAGGAATTCCCCTATGTCCTTCTTTCCTTCTTCAATCAGAGCACGGAGGGCCTCCCCGCGAGCATCCTTCCCATCCTGTGCCTTGACCGCAGTCGCATCCAATGCTTCCACAAGCAGCTTTTCACCTTTCATTATTTTTGATGCGGGGTCATAGGTGGGCAAGGTCAAAGGGATGGGATCCACAGTAAGCCGGGACATTATTGCCTCGTTCGGAGCGTCTTTAAGTGCCTCAAGCTCATCCAGGAGAGGGTGCTGGATTTCCGCCAATGCATTCATCGACGCGGTCATATTGTCCGCAGCTGAGGGATTATGGTATGGATGCTGCATGATGTCTTCATTCTTACCTATCAGTTCTGCAGCTTTGACCAAACCCTCATGTCTACCACGGTCGATTCCATCGGATACGACCCCGGCAAATGCCTGCAGTAGGTGCGGAGCTTCCATGGCCTTGCTTACGGCGAGGCGCATCCCTTGCCCAATTATCCACCGGCGTCCAGCTATGGCGGATAGCAGGGGAGGACACAGTCTTTCAGCACAACTTGTGGCCATCTTGCTCAGCTCCTCCTCCGTCGTCGCAGTTTGCTCTTCCAACTTGGCCTGCACCTGTGTTAGCTCATCCTTCAGCGCATCACGCTCTTGGGCGATGTTGAAGGCTTGTACGGTTACGGCCTTGGTGGAAGCTTCGGCCGCAGACACCTGCATATAGAACTTTGAGTTATCACAAGGATAATATACTTTTTTCTTTGGTCGAATGAAAAATCAAGGCAAAAGTATATGTATAAAAGTTTCGGAAACATACCTTCTCATTTGATGCGGCTACAAGGGCTTCAAGCTTGGCAATGCGCTTTTCTCGGGTGTCGGCGTGATGAGCTTGCTCTTTCACCGTAGCCTCGGCGGTCACCAGCGCTGCTTGCAAGGACGCGATGGTCTTCTCGTTCTTCACGACCATTGCCTCATGACGAGCTATCTTTTTATCTGCCCGCTTCACATTAGCAAGGGCCTTGATCAAGCGGCGCCTTAGAGCGGCTCCCACCGTCACTTGATGCGCAGACGAAACATCAAACTGCTCCAGAAGGGATTCATGATCCAACTCATCTAGGTCTTGTGCAAGGGCTGGAGGGGTAATGTGCTCGATGAATTCTGAGCACTCAGATTCCGCTTCCAACCTTGTCAGACTTGAGAGGTTCCATGCTAGGAGCAGGATATTTTTTGGCCCTTCGTGGTGTGGCTCCTCGGCGTGTGTCGCGGCAGGGGATGGGGGTCTGTTAGTTGGTGCGGGGGATGGATTCTTCTCCACTTCTTTCTCTTGGGCTACGGCCGACGGATCCGCCCTGTTATTGACATGGCAAATTTTGTTTAGGAATTATATATTTCACAAGTATAGTGACACGACTAACATTCGAAGGGTACTTACGTGGTATCAATTGCAGGTTCTGGACCAGTAGGAGCTACGGCGCTCACGGGGGTAGCTCGCCAGACTGGCTCTCCTATGTGCGGGGTAGAGTCGGCCTGAGCAGTCGCAGTACCACTTCCCTCTTGGTACTGCGGATGGTCCTTCCTCAGTTTCTTTGGGGGAGCATTCGCGGACCCGGCCTCATCCCCTATCTTCTTTGCCACCCTCCTTGTGGTCTTTCTCTTCCTAGATGTGAGCGGGGCGGACCCGGAAGCTTGAGTGGTGTCTTCATTGAGGAAGTCATTTTCATCTTCCTGGTGGGTCGCGGTCCCCTCCAACAGTAGTTCTCCACCATCTTCATTATGGAAGTCCAATGGGGATTTCTCAATGATGGGATCCCCTTCATCTGATCTGGGCTCGGACGTCTCTTCGAGTGGCATGGTGCGGTCAGCAGTCGCCTCCAGCAGGGGGAGCTCATTCTCCTTCAGAGGGCGGAACCCTTCGGGCACCTTCATTGGGTCGCCCTGGCGTATTAATCCGTGTAGGTTCATTTCTGCGGACATTTATAAGTATACGGGTTAGTACGGTTCTACAAATACGCATGACATTTCAAATTTACAAGGTATAAGTAAACCTACCCTCTCCCTGCTCCGTCAGGAAGCACGGATATAAGTCATCCCTCCCAAAGTAGCGGCGGCTTATCCCTACTAAGCACAAAAAGTGTTCCAGCAACCCCCTATGGAATTCTGTGCGGTGGGTATCTAGTATTTTTAAGTCTTTGCTACTATAGTCTTTGGATTTGGGCGGAAAGTCTTTGGGTGCTTTGGTTTTCAGTACGAAAGGAGTAGGGAATACCTTCTCATCAACAAAGAAGTAATGGTCGTACCAGTTCTTAAGGGAGTCTAAAGGCTTCCTATACGTCATGGGGGCGTTCTCGGGTCGCTTTTTAAACGATAGCCACCCATTCACTAGCTGGGCGAAGTAAAAAGCCCTAAAAAGGTTCACGGTTGGAGTTACTCTGCAGGTATGGCATGTAATTTCAAACTGGTTGATTTTACACGCCCCTATGCAGTGAAGCTGGGTTATGTGGAAATCGTAATACAATAGCAGATCTAGCAAGAATTTGGACAGGGGGATACGGTAATTGGCCGAATCAAATAGGCGCGTGTACACGCCTATTTTCCCTGTCGGTGCATCCGTAATCGCCTTACCTTCACCTGGATAGGTGGGGTGTACGCTTTCGGGAATGTAATACTTCGACAGAAAGTCGATGTATTTTTCCGCCGACATCACGTTAACGACATCCGTGATAAGAGGGTTGTCCTTTACCATGTTTTATAAAAAGGTTTTGAAAGGCGTGATGATCTAACATGCGGCGGAGGAGATCCGTGGAATCGAAGGCAAAGTTTTGGAGTTTGAAGCTTGAAAATAACAATGGCGGAAGGAAGGATGAATTGTGTGTGTAACAAACATACACACCAACTCTTATATAGGGTTGCCTCGGTTTCCGAGGTAACGTGGATGTTCGACACATGTAGGCCACCACGCCTATCCAATGGATGGGATTTCTGACACTTCTGCAAAATCAGAAGGGGCCCACGGGTCACTTCTTGGCAGTTTTACGTGGCTCAATGATGGGCATTAATGGTGCACTTTTGCAGAAGTGCGGCTGACTAGTTGACTACCATTAATGCATTTATTCTTGTGTCGGGTTATGCGATCTTACGTAAGACCATATTCAATGTTACATTTAATTTGTCTCGGCCGTTACGTACGGCTGAGGTGATATTAGAATAATATTCCTAATGCGGGCAGCCACGTGCGGCCATAGCAAATTTTTTAGTATTTTTCATTCCCTAGGTCTTCTCTTGGTATGTCCGGAGAGCATCTTGATAGTCTAGAGGTTACGCCTACGGCTGTAACAACTAGACTAGGGGGACATGATGACGTATAGTCCCCAGCTGGGTCAGGAACCGGCCCACGGGTACTACCCGTATCCGGCCCATCACAAATGGGTGGGAATAATGTCATTTAAGCTTATGGGCTTGGATGAACAGTAACCGCACACACGTGTGCGACCCACGGCCCGGCGCGGCCGGTACAGGGTTAGACAAAATTATATTCTGTCTAGAAATAGGATTTACCCCAAAGAAGAGGATATTCACTCACCATAATTAGAAGATAACAATCATTCTAATTCTGGTACTTATCCTTTCCTTGGGGCCGAAGTATCAGTGGCAGCCCACTAGGGTTTCACTGCCTATAAAAGGAACCCCCAAGGGTTCCACAAAGGTGTTACGTTCTATACTCTCAACTCACATAAACCCTAACCGATTACTTACTCTCACGCTGGAGTCTAATCGTGGGAAACATTCCCACGGTAAGCCTAACGCGTGTTTTTTGGTGTGCAGGATCTCAACCAAACAGTTCACTTGGTGCAGGAGCCGGAGCCCAGCCAACCCGAATTAAGCCTAATTCGGGTCTAGCAAGGATCACCCAACTTTTGCATCAACATGACTATTGTGAGTGTTGGGTATTGTTCTCGTTTTTGTTTTTGTTATTTTTTAAAGACATGATTGCGGATGTTTTTACATCCGTGATTCCGCAATGTTTTCAACTCACGATTCCGCAATGTTTTCAACTTACGATTCCGAAATGTTTTCAACTTACGATTCCGCAATGTTTTCAACTCACGATTCCGCAATGTTAAAAACATTCAATTCCGCAATGTTAAAAAACATTCGATTCAGCAATGTTAAATAACATTCAATTCCACAATATGGCACTTTTCCTTGTTTTCTCCGAAAATACTGGATCTGGGTAACTTTTTTTTCAGATCCGTTTTATCCATCTTCGTCCAATAACACCTAGAAAGATAACTTAAAAATAAGCTTATAAAAGTTTTTTTAAGAAAATTAGTTGTGACAAAAATAAGCTGCCAAAAACAGTAATAAGTTATAAAGATAAGACCATTTTACAGCTTTTCATGGTACAAAAAGTAGGTCAGACGAGAAGGAAAAAGACATGAAAAAAAAACAGACACTGTTATCGAAAGAACAGTTCCCCAGACACTATGAAATTAGATTTAGAAGAATAATTAAGATTTATTTGGACTGGATAAAAAACCAAAACACTTGGGACAATATTATGACTAAAAAGCGAAACACAACACCACTGTGACATAAAAACTCATAAAATAAGCTCGATATAAGCCAGAAAAAGCTATAACAGCCACTAAAATAAGCAAACACAAACACAAAACACCCCCGGTTAGCTCTGATACCAATTGTTAACATATAAGATTCAAGCTAACAAAGGGGTGATCCGGAGGTCGGGGAGGATACATTAGATGGTTAGACATTTTAGAGAGAGGAAGTGAAACTTGAAAGGAGTGTGTGTATTTTAGAGAGAGAAATGAAAATAGACAAATGGGAATCCTCACCCCCTCCATGGAAGTATGAAGGGGTACATATAGCCTAGACACACACGAACTATTCTAACTTAACAAAACTAGTCCCTACGTGTGTGGCTATATTAAACTAATGTAATTCCATAAATGGCGCTCATATTTAGGGCTAACATTCTCTCAAACCTAAAAGTTGGAAAATAGCCAAATGTTCGTGAAACATATTCCCTCATCAGTGTACATCATAAAACACCATGTCATGTGACTCAATCGTCTCATTCCCAACCATTTTCAAAAACTGATCACAGAAGGGTACGAAACCCGCTCGACCCTTTTCCAAATGGTCCGACAGGGTTCGTGATATTCCCTCCAAAATAAAAATTTCAAATTTGGACCTAAATCCAGTCGGTCCCCTACCCAAAGGGTCCGTCCGGGTCCGTGCTACATGCAGCTGCATGCAAAAATCCATCATCACATATCATTAATTTTTCCATTTACCCAAACACTCTTTGTTCTTTCATTTGTGAGTCATTAATCCATGGCTGCACTTTTAACTCACCTACTTATCTTTTTCAATTTGTCCAATCCAAAATCAAATCAAAGATCATTATCTTATCTTCTTCACGCCTACTTAAGAACACTCAACCTCCATTCGCCCAATAGAACTATTCCCTACACCTCCCACTTCACCAAATCCCTTCTTAGATGAACACGAAGAGATTCCACCAAGATCTCCCGCCATCATTCTATCTCAACGGATATCACCTCTATTTCACTACACTCCCTATTCACCGGACCTACAACCCATAGATGGTCTATCCCTACCATCAGAAGACTCCCCATACATTCCCTCATTTATGGATGTCAACACATCACCATGGTTCAACTCTTCCCACGTGGAACCATCCGTCTCCACTACTCACTCTCATTGTTCGCCTACAAGTGTGCTTCCGCCACATCCACAAAGACAAACTCACATCAATGAATTGATTCGTCTATATGCTTTCAATGACATGATCACCATGCATCTCCATGAGGCGGAACGCCTCTGAGATCAAACCAACCATCCTTCCTTCACACACAATCCACATACCCATTCCACAAACTCTTCCTACATTTGTGACCATTGTCGTCTTACCCAAACCACAATCACATAATTTCACGATGAAATGAGGTTTGTGTTAAACAACATTCTCCAGAGTGTCAATGCCCTCTTACATCCACCATCATGGTAACCTTTTTCTCAGGTCATTTCAGTTTTTGATCTTTTTGTCCCCAAATCAGGCGGACCTCGTCGGACCCAAAAACCTTTGGGTCCGTCAACCACAAGGGTGTGAGCATCTGACTGGACTAAATTTTATTTTTCTTTTTATGTTTTCATTCACCTCCAAATGTTTCACACCATTTTGGCTGTAATTTTACTTTGGGGCAAGATGAATGAACCCTAGTTTTTCAATTTGTATCATGTCAAACAAATGTATGATTGATATATGGACATATGTGTGATTCTAACCTTGATGTTTATCGAGACAACCATTTTCTTTTCAGGATTACGCATAAAACAAGGGGGAGACTTGTTTGTGATCAAAAATTTTCTTGGTCTTGCATTATTTTTTCATTTTAAAGAAGGTGTAACTAAAGTCCAATGTTGGACTACTTGGTGGGCTCACCAATTCATGATCATGTATCACATATTTTGTACCACTAACATCTTTTTTGTAGGTTTTTCACAATCCATGGCCCTCCCCGGTTCTCCAAACTATGGGGAGCTTGAATCGAGGGGGAGTCAAAGAAAAATGATATTGTTATCAATATTGCTAACTCGCTAATAATTTTTCGTAAACCTTCCCTTTTTCTTTCGACAAATAGGGGGAGAAGAGAAATATAACAAGTTATTTCCAACACACAACTTATATGGTGATATAATCTCCAAACTAAAAATAAGTTAATGTTTTGTCTTAAAAAAAGGGGGAGATAAAAAAATGGAAATATCGCATTAAAACGATATTTACGTCTTAATCATGCTTAACGTTTTGTTAACGACAAAACATCAAATATATTTTTATGTTTGAATTATAAGCATCATATAGGTTTCTTCAAACTTATGCAAAAATGTTTTACACATAAATATTCAAATAAAAACATATAAATGATATATGTTAACTTCAAAAAGTCAATGGTTGACTTACAACATCATATCTTCTAAGTCAAACAAAGTAGATTATGTTGATTTCTTCATGTTTTGGACAAACATTTATGAGGCAACAAAAGCCCGAATAGTCGGACCCCGGCAGACCCATAGGGAAAGGGTCTGACGGGTTCCGTGGCCTCTGACATTTTTCCTATAAATAGAGCCCTTTGTCCAAGCTTCTAACTCACCCCTTTCCTAACTAATCTCCTCTAAATCTCAGTATATATAACTCTGTAGCTCACTCTTCTGAATTCTTTTCTTACTTGTGACTTTAGATCATTTGCACATACAAAGATCGGTCACGAGAAATTCAAGCTTTGATCCATCAAGGCTTAACATCGTGTGAATGTGTTAAGTGTCACCTACACAATCACCATTGTTGTACTCATTCATCTATCTAGTTGTGTACAGTATGGTTGGTGTTATAACCATGAAGTGTATAAGTTTACAAGGCGGGTTGTGCCTTTGTAAGAAAAACAAAGACATCTTAGCTTAGGTGTTGGTACAGATTGTAAGCTAAAGTGTGAAGGTTTCTCCACCGGTGTAAAGGAGATTCATTTTCTAGTGAAGTAAAACTCTCGAGTGGATACTCGAGGAGTGGAAGTAGGGGCAAGATAAAAGAAATCTTGCTAGGCCGAACCACTATAAATACTTGTGCATTATGGTTTGTTTATTTATTACTTTAAGTCATTTACTTCACTCATTATACTTGATCTATATATCCTTACAATCACGAAAAAGTCTCTAAATCTTTAAAACTAATCGGTAAAAACTATTCAACCCCCCTTCTAGTTTTCTACAGTATTCATCCTATTCTGGCAAGTCCAAATAGTAGTATTCGTGACACTCCTCCTAGGAAGATTGGGGTTTATACTCGTTTTTTTATTAGGCTTGTTATCGTCTTCCATTTTCTACCTTTTTTGTTGAGGTTCTTAGTTATTTTGGCATATATCCCTCCCAACTTCATATTATAGCTGCCATCAAGATTTTTCATTTTTAGGTTTGCTATGGTGTCGGTGGTATCGTGCCTACTGTCGGGTTGTTTCAAGTATTTTATGTGAATGCATATAGCAATGGAAGGATGTCGTTTAGCAAGCGTGCTCTCTACCGTCATATTTGTTACATGAAGGAGCTTGATTCTGTGAAGAATTAGATGAACCACTTCTTTTTTGTAGACTCATTTGCTTTTAGGGTTCCCATCCCATGGTCCAGTACGAGGTTGCCAAGGGATCCCGCTCCTGATGCCCACGAATATGATCCACGTCAAGCCAGTTATCTCATGGACCATCCCGCCCCTTTCCGGAAGTACACGGAGGTGTTCCTTTGTGCTCTTGGCATTAGTCGCCCTTACATATTTGGGAGGGATTTTTATCGTGTATTTATGAACCCTTCCGGAGAGGGTGGGCTCTTTTTCTTTTCTAGTTTTGTACTCTCATTTGTTTATACTTATGTGTTTTGCTAATTTTTCCTTTCTTTATTATAAAGATGTCTTTCTTCGAGTTTATTTCTTTCGCTTATCCTAGCAAGGTGAGGATTATCAAACAACCTCTTCAGCCAGATCAACTTTCCATTCTTAAAGAGACGACTGGTCAGACTGAGCATTTAGAAGGTTTCATTGACCCTATTGCAAATAAGGTTGTCGGTGATATTGCAGCTACTTGTTTTGTTGGTGCGTGGATTATTGATTCTGGTGCCCGTCGGGTCTGAGGCTGTCACTTCCTTTTCTGCTCACTCTGTTTCTTCTATTATCGTTAGTAGATCCGTTGGCAGGACTTCTTCAGGGGGAGCTGGTTCCTGGAGGAGGAGAAGAGTCTCAAGTCCTGTTGCGGCTACTCATCCTCCTAGGAAGTTGAGGGGAGATTATGGTTTAACTTCTGTTCCGACTACCGGGGGTAAGTCTATGGAAGCTATTGCTTCATTTCTTCCTTCGGGGCTTGCTGGTTCTTCTTTTCACATATCTTTTTTTTATCAGGTTCTTCGACTTTATCTCCTATTTCTTATGATTATGATGAGGATTTAGGGTCTCCATTAATTCGTACTCGAAGTCCTGTCACGAGGTTCATTATTTCTCCTTAATGTTCTGATGAGTTGATAATTGAGGAGACGCATTTGAATAATTTGGGTGTTATTTTTCCCAAGTTGGTCATGTCTGCTGCTCCAACTACGAATTCGATGGTGGTTTCTGTGCCTACATCCAGCTTTTTAACCGCTCCGATGTCTGTTACAGTGGTGCCTCTTGTTCCTACCTCTGGTTTACCTACCACTTCAGTGCCTATTACCATAGTGTCGGTTGTTCCTTCATCCAGTTTGCCCACTGATCCGATGTCTGCTACAGTGGTATCTACTGTTCCTCTTCTCAAATCTGATGTCATTCTTACCAGAGCTCGATTTGATGTGAGGGGTTCTTCTCAGTCTGTCGGAGGACAGGTGGAAGGTGATGGCTTTTCCCACAGTAAGTTCTCGACAGAGGAACATTTAGCTGAGGTTTATGTGCCTCGTTGGTGTGTCAATAATATCTCTGCTCTTGATGATCCTAAAGTATGCCGAATTTTGGTTGATCGTGTTGCTCCGCCAGGCTTTTTTAGTCAACTTCGTGGTATGGACTTGGATCAATTGTTTGTTGAGTTTAACATGCCCGTCAGTTGGGTATGGGCTCTGAATTAACGGTGCCTTTTGAGAAGTGTTTAGAGGAGGTCCATAAGTTGTGCTTGGAGCGTGCTAAAGCCTCTATACCATTATTGGAAAAGGATGCTGAAAATCGGTTCCTGAAAGCTAAGGTAGTTGATCATGAGAAGGAAAATGTTGTGATTTCAGAGCTTTGTGGCCAGGTTGCTTCTTTGGAGAGTGCGAAGGATTCTTTGTCTTCGGATTTATCTGCTAAGCTAACTGAGAATGAGGTTTTCCAAGGTCAAGTTAAATCCCACTTTGATTTTGTTGAAAGCTCCAAGGCTCGGGTATTGGAGTTAGCAAGTTTGGGGAATGGTTTGACTGACCAGCTATCTGGTACGGAGTCTACCGTTTCCAAGTTGAATGCTCTTCTTTCCTTCCTAGATGAGGAAGTGTTGCCTCGTTTCCTAACTACTTCAGTGGCACAACGGTGGGTTGTTGGTTTTGGCTTCCGTTTGGTTATGGAGTTGTGTCGTACTCGTACTTACATGGAGTCTTTTTGGTAAGATTATGTCCTATGATCAAAACTTAGGCATGCATAAGGGCTTGAAGAGTGGGATTGTGCATGTAAAAGAAGGAATAAATTTGACTAAGGTTCAGGCTTCTGACCCCTTGGCTCATGTGAACTTTGATGAGGTTGTCCATGCATTTGCTTCCGTAGAGTTTCCCTTCCTTGACTTGTTGGAGTCTCGTACAGATGACGAGATTGATCTTTTGATGAGAGACATGCAGGCTGAGAACAGGGCTCATGGTGTTAGGACTCTGCCTCCTTCTGCTTTTTAACTTACCATTCCTGTATGTGATGGTCCTCTACCAGTTCTCGAGGTTCAAGCCGGGAGGTTCCCCCTGCTATTCTTTTGGAGTAAGTTCGCGCTAAGTTGCATGATCATGTGTCCAACGCTTCTCAAAGTGGTACATCGGAGGTTTCTGTGTTTGAATTTTTTCCTTTTCGCTTTAGTACAAGTAGTGGATCTGGAGGGGCAGTGCTTCCGGTGTTGAAATGGTTGTGACTACTAATTCTCTGTTGAGTACTTCGGAATACATTATCGACCGTACTTTTGACGGTGGTGCTTCTAGTGTTGCATGTCCTACTGCTTCCTCTATTCAGACCTTGGTAGTTACTCATCTTGATGCTAGCTATTCTTCACCCGGAGGTGTTGATAATATATTCCAGGAGGTTCCTAGTGTTATCTCGGGAAGTTCTTAGACTCCAATTTATTGCTTGTTCATTTAAGACAATTTTATATTTACTATCTTTGACAATGTGTTGTCTTTTGATTTATGTGTTGCATACTTTTTAATTTGTATGGCTTTGTAAAGATTTTTGATATCTTTATTTTAACGCGCTGCTCTGTGGACGCGACTTTATATAGAAGACGTTTGCTGTATTTTTTATGGCACACTGCTTAGTGGGTGTAGCTTTTATGCTACACATCATTTTACGGTTTTCAATGATAGGCTTTTTGTGGGAAAGCTCCCCGTATTGGGATTGCAATGCCTCTTACATACTTATTACTAAGTTTTTTGTTAGGAGTTCTCAATCGTTGTTTGTTATCACGGAGATGATTTTGTGTGTGCGCGGCTTATCATTTGTGATTTTAACAAAGAACTAATAGATAATAATTGTTAAAAAGGGAAGGAAAATATGTGTGGAGGTAGCTAGTCTAAGGTGCATGAAATTAAATACATGATACTAGAAATGAACGGTTGCCTCCGCCAACGGTCGATAGTCGTCCGTTATCTGAGGGCTTATACTTACTTAAGGCTTTGATAAGAGAAGAGACTAGATGTAGACATCTTTAGGTCACGGATGTTGTGTATTCCTAGTAGTGTGTTGCCTTTTTATCTCGGAGTTTGTATGTTCCGTCTCCTAAGGCTTCCGTGATCTCATACGGTCCATCCTAGTTTGCTCTAAGCTTGTTTCCTCCTTTGGGTTGGCTATATACGCTTTTCTTATATATGAAATCTCCGGGTCTGAAGATTCTATCATGGGTCCTCAATTTGTAGTACTTCACTCCTTTGCTTTTGTTTTTTGCTCTTTTAAGCAATGTTTGTTTTTTCTCCTCTTCTTGCAAGTCAGAGTTGGACTGTTGTGTCGTTTCATTGTAAGCGTTGATTGCTTGGCTGATAGGCTTGTCTGTATCCGTTGGTATAACAGCTTCCATTCCGTATGTTAAGGAGAATGGTGTTTCTCCAATATCTGTTTTTGGTGTTGTCCTGTATAACCATAGGATATGCAGAACTTATGCTAACCATTTTTTGTTTCCTTCCAACTTTGCTTTGAGTTGTTCTATTAATTCAATATTTTCAGTGCCACTTTCTTAGGGATCTCCGGTTGAGATGAGGTGTTGCTTTATACTTAGCCTTTGACACCAGTCCCTGAAGGGGTTGTCGTTGAAGTGTTTTTCTTCTGTCGATGTGATTTCCCCGGGCAATCCGAATCTACACACTATATTTTCCCACAAGAAGTTGTTTATCATGTTTCCTGTTATTGTTGTTGTAGGTTTTGCTTCTATCCAGTTAGGAAAGTAGTCGACAACAACGATTAGGAATTCGACCTTTCCATTTCCTTCTTTGAAAGGACCGATTATACCGATGCTCTATTTGTGGAACAACCATGGGGATATCATCTTTGTGAAGTCTCATTCTGGATACTTATCGGTTGACTTGTGTGTTTGGCATTCACTTATGATTTCTCTTATGTCTTTGTGCATTGTTGGCTAATAGTGTCCTGTCGGTATTGCTTTTGCCACTACCGATGTAGATCCCGAATGATTGTTGCATGTTCCTTCGTGGACTTGTCTTACTATATCTTTTGCTTGTCTTGGACCAATACAGCGTAGCCACGGTTCGAGGAACGACTTCCTGTATAAGGTTCCGTCCAAAATGGCGTATTATCGTGCTTTGATTTTTATATCCCTTGCAGCTGCTTCCTCTGATGGGGTTATACCCGCAGATAAGAATTTGTATATCAGAGTCATCCAACTATTCTCTTCTTCTTAGGCAACTAATAGGATTTCTTTTTCTTCCATAGATCTTTTTGTCACTACTTCAATCAACACTTTCTTGGCAAGGTGAGGGTAGCTTGTTGAGGCGATTTTGCTGAGGGAATCTGCTTTTCTGTTTTCGGCTCTTAGCACTTGCTGCACTAAAAAGTTTTGGAATTTCTCGGCTATTGCACTTACTCTTTGAAAATACTGTTTCATATTTTTTTTAGGCTGTGTAGGAACCATTGATTTGGTTTGCTACTAGCTTTGAGTCTACACTTGCTTGCAATTTTGAACTCCCATTTCTTTCTATCCTTAGCCCGACCAATAATGCTTCATACTCTGCTTTGTTGTTTGATGACTGGAACTCAAATCTCAAAGCATAGGTAAATTATGTCCCTTCCAGGCTTGTGGGTATGAGACTTGCTCCTGAACCTTCCATGCATGATGATCTGCCTGTGTAAAGCGCCCATGGTTCTGCTGGTTTGTTTTGTCCTTCCTTCATGGGTGTATCCTCTTTCGGATTCCAGATAAGAAATCCGTTGGGAAGTGTCATTTGACAGTTATCTGAGGTCTATAGCAGATGACGTACGCGCCTAGGCGATGTTCCATTTCTGTATTCGTTCTCCTACTTTTGGGCTTGACAGTACTTGCTCAATCGGTTGATTTGTGATTACCATAACGGGATGTGCTTGAAAGCACCTTTTTAATCTCTTGGTCGCGTGGACCAAGGTTACTACTAGTTTCTCCATTGCTGTGTAGTTTATTTCTGGCCCTCTAAGTGCTCAGATGGCGAAATAGATTGGTGTTTTTCTTGATTCTTTTTCTGCTAGCAACACAACACTTATTGCTTCTTTAGAGGAGGATAGGTACAAGTTAAGATCTTCTTTTGGAATCAGGGCCGTGAGCACTGGTAGTCTTGCCACTTGCTCTTTCATTTCTTGGAATACTTTATCCGCGACTCTCGTCCATTGGAAGTCAGTTTTCTATATGCACCCTTTGAGTGTTTTTAAGAGCGGTAGCGATCTCTCTGCTGACTTTGACATGAGTCTACTTAGGCTTGCTAGCTTTCCATTTAGTCTTTGGACGTCCTTGAGGCTTTGTGGGGGATGTAAATTTAGGACGATGGCTGTTTTTTCCGGGCATGCTTTTATCCCTTTTGTGGTTAGTATGTGAACCAGAAATTCTCCTTCTTCTACACCGAATGTGCATTTCTTCGGATTGAGTTTCATGTTTATCCCTCTCAATTCCTTGAATGTTTCTTTAATGTTTCTAAGGCTTTGTTTTTATGTTCGGCTCTTTATCACCAAGTCGTCTACATATACTTCCAAGTTTCGGCCTACTTGCATTTCAAGAGCTTTGTCCACCAGGCGTTGGTATGTCCGGCATTTTTTAATCCGAATGGCATTTTTGTGTAGCAAAAAGTGCCTTGGTTTATGGCGAACTCTGTTTTATCTTCATCCTCCTCTGCCATTTGTATTTGATGATATCCCTTGTAGGCATCTAGAAAACATTTCAAGGGATATCCACATAAAGATTCTATTTTCCAATTGATCTCCGGAAGTGGGTAGCAATCTTGGGGACATGCTTTATTGAGGTCTGTGAAGTCTACGCACATTATCCAACTTTCATCATGTTTTCTTAGCATCACGGGGTTGGCTAACCAGCTATGACGTAAGACTTGCCTCATTATTCCAGCTTCCACCAGCTTGGTCACCTCTTCGAATATGGATTTGTTTTTTCCGGGGCTTGGATCCTTCTATTTTTCCTTACTGGTGGGTAACCTTCCCTGATATTTAAGTTGTGCCCTGTCATATCTTTGGATTCCCATGAGAACACATCTAGGTTTTTTTTAGCAAGCTACACATGTTTTCTTTTCCTTGGTTCGATAGTTTACCCTATATCGTCACCGTTTGTTCTAGGTATTGAGGATGGATTGCTATCTTCAATTTTTATGCCGCAACCAGGGTTGCATCTACACTCATGGATGTTTCATTTATTATTGCACATTCTAATGGTATAGCTATCCTACTGTGAAGTGTGAGTACGCCTACTTTTACCTGGAATTTTATCATCCAATGTTTTGTTGACGGTAATGCTTTCAATTGACTGAGGTTGGGTCTTCCAAGAATGATATTGTATGGAAATTGTGATGGTATGACCATAAAATTCATTTTTCGTCTCCGCCTAGTGTTCCTAGTCTCCTATTAGTACTTGTAGCTCTATCTGTCCTACGGGCCACGTGACTTCCCCATTAAATGCCACTAGGGAGCTTGTTGTAGGAACCATCATTTTCTTGGTTTCTGGTTGGAGGCAATTGAAACAATGTTCGTACATAATTTCGAAAGCTGACCTTCCTTCCACATATACTCTATGGATATAGTGTCATCCTATCTCTGTTTCTATCACTATGGGACTTTCTTTAGCTTCCGTTTCATCGAGTGGCAGGAAAGATATTTCAAGTCTTGGTGAAAAGTTTTTCACTACCTTTCTTTTCATGGTTCTCTGCCAGGAGTGCACCAAGAGAATTGCCAAAGTTTTTTCCCTTGTGGGTGTCACAGATTCTTTGACCGTTTTTTGTTGGTCTCTTCCGTCACTGTTTTTCACTTCTTTTATTGCGCCAATTTCCCACTTCTAGCCAATTCATCGATCTGCCTTTTAAGATGCTGACATTCATCTATGTTATGTCCAATATCTCCATGATGCTCACAATATTTGCTTGGGCCTCTTTTGCCCGCTGGGGTAGTCATGGGGGTGGTGTTTAGAATTTTCCTTTTTCGAGGGTCAAAATTTCCTTCGGCGTTTTTAAGAGTATGAACCTGCCGTTCCTCCTATCCGGCCTTTGATTGTTACAGAAATCTGGTCTTCTGTCAAAGTGTGGCCTTTTGTTTCCCTCGTGTTTCCATGTGGGATCTCCTTTCTTCTTAGATTGATGGGGTACGACGACCTCTCCTCTAAGGAAGGCTACGGTTCCCCTCATCATTTCTTCCACTGTCCTGGGTATATTGTCGTGTAGATGTTTGATTAACCCATGATGTGTAATTCCATGCATAAATCCAGATATTTTCATACATTTTGGGGCTTCCTTCACATGTCGGATCTCAATTTTGAAACGCTTCATGAAGTTCTCTGTAGATTCCCCTTCCTTCCGTTTGATATGGTGTAGTTCCACAGGGTCTTTGATGCATTTCTTCTCTTGGAGATAGTTGGCCAAGAATGGTGCTTTCGAGTCATCGTAGTTATCGATTGTTTCCGCTAGGAGGTGGTCAAACCATACTCGAGCGTTTCCAATTAGCGTGGAGTTAAACATGTGGCACCATGTAGGCATGGCAAATTTTTCCACCTTAGCTTACGCTTGAAAGAATTTTACATGATCCTCAGGTCTCCGGACCCATTATACGTCTTAACTTGGCTTGTCATTCGGATTTTCTTGGGAAAATAAAAATTCCTGATGCGGGGCGTGAACAGATCGACTTCCTCGCATAACCAAGGTCGGGACAAATCATCTTTGTTCCCTTTCGACATTGTCTTCTTTGACTTCTCATGTATGTCACCGCTTTCGTCGGTCTCCGAGTACCGTTTGGATGTGACTTCTCATGCGTGTTTGACGTTGGTCTCTTTTCTTGTCCTGTCGAACACTCCTCCATCTTGTGGTCCTAATCTCGCGAAGACTCCTTCTTTAGTACAGCTCCTTTGGTCGGTTGACTCGCATCTGGTTTGTAAAGGTGTGCCTTGGTCCTTCCATCGGCTTTCGTACTTGTCCAGGAACATTTGCCTCTTACCCCCTCCGTTCCCTGCTTGGCCTGGTAGTAGCGGACTCAGAGTAGTTGGAGAACTCATCTTCCTTTCGAATTTTCTTTGAGATTTCCCCATAGGTAAGATGTGCCTTCACGAATCTTAGCTTATTTTTGCGTTGTTTCTCTTCATGGAACTTCTCAAGTATTAGGGGTAACAACTGGTCGTAGTGTTTGTTGCAGAAATCCCTGACAGTAGCATCAGATGCTCGTGATTCGGGGTTTTTTGCAACCTTGTTCATCTTCTCAACACTTGTGGTACGCACGGCGGACATGGCAGGTGTTGGAGGATCTCGTGCCGTGGTACTCATGTTTGGAATGAGATCTTTATGGAACACAGTTGTGTATCGGGTCCGACGGATGGAGCCACTTGTTAGTACAACAATTGGTCGGGGTGGAGTACAAATCTAAATCCTTCGTTGAGAAGTCCTTAGATGTCTTGAGTTGTGGTGGTTCTTGTACTATCAAGAGATATAATTGACGATTTCCGGCATAAGTAAAGTATACCGTTAGTCCTTACCGTGGGTACGGACCTCACAATTAGACTCCAGCGTGAAAGTAAGTATTCATATTGTCAGAGATATATGTGTGTGTAAAGATGAGTGAGAAAATCGTATCGTTTAGAGTGCAAGTGAGTACTATATATAGAGGAAAGTATTGGGCCCTTCCTCGTATCTCGGATAATACTTTTGGGAGTGGGCCTTTTTGGTCTAAAGGCCTATTTGTCTTTACTTGTCTAATCGCGACCTACGGAGCTGTTCCAGGGAATCTGTCATAGTGATCCCGGACATGTTTCAAGGAAAGCGTGTCCGGTGTTATTGTAACGGATCCGTTCGCGGAGAACTGATCCGTTTAGGGTTTTGCCATCGTGATGGGCTTTCATGTACTTGGGTCTGGGCTCAAAGTTTTAGTGTATGATTTTAGGTCTAATGGGTCATATCCATGCTATACGCCATCACTTAATCCTTCTGATAACATATAAACATGTAACAAAACTCAATTTGTGTTATGATAAATTTGAAACCCCATTTGAGATAACATCTTATGATGAGTGCTAAAAAGACATCAACAAACACCCAACTATTTAGTATTATTAGACTACCAATAGTGATGATTACATATTTAACATAATCAATTCGCCATTTCGACATCAACTCGATAATATTTCTCTAAATTCAAGTACATAACTAAATGTTTGGATGCTTCGGTGTAATTACGCACGTCTTAGTGATATGCTTACATGGCCACCAAGTTAACGGCGTTATCATACCGGACAAATTGAGAAGCCAACAATGTTGGCCCTTATGTTAACCCGGCAAGCCTAAAGGGGTGCTTTGTGAGTATTTTTAATAAAAGGTTGTGCTATGGGGTGTTATGATTGTGAGGGTGTTAATGTTAAAATATTAAATTAATGTGCCATCGACGTATTCTGACCAAATCTATGAAAGCATATTTTAACACAAACCCAATTAATTAATAAAAATTATATATAAAATAAAAAAATGCCATTTAAAATATCATTTAATGTTACTTTAGTTTCTTAGAAACAATGATAAAAAAGCAAACCTTAAAGGCTTATGTTAATCCCAATCAATCCATAACACAAGATTTAGAGAGAGAGAGAAACAAGAGAGATGGTGGAAGGTTAAATTACTATTAGAGAGATAAAGTAAATGAACCAACACCCTCTTCCACACATGGAAGAGGGTTTATATACCCATGAGCTTGGTGGGCTCATGGGCTTGTTTCTTGGGCCGGGCTTGGCTTGTATTAGGCATAGAGCCCCTAACTTATACAATATTATCTTAAAGTCCAAGCCCGGTTAACCCGACTAACCTATTACAATACAAGACCTTTAACGACTAAGATGACCTATTACATTCTTGATCGACTATATAAAATATTGGGCTAACAATCTCACCCAATGTATCGGTCATTTTTGAATACATAAGATGATTGAGTGAATACATTCTTATAGAGGAGGTTTTCCTTCTTTGGTCTTGTATCTTCGTTTTGTATCTTGGTCTTGATCTTGATTGTAACGGATTTGTTCCTTCATGTTTTTGTGATCTTTATCTTGAGCCTTTGTCATTTGACTTTGAGTGCTTGATATCTTCAATCTATCCATGATAGTCTCCCTCTTGTTCTTTTGAGACAAAGATGACCTATTACATTCTTTACTATCTTGTTCATCGCCATCTTGTGCTCTTGTGACTTCTGAATCGACATGTTCATACTTTGTTGATTTCTAAAGGCTAACAATCTCCCATCCATATATGGTTGTAGTTAGTCCTTCAAATATCCATCAGAGTTGCGGAAGACTTTAACTTTTAGTATGAACATGTGAAGACGAATTCAGTTAGTACACAACTACGCCACCTTCTTGATATGCTGCAACATATATAGACACGGATAAAATGGCTTTGAACATTTCATCCTAAATCGGTAGCGTTTTACCTCCGGTCGGTGAAGACCGTTAGACAGTATTAGATACCGTACCTGTGATCGGGTAGATTTGATTAAGAACCTCATTGACAGGGTTTCACGGATGTACTAGCCAGTTTTCTTTACTCGACCGTCTCAAAGCAGACTGCGAACGTAAAGAGTGAATCATATGGATAAGTTATCCGTCTGATTAGAGTCATCAATTTGGTTTCCTGGAACAAGTTTGATTCAAATAAGAATCGCACCATTGTTGCTTTCCAGTTTGTCACAAGTTCGATTCATAATGAATCTTGCATGTCACCTACCGTAGTGCTGTTTGAGGTTGGCACTGGAAGGCTTTCCATTCGTCAGTGTGAACACTAAAAAGTGTCACTCTGAATGTTCTAGCAAGATCACACGGATTTTGCGAAGAAACTTGGAATCAAGTTTAAATTACTTAAGAATTTAAACTTAGTTGCTTTTCAGTTCTCACAAGTTTGATTCGTGTAGAATCGCACAAGTTACCTACCATGAGCTTGTTTGAGGTTGACTCAAGCAGGATTTCCATCTTCATCGTGAATCGTATCACTCGGATGTTTTGGAAATATCGTAAGGATAATGTGTAAGACTCGATTATGTCCTAATGAAATGATAGATTGATCTCTTTTTGGCTCTAGACTCGATAAGTGCATTTTGGTAATCGGAGGCTGGAGCAGACTGCCACCTTTTCAATATTAACTAACTCGGTGTGAGAAAGTCAATAGATACGTGTTGATCTCTGTGACAATGAGACAAGTTTCTTTTGAGAGAAACCTGAATGGCTAGGGAAGGGTTGTGCATCGCATCACTGGGTCCATGACACTTGCCTTCAAAAGATGTTGTTAACCCGGTTTCTTCCTAAGTTGCATAAAATATTCAACTCCTTCAATGCTTACCAATATGTCATCATTAGCACCTTGTTATGATTGTTCTAGTGCTACCTTAAGTAATTAGTCTGCATTCAGCTTCATTCAACTCCATCTTTCCTAAGGACAACTATTTCTAGCTATAGACTGTCCTTGGGTAGATCCCTCCGGTTATGGTTGGATCATAGGACTTAGTTTCCTATCATAAACCACCTTTTGACTCCATCGATGGATAGTAGGTTGTTTTGGGTATAGATCGTAACCATAAAACCATTCAAAGTGTTTGATAAAAATGAAAACTTTTAACACTTTGAAAGTTTTATATTTCTGAAAAGCTCCCCCTACACACATGCATCGATATACGAAACAATTTAGCATGTGAAGGAAAGAGTTGTATCTAAGTCTTTAAGATCACATGTTGCGATATATTACATTTTAATCACATTTTCGCCCCTATCTCTAATATAAAAACTTAATATTAGAGATACCAATTTATTAAAATATGACCATTTCTGAAAACTAATTGGGAGAGAAACATGTGTGCACGCATGAATCATGGAACATTAGTCGGGTAGCTCCCCTTAACAATATATGTGGGTCCTAAACTCCTAATTGAACAAAATATGACAATATATAGGAAAAATGACACCACAATATATGTTAAGGTACGAAGATGAGATGCCTTATCCGATATAATATATTACATTTGACAATTTTATATCATTTTCAGAATGTGTTAGATATATAAAATTTGACAATATCTGAGTTGTACCTAACAACATTAAAGGCTTGATTTTAAAACGCTCTCCCTAAAAAATTGATCCAAATAACATATGACATTTTTGAGATATAAAAACCTATTATGAGGAACGGAGTGTTGAACACAAAATTTTGAAAGATTTAGAAAAACCTTTTGAGAAATTCTTGAAAAATTGTGTTCAACGGTTTTAAAATAGTATCTGATTTACATGAGCTCAAAACTTTGAATGTTTTGTGAATAGCTCATGACCTAGAAAAATTAATTTCCCGTTGTGAAGGATAAGTTATCATCCGTGATCAACTTTCCTTAAGTTGAACTCCGAGTTCTAAGCTCACTTTACTTAGAAGTCATTTTTCATGAAGTTAAAAACTTGGAATATTTTTATAGGAAGCTCATGACCGAGAAATATTAATTTCTCGTTGAGAAGGATAAGTTATCGTCCGTGATAAACTTTCCTTATTTTAGATTCGAGTCCTAAGATGTGATGCGCTTAGAAGTCATTGTGAGAAATTTTCAAGCAGATTCATTTTCCAGAACCTCCAAGTCTTCTAGAGACATATACTTCATACCAAAACGGCCAACGAGATACTGAAACCTATTTTGGGATAGAGCTTTTGTAAACAAGTCTGCTATCTGGTACTCAGTTCTAAAATAGTATAATTCCACGATACTGCGTTCCACTTATTCCTTGATGAAGTGATATCTGACATCGATGTGCTTGGTACGAGAGTGCTGAACCGGATTGCAAGAGATGGCTATGGTCGACTTTGAGTCACAATACATAGGTATTTTATCAAAGTGGAAGCCATAATCCGTGAGTTGAGTTCTCATCCAAAGGACTTGAGCACTACATGCGGATAGAGCCACATATTCTGCTTCGGCTGATGAGAGTGAAGTACAATCATGCTTCTTTGACGACCATCTCACAAGCTTGTCTTCCCCGAGAAATTGTATGCCACCAGAAGTGCTTTTTCGACTATCAAGTGAACCTGCGTGATCAAAATCTGAAAAAGATGCTAGATGAAAACTGGTTTCCCACGGATACTAGAGTCCCATGTGAATGGTATTATTAAGGTACCGAAAGATACGTTTAACCTCCTTGAGGTGATTTTGAGTAGGTCTGGCTTGATATCGTGCACAATAGCATGTGGCATGATGAATATCAGGCCTGCTGGCTGTAAGGTACATAAGAGACCCGATCATACTGCGATATCACGTTTGATCTACGGGAAATGAGTACAAGTCAGCATCTAGGGATGTGGTCGACAATGATGTACCAACGCGAGCACATGAGGTCATACCATGCTTTTTAAGTATATCTTGAGCATACTTAGCTTGGTTAATAAAGATACCACGTGGGGATTGATGAATCTGGAGGCCTAAAAAGAATTTTAGCTCCCCCATCATTGACGTTTCAAATTTGTTGTGCATTAATTTTTCAAAACGTTTTGAAAGTTTTGGGTTCGTAGAACCAAAAATGATGTCATCAACATAAACTTGCACAAGCAATATGTCATCCCCATATTTACTAATAAAGAGAGTAGGCTCAATGGAACCTTTGGAGAATCCTTTGGATACCAAGAAGTTTGATAGTTCATCGTACTACGCCCTTGGAGCTTGTTTGAGTCCATATACTGTCTTTTTGAGACGGTAGACTTTGTCAGGATGATGAAGATCAACGAAACCTTCCGATTGATTTACATATACTTCTTCCTTCAAATGACCGTTGAGAAAAGCAGTTTTAACGTCCATCTGATAAACCGTGAAGCCTTTATGTGCAGCATAAGCAAAGAATATCCTGACACCTTCCAAACGAGCAACTGGAGAAAATGATTCATCGAACTATCCCTTCTTGTTGATGATACCCCTTAACCACAAGACGAGAATTGTTTTTTTCTTTATCCAGTTTGTTTTTCCAGATCCATTTGAAATCTAACATCGATTTTCCATAGGGTCTGTCAACAAGTTCCCAAACATAGAGGCGTTCAAACTGATGAATTTCGTCTTGCATTGATTCAACCCACGCATGATCAGTCATGGCTTGCTTGATGTTTGTAGGTACAGTTGAACTCACGGTGAGTGCATACATACACACATCGCCATCGGTTTCGAGTTGTCTGCGTGTTCGAACCGGTTGTGAAGGATTTCCAATGACTTGCTCCAATGGATGATCACGTATCCAATGGTGAGTGGATGGATATCTTTGGTAGAATGTATGCATGTTGGACGGATCAACATTTTGAGTAGAAGACTCTCCGACACGTATCGGTGTACCGAACGGGTTGATAAATTCGTCCTCGTCAGACTGTGCATCGATTGCTTGATCATTGTTTTTTCCTTCAGCATTGACGGTTGGTGATGTTAGTCGTATGACGGTTTGTTGAGTTTGTTGAGTATCAAATGGAATTGTCTCTTGAGCAACGATTGTTAATGTAGATGCAGTTGTGTCTTGTTGAATTTGTTCGGGTGCGTCAACAGTATTGACAGCGGAAGGCTTTGACACAACTTGATTGTTTCCATAGTAATATTCATCAAACATCGGATCATATAAATAAGCCAACTCATACATTTGTGTCGTATCCGTCGAGTCTGTTGTAGGGATATTTTCTTGACATTCTTGCACGGGACGTACACTGTTTTTGTAACACCCCCAAATATATACAATTCAATACAGCGGAAGACTCGTTGGTGTTACGGGATAGCACATTACTCACATCATAGACAACGCTTAAAAATCACGTCGTTTAATAATAAAGCATTTCCATTCATAAATATCAGATTTACATAGGTCCCAAGTCATTGTATTTCATACAGGTTTTACAAAGCATTTGAATGGAAATTGTTATTTAAGTACGGTCCAAGAATTCTTGTTGTCTTCCCGAGAATTACCTTCAAGTACCTGAGATAAAACATGTTAAAAGAAAAGGTCAGCGATAACGCCGAGTGAATTCATAGAGTTTAATGAAAACCATTATTATATCATCGGTATATATTTATTACCGAAAATCATTTTGTACAAATCTTTGTAGTAGGCCATAAAATAGCCAAAGTCATTTTATACAAGTTCTTCTCAAAAATCATAATATAGGCTTTCGCCTTCAAAATCATTATACGAACCATTGTCGTTAAAAACATCATACAATACGTTTTATAACGTTGTATAGATTAAATAAAAACCGTTATATGAATATGGTTATGTAAAACCAAAACACGAACATAATATCAATAATAAGACCCCATATTGCTAGTCAGGCAATATATCGTAATTCAGTGCGTATACCAGTATTTCGTTATTTGGATTATTATAAGCCGCATGACATTGTTACCTTACTACAACAAACAACGGGTAGCTAACCAGAAACTCATTTGCCCATCTAAATTAGCGTGTCGTCACAAAGATCACGCTATGTAAATCTTCTCATACATGAATTCGCTTACCAATCAATGTGGCACGACGGGGATCAACCGTCAAGGCGCGAACTGGGGTGATCGTCCCCAAATAGTACTATTATATGCATAAGCGTCTATCAAATCCCGGTAGTTCACAATTCATGTTAATGGGAATTTTAGTGACATAACCTAACTTTAATAATCCATTTCATTTCATCTATCGGGTCATATAATCATACATGGGGTCATACAATTATTCGGGTCCAAATCAATAAACAAACAATTCGGGACAAATGGTGTCTTATTTTATCAAAACTAACATGTTATCTCCCTCGCGGGTTTATAAAACATTTCATGAAAATATTTAAAAGAGTGCGAGGCTATGAACTCACGTTGATGTGGGAAGGCGGTTATCGGCGATTTGGATGTACGGTACGTGCTTCAATCACAGAAACCTAGACAAATAATACTCGTCTTAGACTTTTGTCCAATGACCTTATAAAAATAATGGCTATGTATATATATGATGACTTTATATATATGATGATGATCAAGTGGGTTTATACATTTTTATTTACTCATTTTAGTGTTATATGTTGGTAATTTTTATACTAGTTTACTAGTTTTACTTATTTACATGTCAAGGCCCATTAAGCCCATTATAAGCCCATTACATTATATTAGTCCATTTTACACTTTTATTATCAGTATTATACTTTACATGTTGGGACCAAGTGGGTTAAGCCCAATAAGTAAGTTTATAAGTGTTTTACCAAACTAGTCGGGTTAATAGTCCAATAAGGCTACTTTGGCCCGTTAATGTCTGTATGTTGTATAGCTCGGGTTATATCGTTTTTACTTGTATTAAGTACTTATATATCAGTATATGAGTTTTAAAGAGTTTACATTAGACGGGTCCGACCATCTAAGTTTTAATTGACGAAAAAGTTAATTTTACGGTATTAGCCGAAAAGACGTAAAACTTAGTATAGAGTTTTATAACTTGGAAAAACATTTATACTTGTAATTTATATAACATGTCCTATTTTAATATTAATATATATATACCTCTTTATTTATAATTATTATCAACTAGTGGGTTTTATATATGTATATTTTATAAATACAAAATTTTGAGTGCTTATATTATATACTATTTATTTTATCAAATCTGTCCTAAATTTTCAATCCACTAAAATGTCCATATCTAGAGTTCTGTAAGGAGATAGGACCTCAAATTGTTATCACAGAAACTACATGATATGTGCTTCATTTTATTCCTTATATAGCTACTGATGAATAAACATCTAAATATTTTAATAAATTCGTCCAAAACAGTGTAGGCAGATTTGCAGTCTAAACTTGTTTTGATCATATCTCACTCATTTTTATGATTCCATTGTATGGCCAACTCTCACATGTGTATAACACCTAATAATTACTGTAAATTGATTCCACCATGCCATTTTATCAGTTTATCAATTGGTTACTTACTGTTTTTATAGAGCCATCATATTTAGCAAGATTTTAACCTTGTTACCTATGGTTTTCCATCTTTTTAACCATATTTATCAACACCAAATCCCCACAAAATATTTTTATCATCATATATTCATCATATACATATACAATAGGAAAGAAAATACAAGATTACATAATCAAAATAACAAGAGGATGGGAAGAACAATCTTTATACCACCAAGATTATGTAGGTTATGATCAAGACATGGATTTTGATCACACAACTTGTGATAAATCAACACCAATCTTCAAGGCCACCAATACTTGTAAACTTCTTGTAGAAATAAGCCCTTGGACATCACCAAATCTTCTCCTTGGATGTTAAAATCACCACCAATCAATAGAGCTTGAAAAAGGGCTTCATCATGTGTGTGAATAACATAGGATTTCATGGTTAAATTTGAAGAATCATGGTGGTGGGGAAGCTATGGTAGACCGACAAAATGAGAGGAAGGAGAGAGTTGTGTGTTTTTAGAGAGTGGTTTGCATGTGAGAAAGTGAACAAATGGTTTGTGGTGGAGTGGTTTTGGTGTTGGTAGCTTACATGTTAAGCTTAGCTAACATGTGTTAGCTTGTTTACTACAAGTTTGACACATCACAAAGTGTGGTGTCATAGTTTGGCCGTCCCATTTGAGTGGGGTGGGGCAAAACTTGTTTTGTCTCATCCCACTAATTTATGGGTATTCCTCGATTCTAGTTTTCTCGATTTGCATGCCCTCGGATCGTTTTACGAAAAACGTTTTTATAAATTATGAATCAACGGCACAAAATGAATCTAATAAAAATTTTCTCATAAAAAACGGAGTTCGAAAACGTAAATACGTAATCCTAAGGTTTCCGGTTTAGTCGCAAAGGACGTTAAATTATAATCGTAAGTCCTAATCTCTTCTCGTAAATTTGTGAGTTTATGAACCAACACAAATTTAAAATCTCAAAATAATATTCACGGATAAATTTATTTTCTGAAATATCGGACTGTCACCAAGAACGGTGTATGTACACGTAAGCACGTAACGTAGAATCCTCCGGTTTAGACGTAGTCGATGCTACTTCAAGACGTAAATCCAAATTTCTTCCCAAAAATAAGTGAGTTCATAATATAACATTAAAATAATGTTTTTAAATTATACTTGAGAATAAAATATCAACCATAATTGACGGATTGTCACAGCATTTACCCCTAAACAGGATCTTTGTCCTCAAAGATCATTTTATCTTACTACTCGCTTCTTATAGAGTTAAAGCCATGTGGGTATTTCCTCCACATTCGGTCCTTTCTCTCAAGTGTAATCCATTACAATACCCGAGTTTCATCCAACATAACTACGAGAATAAGATCAGGCTTAATGTTGACTTACTTTCTCTATCCATGATGTTCACGGGTCTTTGATGAATGCAACTTTTCGCCGATCTAAACTTCATTAAGGAATAGTCAGATTTTCACTTGATAGATATTTCATCAAGTTAGATATACTAAACATAATTCACGCAACCCTTGAAGTCATAGGGTAGATCCAGCTTATATGCCTTTCAAACCAACTTTTACATCATCTCAATGGTCCCATACAACGGGGACTTATTTCCCATGATCTTTCAGATCATCAATTCATTTTTCCAATGTGAAAATTTTTGGCATAACTTCGCTACCCATCATGTACTTCTAGATCTACATTTCATATTCACATAACCTCCTGCCCACTACCGGCAATCAATAATCGGATCCTAATTTCAACAATCAATTCAGGTCTCACGGGTCGGGTATTTTGTAAGGTTAGGTTGGTCATCATAGGCAACCTTAAACCTAAAAGACATGTCCAACTCACAATGGGTGTATGTCGGGTGTCTTCATCCCAACTCCTGCTTACAGATGCTCTCATATTTAGATCCTAACAAGATTCGATCTCGATCCTAATACGATAATTATCAATGATAATCTCTCCAAAGGAAAGCGATTATACGGTTTATTACCAAAGGTCAATCATTCAAACATCAAACAACACTTTTAATGTTTTGTATCATTACTTTACCTCGTCCCTTCGATTTGGGGTGGTAAACAGTGCTCTCATCAAGGTTTGTTCCCAGTGACTTCTAAGCAAATCTCTAGAAATTTGATGTGAAGCGAGGATCTTGATAGAGATGATCGATACAGGCACACTATGTTTACACGACTCCTTTAAATACAAAGAGTCAATTTCTTCATCAAGAATTTATCATTAACGAGAATGATATTAGCAGATTTGGTCAGTCTGTCGACGATGACCCAAATCGAATCAAATTCAGATGATGACCTTTGCAATAGTTAGACGTTTACTAATGTATGAGGCGATGTCTGCCTGCCATCAGTACAACTTCTTCAGATAAAGATACACTTAATCAGAAATGACATGAATAGAATACTTAATCTTAGGAGATTCCAGTCATGACTAAATCTCAAAATATCCATATTTAGACAACCACAAGCGGCCTTCTAATCATTTAACGGCATCGGCTTCTTAATTCTAATGGTTCACATTAGCCGTGAACCCTTTTTATTATCTATATTATCCTTCTTACTAACATTAGTTATTTTTAAATTGTTCGGCAATTTATTTTGTACCATCATTACTAAGGAACACATCCTAATTGGTTCTTTATCCTTTTTACATAATGCGTCGGTATCTAGATTCACCTCTCCTGATGATATAATTATCATGTCCACAATTCACTCAGAAATTCTTTCTTCATATTTTATAAGTTTTAATTTCGTCTCAACTATCATTTTTATCCGTTTTACTCTATCCGACGTCTAAAGCGTCGATAAATATTACAAGTAATTAAATAATAAATATTAAATTTTTATGAAATGTAAACGTAAAAATTTTAAATTTCTTAGTTCGACCAATTATATAAAAATGTTAAAAATACATATGAATTTAATTAACAAGATTTTTGTTGATTTATCGAAAATAATTAAAATAATTAATAAGATCCATAAATGTTCGAAAAATCTTTGTTTATACTTTGGTCAAAATTTCCTTGGTTGAAAGCAAAATTTGTCGTTTCAAATTTCAAGTCATGGTATAAATGGTTTTCCTCAATCCTTCTTAAGTTGTCTTAAGGTATGCAAAAACATTTACCCCTAAACAGGAGTTTAGTTAAATGTTTTGGTTATAAGGGAATGATTCCTTAAATATTCTTTTGATAAAACATTTGTCAAAACATATTTGCACTTTCTTTTTGATAAAACCCAAAGTCTTAAATGGCTCTAATTTTTGAAGAGTTAATATATTCCATTATCTATTAATTACACGGTCATTTAATGTAAAGGATTAAGTCTTAAATCACATGTTAAATATTCAAGGTACAGGTTTTCACTACTCGGCCAATTCAGGGCAGTCTATAAATGATTATTAACTCCTTCTTATTCTTATAAACAAACAAATGGTCCTTAACGATCACAAGCATGAATTTATCAAATTACAGCCTACCCACGTGATTCACCAGATTTATGGATGCTACATGTGTATTAGTCAATCCTAACGACATCACATGAAACTCATAATGTTCATTACAAGTTCTGGATGTAGTGATTGGAATAGATAATCCTTTTCGCAGATGCGAAGTTGATGATAACCATGCCATGGATCAAATCTTTAAAACATACGCTAGAACCTTGTAAATGATCGAACAAATCTATCATCTTGGGTAGTGGATATAGATTTTTATCATCAATTTACCTAGTTCACGGTAGTTCAACAAATATAAGGAATGATAACACCATAGCTCTTCATGATGACGAGCTTGGTAGAATAAAAGCTTTCTCCGAAAACTCTCTCAGTTGTACGGTAACACTTTCGATTCAAATGGTGCTGAAGTACAGTGCACACGCCACGGGTGCAGCACCGGGAATATAATCAGTACCAAATTCAACTTGCCTTAATGGCGAAATTCTAGGTAATTTACCAACAAATTCCTCCTAAAGTTTCAGATAACATGAACATCTTTTAATAAATTTACTTTAAGTTCTTTCTAGATTATAATATCTATGACTAATTCACAACCATTCACGGTATAATTTCAAGTCTAAATGCAGGATATGGTCATCCATCAAGAATTATTTAGATCACTTTTGATAATCAACATCTTATCTTTTAGGGAATTTCTACTTGGGTTCCCATCAATTAAGACAATGTCGTCATGTCATAATCAATCAATCCATTCTACTGGCACTATCAACATTTTCAGTTTTATTGCCGTCGATAAGATGTGAACTTCTCAAAAGACTAATAATAACACATAATTCTTCACAGATTCAAGGATATTAGGAGACATAACTAACCTTAAAAGAGTAAGGTTAACGCATAATCTATGCGAGAGAATTTCAAATCAGATACAGACGAAAACATTTAACAAATATGAATATATCCCATGTTTTCATAATTTGAGTACGCATTCGAAAGCTCCTCAGATCGTTACCCAGGTCATTCAAATTAAATCTAATCAAAAGAAATGATAGGAACATCGATACATCCAATCGGGTATCAACACTCGGTAATCAGATATTTTTCCAAAGAATCTCGCCACGGGAGAATTGGACAAGAAGGGAATATCAATTGTCAAATAAGACAAATTCCACAGATGAGTAAATTCGACTCAGAAGAATAAATAGTACGGGCACATATGTTGGTGTCCCTATCAATATGTCCCTATTTTTCACTTCTTGCAGATCTCATAAAATTTGATCTTTCACAATCTTCAAAGAAAATTTAGTGTTTATTAATATTTTCCTGGTGACTACTAATCAGTCTTGCATGGTCACTTCCAAATTGTATGTAGGCGCGCAACTATATACAATTTCAAGATTAACGATGCAATACTCAGTTCGTCAAAATTTTATCATCATGTTTATAATAAAAAAAATTTCATGCTTAATTCTTAAATAAGAATCAAAAATAAATTTACAAAGATTTTCTTTGTTATGAAAACAATTAAGTTTTCCAAGGTGTTTTATAAACAACTTCATTTCGATAATGATTATTTATAAGTCCCACTTTAAATAATCCATATGGTGATGAGAATTCAATTTTTCTCAAGGAATACTGTTTTAACTTATAAAAACAATGAGTGATTTGCAAAAGAGTGATGAAAAATGGTTCACCAAGAACTAACTACAATATATCAAGAAATGAGCTTAGCCAAATAATCATGAGGTTCATGACCTCGATGGCAATTAGGAATACAAAGAGAATAATCCACAACGTAACTCAAATCGAGATGAGTACTTGTTCAATGGTTGCATCACTAATGCGAACATTAGGAGGAAGCAATAAAGGATAGATAACATCGATACATGTAGTATTTAGCGATCAACGGTAGTCTTTTCATTAATCACAAACAAGTCAAAATTGTACCGTAACACATTACGTGTCACTATGTCATACAATTCCAAGAACTCATGCTACCAACTGATATCTCAGTTAAGTTAGGGATTTTAAAAGATAACACAATGAATACTAATCTACAAGAGTCATGGGGGTTCCACCTGTCCCGGAAGATCCATTGGTCCCAATTCAGAAGAAGATTTCTTCAATTGATTTATTGGACACTGGGCATCCTCGTCATTGGACAATGGCCTAGGAACAACCCTTAACACGAATCAACAATCAATTAAAACCTTATAATTCAATCACAGAATTTAACGAATTCCTCTTAACAATTTCTTATTCCATAAAAGTTAAATTTTATTTCGTTCAAGTTTCAATCAATCTTATACTTAATGCGATATCCTACCTCATTCTCCAATACTTTCAACCTTATTCTTAGACCTCAATAGGGCAATAAAAGCTCGATATGAACAACACTAAATTTCCAATCCTATAACTCTTACAACAACAATTATCAAATGAGTCACTAGTATGAAATGACTCACACATTCAATTAGACTTCTCGGAAAGGTACTAGTGGCATGAGGCTTTTGGGTAATGGTTCCAATGACAGCCTCAAGTGCAACATTCACCCTTTCGATTTCAATTTAAGAATTAGGTGACAACGAATCAGATGACACCTTTCCAGGTGGTAACGTTTTGTCAAACGTCACTCTATAAGGAAAGATTGTCATGACATCGAAATCAGATTTAATCTCGCCAATTCTTCTTCAAGATCATAATCAACTACTATCAACATTCCTACGAATATCAACCATTTTATCGGGATCATAAATATCCACAACTTGGTTTAGATCTAAAATAGCTAGAATTCCTACGGGAATAGCTTCGATCAATTTGCTAGGGAAGTTAGGGTTTCTTGTGACAATATACGTCGTATAAATACCTCGTAGAAATATTAAAATAATCATCAAACAATCATGTAATCAAATTACATCATATATATATATATATATATATATATATATATATATATATATATATATATATATATATATATATATATATATATATATATATATATATATATATATATATATATATATATATATATATATATATATATATATAATCCAAGTTATATATATATATATATATATTAAAATAACACTTCTCACTCTGGCCTTGTCGGTAACTCGGGAATTCTTCGGCACCGTTATAGTCAAAATATTTTTAGACATTTTTAGAAAAAAATTTATAGTTAAAAGATTTGGAAATGTTTTATTCAAAACCTTAGTTTTTAAAAATCTTTCGTTCTCTATAACGAGAGCTCTGATACCAAACTGTAACACCCCCAAATTTATACAATTCAATACAGCGGAAGACTCGTTGGTGTTACGGGATAGCACATTACTCACATCATAGACAATGCTTAAAAATCGCGTCGTTTAATAATAAAGCATTTCCATTCATAAATATCAGATTTACATAGGTCCCAAGTCATTGTATTTCATACAGGTTTTACAAAGCATTTGAATGAAAATTGTTATTTAAGTGCGGGCCATGAATTCTTGTTGTCTTCCCGAGAATTACCTTCAAGTACCTGAGATAAAACATGTTAAAAGAAAAGGTCAGCGATAACGCCAAGTGAATTCATAGAGTTTAATGAAAACCATTAATATATCATCGGTATATATTTATTACCGAAAATCATTTTGTACAAATCTTTGTAGTAGGCCATAAAATAGCCAAAGTCATTTTATACAAATCCTTCTCAAAAATCATAATATAGGCTTTCGCCTTCAAAATCATTATACGAACCATTGTCGTTAAAAACATCATACAATACGTTTTATAACGTTGTATAGATTAAATAAAAACCGTTATATGAATATGGTTATGTAAAACCAAAACACGAACATAATATCAATAATAAGACCCCGTATTGCTAGTCAGGCAATATATCGTAATTCAGTGCGTATAGCAGTATTTCGTTATTTGGATTATTATAAGCCGCATGACATTGTTACCTTATGATACAAGGATTTTCAATGGGGTTCAATTAAAGTTCTCGGTATCTTCTCGAATCGATCACGGTTCAAAGTGGAATATTTGTTCTTGGTTACTAAAAGGGGTTTGGTTTTCTATTCTACTAAAAGGGTTAAAAGAACAAAGGATAAAAATACTCTAGAAACAATTATCTAAAAAGTAACTCAATCAAATTAAAATCAGATTAAAAACAATAAAGTGGAAATTAAAATTAAAATTAAACAATAAATGAAAACAAACTTTAAAAACTCAACTTAAAATCTTAATTTCAAAAACTTAATAAAAACAGAAATCCTTCATTCAGAATAAACCTCTTGATTCGGAATAAATCTTTTGATTCGGAATGTTTGTTTATTCGGAATAAAATTGCTCACTCGGAATACATTGGTTCGGAATGTAGCTCATGCGGAATAATCACTTGGTTCGGAATACTGCTGATCCGGAATAAATGAACTCATTCGGAATAAAAGGTTGATGCGGAATATTGTGCTCACTCGGAATAATTGCTCGTTCGGAATAAAATTCACTGACTCGGAATAATGGAAACCAAAGCTTCGTTCGGAATAAAAACTGATTCAGAATATATTTTAAAAACCTTGATTCGGAATATAGCTACTCATCTGGAATATTGATTATTCTGGATGAACAAACTGATCCGGAATAATTTGAATGAAAAATGCTGATTCGGAATATGCTTGATCCGGAATATCTTAGAGAAAATGCTTCATCCGGAATAATCTAACTGAAGTGCTCATTCGGAATATAAATTGATTCAGAATAATTTGCACAAAATCCCTTGATCCGGAATACTACGTTGATTCGGAATCTGGGTAACTGAATAATAGCGAAGAACAGGGAAATGAAATGATACGATTCTAGACCAAAATCAACCAAGTTTTTAACCAAAACTTAAACAAATTTAACCACGAATCATCTACTAATCATAAACATCAAATCAAATCAACATAAACATAAAACCCACTTACTTTTAAAGATTAAAATCAACCAAATAGAAACTTAAGACTTTGAATCAAAAAGAAAAAGATGAACAAGATTAAAGGAAAGATGATATTGATTGATTAAGATTAAGTAAACAAAAGGGAAGATTAAAAACTTACAAGATCCTTTGATTCAACAAAAATGAAAAATCACCAACACCTTAATGGTGTTGGTTACCTACGAAACACAGAAAGAAAAGACTGGAAAAATAAAAACTATCTCTAAAATTTGAGGGTTCTTCTATTTATAGGCCTAGTGGTTGGTTGGTGAGTGGGCTTTCTTCTTTCTTTTCGTCTCCTCGTCTTTTCAGTAAAGTTGACGTTTTCGATTCTGATTCGGGATTTGTCGACGAATAAATTCAACTCGTCTTTTAATTTCTTCGTTTAATAGACTTGAGTTTTTCGACATATGTAAATCTTCCATCTTTGGTCCTTTTCTTCGATAAATCTTCAAATAGGCCCATTGACTTCAAATCTTTTGCATCTCTTGGACAATAGACTTTGTCTTGAGTCTTTTTCTTCGATAAAACCCGTGCAATCCCATGTTTTCTTTAATATTTATCCGATTGGCTCTGAAAACACAACAAACACACAAACCACGCATAATTTCAAACAAATGACATTAAATACGCGTTTTGGTCTTGTTTTAGCAAGAAATAAGGGGTAAAAGGATGGGTGTTTTCACACCTATCAAATCCCCTACACTTAACCATTGCCATGCCCTCATGCAATGCTTAGTGATAAAGCAAATTTACACTTTTCTCATAATCAATCAACCTTGGCTTTATTAATATACTACTAAAACAAAAATTTAAACTACTATGAAGAAATAAAACTTTAAAGGAAACAAAAGGGATAGAAAACCATTTTCACTTGAAAATAGCTACATGGAAATAACTTGCAAAGAGATCTAAGACTTACATTAGGGCTTTGGTTGCTGCGAAGATTTATCACCATCAAGTTTCACGTTCCCCAAACTAATCTTAAAAACGAGATCATTGTTATTATAAGTTAGCAAAACAAACACTTACACACATGGCTTAATTATATTCTTAAACTCCCTTATTCCTAGGTGTATCTCTTATATTTTATTTTTGTTTTAGAATGATCATGAAGATGCATTTTTGGACTTATTTCGATAGTTTATTTAGGCTGAAAGCAAAGTAGGACGATTTGATTAATAGTTAACTAAAAGACAAAATCTCTTAAAACTGCTTCTCGGGATATCAAAAAGTTCATATCTTGGCATAGCTCGTTTCACGATTTGAGACCTTTCTCGGGCCGATATTTGGCATGTACTTCATACTTCATATCTTGAGAGACGTTCTTGAGACAATGGTCTTCTCTTCGTTAATAGAGTTTCTTCACTTGGAGACTTTTGAGGGATACTCCAACTTTGTTGACCACGACTTCATCATTATTTCTTCAATCGTTATTTGGGATTTTGAGATACAACGATCCGCTTCCTTTTCGGACTTGGATCTATTTATCCTCATACCCTGTTAGGGTCTTTTCGGATAGACTTCTACATGATCTTTATGGGAGTTGATTGCTTTTCGTCGTGAGTCTTGATCCTTCATATTGATTTTGGGAATAATGCTTTTCACATCACCTTGGATCTTTAGCAATAAAATGGAATCCTCATGCCTTGTTAGGGCCTTTTCGGACTCGCCAATCTTCGCGCCCCGCTTCATAAGTTATGCCTTGGCTATGAACTCATATCATTACTGAGCAACTTTTAAACGATCTTGGGCTAGAAGCTAAGTTATTCAATAAAATCATACGACCTTACTTATTGTAGATAAATTATTAGCAAGCGGTGGGAGAATAGGCTTATAATCACACCAAGTGTGCTTGTGCAAGAATACCGACTTATAATTGACTCTATCATTTCTCGTTCTCCACAATTTAAAATCTCAAGTAATGAGACTCGTGGATGCTTAGCCTAATAAACCAATTAAGGTCTACATGGTCAAGGATACTTGCTAGAATAAACTTGGATAAGTCTATTCGGGTTGAGTCAAAATAATCGCAACAGGCCTAATATGTCAAAGACTTCTAAACTTGCTACACCATTTTATTAAAATTTTTGACTTTATTTTGGGATATATACATATGAAAGCAACGATAAAAATTTAAGAATTACGACTATATGGCCAAAGTTAATTAAAAATTTGAAAAATGCTGAAAAAGATGATTTCCGGTTAAATGAAGGCATTTTAATGGAAAAGTCCTCTTAAAACTTCGATAGAAGTCCCCCCTACACTTAATATAAACATTGTCCTCAATGTTTAAGCATGTGGGAAAAGTCTCCCCTACACTTATGACATTGTGCACGTTGGTTAAATCAAGCTAAGGAAGAGACGACTAACGTGATCAATTTCAAATGTGAGTATGAAGAAAACTGAATCACGATAGTAGAGAGATATAACCGGATTGCGGATAACACGGGAGCACGGTTCTTCAAAGGTTCCAAAAGTGCATTCATCCCTGTAATCACATCACCACACAAACACAAACAACCTATACAGGTCCCCCTACACTTAGGAGGTAAAATGGAAAGGGATAGATACTCGGGTTGCCTCCCGAGGAGCGCTTGTTTTTGATAACCGAGTCACGAGCCTGACTCAACCCAAAACTAGTTCATGGGAAACGTGGTGAGGGATGGAATCATCTCATGAGAGATGTCCTCACCAAAGTACAACTTCACTCGTTGGCCATTCACCTTATAATTAGGTCCATTAGGTTGAGCGAGCTCGAGAGTACCATATGGAAAAATTTGGGCAATGGTGAATGGGCCGGACCAACGAGATTTCAGCTTGCCCGAAAAGATTTTCAACCGAGAGTTGAAGAGTAAAACTTTGTCTCCAACTTGGAACTCTCGGTTTTTAATCTTAGAGTCATGAATGAGCTTAGTATTTTCCTTATAGATCAAAGAATTTTCATAAGCCTCATTCCGGAGTTCATTGAGCTCATTGAGTTGGATTTTGCGTGGGTCACCGGATTTGTTGATGTCGAAATTAGCCCACTTCAAGGCCCAGTAAACCTTGTGCTCCAACTCAATGGGGAGGTGGCATTCTTTCCCGTACACGAGACGATATGGTGTACAACCAATCGGAGTCTTGTATGCGGTACGAAAAGCCCACAGAGCATCATCAAGTTTATCGGCCCATGAGGCACGATGCTCTCCCACGGTTCGTTCAAGAATTCGCTTTAACCCTCGGTTAAATATTTCAGCCTGCACATTAGTTTGTGGGTGGTATGTGGTGGAAAGACGATGATTTACACCATACTTAGCCATGACTCTTGTGAATTGATCATTGTAAAAATTACATGACTCTTGCGAATTGATCATTGTAAAAATGAGTCCCGCGATCACTAATAATGGCACGAGGCACACTGAATATAGCGAATAGCGACTTCAAAAAGTTACAAACCACCCTTGCGTCGTTAGTGGGTAAAGCTTTGGCTTTAACCCATTTAGAAACGTAGTCGACGGCTACAAGGATGTATTTGTTTCCTTTAGATGAAGGGAATGACCCCATAAATTCGATGCCCCATACATCAATGATTTCACATTCTTGTATGAAATTTTGAGGCATCTCATCTTTATGTGTGATCTTGCCTTGTCGCTGGCAAGCATCACAATTTTTCACCATTTCGTGAGTGTCACGATAAATGGAGGGACAATAAAATCCCGAGTCAAACACTTTCTTTGCGGTGAAGTTGGGACCAAAGTGACCACCGGTGGGTCCTTTGTGGCAAGCTTCGAGAATGTCTAAAGCTGCCGGTCCATCAACACATCGGTGAATAATCAAATCAGCAAATTGTTTGAAGAGATACGGGTCATCCCAAAAGTAAGTCTTAATATCTTTAAAGAACTTCTTTTGTTGGGATATTAACCCGTCGATGAGAATTCCACCCGCCAAGTAGTTTGCAATGTCCGCAAACCACGGGGTTTCATCAAAATTCGAGTTGATAGACATTAAGGTCTCAAGGGGAAAAGATTCATTGATCTCTTTGTTCGGATGATCCCTTTGATAAGGATCCTCAAGTCTACTGAGATGATCCGCGGCTAGGTTTTCGGCACCCTTCTTATCACGAATTTCGATTTTAAATTCTTGAAGTAGCAAAACCCAGCGAAGAAGTCTTGGTTTAGAATCTTGTTTAGTTAACAAGTACTTCAACGCGGAATGGTCCGTGTACACGATGGTAGTGGAAAGGACAAGATAGGGGCGAAATTTTTCAAAAGCATAGACAACAGCTAAAATCTCTTTTTCGGTTGTCGTGTAATGCAATTGAGCCCCTGTCATTGTCTTGCTAGCGTAATGGATCGGTTGGAAGTGTTTATTCACTCTTTGCCCCAAAACCGCTCCAATAGCAAAGTCGCTAGCATCGCACATCAATTCGAAAGGTAGCTCCCTATTAGGGGTAACCAAGACCGGTGCCTTAGTTAGCTTATCCTTAATAAGGTTGAAGGCTTCAATACACTCTTTGGAAAAGATAAAAGGAGTATCTTTTTCCAAGAGGTGGGTCATCGGGCGAGCGATTTTAGAAAAATCTTTGATTAATCTACGGTAGAAGCCCGCATGACCGAGGAAACTTCTCACACCCTTCACGGTTGAAGGTGGAGGCAATTTTGCAATTACATCGACTTTAGCACGGTCCACTTCAAGACTGGCTTTGGAGGTTTTGTGTCCTAGCCCGATGCCCTCTTTTACCATGAAATGGCATTTTTCCCAATTTAGAACAAGGCGAGTGTCTTCACACCACTTAAGCATACGTTCTAAATTGGCAAGGCAAGTAGAGAAAGAATCGCCATAAACCGAGAAATCATCCATGAAGACTTCCATAGTTTCTTCAACCATGTCATGGAAGATAGCCATCATACATCTTTGGAACGTCCCAGGAGCATTGCATAAACCGAAAGGCATGCGTTTGTAAGCAAATGTTCCGTAGGGACAAGTGAATGTGGTTTTCTCTTGGTCTTTGGGATCGATGGGAATTTGAAAATACCAGGAGAAACCG
The DNA here is from genome assembly GCA_025667525.1 of Glebionis coronaria. Taxonomy (NCBI): domain Eukaryota; kingdom Viridiplantae; phylum Streptophyta; class Magnoliopsida; order Asterales; family Asteraceae; genus Glebionis; species Glebionis coronaria. Next base: position 247,460,180 of record CM046880.1, on the reverse strand, counting down.
TCTAAGAAGCAATAGTAATCATTACCCGCTAGACGCTCGAGCATTTGATCCATGAAAGGAAGAGGAAAATGATCTTTTCTCGTGGCATCATTGAGTTTGTGATAGTCGATACAAACTCTCCACCCAGTAACGAGACAAGTAGGAATCAACTCGTTGTGTTCATTGGGAACAACGGTTATTCCGCCTTTCTTTGGCATACAATGGACGAGACTTACCCATGGCGAATCCGAAATAGGGTAAATCAAGCCGACATCTAGAATTTTGATAACCTCTTGTTTGATGACGTCATGAATTCGAGGATTAACCCTTCTTTGGCTTTGGATTGCGGGTTTAAAGTCATCTTCCATGAGAATTTTGTGAGTACAAAAGTTTGGATCAATTCCGCGGATATCAGAAATTTTCCAAGCAATTGCCTTCTTATGATCTTTAAGCACGGCGATAAGGCGAGATTTTTCTTCTTCTTTCAAGTCCTTAGCGATGATGACGGGCGACTTCTTCTTGTCTTCAAGGAACACGTACTCGAGATGAGATGGTAACTCCTTAAGCTCTAAATCCGGAGGATTTTCGATGGAAGGCATAGTCAAATTCGGTTCATCGATAGCAATATCCTTGGGAGATGGTGGAGAAATATGGTCCTCATTGAGAAGTTTCTCAATGGTACGAATATCTTCATCCCAATCGGTGGGAGAATCGTCATATTGTAAATCCACATCACCTAAAGTTGCTTCAAATTCAGTCAAAAGGAAATCACTTTCTCCAAATGGAGTTAGTGATGGGGCAATAGAGGCAACGGTCTCAACATTGGGAGGAGAGGTACGACTACTTTTACAAGCATCATTAAAGTGTTCTTCACAAGCCTCATCAAGAACGTCGATAAAATTAACACTCTCGTATGAATAAGGCTGTTTAGAAATCTTACCCATGTTGAAGACAATTTGATCATCACCAACTCTCATGATAAGCTCACCCGCTTCTACATCGATGAGAGTGCGACCGGTCCTCAAGAATGGACGTCCAACGATTAATGGAACACGAGGATCCATCTCGTAGTCAACGACAACAAAATCCGCCGGGAAGGTGAATTTGTCAACGCCAACGAAAACGTCTTCGGCTATCCCCACTGGATAAGCAACCGTACGGTTAGCTAATTCCAAAGTCATTTTGGTGGGGACTAGCTCGGGGAGAGATAATTGCTTCCAAACGCTTAGAGGCATTAAGTTGATACTAGCACCTAGATCGGCTAGGGCCATGCAATTCTCTACTCCCCAGAAGTTGCAAGGGATTAAGAAGCGACCTGGATCAGCAAGTTTGGTTGGCAATTTCCTTAAGAGAACCACAGAGCAATTTTCATTAAGTTGGGTATTATAAATATCAAGAAGCTTTTCCTTGTCACTAAGAAGATCTTTGAACATTTTCGCATATTTATGCATGTGAGCGAGAGCCTCAGCGAAGGAGAAGTTGAAATTCAATTGTTTAAACATTTTGAGAATGTTTGAAACTTGAATATCATCCTTGCTTTTGAGCTTCTCTTTCCTCAACCTTGAGGGATAAGGTATATCGGAAGAAGAGGAAAGCTTTGGGATTGTAGGATCACTCACATCCTTGGGTGGTGGAGGGGTAGAAGTAAGAGGTGGAGGAATAGGAATAGTGGACTCGTTTTCCTTTGTCACAATCACCGGTGTAGGTGTAGAAAGCTCGGGTTCCTTAGTACCTTTTCCACTGCGAGTGGTGATTGCTTTCATCTCCCCTCTTGGATTAGCAACGGTGTTACTCAGAAGAGTACCCGAAGAAGAGGGTTGATTACCTTGGAAGAAACCAACCATCATGTCCCTTAGGTCATTCGTTTGACTACTCAAAGAGTTTGTCATATCGGCTCTAAGATCATTCCCTTGTTTCACCATGTCGCCCTTCAAATTGATTATCCTGGGTCTGCAGATTCTTCACCAACACATCATTCGTCCGCATGTACGTTTCGACCTCGTGGTTGAAAACGGTGGGTTGGGTAGGAGGAGGTGCTTGATAAGCAGGTGGTTGGTAAGGAGCGGGTTGGTAAACTTGAGTAGGATTTTGAGGTGGATATGGTTGTCTTTGAGGTGGTTGGTATGGTGCTCGAGGTTGGTTTTGGTTGGTTCGGTTAAGGTTTTGTTGTTGGTTTTGATTGGTTGGAGGAAAACCGGGCGGGGAAAGAAAGTTATTTGAGCGATAGCTGAGCAAGTTGCGGTCACCTTGAGGACGTGCTTGATAGCCTCCCGTGGGATAATTACCGTATGCTGCGTTAACATTCTCACAAGGATAGTCTTGGGTGGAGGTACAAGTAGTGTAAGAGTGAGGACCCCCGCATATTTCACATGGTTGGCTTACAGCATTGACTTGAGCGTTTTGAGCGTTGATGCTTTTAGTGTTGTTAGCGGTGTGGGCAGCAAGCGATTCAAGAAGTGAAGTAATTTTGTCAAGTCTCTTGTCGTTGACACTAATGCTCGCACTAGCGGCATTGGTCCGAACACTCTTGGTTTGCACTCTAGACTTATTCTCAATAATATCCCAAGCGGAATTTGAAGACTTAACCAAAATATTACCTCCCGAGGCACTATTTAGTGAATCTCGGTCATTCATGCTTAAACCATTGTAAAAAGTATTAATTTGGTGCACTTTGGTAAAACCATGTTGTGGGCACTTTCTTAAAAGGTCTTTAAAACAGTCCCAAAATTCACTAAAAGTCTCATCGTACTTTTGTTCAAAATTAATAATTTCATTCCGCAAAGCGGTAGTACGAGATGGTGGGAAAAAGTAGTTTATAAATTTGGTCTCTAAGTCCGTCCACGTAAGAATACTTTGTGGCAGTTCCTTTGCAAGCCAATGTCGGGCTTGTCCCTCGAAAAAGAAAGGAAAAAGTTGTAAACGGATTACCTCTTGTGGAACACCATTGAATTTGACCGTATTTGTGAGTTGAAGGAACCTTTTGATGTGGTCATGAGGATCATCAATGGTACGCCCCAAGAATGGTTGAGCAGAGACCATTTGAATAAAGCCGGATTTGAGCTCAAAGTTGTTGGCTGCAATCGCGGGTAATGACAATAGGATCGTTGTTGCCCTCTACATGTGCTTGCAAAAGTTCGATCATAGGACGATTGTCCGGTAGAGGTTCATTGTTGTTATTATTCATGTTGTTTTGAGGAGGATTATTATTGTTGTTTTGTACACCGGCCATGTCTAAGTTATCGAGAGTCTCGGGCTCTTGATAAGACGTTGATCGAGTGCGCATACACCTGAAAAAGAACTAACAAAGCAAGAAATATTTTTTTGTTTTTTATGTTTTTTTAATTTTTTGTATTTTTGAAAATTTTATATTTTTTTGGATTTTTGAAAATTTTTAATGATGAAAAAGTAACGTTCACGGTGAACGGATCCCAAAATCCAATTTCTCACAAAAAACCGTTTATCCTTACGAAAAGAGCCGGCAGCGGCGCCATTTGATACAAGGACTTTCAATGGGGTTCAATTAAAGTTCTCGGTATCTTCTCGAATCGATCACGGTTCAAAGTGGAATAGTTGTTCTTGGTTACTAAAAGGGGTTTGGTTTTCTATTCTACTAAAAGGGTTAAAAGAACAAAGGATAAAATACTCTAGAAACAATTATCTAAAAAGTAACTCAATCAAATTAAAATCAGATTAAAAACAATAAAGTGGAAATTAAAATTAAAATTAAACAATAAATGAAAACAAACTTTTAAAACTCAACTTAAAATCTTAATTTCAAAAACTTAATAAAAACAGAAATCATTCATTCAGAATAAATCTCTTGATTCGGAATAAATCTTTTGATTCGGAATGTTTGTTTATTCGGAATAAATTTGCTCACTCGGAATACCTTGGTTCGGAATGTAGCTCATGCGGAATAATCACTTGGTTCGAAATAATGCTGATCCGGAATAAATGAACTCATTCGGAATAAAAGGTTGATCCGGAATATTGTGCTCACTCAGAATAATTTGCTCGTTCGGAATAAAGTTCACTGACTCGGAATAATGGAAACCAAAGCTTCGTCCGGAATAAAAACTGATTCAGAATATATTTTAAAAACCTTGATTCGGAATATAGCTACTCATCCGGAATATTGATTATTCCGGATGAACAAACTGATCCGGAATAATTTGAATGAAAAATGCTGATTCGGAATATGCTTGATCCGGAATATCTTAGAGAAAATGCTTCATCCGGAATAATCTAACTGAAGTGCTCATTCGGAATATAAATTGATTCGGAATAATTTGCACAAAATCCCTTGATCCGGAATACTACGTTGATTCGGAATCTGGGTAACTGAATAATAGCGAAGAACAGGGAAATGAAATGATACGATTCTAGACCAAAATCAACCAAGTTTTTAACCAAAACTTAAACAAATTTAACCACGAATCATCTACTAATCATAAACATCAAATCAAATCAACATAAACATAAAACCCACTTACTTTTAAAGATTAAAATCAACCAAATAGAAACTTAAGACTTTGAATCAAAAAGAGAAAGATGAACAAGATTAAAGGAAAGATGATATTGATTGATTAAGATTAAGTAAACAAAAGGGAAGATTAAAAACTTACAAGATCCTTTGATTCAACAAAAATGAAAAATCACCAACACCTTAATGGTGTTGGTTACCTACGAAACACATAAAGAAAAGACTGGAAAAATAAAAACTATCTCTAAAATGTGAGGGTTATTCTATTTATAGGCCTAGTGGTTGGTTGGTTAGTGGGCTTTCTTCTTTCTTTTCGTCTCCTCGTCTTTTCAGTAAAGTTGACGTTTTCGATTCTGATTCGGGATTTGTCGACGAATAAATTCAACTCGTCTTTTAATTTCTTCGTTTAATAGACTTGAATTTTTTCGACATATGTAAATCTTCCATCTTTGGTCCTTTTCTTCGATAAATCTTCAAATAGGCCCATTGACTTCAAATCTTTTGCATCTCTTGGACAATAGACATCGTCTTGAGTCTTTTTCTTCGATAAAACCCGTGCAATCCTATGTTTTCTTTAATATTTATCCGATTGGCTCTGAAAACACAACAACACACAAACCACGCATAATTCCAAACAAATGACATTAAATACGCGTTTTGGTCTTTTTTTAGCAAGAAATAAGTGGTAAAAGGATGGGTGTTTTCACACCTATCACCTTACTACAACAAACAACGGGTAGCTAACCCGAAACTCATTTGCCCATCTAAATTAGCGTGTCGTCACAAATATCACACTATGTAAATCTTCTCATACATAAATTCGCTTACCAATCAATGTGGCACGACGGGCATCAATCGTCAAGGCGCGAACTGGGATGATCGTCCCCAAATAGTACTATTATATGCATAAGCGTCTACAAAATCCCGGTAGTTCACAATTCATGTTAATGAGACTTTTAGTGACATAACCTAACTTTAATAATCCATTTCATTTCATCTATCGGGTCATATAATCATACATCGGGTCATACAATCATTCGGGTCCAAATCAATAAACAAACAATTCGAGACAAATGGTGTCCTATTTTATCAAAACTAAAATGTTATCTCCCTCGCGGGTTTATAAAACATTTTATGAAAACATTTAAAAGAGTGCGAGGCTATGAACTCACGTTGATGTGGGAAGGCAGTTATCGGCGATTTGTATGTACGGTACGTGCTTCAATCACGGAAACTTAGACAAATAATACTCGTCTTAGACTTTTGTCCAATGACCTTATAAAAATAATGGCTATGTATATATGATGACTTTATACATATGATGATGATCAAGTGGTTTTATACATTTTTATTTACTCATTTTAGTGTTATATGTTGGTAATTTTTATACTAGTTTACTAGTTTTACTTATTTACATGTCAAGGCCCATTAAGCCCATTATAAGCCCATTACATTATATTAGTCCATTTTACACTTTTATTATCAGTATTATACTTTACATGTTGGGCCCAAGTGGGTTAAGCCCAATAAGTAAGTTTATAAGTGTTTTACCAAACTAGTCGTGTTAATAGTCCAATAAGGCTACTTTGGCCCGTTAATGTCTATATGTTGTATAGCTCGGGTTATATCGTTTTTACTTGTATTAAGTACTTATATATCACTATATGAGTTTTAAAGAGTTTACATTAGACGGGTCCGACCATCTAAGTTTTAATTGACGAAAACGTTAATTTTACGGTATTAGCCTAAAAGACGTAAAACTTAGTATAGAGTTTTATAACTTGAAAAAACATTTATACTTGTAATTTATATAACATGTCCTATTTTAATATCAATATATATATACCTCTTTATTTATAATTATTATCAACTAGTGGGTTTTATATATGTATATTTTATAAATACAAAATTTTGAGTGCTTATATTATATACTATTTATTTTATCAAATCTGTCCTAAATTTTCAATCCACTAAAATGTCCATATCTAGAGTTCTGTATGGAGATAGGACCTCAAATTTTTATCACAGAAACTACATGATATGTGCTTCATTTTATTCCATATAGATACTGATGAATCAACCTCTAAATATTTTAATAAATTCGTCCAAAACAGTGTAGGCAGATTTGCACTCTAAACTTGTTTTGATCATATCTTACTCATTTTTATGATTCCATTGTATGACCAACTCTCACATGTGTATAACACCTAATACTTAATGTAAATTGATTCCACCATGGCATTTTATCAGTTTATCATTTGGTTACTTACTGTTTTTATACAACCATCATATTTAGCAAGATTTTAACCTTGTTACCTATGGTTTTCCATCTTTTAACCATATTTATCAACACCAAATCCCCACACAATATTTTTATCATCATATATTCATCATATACATATACAATAGGAAAGAAAATATAAGATTATATAATCAAAATAACAAGAGTATGGGAAGAAAAATCTTTATACCACCTAGATTATGTAGGTTATGATCAAGACATGGATTTTGATCACACAACTTGTGATAAATCAACACCAATCTTCAAGGCCACCAATAATTGTAAACTTCTTGTAGAAATAAGCCCTTGGACATCACCAAATCTTCTCCTTGGATGTTAAAATCACCACCAATCAGTAGAGCTTGAAAAGGGCTTCATCATGTGTGTGAATAACATAGGATTTCATGGTTAAATTTGATGAATCATGGTCGTGGGGAAGCTATGATGGACGGACAAAATGAGAGGAAGGAGAGAGTTGTGTGTTTTGGAAGAGTGGTTTGCATGTGAGAAAGTGAACAAATGGTTTGTGGTGGAGTGGTTTTGGTGTTGGTAGCTTACATGTTAAGCTTAGCTAACATGTGTTAGCTTGTTTACTACAAGTTTGACACATCACAAAGTGTGGTGTCATAGTTTGGCCGTCCCATTTAAGTGGGGTGGGGCAAAACTTGTTTTGTCTCATCCCACTAATTTACGGGTATTCGTCGATTCTAGTTTCCTCGATTTGCGTGCCCTCGGGTCGTTTTACGAAAAATGTTTTTATAAATTATGAATCAACGGCACAAAACGAATCTAATAAAAATTGTCTCATCAAAAACGGAGTTCGAAAACGTAAATACGTAATCCTAAGGTTTCCGGTTTAGTCGCAAAGGACGTTAAATTATAATCGTAAGTCCTAATCTCTTCTCGTAAATTTGTGAGTTTATGAACCAAAACAAATTTAAAATCTCAAAATAATATTCACGGATAAATTTATTTTCTGAAATGTCGGACTGTCACCAAGAACGGTGTATGTAAACGTAAGCACGTAACCTAGAATCCTCCGGTTTAGACGTAGTCGATGCTACTTCAAGACGTAAATCCAAATTTCTTCCCAAAAATAAGTGAGTTCATAATATAACATTAAAATATTGTTTTTAAATTATACTTGAGAATAAAATATCAACCATAAATTGACGGATTGTCATAGTTTTGTGTAGGTGCCATTGCTGGACATTGAGGTGCGAGACTTGAGTTGTTGTGATCAAGTACCATTTGTGGAAATTCCTCAAAGTTCACATGAATTGTTTCGACAATAATCCTTGTTCTCTTGTTGTAGACTCGATATCCTTTCGACAATGTAGCATATCCCACAAAATACATGGATCGCCTTTTTCTTTCATCTTGTCGAGATTCTCACTGTTGGAAATACGTTTTACGTATTTATGAAGGATCGGTCGCTCCAACGATAATTATGTAATGGGCTCGTGATCTATTTACTTTATGTATGGTCCATATAGCCCACATGTAGGGTGGGCTATATATATCCCCTCCTAGCATGTTAGGAGGGGTTGTGGTTTACCATTTCACACTTAATCATTTATTCATCTTTCACTTTCTCTCTTTAATTCTCTCCCTTCTCTCCTTTCTCTCTCTAATCCCTCATCTCCTTCCTTCATCTCTTCATGATTATTATCTAGATCAACCATCTAAATCCACCAAATCCATGATATAGAATAGGCCATTAATTTCGTAGACCTTCAATTGGTATCAAGAGCCATGGTTAGTTTGGTTTATTCTTGTTTTATTTCTTTTTGATTTTGGTGGGTTTTGATTTAATCATGCTTAAATCATAAAAAGTTTGTATTTTTTATAAAAAGTTTGTGTTTTTATATGTTAAATCATATCAAATATTCAAATTTACTTACTTTTTAGATAAAAAATCACAAATTTTTATATAAAAATCAAATTTTTTTTTATAAAACCTTAAAAAGTTTGTGTTTATAAAAAAGTTGGTGTTTTTTTTTTATAAAAGTTTTTGTTTTTCTCTTTTTAATTTTGTATTTTTTTTGTTTAAATCCTTCTATTTTGATTGCTTTTTTGTTTAAATTTATTAAATTGAACCTTTAATTTTGTCCTTTTTTTTTATTTCTTTAATCAATTTTTGCCACTTTAATTGGTATTCTATTATTAGTTTTCTAAATTTTTTATCAATTTTTATCCTTTTTATTTTTTTAATTTTTTTAATCAGTTTTTTATTTAATTTTTTTTTAATCCGTTGCCTGTTATCCTTTTTCGTTTATCCGTCATTTTTGGTCAGTTATCAGTTTTCAGTTTTCTGTTATAATTTTTTGGATTTTTTTCTTAATTTTTGGTCAACTATCATTTCTGTCCAAAATTTGTCCCATCAACTGATACAAAAGTTCCGGGTGAAGAATTTTTTCGAGTGAGCCAAAAGTTCCGAATCAACAACATCCGGATCAAGAAGTTCCGGATCAAGAAGTTCCGGATCAAGAAGTTCCGAACCAAAAACTTCCGAACCAAGAACTTCCGGATCAAGCCAAAAGTTCCGGATCAAGAAGTTCCGGATCAAGAAGTTCCGGATCAAGAACTTCCGAACCAAGAACTTCCGGATCAAGAAAAAAGTTCCGATTCAGAACTCTTCCGAATGAAGCAACCATATTCAAACTCAACGGGCAAATCATCGTCTTTTGAATAGACTCATTCCCTCGAAACTGACACAAACACACCCATTTCGTCTCACTCAAAATAACGATTAAAGTATCCATCAACACCCTCGAACCCCACTCCTTACACTCGAACCCTCACAACTCTCGACTCGACTCCACTCCTTCACCATCCAGACTCACACAATTTACCCAACAACCTCACAAACCCAAACCCTCTCGACTCCCCTTCGACCCACCCTCTCGGACTCCACTCACATCACTCCCCTATCACGAACCACTCACACACCCTCGACCCTTAACCTAAACAGACCCAACATCACACAAAAACAGCTTCTTTACCCCACCCTCGATAAGACCCACAAACAACTCTCGACTAGACTCACAAACTCTTGACACACTTGACACCCCTTACACCCTCGTCTCATCTTTCTGACCCCCCCACCCTCGCCTCATCCTCATCTCCTCTCGACCCACCCTCACCAGAACACCCTCACTAGAACACCCTCAACCAGGACATCTTCGAAATCAATATTCACATCTACATCTCAGTTTGAGAATCGATTTAAGATTTATAGAACTTTTATTCATCTTTAAAAATCGATTTCAATCATCATTGATTCGTATTTGGTTATAAACCCTGTCTTAATATACGAATTTAAATAAAGATCTTTAACAACCTTGTTAAGATCATTATTTTTTTCGATTCATTAAACAACCACCCTCGGTCACACCTTCACATTACTCAAAACCATTTTTTTCTCGACTCATCACAAAGAAAGACTCGTACAGTAGAGAGAGAGACTCAAACCAACATTAAAACAAAAACAGAAACACCTACCCGAGATCTTCTCAAAGATCTTGAAGCTGCTCGGATTGAGATTATCTTGAAGATATAAAAGAGACGAAGTTTTCTGGTTTGGATTTCGATCTGCGTTTCATTGAGAGGAGGTTTTATATGTGAATTGGTGTTTGAGGAGAGATAGATAGATTAGGTTTGTGAGTTTTGATATTGAGGAGAGAGATAGAGACACGCGTTTTTTTTGGTTAGTGTGATTTAGTCAAACAAGAGGAGAGAAGTTATTTAATACTGGGCGGATTCAACGAGGAAAAAAGGAGTGGGGCGGTGGATTTCTTTGATTGGGCCACGTGTGTGGACACGTGCAACCTTTTTTGTTTGACGGAGAAAACAAGCTCATTTTTTATTTTATTTTATTATTTCCTTTTCTATTTGTGTACACGTTTTTTTAACAAAAAAAAAAAAAAAAAAGTAAACCATTACATTTTTTTTCGAATATATTACGTATATTAACATATTTTAGTATCTTTATACATTTTAAAATTACTTATATTTAGATATTTTTTAAAAAATTAATTTTAGTTAAGGCATTAAGTATATTTACATATTTTAAAATTAATTTTTTTAGTTTCTTTTCTGGCCGGATTTGTAGTCAAATTTACGAGTGAAAGTGACGGGATATATTTTTAGCAATTACGGATTTTTGATCGGGTTTTATTCATAATCTTTTGAGCCGATAACAATTTTTGAGCCGAGTCGTATTATTAAAACCCGACAACAACAACAGCCACATCATTTTTCCTCGATTACCAATGGAATCGTTAAAATCGACACTTAAAGAGGGAGACTTGCATCAAATGCACGACAAGGCTAGAGAAAGTGGTATAAATTCATTTCAAATGCTTCAGTCTCATCTTGTCACTCTTTCGAGGATTCAAGGAGGGAGCGAATTTTTGACAATCTTTGGACAAGATCGTCATATATTCATCGACTCAATTTTTACCACTTTGACCCAACTCGCCGAGCAACTCAACCATGGAAACCTTAATCACTCTGCATCGGCACTTGCTTATAAGGCTCTTGTGACACAACTCACGCCTTTCCTCCAATTTAATATCATCAAGTCTGAAAGTTCGATGCTTTGCCAATCATTTCTTCGAGATACACATACCGAGCTTCGAGTTTTTCGTGATACAATATTGAAACTCATGACTTCGGTTTCGTCTTCGATTTATCAACAATCACAACTTCAGCAAACGTATGACAATGGCGTGCAAGAATCAATGCCGCAGATGCAAGAGGAGAATGGTCATACGGTTGACAACTTGGAGCCTAACGATGGCACGAGCACAGAATCAGGAGGACAACATGATGAAAGTGGCACGTCAGGGAATGTTCACGAGATTTCTCTTGATGACACCTTACCCATTTATGACGCAGAGCCTGCAAACATGGTACAATGTAATGTTGTTTATGATGTATATGCTGATGACATGCCGCATATTGAGACCTCTGAACCTAATTATAACAAACATGGGATGGAAACGAGTGATAGCAATACCACTTCTGATTCATCCGATGTAAGTCATAATGGGGGAGAGATTGTTCAGAATGCTAAACATCATGATAATTATCCTATAACTGATTCATTGACTGCTTCTGATTCCAAGATTAAAGAGCTCGAAACAATCGTAGCTCGGCAATCAAAAGATCTTGAGGATGCCAAACTTGAATTTTCTAAGAAAACGGACAAATTTGAAACATACTTTGAAAAACTTGAAAAGTCAAACGTTGTTCTTGAAAGAAAATTGGATCAAACTGTTCTAGATTCTAAAGCTGAAAAGGATAATCTTTTGAAACAAATTCAACTGCTTGAATCTAAGTTGGCATTCCAAGATAACGTGCTCAAAGAAAATGAAACATTAAAGGCCCAATTACAGGAAAAGGTTTTTGCTATAGCTGCGTTGAAAAACGAGTTAAGGAAAAATAGAGGACCTAGTCTGGACACTAAGCTTGAAAAACCATCAATCTTGGGGAAACCGCCTACAAATCAGTTCGTCAGACAACCGATTGTCAGACAACCTACTGCATTTAGATCCGAGCGACCACAATCCTCGAGACCGCGGTTTGCCTCCCAAGTTGATTTGGTTCATCTTTCTAGACCAGACACTCCAGCAACTAGGCCCAATGTGATCACTCCAGCTTTAGCAAGACCAAATCATATGATTGCCTCTAGTTTCCCTAAAAATACCAAGACCACGTCTAGAACTAGTTCAAATGACGTTTGCCATGAATCTGATCTTAGGGAAGCTAAGCAAAAGACACATGTAAGAGATAGGAATTTCAAACCTAGTCAGATGCCTTCTAGTTTACCCAACACTGCTAACCGTAGCATGTCCAATCCTAGGAGCATCAATCAATCATCTAGGGATTCTAGATCTTACTCGGACATTAAATATGCTACTTGTAAAACATGTAGAAAATGTGTCTTTACGGCAAATCATGATGCTTGTATCAAAAAATTGCTTAATGAGGTGAACTCCCGTGCTAGACTTAAATCCCAGTGGGTCGCTAAAATCAAACCCTTTGGTAAAATGTGGCGCCCCACTGGTAGAACTTTCACTATTGTAGGAAACGAGTGCCCTTTAACTAGGATAGTCTCCGATTCTACTAAGTCTACTAGGGAGGAAACTGATAAAGATGATACTTCACTTACGCCTAAACTTAAGGTTTTCTATAAAAGGAAACGTTTGCCAGCCAAGACTAGTGAATCATCTACTCAGGTCGCCTCTGAAACAAGTAAAGCCAACTGTGAACCCCCACGTGCTTCACAAATAGATATCTCTAACCCATGCAAAAGTATACAAACTCCTAATGAGAATGCAGGTACCAAAGTTGATGTTCCAAAAGAACGAAGCGGTCCAATCGTTGTATACCGTTCAACTAAGGACACTCTTAGAGTTTGGTTGCTGAAGAAGCAGATATCAGAGAAACAAATGTCTCAGGGGATTCATGGTTAAAGCTCACAAGGACTTACAGTCACATAACAGACTGTAACTTGATCTCCAAAGACAGGAAAGTTCATCCCGATGATGACTTATCCTAAAAACGAGAAATTCATTTTTCTCGGGCATGAGCTTATGTTAAAAACATTCAACGTTTCTTAAGCTCATGCACTAGGACTTATAGTCACATCACAGACTATAACTCGCTCTTCAAAGAAAGGAAAGTTTATCGCCGATGGTAAACTTATCCTAACAACGAGAAATTAAGTTTTCTCGGGCATGAGCTAAAATTAAAAACATTCAAGGTTTTTTAAAGCTCGTGCACAATGACTTACAGTTAAATGTCAGACTGTAACTCGAACTTAAAATAAAGGAAAGCTTATCGTTTATGATAACTTATCCTCTTAACGAGAAATTCACCTTTCTCGGTCATGAGCTTGTCTTAAAACATTCGAAGTTTTAAGCTCATAAAGGAAAGTGTATCTTTTAACTAAGAGAACTTCTCCTCGTAACGAGAAATTAACCTTTCTCGGTCATGAGCTTTCCATTAAAACAATCAAAGTTTTCAAGCTCATGAACACGACTTCTAAGTAAATGTCAGCTTAGGACTCGTCCTTCAGATAAAAGGAAAGTTTATCGCCGATGGTAACTTATCCTTAACAACGGGAAGTTCACAACTTCTCGGACTTGAGCTCGCTTTTAAGATATTCAACATCTTAAGCTCAAGTAATTGTTTTTCAAAACTTTGAACACAATTTTTCGAGAATTTCTCAAAAGGTTTTTCTAAATCTTTCAAAATTGTGTGTTCAAAAACGTTTTGATAAAACGAGCATGTCTTCTGGAATCGATAATATTTACGAACCTAGAAATGTCATTCAATAATGACACGGGGTTGTAAATAAAGTTCGAGCAGAAGTTCAAATGATTTTAAAACATGCTCAAAATGGTTTGCTATTATTTCAGATAGCAATCCGCTTTTCATAATCAAGTCAAGCATTTCACCGGAAAGCTTTGACTCAACAACGGGAATTAATTTTCTCGGGGACGTGACGAGGTGACCAACATTCGTGAACAAGAACCATGTGAATCTCTCATATGATGTTCTCCATCATTCAGGTCCAACCTCGTAAATTGCTAATCTTGTGAATTCATTATCATATATGATCTTTGCACGTAATAAATACCTTACACTTGTGTTTAAAGGTATTTAATTTACGTTTCAGCACACCCTCATTAATTTGAGGGGGAGCTTGTGTATTTCATGAAGATAATTGGACTTGCATTTTTCTTCCCAAATTTTCTTACAATGCTATTAAATCAATTGATATTAAAAACATCGATTGGGTTAATATTTTTAATATGGGGGAGAAAATGTGATTTAATATGGGATATGATCAATCATAAATGGTTTGACTTAACGTGATAGCTCATCCCGACATGTGCAAAATGTTTTCGAATATCGTAGCATATGTTAAGGGGGAGCAAAATGGATTTGCACTTCAAAGTGGATTTCATGGTGACATACACTTACCCAAAAACATCTCTATTCACGACGGTGACGATTGTGGTGACATAAGGATGGTAGGATAGGTTAAAGTCCAATGATTTCTCTAGAACCGGAGGAATCTTCCCAAGGACATTCCATAGCTAGAAATAGTAGTCCTTAGGAAAGATGGAGAAAGATTGTGAACGTAGCTGAATGCCGACCAAGTACTTAAGTTAGCACTGGAACAATCGCAACAAGGTGCTAGTTATGACGTATTGGTAAGCATTGAAGGGGTTGAAGAATGAAAAAGAATTATAAAGATAAAGGGTGTAAAGAAAGAAGCCCTCCTTACAACTTTAGGCAGAAACCGGGTCAATACATATGCTATTGAGATCATTTTTGTTAATGATTCTCGATATTGAAGAAAGACATCATGGACCCAGTGATGCAATGCACAACCCTTCCCGCTAACTCAAATATCTCTCAAAAGGTATTTGTTTT
The DNA here is from genome assembly GCA_025667525.1 of Glebionis coronaria. Taxonomy (NCBI): domain Eukaryota; kingdom Viridiplantae; phylum Streptophyta; class Magnoliopsida; order Asterales; family Asteraceae; genus Glebionis; species Glebionis coronaria. The sequence goes on along the minus strand of CM046880.1, from coordinate 247,444,983 downwards.
AATCACACGGAGATCAACACGTTATCTATTGGTTTATTCACTCCGAATAGACTGGTATTGAAAAGGTGGCACTCCTCTCCAGCCTCCGATCACTAAAAAATCCAAAATGCACGATCGAGTCTAGAGCCATTTGAGATCATCAAATATCTCATTAGGACACACTTTCATATTTCCTTGCTTCTTCACATACTGTGAAAAGTAAGAAAGTTCTTAAGAGTCCTACGCAAAATCTTCATGATCTTGCCTGAACATCCGAGTAATACGAAAGTATTTACAATGAAGATGGAAATCCTTCTTGAGCGAATATCAAAAAGCTCATGGTAGGTGACTTGTGCGATTCTTTATGAATCAAACTTGTGATAACTGGAAAGCAACAGTGGTTTAATTCTTAAATGAATTTAAACACGTTCCAGGCCTCTACGCAATATCTTAATGATCTTGCCAGAACATTCAGAGTAATACTATTAAGTATTTACTGTGACGAATGGAAATCCTTCTAGTGTTAACATCAAACAGCACTTGGTAGGTAACTTGCAAGATTCTTTATGAATCAAGCTAGTGACAACTGGAAAGCAACGATGGTGCGGTTCTTAATTGAACTTCACTTGTTCCAGGAACATGAATTGACGGCTTCAAATCATGCGGATAATATTATCCAAATGATTCACTCTTTACGTTCGCAGTCAGCTTTGGACGGTCGAGTAAAGAGAACGGGTTTACCCGCGAAATCTTGTCAAGGAGGTTCTTTATTGAAACTACCTACCACAAGTACGATATTTAATATCGTCCAACGGTCTTCACCGGCCGGAGGTAAATTGCTACCGAATTAGAATGAAATGTTCAAGGCCATTTCATCCGTGTATATTGTTTTGTTGCTAACTGTCTTATGCAGCGTAACAAGAAGGTGGCATTGCGGTGTACAATCCAGAAGAAGTCGTCACCACATGCTTATATTACATACAATTAGTACTTCAACAAATTCAAGAAAGCCTGAAGGTCAAGTCTTCCGCTGTATCAAACTCTGAAGCTTTCAAGAATTTAAAAGTATAAGTATGTGGAACATGAAGTCACAAAGAGGCAAATATCACAAGTGAAGAATGCACAAGGTCAAGGCAAGGAAACATGCTCAAGACTAAAGTCAAAGATCACATCAAGCATATTCACAAGAACAAGATCGAAGACTCAAGCATAGATGCTAGGTTTAAGATTTTGTAAAAAGATGTGACCTCCCTTAGGGGGAGATTGTTGGAAATACGTTTTTCCCAATAAAGTCTCGGTCACATCTTAGTTAGCATAGATCACGAGATATAGACTATTTAGAACTTTGTAACTTGGAGCGACCTCCCTTAGGGGGAGATTGTTGGAAATACGTTTTACGTATTTATGAAGGATCGGTCGCTCCAACGATAATTATGTAATGGGCTCGTGATCTATTTACTTTATGTATGGTCCAATATAGCCCACATGTAGGGTGGGCTATATATATCCCCTCCTAGCATGTTAGGAGGGGTTGTGGTTTACCATTTCACACTTAATCATTTATTCATCTTTCACTTTCTCTCTCTAATTCTCTCCCTTCTCTCCTTTCTCTCTCTAATCCCTCATCTCCTTCCTTCATCTCTTCATGATTATTATCTAAATCAACCATCTAAATCCACCAAATCCATGATATAGAATAGGCCATTAATTTCGTAGACCTTCACTCACCGTCTTTAAGAATGTAGCATAAAGATCCAAATACGTGAAAGAATTTAACAGTAGGTTTCCTGCCATTGATGATGTGGTTTGGTGTCTTTTCATGCCTAGGAATTACGAGAGACCGATTCTGAGTATAACAGGCAGTTGAAATTGCTTCAGCCCAAGAAGAATAGTGGTAACTTGGATGCATAAAGCATTGTTCGAGCTGCCTCAACCAAAGTGCGTTTCCGTCTTTCACCAACGCCTTTTTGTTCAGGAGTTCAAGCAATTGACGTTTGATGTTTGATGCCCTCTTCTTTAAAGTAGGCTTGCAGAGTCTTGTTCAAAAATTGAGTACCCCTATCCCTTCTGACCGTTAAGACTTGAGCTTGAAGATTGCGTTGTATCATCTTGAGAAAGTTTTTGAGAACCTCTGGTGTTTCGTCTTTGGACCTTAAGAAGAAAGTCAATGTATATCTAGAGTAATCATCAACAATTACGTGAATATACTTTTTCCCATTAATACTCTCTACACGCATGGGGCCACATAAATCCATGTGTAGAAGTTCCAATCGTCCTTTTGAGCTTGGGGTAGTCTTTGTTTTGAAAGAATTTCATTTTTCTTTCCCCAACTCACAAGAGGAACAAAGATGATCTTTGACGAATTTTAACTTAGGAAGACCAGTCACAATATCATTCTTCGAAAGCAGGTTGATGGTGTCAAAGTTGAGACGTGACAATCGTTGATTCCATAACCAAGCTTGAGATGAGGAAGCTTTAGCCATTAAGTAAATTGGATTTGTTGAAGATGTGTCTTGAAGAGTTACTGTGTAGAGATCAGAACCACGAGAACCCGTGAAAAGGTCATTCCCATCGTAGTCTCTAACATAACAAGTAGTTTTCCGAAAAGCCACTTCCAAATCCGCATCACAAAATTGACCAATTGAGAATAAATTGTGATTCAGTCCCTCGACGTAATAAACACGTGTCATAGTAATATTTCCTTGAACCAAATCTCCATATCCGAGTATCGGTGCAAACTGATCATTTCCAAATTGCACCGTACCTAGAAACTTCTCCATGAAGTTACTAAGAAGCTTGAGATTGCTCGTCATGTGATTTGTGCACCCTGAGTCCATTATGAAGAGAATGATCTCGACGAGCTACATAAGAATTAGGAGACAATGTAGATTTTGACAAATGGGAGTCCTTGATAAAAGTGGGTTCCAAAATATTAGTAGGCCTAGATGCAAATCCTAAATAGCTAACATTCATAGACCCAATTACAATAGTGGTTATCTTAGGTACCCATTTGTATCCGGGTGGTGTAAATCTCGAGTACCCCCGTTTACATGTCCTAATCATGTTCTCATAAAACTTCCTTAACCTGTTTTGTTGTCGCTGAGTAGTGGAGTCTAACGCACTTAGTTTCTTAAGTGGTTGAGTAGTGGATTGGTTCAAAGTTCTTGTGGGTTTTCTAGTACTAGTGGGAAAAAGAATAGGCTTCCTAGTTCTAGCATTCACGCCATTATGATTAAAAGCACAAGCATCATGATTAAAAGTACGAACACATTTTCCACATTTAACACAAGCAAATTCAACATTCAAGGTCTTAACATTCAAACCGTCATTACATGCAGTTACAAACGTTTTATTCTTAGAATACTTAAAATTCCTACGGTTGTCTTCTACTTCCATCTTCTTTCCTTGACTATTGTTAAGCATGACCTTATCGTGCATTCTAGTGCTCTTAAGCTGTGGTCCGCTAAAGCTTGTAGTGGGATTTACTCATGTAGATGAAGACATACGTTGATTAGTTTTCCTAATATTCTGAGGTAACCGTGATGTTCTAGTTTGAGTGCATTCCTGGTGCTATCACATTTGTGATCTTATCATTTCCTAGCTTAGGCAAAGGCTGTGGGTTTGTTTTTCCCAAAACTGATGATTTGGGACATTTAACCGCATTCGGTTGACGAAAACGGGTTTACCCAAAACAGACTTTCCTTTCATTTTCTCAATGAGTTTTTGTAACTGACTGATGGCTATGTCCCTTTCTTGTAGCTGAGCTTTCAAATCATTTATTTCGAAACTTTTTTCATTTAATTGACGAAACGAAGAAGCTGCAAGTTCTTGACACTTGTTATGATTATGAGATTGATCATCACTTTGTAAATAAAGCTCAAGAGTGTGGTAATTTTTCTCAAGATTAAAAAATATTTTCTCCAGTTCTTTGTTTGACTCAATCTGTTTTGAAAGCTCAACCTCAAGATTTTGACATTTATCAACAACTATAACATTCAAATGGTCAATACGATAATATTCTCGCAAAAGTCGACCAATTTCGTTAGAAAGTTGGGTTTCTTGTGTCTTTAATTTAGTTTGAAGAAAATTAACTTCATCTTCAAGAGATTTAACATATCTTAAATCAGTTATCATTTCCTCCGTGAGAGCATTATAGAACATTTCCATATTGTTTGAAAGGTCATCGATGGTTGGAACAATACATTGTTGAATGATGACTTCCACTTGTGGGTGAGGTTTAATATTCCAAACGGTATCTCTAGAAACTTTTTCATAATCGACGACACCTTTGTACAAAATATAAAACCCTTTGTTTTATAAACTCAAATTTCTGAACACTTTTACTTTTTTCATCCCATTTATGTTTTTCATCCGAAATTTGTTTTTCTAACAAAATTGATTGCTTTTTGAAACCCCTTTTTAAAGAAACTTTCTTTTCCGTGTCATGACTCGGTGGTGGAACATTTGTAGGAAACACTTGTTCTTTTGAAAGTTCTTTTTGTAGAACAAACTTAATATGATAATTAGAATCAGAAGGGTTTATCAAATCACTTATGTTCGACCGACTTTCTTCGTTGTGATGAATGATTTCGTCGTAGTCAGGGGAAAGCATAAGGGCAAGATTATCATTATAGAAACCGATATCATAAAGAGCAGGCTTGATACTTTGAACTTTCTTGAGATATTCAGGCTCAACAAAACTTGTTTTCATATTTCCATTGAGCATGTTCATAGTTTGAATAGACTGACCCGTTTTATAAACAATGTTGTTTAACGTTTCGACTCTCTTTTCCAAAGCAAGAACTTTTTCAATATCCTTTTCTTCACGAGTTTTATAAAGCTCATTTTGTTCTTTGTTAACCGACATAACACCACAAAACCAATCAATCACCTATCTACTATAGGCTCTGATACCAAATGTTAATCCCAACCAATCCATAACACAAGATTTAGAGAGAGAAAGAGAAGAAAGTAGAGAGAGAAACAAGAGAGATGGTGGAAGGTTAAATTACTATTAGAGAGAGAAAGTAAATGAACCAACACCCTCTTCCACACATGGAAGATGGTTTATATACCCATGATCTTGGTGGTGTAAAACCCGTAAAAATAAGGTCATAATTTAATTCTATTTTCAATTATTTTGAAGTATTTTATAACGTTAAATATTATTATGTTTAACGGTTTAAGTTGAAACCAATATTAAATATTATATTTTAATATTTTGCCGAACAACGAGGACTACTAGTGATCGCGATACCGACGGATGCCAAAATTTTATATTTTATTATCGATAGTTTCGATATTTAATACTTTCGACGATATCGTTTCAATTACGTATCGAGTCGTTATATTATTATTTTTCATGTGAGTTTAAACTTTTAAAAAGTACAATCTAACATTTTCAGGTAGTGAAATATTTTCTCGTATAATATTTTGAAACTTATTTTTGTGTTGGTTGACGAACTCACAATTTACGGATTTAAATTTGGGCTTACGTGCATAATTTAGCGTCCCTTACGACTAAACCGGAAACCTTAGGATTACGTATTTACGTTTTTGAACTCCGTTTTTGATGAGACAATTTTTATTGGATTCGTTTTGTGTCGTTGATTCATAGTTTATAAAAACGTTTTTCGTAAAACGACCCGAGGGCACGCAAATCGAGAAAACTAGAATCGAGGAATACCCGTAAATTAGTGAGGTGGGACAAAATACATTATCCCACCCCACTAGCTAACATGGGATGGCACACGACACCACATCTAAGGATGTGGCATCATGTTAGCTAAGTACTTACAAGTGTAAGACTAAGCTTACACTTTAAGCCATTCCTAGCTAAAACCATCAAACCATTCCACCACTTCACACATACCATCTTTCCATACATGCAAAACAACCTCAAGCTCTCTCAACCATCACCACCTTGCCATCCACTTTGAAGCACAAAACACCCCTTTTGATCTTTTCTAGCCATGAAATACATGTTAACTAGCTCTATCATGGAGTTATCTTGAAGCCTTGATCATTTGGTGGCCATATTAACAACATTGGAGGTGATTTGCTTGTGTCCTAGGGCTGATTTCTCAAGTATTGTTCTTGGTGTTTTATGATCTTGGAGTTACTTTTGGTGTTCATCAAGTTCTTGTCTTCCAAAAACAAGAAATACACTTGGTTGGTAAAGAAGATCATCCTCTCCATTTTCTCTTGTTATTTTTGTAAAGAACAAATGTATTTTCTTTCTTATTGTATATGTATATGATGTATATATGATGATAAAAATGTTGTGTGGGGATCAAGTGTTGATAAATATGCTTAAAAATGTTAATAACCATAAGAAATAAGGCTAAAATCATGCTTATTTAGTTGGCTGTATAAAAACAGTATGTAACTAAAACTTGAACTGATAAACTTGCATGGTATAATCCATTTACAGTAAGTACAAGATGTTATACATATGTGAGAGTTGGCCATGCAATGGAATCAATATAATGAGTGAGATATGATCAAAACAAGTTGGGTGTTCTAATCTGAATAAGCAGTTTTGTAGGGACTGTTAAGGCAAGATAAACTTAGAATGAGCAGTAGATATAACTAAGTTAAATGTAGCACATAATATGAAAATCATGCCACCCAAAAATGAGCTTATAATTCATTATAGAACTCTAGATATGATAAAAATAGTGAACATGAAGATAAAAATCAGATTTTGAGAATTAATGTTTATTATTATTATATAAGCACTCAAATTTTATTGTATAAAATGTAAAATAAAAACCCAGTAACTTATGAAACTTATTTATATAAATATGTAAAAGGTTAATTAAATGGATGAATTATATAAATGGTTGTGGAATAATACTTATAAGTAATAAAACTATAAACTTGATTTTTACGACTTTTTCGGCTATTACCGTAAAATTAACGTTTTTCGCCAAATAAAACTTAGACGATCAAACCCGTCTAATGTAAAGTTTATAAAAGTCATATACTGATATATAAGTAACTAATATAAGTAAAAACCGATAAAACCCGAACTATAGGACATACGGAGATTAACGAGCTAAATAAACATATTGGACTAATAATTGGACTAAATAAGATAAACACTTATAAAAAGAACTTATTGGGCTTAACCCATTTGGGCCCAACATGGAAAGTATAGATACTGATAATATAGGTATAAAATGGATTAAAACAAGTTAAAGAACTTATACTAAGCTTATTGGACTTAAAATAGGTAAGTAGGTAAAACTAGTAAACTAGTAAAAAGTTACCAAAACGTAAACACTAAAATGAGTAAACAAGGATATATAAACCCACTTGATCATCATCATATGTACAAAATCATCATATGTATATTGTTATTTTGATAAAAGTCATTAGACAAGAGTCTAAGACCGATTATTATTTATATAGGTTTCCGTGACCGAAGCACCCCCGTAGCCGATAATCCGCCTTTCATTATCAACGTGAGTCTATAGCCTCGCTTTATACTAGTTATTAAATGATTTTAAACCCGCGGGGGGGGGGGGGGGGGGGGGGGGGGGGGAATACATGTTTTATAATCTTATAACACAAGATTTTTATGGTATGCTTTGTCCCTATATGAATGGACCCGTGGTTGCCTTTAAATTGCATTAAGTGATTGCCTTTGTTAAAACCTCAATTATGGACCGTTAATTAACCTATGATGGGTTAACCGCTAGTACAATCAATAGATCTATGGGGGAAGCCGCCCCGGTTCAATTTTTGTGGACTTGTCATAGAAGCTTAGGCCCGACCTCCACACTGTTTGAACATATTGTATTGAGAAGTCAGGTATACGGCAATGTACCAATAATCTGGAGGTAACCGACAATTAATAAATCTTACGTCTTATTAGACTGATATGGGAGTGTCTAAGGGCTCGGTTCCATGAGCTTATTGCAATTTATGCTATATACAATTATTATTGTTGATGCGAATTATTATTTGATGCTTATAAGCATGCCACAAACTTATAATCTTTGCTTGTGTTCAAATTGATTTCATAAACCTATAGATTCACTCGGCATTTTTGCTGATTGTTTTACTCACATGTATTTCAGGTAATCAAGAAGTGGAAGCTTGGAGGTCACGGGGAATGAAGTTGTGCACTGCTTTTGTTGTTCAAACTCTTTGATTTATTTATCGTTCCATTTTTAAAACAAACCAATATGTTGTTTTAACTTATCTTTTGGTAACGATTACTTGGGACTACGCTACTCTGACAAATGTTTAGGAACGATAAATCTAAAACGTCTCTTTTCGAGTCGTTCTTTATAAATTATGTGTTGTTGTATCATTGTTTAGCATCCAAAGATGTATTACGCTGCGTGTAAATTTGGGGGTGTTAAAGGTGGGCTCATGGGCTTGTTTCTTGGATCGGGCTTGGCTTGTCTTTGGCATAGAGCCCCTAACTTATACAATATTAGCTTAAAGTCCAAGCCGGTTAACCAGATTAACCAATTACAATACAAGACCTTTATCGACTAAGATGACCTATTACATTCTTATTCGACTATATAAAATATAGGCCTAAAAGCTTAGATGTAAATAAGTTTTTCTAAAAAATAAAAAGAATACGAATTATTTATTTTTCTTCTTTTTGTCTGGGCATGCAACATAAACAAACTTTTAACAAGACAAATTGCATAAAAAAGTTTTCTATTTTATGTCAATTTGAATTATAGCTCTTTGGGTTAGTAGATAATTTTTAACAGAACTAAAGTTTATTTAAGGAATTAGTATGTTAAAGAATGAAATGTTTAGGATTTAAGATCTTTTAGGACTTGGAATTTGCAGGAATTGAAATTCGTAGATATTAACGTGTTTGGTTTGAAAGAAAATAAAATAGGAAAAACAAGTTATGTTAAAAACTATAAATAATGATTAATAAAATAATAATAATTTATAAATAATAATAATATAAGAATAAATAATAATATAAAAACAAAATATAATAATATTAATTAATAAATTAATAATATTATAACAAAAATTCGAGTTTACTATTGCCAAAGAAGTGCAAGCCTAAATTATTCTTATTTTTCCTAACTTTTTATAAATCATATTATTCTATTAAAGTGATGTTTATAAAATAATAATAATAATTAATAAAATAATTATATTATTAAATTAATAATAATAGTAATAATAATTAATAAATTAAAAATAAAATATTAGTAAGTATTATAATAAAATAATAATAAGTAAAACAATAATAATTAATAAAAATAATAATAATTACTAAAATAATAATAATAATAATGACAGTTATAATAAATAAAAATTTTAAAAAATAAAAAAAAATACAAAAAATAAAAATAAAAAAATAACGACAACAATGTAATAATAATACGAATTCCATGGAAATGTAAAGAATCCTCCCATTTTGGTATTTAATGTTGAATTTCACATATATAAATTTGCTAAATTTTCATTCCATTCTGTTGGCGAACCAAACGTATTGAGGAATGGATTTCAAATTCTGAATTCTTTGAATTTCCCAACCAAACCTGTTGTTATATGAAATTAGATTTCAATTTGATCAGATTCATGAGGATTCACGAACCAAGCATGCCGTAAGTATTTTTTTAATCTAAGGTATCAAAAGTGATTTTATGTGCAATGTAAAGAACCTACGTTTTTTCGACTTTTTGATAGAGGCTTCAAGTTTTTTTTCTTGCTCATATGGTGAATTAATATGATGCATTATTATTAAGCAATTAAAAATATTTTGGCTAAATTTATTACTGATAAACACTTTCTGAAAGTAAAAAATATTACATTAGAATAAACTAACTTTGATACCTTTATTAAGGAAAAAAACTATTAGGTATTTAAACATCAAATTGGGCTTAAAGTATGATACATTTTAGTGCGATTTGTACATTTTATGAGAAAAAACCCAATGGTCACATTTGGGTAGTTTATTTTTACTTATTCGGTCGTTGGTCGATCTAATCAAGCCACCAAAGAGGGGACACATTCTTTGTGTACTTTGTAGTAGGGGAGACGTATTTAAAGGGATCGATCGATCGAATGATCAGCCCTCAATTATAAGTATTCTTCAACAACATTAGTTTTATATCAATAATAAATAATTGTGTATTATATAAAAAAAATAATATATAAGAGCATTAGGTATTGTGAAAAGCCAAAAATCCTCATTTAAGTTTTACCAGATGTCACATCATCTTAACACTCTCACCACAAAATGCTCATCTCTCATAACAAGTTTCAACTCCTCCTTTTGACCCCTACACACTCCCAAGAAACATATTTTTGAAATATTTTTGTCATTTTTTTTCTCACTGTCACGGTGAAGCAACTAATGACGAGTGGCCTTAGTGTGGTGGCGAGTAAATGGTAAGATGTGGCGAGGTGTCATGTCGAAAACAACGACCAACCTCACCACAATAGCTTATGCTTAAAGTTCATTAATGTTAGTGTTAACCAAGTCTGAGCATGATTTGATTGGCTATGTTATTGTCTAAAGTCGATTCTCAAAATGGATCATTGTAACTTTGTGCAAATAATGGCGAATTTACTATGGTGCGGCCAAAGTTTGTCTTTTACTAAAAGATAAAAAAGGATAAGATTTGTTTATTTTTCATAAATAGACAAATTTTAGTCGTACGAAAGTACAATAGTCGCTGATAGGCAAAAAAACCCATCGGCCACTAGTATTTTTCAAATTAAAAAGAGAAAATAAGTCAAAATATTAATGAAGCCGCATTAGTTTATTTTAAAAATTATTTTGTTTTTCTTGTTTGAAAGGAGAACCAAGGTTTGTACCCGCGTTTCACCGCGGTGTTGCGTGTTCGCTTTTGGCGACGTATTTCTGTTATAGGCGTTGTTCAATAACGAATACCAGAAGTGCTTGTTACCTGAGTTTTTTGATCCAATCTTGTGGGTTGCCATGGTTATGACAATTGTCTCTAGCTCTCTGCCAATTTGTCTAACACATAAGCCGACGTGTACTAGTGCTCAAAAGCTTCAACAAAGTACCTATCATTAGAGAGATTGCAAAGCATTTAGTAAAAACAAATTAAGATGTGTAACTCGTTGACATGATTTTAGATAAACTAACATGTTAGTGAAAATGGTTGAGAAGACTGTAGGTTTAGCTAATGAAACTCTATTTGACTCTTTGTGGATTTGTCATCCTGCATTACAAAAACCTTAGCATTCTACTTTGGGTGCCTAAAAGCTAACGTAAGCAATTAAATGATGCAACTGCATACCTCATTTCTATCCCTTTTGTAAATTAAATATTACGCGTGAGTAACAGGCCGAGTAAACCTAATATCGAGTAAAACAGTTGTTGTTACATTAATAATAGTGGGTCCTGCACAAAAATATATATTACACATGAATTAAAAATTCTTATATATAATGTAATAACTTCACAAAATATGCCTTAAATTACACCTTTTTATTAATAGTTGATGGCTTTATAATGTTCATAAGCGACGATACTCTTAAGATTAATTCTAATTTTATGCTCCTTTATGCATTGCAAGTATTAATTGGAATAACTGCTGCTTCTCAACACCCACTAACAAATTCTGGTAGAAACCATTGCATAAAAAAATAAAGGTCGTTTAGAAGATATACCGTCATTAGTCTTTTGAGTTTCATCAACAATATGATTATTTCTAGTTTTTGTTCAAGGATTCACCCATAAACAACAGGCTTTCACCTCAGTATCCCTACTGATGGTTTACACAGAACCTGCAAAACAAAACGAACCATCAAAAAAATATTAGCAAGTCATTAGTAATGCCGATATTTAGCTATATTAATGCATTATCATTTCTGATTTTAGCTAGAGCTTTCAGTCAAAATCCACAATATAGTTTTAATACACATATAAGAAACACGTAAGAACATAGATAATGAACCTTGTGTAGGTTACAGATTTGTTAAAAGCATAACCGAATTATTGTATAGGAGGCTCAAATTGTGACAACCGTGGTTTTGGGTTTGTCACTTGGTCTTACTTTTAGGTTATTTTATGTGTGCTTACTTGAATTGTGTGTTTACGTGTTTATTTTGTGTGAACGAGGTTGGTGTGGTTATCGTTTTTGAGTATAGAGTACTCATAAGTAAATCGAGGAACGGTTATTTCATGTTCATGAGCTCACAAGTGGTGACTATGAAATGAAAATGGTGATATTCTGGTGTTTACGTATACGTATAAGTATTATAGTAATAGTATTTTTTTAGGATTTACGGTTTAGCATTTAGAGGTCTCGGATGAGGTAATTAGTCATATGAATATTTTTCGGGATGGTTTTAGGTCATTTAGGACTTAATTATAAAGTTTATTTCAAAATTTGAGATTTTTTTTAAAAGTGTATATTTTACGTCTTTTATGGTAAAACGCGTAAAAACTGACTAGTTTTACGGTTTTGGGGTTTTGGAGGCTTTAGGAGCTGAAATAAATTAAGGAAAATTAAGGTAATATTATTAATACATATAGTAATAATAAAAAGAAAAAAAAAACGAAAATTAAGGGGCGTGTTAGTCGGTTTGGACGCAAGAAAGAAAGAAAAAAAGGAAAAAAAGAGAAAAAGGAAAGTGGGTTGTATTGGGCTAGGATTCTTGAAAAAAAAACTATATATGGATTTTAAGTAGATCAAATCCATCATAATCCCTGGAGAGAAAAAATAAAGGTCGACGGTTTGGGAGTGTTTTTAGGGTTTTCATGGTTTTTTTTTCATCTTCCATTAAATTAAAGGTAAAACCTTCTTAAATCTTTTTAATTAAATTGTTTTTATGTTTAATTGATCATCTTATGATGGATTTAGGTTAGGTTTAATTTTAAAAACAGTGAATTAATGTTATAATAATGAGTTCATAATGATTACATAAATTAGGGCTTGTAATTAGAGGGATTAGGGTTAATTAATGTGGTTGATTTTGTAAAACCCGTTTTTAAAAACTGGGCAGAATTTTGAGTCAATTGTTTTGATCATATCGGGAGTTCTAGGAACATTCAAGATGCGATCCAAGTATCCCTGAAAAGGTAATTGAAGTTGCTTTCTAATGCAAGAAACTAGAACTAGATTGGAGGTGGGAAGTGGGTCAAAAACAGGTTACAACAGTCGGAGGTCAAAACAGTTTTGAATTCAGCCTGTTTTCTTTTTAAGTTTTGGGTTGTTTGGGGTACTTAGGGTTGCATTGGGATCTTCTCACGAACATGAGAGATGGTTTATATATTGTAGTAAGGATCTGCACTTGGGCTAAGATTGTAGTTTAGGGTAAGACCCTCTAATGGTAACAAACTTTTCATACGATTAAAATCAGTAAATTCTGGATAGGTAGCAAAATATACACATATATCGGGGCCTTAACAGTAGCTTTAAGGTTAGGGCAAGTGGGAGGTTTTAGCTAACATATGTAAAAGTATGAATATTCCTTTTACAGAAACCATGGGTATGTTTAAGTGGACGTTTGACTTAATGTTTTGAGACCTAAAAACTGGGACTGTTTTTTGTGTAAAATATCAATGGGATAGTTATTAAACTTAACCAAGTTAAGGACTTGTTAAGGAAGGTTAATGGGGTGATTAGAGCTTATCTATGAGGTATTTATATGGGAATAGGCTAGATTTCCATCATAGGTTGATGAGCCATCTTAGTGATTGGTTCGTGTATTGATTGCGTGTTTTTGGTTTGTTAGCTTGTTGCTAGTGCAAGGACTTGTGAAGAAGCTATCAGGTGAGTTTCATAGTCCCATGTTTATTATTGATTTTGACTTCCAGATGGGATGGAAGAGACATTGTGTTGATTTATTTTCTAAATTGATGCTGTGAATGTGTTTGTGATTTGAGATGGACTTGTGTGTACATTATGTGATTAACTACTATGTGGTTCTTGATTGTGTATAATTTGGATCGGGGGACACGTGCCATCTCAGTTATTGTGGTTTGACAAGGTAGGGGCCTTGGGATAGGTACATAGTATGATCGTCTATGGGACCAATGGAAAATGACAAGGTAGTGGCCTTGGGATAGGTACATAGGTGTATGGGCGCCTATGGTACCATGGTTGTTGGTAAGGCGTGATGCCTTGGAAATTGTGGTTATTGGTAAGGCGTGATGCCTTGGTAATTTTGGTTGTTGGTAAGGCGTGATGCCTTGGAATTGTGATGATTGATTTATCTTGAATGCTAGTTGTTAATGCATACTTGTAACACATTGTCCATATGTTATTGTGTTGATGGTTGTTATTCACAGCTTCTAACTAATTTAGCGTTGGAGTTTAAACCTATGACTCTCACCAACTTTATGTTGACGTGTTTTAGTGTCTCTTTCAGGTGATACTATGGTTAAGCATGAGAACATAAGTGGCTAGGATTGGAGAAGCTTAGGAATGCATATAGAAGGAGAATCCCCGTTTCCTTCTTAGTTTTTATTTGTTCTTTTAATAAGTGGTACTGTGGCACACATATATTTGTTTGATTATGTTATTTGTTTGTCTTGGGTAAGCGGTAGGACTATTACCTACTTACCTAGACTCCTGAGTCTGATGAGATATTGTCATGACTTTGTGTCTCCATTTTATGACATTTCTTATTTCATATAGTTATCTCTATAGACACGCCATGTTGTGATGATATCCATACGTCGCGCCCCATATTTCGCCATGGTGGAGTGTGACAGAATGGTATCAGAGATAATGGTTATAGAGAATTAGGTTGCCTAGTCGTGTAGCCTAGTCTATATCTTAAAGGGTCACTGCATATAGGCGTCATAGGAGTGTGTGTGTGCATTTTATAATAGTTGATGTGTTTGGATGTTATTTTTGCGATATTTGTTAAGTTATGAACTAGTATGGTTCATACTTAACTACATGTTATTTTCTTTACGAGTTTTGACTAGTGCGGGTTGAACCATGGTCGTATACGCTAGTCATTGTTGGATTTCGCTTAATTATGTTTTCATGTTTTTTATACATTTTGAATTTTGTCTATGCTAGTTCAACTGGACTATGAGTTTATGTGTTTCGTGCATTGGCTATGTTATTTTAATACATGGGGTTTTGGATCTTATCTTGTGTGGTTATGTGCTTGTGAGTTGTTGGATATGTGTTATGTGTAGTATTAATTTCTTATAAGTGTTATCATAGGAGGGAGTACATTGGTGAAAGGGAACATGTATAATTATGGAGGCCTACATAATTATATATGTGCCACAACACCACTGGACTTTCAAGTATGATTGCATGAAAGAGAGTTAATACATGCTTGTATAGTATATGTTGGATGGATTTTAGTGTATGTACGCTTATGCCTATGCATGTAAAATTATTTTCTACTTACCGGTTGTATTCTGGGGATGGTTGCTAGCTCGTTTCTCTTTGAGATGTTCAACTTCTGTAGTAGCGCATTTCTCGGGTCCTCATTTCACGTGTTTGTTTGTACGGTACTTTTGGCGTGAAGGATTTTGAGATGGTGGAGATTTCTTTTTGGGGTAACGATGTCTTTTGTTTCGAGTTATACATGGTAAAAAAAATAGAACTGGCAAATTGAAAAAAAAATAGTTGTTGGTAGTCGATGAAATAAGAAAGTGTCGGGATCATGTTTCAAATAAGGTGGAATATAAATTCTTTAACATATAAGCATGACTCGGTTATTTTAAAATATTTTGGTTTTGATCACCTAAAGTTACTGTTCTTAAGTTAAAAATTTTGTTCTTATTTAGTGAAATATGTTAAAATCATGTAATTAATAGAGTTTTAATTTTCTGGAATTAAAATAAATTACGTTCTAGTTTTGGTAATTAATGGGGGGTTTTAGGGTTTAAAAATCGTTTTTTTTGGGTATAAATCGGAGTAGGCAGAAACTGTCGCTAAACTGTCAAAATATGTCGCTAACTGTCAGAAACTGTCGCTAATGCCTAGGCAGATTTTGAGAAAAATCATTTTGGTCATAACTGATTCGTTTTTAAATGTTTTTGGGTGATTCAAAAGCCTAAAATTATGTACTAGGAACATACTTTTCAAATATTCAGAAAGTTTCGTAATTGGAAGTCAGTAGCTTGGTCGAATTAATTGTACAAGTGTTGAGTTCAAGGTTAATTTTCGGACAACATGGTTTAAACTCGTGTTTTGGGTATTTTGTAGTAATGAACACTTGGAGGGTTAACATAGAGATGAGTTGGGAAGGAATTTGAGAGTTCTTTAGACCTTATTATACGTGGTTATATTTTGATGAGTTTTGATTTATGGTATTTATGAGTAAGACTGAAATCGGGGGTGACAGTTTTAAACCCGTTGAGTTATGTGACGGCTCCTAACTTGGTTTCAAGACAGTTCTTGTTTGATGAGTTGCGAGATTTAGTTAGGTTGGTTACATAACTTTATGGTTTTGATAAGTTTCCTCGCGGACGGTTAAGGCTAATGTGTTGTTGGTTGAGATTATTTTCGTGTAAACTGAGTTCACGTTTGAACGTGAAGGTTTTATCAGGGATATGCATCCTCGTTTGTTTGCTGAGAATAAGTTTGAGTTTGGGATTAAATCTCGGGACGAGATTTCTATTAGGAGGGAGTGATGTGACAACCGTGGTTTTGGGTTTGTCACTTGGTCTTACTTTTAGGTTATTTTATGTGTGCTTACTTGAATTGTGTGTTCACGTGTTTATTTTGTGTGAACGAGGTTGGTGTGGTTATCGTTTATGAGTATAGAGTACTCATAAGTAAATCGAGGAACGGTTATTTCGTGTTCATGAGCTCACAAGTGGTGACTATGAAATGAAAATGGTGATATTGTGGTGTTTACGTACACGTATAAGTATTATAGTAATAGTATTTTTTTTAGGATTTACGGTTTAGCATTTAGAGGTCTCGGATGAGGTAATTAGTCATATGAATATTTTTCGGGATGGTTTTAGGTCATTTAGGACTTAATTATAAAGTTTATTTGATTTTTTTTAAAAGTGTATATTTTACGTCTTTTACGGTAAAACGCGTAAAACTGACTAGTTTTACGGTTTTGGGGTTTTGGAGGCTTTAGGAGCTGAAATAAATTAAGGAAAATTAAGGTAATATTAGTAATACATATATTAATAATAAAAAGAAAAAAAACGAAAATTAAGGGGATGTTAGTCGGTTTGGACGCAAGAAAGAAAGAAAAAAAGGAAAAAAAGAGAAAAAGGAAAGTGGGTTGTATTGGGCTAGGATTCTTGAAAAAAAAACTATATAAGGATTTTAAGTAGATCAAATCCATCATAATCCCTGGAGAAAAAAATAAAGGTCGACGGTTTGGGAGTGTTTTTAGGGTTTTCATGGTTTTTTTCATCTTCCATTAAATTAAAGGTAAAACCTTCTTAAATCTTTTTAATTAAATTGTTTTTATGTTTGATTGATCATCTTATGATGGATTTAGGTTAGGTTTAATTTTAAAAACAGTGAATTAATGTTATAATAATGAGTTCATAATGATTACATAAATTAGGGCTTGTAATTAGAGGGATTAGGGTTAATTAATGTGGTTGATTTTGTTAAACCCGTTTTTAAAAACTGGGCAGAATTTTGAGTCAATTGTTTTGATCATATCGGGAGTTCTAGGAACATTCAAGATGTCATCCAAGTATCCCTGAAAAGGTAATTGAAGTTTCTTTCTAATGCAAGAAACTAGAACTAGATTGGAGGTGGGAAGTGCGTCAAAAACAGGTTACAACAGTCGGAGGTCAAAACAGTTTTGAATTCAGCCTGTTTTCTTTTTAAGTTTTGGGTTGTTTGGGGTACTTAGGGTTGCATTGGGATCTTCTCACGAGCATGAGAGATGGTTTATATATTGTAGTAATGATCTGCACTTGGGCTAAGATTGTGGTTTAGGGTAAGACCCTCTAATGGTAACAAACTTTTCATACATTTAAAATCAGTGAATTCTGGATAGGTAGCAAAATATACACATATATCGGGGCCTTAACAGTAGCTTTAAGGTTAGGGCACGTGGGAGGTTTTAGCTAACATATGTAAAAGTATGAATATTCCTTTTACAGAAACCATGGGTATGTTTAGTGGACGTTTGACTTAAAGTTTTGAGACCTAAAAACTGGGACTGTTTTGTGTAAAATATGAACGGAATAGTTATTAAACTTAACCAAGTTAAGGACTTATTAAGGAAGGGTAATGGGGTGATTAGATCTTATCTATGAGGTATTTATATGGGAATAGGCTAGATGTCCATCATAGGTTGATGGGCCATCTTAGTGATTGGTTCATGTATTGATTGCGTGTTTTTGGTTTGTTAGCTTGTTGGTAGTGCGAGGACTTGTGAAGAAGCTATCAGGTGAGTTTCATAGTCCCATGTTTATTATTGATTTTGACTTCTAGATGGGATGGAAGAGACACTGTGTTGAGTTTTTTTCTAAATTGATGCTGTTAATGTGTTTGTGATTTGAGATGGACTTGTGTGTACATTATGTGATTAACTGCTATGTGGTTCTTGATTGTGTATGATTTGGATCGGGGGACACGTGCCGTCTCAGTTATTGTGGTTTGACAAGGTAGGGGCCTTGAGATAGGTACATAGCGTGATCGTCTATGGGACCAATGGAAAATGACAAGGTAGTGGCCTTGGGATAGGTACATAGGTGTATGGGCGCCTATGGTACCATGGTTGTTGGTAACGCGTGATGCCTTGGAAATTGTGGTTGTTGGTAAGGCGTGATGCCTTGGTAATTGTGGTTGTTGGTAAGGCGTGATGCCTTGGAGTTGTGTTGATTGATTTATCTTGAATGCTAGTTGTTAATGCATACTTGTAACACATTGTCCATATGTTATTGTGTTGATGGTTGTTATTCACAGCTTGTAACTAATTTAGCGTTGGAGTCTAAACCTATGACTCTCACCAACTTTATGTTGACGTGTTTTAGTGTCTCTTTCAGGTGATACTATGGTTAAGCATGAGAACATAAGTGGCTAGGATTGGAGAAGCTTAGGAATGCATATAGAAGGAGAATCCCCGTTTCCTTCTTAGTTTTTATTTGTTCTTTTAATAAGTGGTACTGTGGCACACATATATTTGTTTGGTTATGTTATTTGTTTGTCTTGGGTAAGCGGTAGGACTGTTACCTACTTACCTAGACTCCTGAGTCTGATGAGATATTGTCATGACTTTTTGTCTCCATTTTATGACATTTCTTATTTTATATAGTTATCTCTATAGACACGCCATGTTGTGATGATATCCATACGTCGCGCCCCATATTTCGCCATGGTGGGGTGTGACACAAATAGGCATAGAACATGTTAAAGAGGACACATGTTAAAGAGGAAACATGTTAAAGAGGACATGTCCGCCATGCCTGTGACCATACTTGGTCGCCCCGCCAAGACACGAACAATCTCATCTCGATGAAAGCCTTTGAAACTCATTATAGCCTACCAAAATCAACGTTGGTATTTTTCATTTGTATCAATGCCGCTATCAAGCTCGGACGAAGGAATATGAGTGTGTATTGAGGGAACCTAGACGATTGTAGCCACATGTATAACTTGGCTACCCTACCAGTCTAGGTACACCATGAAACAACGTCCCGTTAGCGGTGGATGTCATCATTGCTTAAAGTAGTACACAATGTGGTGTTTTATGTGGAATCCCAATAAACCTCACTGTAACAACGTGGAAGTTGCAATTTTAGACACAATAAGACCCAATCATAAGCAGCCGTTACGAGTAAACCTATACATGCCATTGTTCATATCACCCTGAGTGGCAGCCGGACTTTCAACATTATTAGGCTGACTTGAACAATCTTATATGAGGTGTCACCCTGGTTCAACCACCTACATGTTAATTCAATGATGCCTACAAACGTTACTTGCATTTTTTCGGTCTCGCTTTGTTTTGATTACGACAATATATATAAACAAGCATTTACGAAAACAACAAAAAATGAATTCTTGAGTTCTAGTATTTTTCATTTCAACCATTATCACTTATGGTATGAACAAACAAGTTTTCAACCTAACTAAGTGATCAAGGATTTAATTTTTCTTAAAACTCACCTTTTATTAAATGTGACAAAGTTTTTTTTATTATACTTTATTTTTAAGAAAATGTTTTATTAAATTAAATATTTGAAAATTTGAAAATAACATATTCCATATGGTTTAGAAATATTCTCTGGGGATAAATATTCCACCAGATGTGACTACCCCACTAAAAGACAAAAATGAGCAGAGTCTACTCCGGCGGTTCCCCAAATGGCTATGCGGTTCCTTATTAATAAGGAACCGCAGGCACCTTTAAGGAACCGCGCCCAGAAAGAGTCATTGGTGCTTTGTCTTATAAATAGTGGACCATTCTCATATTTTCTCCCCTCTTCTTTTGCACATAAAATTCCAGATTCAATCCACCTTCTTAAATCATTCAAATCCTTGTTTATTTGGTTGATTACTACTTGTTTAGAAGTGAATCTTTCTCATCCCATCTCTTCCTATCAAGTGCAAAGAGAAGAACACTTTCATCCTTGAAGTGTTTTGTCTACCTCAAAGATCCATTGAAGATCAAACATTTATTGTTCATTCTTGTTTTGTTGTTGTGAAGATCCAAGTATTTGTGTCTATTTGGAAATTGTGTATGTTGTGTGATTTATACTTAGTCCTTAAAGTATATTGGTGTAGATTGGTCCCAACTAAGCTTGGGGATCGACCTTTAGCTTAGAGTCAGAAATTGTTTAAGCGACGTGTACGGTTTTATCCATTATAAGGAGCTTGTTGATTAGTGAACTCTCGAGTAAGGAGTACTCGAGGAGTGGAGTAGGAACGAGGAGTGAGCTTCGTTGCCGAACCACTATAAATCCTTGGTGTTTGGTTTGATCTTTTTTCCTTATCTCTTTACATTCATTTTTCCTTATATGCATAAAATTGAGATTATTAGTTAGTTGCACTATCCCTTGTCCATATCGTGTAATAAGAAGATTTCACATATTTGATTAAGTCTAAGTTTTTGAAAAGGATTTTGGAAAACCCATATTTTAACAAGTAAATTTAAGAAACTATTCAAACCCCCCCCCCCCTCCCCCCTCTAGTTTCAAAAATTGGTATAAGAGCGTGGTTGCTCAAGCGTTTAGAAAATATATTGTATTTTAATACTTGAATTGGTCTATGGATTCCAACATGTACCTAGAAAGGCAATCTATGCAGAGATCACCTCTTTTTGAAACCGATAGTTTTATTTTTTGGAAAAATAGATGTGAGATTATGTGAAATCAAAAGATTTAGATCTTTGGCATGTTATTACCATTTCAATATAATGAAGTTTCTAAAAAGAAAGAGTTAGTTACTTTTGACAATTCTAGTGATGACACTGAAAAGAAACTTGCTAAAAATAATGAGGCTAAAATGGTGATTTATAATGCTTTACCTAAGAAAGAGTATGAAAGGATTTCTATGTGTAAAACCGCTAAATATATTTGGAACACTCTTTTAGTAACCCACCAAGATAATAGCCAAGTCAAAGAAAGTAAAATCGATCTTCTTGTTCAACAATATGAACAATTTTTCATCTTAGAAGATGAAACTATTAGTAGTGCATTTGCTAGGTTTAATACTATTATTATTAGTCTAAAAGCACTTGATGAAGGTTTTTCTAGCAAGAACAATGTTAGTAAGTTTCTAAGGGCGTTGCATCCAAAGTGGAGAGCTAAAGTCACAACGATTGAAGAATCCTTTCTCAAAGGACCTCACTACATTATCACTTGATGAACTTATTGGTAATTTAAAAGTTCATGAAATGATAATTTTAAAGGACTCGGAAATGGTGAAAACCAAGAGTAAAAGAAAGTCTCTAGCACTAAAGGCCAAGAAAGTGCAAAGTGACCATGATATCTCCTCTTCGGATAGTAATGATGAGGAATATGCTATGGCGGTTAGAGACTTCAAAAAGTTCTTTAATAGGAGAGTTCAACACGGGAGACAACCAAGAAACGACAAGAAAGCCTTCTCCAAAAACCGATTTGTCAAGAATGACAAAGGTGATAGGAAATGGTTTAGATGTAGTGGCCCAAATCATTTTATCGGTGAATGTCCTAAGCCATCTCGGGACAAGAATCACACGACTTTTGTTTGAGGTTCATGGAGCGATAGTGGTGAAGAGTGTGATGACGATGCTAAAGACATGAAGTTTCTCATGGCTCACTCTTCCAAAGAGGTATATTCTGAAACCGAATATTATAGCAATGATAGTTCCTCTCTTTATGATTTTAAAATTAGAAGGTCAATATAATAACCCATGCAAACTATGTCTAAAATTCATTGAAAAAGAACAATTCATTAAAATCAACTAGGACCAAGCTTGAAAATCAGATTATTGAGCTAAGAGATAAATTAGCTAAGCTTGAAAAAAATAAAGAAGTTGATTTAGGTTGTCTAAGTTGTGAAAGTCTTAGACAAGAGAATGAAGATCTCAAGAGCACCTCCAATAACTTGGAAAAGTTAATGAAAAGTACTAGTGCTCTTGACGATGTGCTAAGTAAGAAAATTCATTCAAGGGAAAGACTTGGGTTGGTATTTAACACTAATGAAGCATCTACTAGTGAACCAAAACAAGTCAGGTTTTCAGAAAATGCCGCACTGCCCGGGGTTCCCCAAAATATGGAGCGGTTCCATATCAATATGAAATCGCATGTAGCATTAAGGAACCGCGGACATAAGATGATTTTTGTGAAAATCCTCAACTTTCTGAAACGTCTATTTTAGTTAAAGGGCCAAAACATCTTGTTGTTAACAATGTTAGATTACCTAAAATTGATAAAAAGGAACTTGACCTAGGAGTAATTTATCAAGACAATCATTTACTCCTCCAAGAGTACGAAATGATTCAAGGCCTAGAAGTAGAACACCTACACCTAAAATAAATGATCACACGACCTAGGAGCAAAACACCAACACCCAAACAATAATAACTCTAGGTCTAGATCAAATACTCCTAAGAAAAACAATGGACATCAAAATGCTCATATGAATTGGAATAAATTTCAACAATGTTTTTCTCCGTGGGGCATGTGTCCTCCATTCATGCATCCCAACCAAATGCAAGGGATTTTTGGAACTAACAACTTTGGACCCATGAGATATTGGGGACCAGATGTTTGATTTTGTGTGTTTTTTGTGACAATCCTCAAATTTCACTTATGTGTCATGTGTTATGATTGTATTAATATGAAATTTTGACTAGAAATTTTTGCTTTTGTACCTTACTTACTAAGATGAATGTGTTCTCGCAACCTAAACTGCCACTACAACATATTCCTATATGGTGTAAACACAATGTATATATCAAGTCTAAGTTCAAAAATTAATCTAATAAGTACATTATGAATATGAACATCTCAACTATAACTATGATGCCTTAAATTCCCTTAGAAACCCTAGAATCCCTTTCAATGAGTTGTAAACTAAAGAATGGTAAACTATGAATGGAGAATACATATGAATAAATCACAAAAAGTTATAAACTATACTTTGAATACATAATAATACCTAATAATGGTAAGAACAAACTATACAAAAGCTAAGTACAAATAAATGTACATAATAGTCTAGATCACCACCTAGAAACTCTTGGTAAACAATGTTTCAAGCAATGTAACTACCTAATATCTATGTACAAGTATCAAAAACAATATAATAATTGTAATCTATCATATAAAGGAAAGTTAATTGATCACAAAATACTAATATTCACTAATCCAAAGCTAATTACAAGAATTAGAGTCTAATCTTTTGCCAAGATTAGCATATAAAATCCATCTCACATTGAATTAGAGTCTAATCTTTTGCCATTAATTATAAGACTCAACTAAGTATCTGATAACTAGCTTTTGGCCAGTAAGAAAACTATCGTTCTAGTGGTCTAATCGAATTGATCTGGTTTAACTATGTGACTCTGCTGTTCTTTGGTGAAACAAAAGTGTGTCGTTGTAGTATTTTAAATGTGCAAAAACAATTAAAGTAAATGGCTTTAAAGTAAATCTAGGTCTAATTAAAATAAAAGCCAAGTATTTAAAAGCGTGACGGAACTTAAAAGACACTAAATGTAAATAACGCAAACTTAAATCTAATTAAGGCAAACTTAAAACGCAACTAAAACTTAAAACTAAGGCAAAGCTAAAATAAATCTAAGGCAATCAAACTTAAAGTGCGAGTAAGGAAAAAGGCGGGAAAAATAAAGCTCGAAATTAAAAGGCAGAAACTTAAAAACTGAAAATAAAGAAACTAAAAATTACCTATCCGGAATAAACCCTATTCGGAATAAAAGTCTTACTCGGAATAAGTTTCCTATCCAGAATATTGTCACCTATCCGGAATAAGTCCCCTATTCGGAATATCTTGGCTACTCGGAATAATGCCCCTATGCGGAATATATTCCTATTCGGAATAAATTCCCTATGCGGAATATCAGACCTATTCGGAATCTTTCCCTTATGCGGAATATCAGATCTATGCGGAATATATCCTCTATCCGGAATAGTAGCCCTATTCGGAATATTGTCACCTATTCGGAATAACTGCCCTATGCGGAATATTCCCTATGCGGAATGTTGAATATTCCGAATAACCCTCTCTGCTAAACCCTTATCCAGAATATTTGGAAAGATCAGCAAGTATCCTGGGAAAGATCAGAAACAAAATACGAATCACAAGGAAAAAGAAATAACACGAATCTAATCAAACTTAAGCCAAAATCAACCACAAGATTAAATCAAACTAATAACAAAACATGTATTAATCATAAACAATCAATCGAACACAATCAAAGTAACAAAACTAATCAAAATAATCAAAACCCACTTTGATCAAAATAAGAACATAAGAACATGAACATGAACATAAACAAAAAAAATCAAAGATTAAGAAAGGTAGAATGAGAGATGAACAATAAAGATAAAGATTAACAAGAATTAAAAGAAAAACTTACTTGAAATTAAATGGTAATTAAGGTGCAAGACAAGTATTTAAATTTGACAAATATTTAAATGACAAGGTAATTAAAAGTGGAAGAAC
The DNA here is from genome assembly GCA_025667525.1 of Glebionis coronaria. Lineage (NCBI taxonomy): Eukaryota > Viridiplantae > Streptophyta > Magnoliopsida > Asterales > Asteraceae > Glebionis > Glebionis coronaria. The sequence goes on along the minus strand of CM046880.1, from coordinate 247,419,958 downwards.
TAATTGTCACTATTAGCCAACAAAATGAAAATGATTAAGAACTAATCTATATATAGGGGAGGATTAAGGAATGCTTAGGAAGCTTCCTCCCCTCTTTCCTTTTTCCTTAATTGCATGCTTAGTCCTTTCTTCTTAATCTCTTTGTTAATTGCACCATTAGTCCTTAAGCCTTTAAATCTTCTTTAGTCTTGGACTTTAATGACTTTTGGCTCGGGATTTCTTTGAACTCGTCTTTTAATTCTTCAATAAAATAGACTTGAGTTCTTCGGCTTTAAATAAACTTCCGTCTTTTGCCTTTTTCTTCAATAAATCTTCAGAATTGGTCTTGGACTTCCGTTCTTTTTGCACTCTTGACTTCTTGACTTCGTCTTTCGTCTTTTTCTTCGATAAAAGCCCGTGAATGCCCGTGTTTTCTCCACTTTTCACAATTTCGTCCTAAATTACAACAAAAACACAAACCACGCATAATTCTGACATAAAAGAAATAAAATACACGTTTTGGCTCGGTTATTATTGTAATTAAGTGGTAAAAAGGATGGGTGTTTACACACCTATCAAATCCCCTACACTTGACCATTGAAATGTCCTCATGTGATGCATTAGTTACAAAGCAAGATTACACTTTTCATCATAATCAATCCATAGTGGCCTTTATTAAAGAGATAGAAAACTATAAACATTCAAAGTAAAGAAATCAAAAAGCATACCTTGGGTTTTGGAAATGTTATGAATAATCATCATCCTCAAGTTTTCACTTTCTCCAAACCAAGCTTAAAAACGAGATCATTGTTATTATAAGTTAGCAAACTAACACGAACTCATGTAGGCCAATTATTCACTTAGACTCCCTTATTCCTAGGTGTATCTCTTATATTTTATTGTTGTCTTGAATGATCACGAGGATGCATTGTTTGACTTATTTCGATAGTTATTTAGGCCGAAAATAAAGTGAACGATTTAATCAATAGTTAGCTAAAGGACAAAATCTTTTAAAACTGCTTCTCGGGCCCTCATAAAGTTCATATCTTGGCATAACTCGCTTCGCGATTTGAGACCTTTCTCGGACCGATATTTGGCAGCGACTTCATACTTCAAACCTTAAGAGACGTTCATGAAATAATGGTCTTCTCTTCATATAGTACTTCTTCACTTGAAGTTTTGAGAGATTCATACTTGGACCACGACTTCTTCATTTTTCTCCAATCATTATTTTGGACTTTGATATACAACGATCCACCTCCTTTTATGACTTGGATCTATTTATCCTCATACCTTTCTAGGATCTTTTCGGATACACTTCTCCATGACTTTTGGGGAGTTTTTGCTTTTCGTCGTGTGTCTCGATCCTTCATATTGATTTTCGATAAATGATTCTTCACATCACTTTTGGATCTTTAGCATCAAAATATAGCCCTCATGCCTTGTTAGGACCTTTTTGGACTCGCCAATCTTCGCATCCCGCTTCAATAAATTATGCCTTGGCTATGAACTCTAATCCATACCGAGCAACTTTTAAACGATCTTGGGCTAGAAGCTAAGTAACTTTTCAAATCGTACAACCTTATTTATTGCAGATAAATTTATTAGAAAGCGATGGGAGAATAGGCTTATAATTAACTCACATAAATTCACGAAAGAATACCGAACTTATAATTGACTCTATCATCTCTCGTTCTCCACAGTTTAAAATCTCAAGTAATGAGACTCGTGGATGCTTAGCCTATTAAATCAAAGTTTTGGGTTTTCGAGTCGCCTATAGGATCTTGCAAACTCTTAGACTTTTTCAAGTTTAGAAATCGCATTTTAAAGTTCCCTTGATAAACGACTCTCTAGGATCAATTATAGGAACTTGCGAAAAGTTCTTGTTCTTAACCCGTGAGAGTTAAGACTTTCGCGTTTTATAGCGCCCTATATAAAAGCCTAGCAAAACTTGACTTAAACATGTTAAGGATACTAGCTAGAGTAACTTAGATAAGTAAACTCGGGTTGAGTCAAAAGATACACAAGGTTTGAAAATTAAAACCACATTATTAAAGATTTATTCTAACAAGGAAAGAAAATAACTATACAAAAGGAAAAACTAATAGGCCAAAATAGATCAAAAATTTTGAAAAATGTCGAAAAATTGATTTTCCGGTTAAAATGAGGACAAATACAAGGAAAAGGCCACTTAACTTCGATAGAAGTCCCCCTACACTTAATATAAACATTTTCCTCAATGTTTAAGCATGTGGGAGTAAACTTCCCTACACTTAGGACATTGTGCACTTTGTTTAAATCTCGCTAAGGAAGAGACAACTAAAGAGATTCCTATCACGGGTCGTCAAGAATCATCAAGAGTGGATCATTGAGCTCGAATCCCTGATTAAGAGAGGAGAGGAAATAGCAAACCAAAGGGTCTCCCCTACACTTAGGATAAAGAAAGCTAAAAGATAGATACATGGGTTGCCTCCCAAGAAGCGCTTGGTTTTTGTTAACCGAGTCATGAGCCTGACTCGACCTTGATTATCAACGGAAGAAGCATGAAAAATATCCACCGGGATCAAAGACATAGTTTTCGTCCATCAAATAGCACAGGCTTAAGGCGAACAAGGCAAGCCCATGAAGAGTAGGCAAGGTTCCCTTAAGCAACGATGGAGCACGGTGGAAGCAAGGGTGAAGTGGTGTAAGCATGTCTTCAATAACTCCAAAGATTTTTCCTTTTATTTCATCAGGTGGATATTGAGATGGCTGAAAGATTTCAATACCGGGGTCGAACACCTTTTCCTTTAAGGGAAAATAGCACTCAGGCTCAGCAGAATGGGAAGAAGATCCGCGAAGAAGCACAACCTCGTCCTCAGAAGGGGGACAAAGAGGTGTTAACTCATACGTGCTGCGGATATTGGTGTCAACCGGTTTCTTCTCCTTTGAAAGAATGTTCTTCAAATCCAAAGTAGGATCAAGATGATAATCTTCAAAGTCCAAAGGAGGTGCATCACTCTCATGAGGGAAGTAAGTGTTGAGAAACGTAGAGAAGTCTTCCTCAAATGAGTAATCGTCCAAAGTAGGATCGAGTGATGGCGGAGGATCTTCATCATGTGAAGAATCGCTCGACAGAGTATCAGCCTCATCGAAATCATCATACGTGGGCAGGTCGGGATACTCGGAAGTAAGGTCATCATAATCATCCGAATCTGAGCTAGACTCATCGTCATAAGCATCAAAGACCGGTGGAGAATCATAAATGGGAGAAGCGGTCCAAATTGGATAGAGAATCATCCACATCGTCTTGAAAAAGTGGATTATCAATGCAAGAATCGAATAGAGGATTGTTGTAGACGACAAAGTCATCGAGCACATTAATCATATACACTGATTCTCGTCCTCCAAAGGATTTACTTGTAAGCTTTCCCATTTTAAAAACTTGTGAATCATTCCCGACTCTTAAGATTAACTCACCTTCGGCCACATCAACTAAAGCTCGCCCGGTTCTTAAGAATGGCCGACCAAGTATTAAACGAATACGAGGGTCCATTTCATAATCAACAACGACAAAGTCGACCGGGAAAGTAAATGTGCCAACTTTTATAAACACGTCTTCGGCAATACCAACGGGGTAAGCGAGAGTGTGATTTGCAAGTTCAAGAGTCATCTTTGTTGGAGTGAGGTCGGGTAATGATAGTGTTTTCCAAACATTCAAAGGCATCAAATTAATACTGGCCCCGAGATCAGCAAGGGCAGTAAATTCTTCAGTTTTGTTGAAAACGCAAGGCAACACAAAATGACCGGGATCTCCAAGCTTTTCCGGAAGTTCTTTAAGAATAACTGCAGATCAGTTTTCATTTAAGCGTGTGTTGGCGAGCTCAATCAACTTTTCCTTCTTGTTAAGCAATTCCTTGAATGCTTTGACAAATTTCGGCATGTGGACAAGTGTTTCGAGAAAGCTAATGTTGAAGTTCATTTGAGAGATCATCTTCACATAGCGCGACACTTCAGAGTCATCCTTGGTTAGCATTTTGGTCTTGCCTAAACGAGAGGGATAAGGGATATTGGGTTTGGGTGGTGAAGGGGCAGGTGTAGTAGGTAAAGTTTGAGATGTTGAAGGGTCCTGCCTAGGTACATCATCATGACAAGGCGGAGACGGTAATGGTGCACTAATACTAGGTGTAGGAGGAGTAGGGATAAATGGTGGTGGAGGAGGTGTAGATGATGGGGGTGGGATCGGTGGATCGACAATGGTAATTCCACTACGAGTAGTAATAGCACTCACATTTGCTCGCGGATTGGTGACGGTGTTTGAAGGTAGAGAACTCGAAGTAGAAGGTCGAGCTGCGGGCAAGAAACTAGCAAGCATATTCTTTAGATCATTCCTTTGATTGCTGAAGGAGGATTGGATATTATCTCTAAGCTCGGATCTAATCTCATTTCCTTGCTTTGTGATATCTCCTTTCAGATTGATAATTTGGCTCTGCAGATTCTTGATTTGCTCACCTTGGGTTCTCATGATGGCTTCAACATCGGGGTTTATGGGTGGGGCTTGTTGAGTGGGTGGGTGATAAGGATTAGAAGCTCTTGGTGGGATTTGGTTGCTTCTATTGTAGTTGTTGGTGGGGTTTTGGTTTTGAGGAGAAAAACCGGGTGAAAGGTAGTTGTTTGATCGGTAACTCAGCAAATTTCTATCCCCTTGAGGTCGAGCTTGGTAATTTTCCGGTGAATAATTACCATAAGCTGCATACCCATTTTCCGGATTTCCTTGAGTAGAAGGACAATCGGTGTATGAGTGAGGACCGCCGCATGTTTCACAAGGATTAGCAACCGCTTTAACTTGTTGTTGTTGTTGGTGTGAAGCGAGAAGCGTGATACTTTTGCTCATTTCAGTCATCATGCGGGTGAGTTCGGTCATATCAGGGATTGCTGAAGTAGAAGAAACATTGACTCTCTGGTTGTTCCTTGAAGAAGCAGAGGAATCCCAGTTTTTGTGGTGAGTAGTCATGTTCTCAATAAGCTCTCTACACTCCTCGGGTATCCTTTTCATAAATGTGCCACCGGCGGCTGCATTAATCGTATCACGATCACGAAAAGTCAATCCGTTGTAGAAAGTATCAATCAATGTGACGGGAAGCATGTTGTGGTTTGGACAACGATCAATCAAGACATTATATCTTTCCCAAGCATCAAAAAGAGATTCATCGGGTTCTTGCATAAAACCGCTGATTTGATTGCGAAGGCTCGTGACCATGGATGGTGGAAAGTAGCGCGACAAAAAGCGTTGAGTCATGTCATCCCAAGTATGAATTGAATTCTTCGGAAGACGATCAAACCATTTCTCGGCATGATGTGATAAAGTATGTGGGTAGAGTTGTAGGCGAAGAACATCCATTGTGGCACCAGGCAACTTCATGCTTTGGGTGATTGTAATGAACTTGTCGAGGTGTTTGTTGGCATCATCATCAGGCATTCCGGCGAATGGATTAGTTTGCACTTGCTGAATCATGTGGTGCTTCAACGAAAACTCCGGAGCCGTGATTTGCATCAGCGCAATCGGTCCTCCTCGTCCAAACATGGTAGGTTGACAAAGTTCCTCCATTGTCCGAAGATCGGGCTGTGGAAGAACATTGTTGTTATTGTTGAGGTGCGGTGGATTATTGTTGTTGTTAACACCTGGCATACTTAAATCTTCTCGAGTCTCAGGCTCTTGATAATTAGAAGATCTAGTACGCATACACCTACAAAGACAAAAGAAAACAATACCAAACACAAAGACAATATATATACACAATAAAAATAAAATCTTTTTGGATTTTTGAAATTTTTAATTTTTATGGATTTTTTTAGCAATTGTTAATTTTTATGATTTTTTGAATTTTTTATGCAAGAAAAATAACGCTCACAAGTGAATGGATCCCAAAAAGCAACGCGTCTTTCACAGAAAACCGTTAATCTTTACGAAAAGAGCCGGCAGCGGCGCCATTTGATAACTAGCTTTTGCCAGTAAGAAAATTATCGTTCTAGTGGTCTAATCGAATTGATCTGGTTTAACTATGTGACTCTGCTGTTCTTTGGTGAAACAAAAGTGTATCGTTGTAGTATTTTAAATGTGCAAAAACAATTAAAGTAAATGGCTTTAAAGTAAATCTAGGTCTAATTAAAATAAAAGGCAAGTATTTAAAAGCGTGACGGAACTTAAAAGACACTAAATGTAAATAACGCAAACTTAAATCTGACTAAGGCAAACTTAAAACGCAATTAAAACTTAAAACTAAGGCAAAGCTAAAATAAATCTAAGGCAATCAAACTTAAAGTGCGAGTAAGGAAAAAGGCGGGAAAAATAAAGCTCGAAATTAAAAGGCAGAAACTTAAAAACTGAAAATAAAGAAACTGAAAATTATCTATCCGGAATAAACCCTATTTGGAATAAAAGTCTTACTCGGAATAAGTTTCCTATCCAGAATATTTTCACCTATCCGGAATAAGTCTCCTATTCGGAATATCTTGGCTACTCGGAATAATGCCCCTATGCGGAATATATTCCTATTCGGAATAAATTCCCTATGCGGAATATCAGACCTATTCAGAATCTTTCCCTTATGCGGAATATCAGATCTATGCGGAATATCTCCTCTATCCGGAATAGTAGCCCTATTCGGAATATTGTCACCTATTCGGAATAACTGCCCTATGCGGAATATTCCCTATGCGGAATGTTGAATATTCCGAATAACCCTCTCTGCTAAACCCTTATCCGGAATATTTGGAAAGATCAGCAAGTATCCTGGGAATGATCAGAAACAAAATACGAAGAACAAGGAAAAAGAAATAACACGAATCTAATCAAACTTAAGCCAAAATCAACCACAAGATTAAATCAAACTAATAACAAAACATGTATTAATCATAAACAATCATTCCAACACAATCAAACTAACAAAACTAATCAAAATAATCAAAACCCACTTTGATTAAAATAAGAACATAAGAACATGAACATGAACATGAACATAAACAATAAAAATCAAAGATTAAAAAAGGTAGAATGAGAGATGAACAATAAAGATAAAGATTAACAAGAATTAAAAGAAAAACTTACTTGAAATTAAATGGTAATTAAGGTGCAAGACAAGTATTTAAATTTGACAAGTATTTAAATGACAAGGTAATTAAAAGTGGAAGAACTAATTGTCACTATTAGCCAACAAAATGAAAATGATTAAGAACTAATCTATATATAGGGGAGGATTAAGGAATGCTTAGGAAGCTTCCTCCTCTCTTTCCTTTTTCCTTAATTGCATGCTTAGTCCTTTCTTCTTAATCTCTTTGTTAATTGCACCATTAGTCCTTAAGCCTTTAAATCTTATTTAGTCTTGGACTTTAATGACTTTTGGCTCGGGATTTCTTTGAACTCGTCTTTTAATTCTTCAATAAAAAAGACTTGAGTTCTTCAGCTTTAAGTAAACTTCCGTCTTTTGACTTTTTCTTCGATAAATCTTCAGAATTGGTCTTGGACTTCCGTTCTTTTTGCACTCTTGACTTCTTGACTTCGTATTTCGTCTTTTTCTTTGATAAAAGCCCGTGAATGCCCGTGTTTTCTCCACTTTTCACAATTTCGTCATAAATTACAACAAAAACACAAACCACGCATAATTCCGATATAAAAGACATAAAATACACGTTTTGGCTCGGTTATTATTGTAATCAAGTGGTAAAAAGGATGGGTGTTTACACACCTAGTATCATATTAAGATTATACATTTATTTCATGTTAAGTTACAAGTTAGTAAAGTATAAGGTACAAGTTATCAAAGCATAGGATCTTAAGCTCCCATAATTATCCCTAGAATATGATCAACCTATATAAACCCTTAAACTAAGAATGTAGAAACCTTAGAATTCATAAACATATCATATAAGCCCTAGAATAAGTATTTATAAAGATAAAAACCTTAATTACCCAAAGTAGAAAGTCATTAGGATTAATGAACTAATAACCCTTATATTAAGAAATCTACATAGAATCACTACCTAGTCTTTTTGGACAAGTCTAAAAACACTCATAGCACTTCATTAAGATTATACGATTATATTAAGATAATTTACAAGTACCCTAAAGCACAAGGTACAACATTCAATGCATGGCTTGTAAATTAGGTCAAAATGGGTATTTTCACCCATTAGACATGTTTACTTAGAATAACTTAGTAAAACCAATGTAGGGACTTTATGAACACATTGAGGAAAATGTAGGATATATAAATTGAGTTTAAATTAGTAGATAATTGAAGGATAATCACTTTTACTAAGACTTAACCTTAAATAATTAGATACCCTAACCCGCCTAAGTTTTCTTCCCATTTTCACATAAAACCTTTGTTAAACTTCAAACCAAAGACCCAAACTTTTTAATTACATTTTACATACCGTAAATAAACCCTATTCCCTCACTAATCACATTCCTAAACCCTTAATTACAATAATTACAAAGTTACAAAGTTATAAGCCCTAAAATTGAACTCGGCTAGGTTTTCCCTCCAAAAGTCATTCAAACGCCTTCCCCCCCTAATTCAAATCCAAAAGCAGATATATTAGGATGCATAGAATATATTTACAGCTTTAAGCAACAAGAAAATAGGTGCATCACCTACTTGATGGCAAATTTTCAACCTAGTTCTCTTTATGGCTAAAAATCATTACAACACTTCTTCCATGGATTTTTAATGTTCTATCCCTCAATACTCATCAACAAGCTTAACTTAGTCACCATGGACCTGTATGAAGCCTAGGATTTCAATACATAAGTTTCTATTGGAGGTTAAGGCTTGAAAACACTATAAATAGGCGTATAACCCTTTCATTGTAAACTTGTACCCCGATCTTCTTTACCTCCACACCCATTCTGGTTTACACTTCTATATACATCCTAGGAAATCCCCCATACCAGAAACCAGGTCTAGAAGGTATCCATTGAAGCTCTTGAAGCTTTGATAGAAAGTAGTGTTCATAGGAAGCCATTATGAGCCATTTTAGAGCATCCTAGGTAATTTATATGTTATCTATGCTTTGATCTTGTTATAATGAATTATTAGAGTGTTTATAATTCTGAAATAATGTTATAAAGATAATTTAAAAGAAACTAAGTCATTTTATCATTTTAAATGAAAGTTATAAGTTAAAGATGTCTTAAAACCCTAGTTTTATAATTTACATGAAGTAATAAGCAAAAAACCATTTGAAAAGCTATAATTCTGGTGCAATGTTTTTATTATGGTTATAAATATGTTTTGATATTTTGTTTTAAAATTATAGTTCATTTGGTCCATTTTTGAGGTTGATTTTTACAAGTATAGGGACTAAAACTATCATTTTTGAAACTATTTAACATTTTGGGCCAAAAGTGTCATTTAGTGAAATTTAAAAATATAAGAATAAATATTGTAAAGTTTTAGGTTCTAAGGTTAAATATTGAGGGTTTAAAATGCAAATACTAAAACTATATACTTTAGGGGTTAAAAGTATAATTATACCAAAGTATAACAAAAAGGGCTATTTTTGCCAATTTTGAAACTAAAGAATATTAATTATAAATATATTAGGAAGTAATGAAATTATCATGTTAGTAGGGAGCTTTGTACAAAGATGTTCCATCTCGATATTACGTTCTGACTGAGTGGTTGGGTTTACGATTTAAAGTGCCCTCGCTCCTCTAAAGTTTATAGAATGGCTTCCGAGTATGATGGCCCGAACAATGGTGCAATAATTACAACCAAATATTAATTAAAGAATATATAACCAATACTTAGGAAGATTGAACAAAATATTAAAGACTTGATACTATACACAATGTGTTAAACCAGGTTTTTGTGAGATCAAGCTGTTGTTTATGAGACCAAGTTGTTGTTTGTATGACCAAGCTCTTTACCTATGAATGAAATATATCTGATTATAGATCGGATTCTATGGTAAAATAGATCTATTGGGTTCTACAAATCCGGTTTGTGTTACCTATAAGAGTGGGTAATCAAGCCTACTTAGATCTATTTGGATTTAACGAATCATGTTTGTGTTACTTGTTCGAGTGGGTAATCAAGCATATGTTATTATAATTAATGGGTAATCTGGACCAATGGGTTACTTGTCATGACAATCTGTCATGATGGCCACTTCGGTGAATTCCGTTTGTTTTGATGTCATGAACTTAGTACAACAAAACATAGCTTTATATGAAAGAATAATAACGTAGCTCAAAGTGGTAGACATATATTCAAAACTGTTACTGTAAACCTATGGATTCACTCAACCTTTATGTTGACTTTAAGCATATATTTCAGATAATGGTGACTGATAGCATGGAGTAGCACAAGGATGGCATGAAGAGGCATAAAATTGAAATTATTATTCTAGATTTTGGGAACCTCACATTGTAAAACTCTGATTTTTAATGATATATAAAGAAAGTTGATTTAATCAGTCTTTTGAGTTGTTTTTTATTATTATGACTTGTGTTCTATGAAGTAATACCCTAGATCAATGTCCCACGGCGTAAAGGTAAAAATGGGGGTGTTACAGATTGGTACTCAGAGCCATGGTTATAGAGAACAAGAATTAAAATCTTTACTATAACTACTTTTAAAATAATTTCAAGAAAGTTCTTCGTACCCATGTCAGTGCTGCTACAAGAACGAGGTAATATTATACCAATACTAGTAATGCTACCCTAAGAACAATGTTTAATACCATGATTATGTGAAATTATAAAGATTATACTTATGAGTAAGTAATATTATGTTTAAGTATACATAATGTAATATACATAATAAGTTAGGATTTATCAACGTCTCCAGAAATATGTATTCCTATCTTCCTCTTATTGTCATCTTATCGGGTTGTCAAGATGAGTATTCTACAAGTATTCTTGATGATTTCCCGAAGTATATTTCCAATCTCCCGATGAATAACCCTTATGATACTTTAAAAAATACACCCAAAGATCAGAAAATCCCAAAAGCCGTTTTACCTTTTGATAACGACCCCTATATGCAAGTTATACGAGCATATAATAAAGAAATAGATTTTACACCTCCACACCAAAATTTTCCATCACCTTACCCTATTAATGTACCATCACCTATATCTGAAAGCTTACCCCAAAATATTTATGAACAACAAATTAAATATATCCTACTCTATATGAAAGAATTTCCTCCCGAGCGTATTGAAGATCTTAAAGATAAAGTTGAAGGACTTCAGAAAGGCCGAATAATTATACAATGAGAAGTTAGAAGAATATTTTGAAGAAATTAAGAATAAGTTGTTGAGAAGACAAATGATACAAGATGAATAAATTGTTCAAGTCTGACTGGAGATTTATACTCTTGAGTTAGTCATTGAGGACATTCAAATTAGACATCGAGCCGACATACGAAGTCTTTTTGATGACATCAAAGAACATAAGAAGGAAAGATGAAGACATTAGACTATTAAGTTGTAAATACTTTCAACTTTATGTCTGTACTTTTATGTTAACAGTGAAGTTTGTCTTGTAAGTATAAACAGACAAGTTGTTAATAAATAAAAGTTGTGTTTTTCATCAAATATTATCGTTTCATATTTATTTATGAGAAGTAAGAAATCCCTATTTCTTGGTTTCCTCAATGATTATGAATGAAAGTGCGTTAATTCTAAGAAAATCATATACTTGATAAAGTATATATTTTTGGAATTTCTGTTATCTTCTATGATAATGATAATTATCAAGTTGAATATAACTCGCAAGTTTGAAGAAAGGAAACTTCCTACTTTTCTAGAAGTATTCTATTCTCGACTTTTGTCTATCAAAAGGTTCTTTTTAAAAATATATGATATGTAAAAGAGAAGCTTGTTTTGTAAGACGAGTTTTTACATATTCCTTTATATTCCTCCATTCCATATCATGGAAAAATATGTTGCGATTATGTATGAGTCATATCTTTATAAATCCGTAGTAAACTTTGAAATCCTATTTCATAGTTGGATTTATTATCTTTAGATATGAATGATAATCAACATAGTATGTTTCCTATAAACCTAGAAGATATACCTTGTGTTCGATAAGCATTTATATGTACCCGTATACATATGTGACATATGTTTTCTAATATGAGTATACCGTGGATTCTGAATTATTTCTATTCTTTACCTTATTCTAAATCCTAAAAGTGTTTGACAAAGAATTGACAATGATGTGGCTGCAATCCTACAAGTGCAAATTTTCAATAAGAAGTATTATCCGGAAGAAGACTCGATGAGTAGTTAGTTTTTTATATCCAAGGAAGAAAAGATGCTATTAGTATCACCCATTGGATTGAAAGAGCCAATTCAGTTTTTATCGTATTCGAAATGATAAAGTGTAGCTTGCTATAAGAAGATAACACTTCATCAGTTATCTTGGTAATTTCTTTATGCTCAACCCATTGAGATAAAAGGAGTACATAAGATCGCTTGATTAAAATTCAAATATTTCTTATCGAGAAGATGAAAGAAGAACTCCGCTATCTAATGATAAAAGGAATTAACCTCGAGACATACACGAGGAAATTTAAAGGGTTATTAGAGTTAGATCATATTCCAAAGAATGAGAAAAACCTTCATCATAAGATTTTATCATGGAATTTCATCTGAAATTTTATCAGAAGATTTTGTTAGAAAAATTTATCAAGGAATTTTACCGAAGGTTTTGAGGAGAGATTACCACTTCTAAAATCCCAGTATATTAGAAAAAGTCATTAACCTTTACCCAAAGAGTTGATGAACAAGGTAATAAAGCACAATCGTGTGCAAAAATCGGAAAAATATTAAGCATAGATTCAGCAAGGAAAGAACTTCTGTAAATTATAATGTATGAGAAACTACCATAACTTGAATTTCTAATCCAATCTACGGTGAATATGATGGAAATTTTCTTCTGTGTATGAAATGCACCCTGCATCACACAGAAATTTGCACCATCTGGCGTCGAATTTTCAACATATTAGATCATTGGACTAGGATTTGTAAGGGCAAATGGCCTTATAAATTATATGTTTGGTAGGATTATTCTATATTTTATAGGGAATAAAATATCGTCTTCTATTTAAGCATCGTTCGTCTCTAGAAAAATCATTTTTTTAGATATTATATACAAGACGTCTTACATACGCCAACGTAAAAACGAAACTTAAGGGTATAACAAATATATTAAATACTAGAATATTTGTTTATATTCGTGTTATGTCGGAAATTTCTAAGTCAATGATTTACATTCTGTTTATTTGATTGAATTATGACGCTTCTTCAGTCAAATGAGTAAATTTAAATCACTAAATTTATAATTTTTTCCTTGCATAAAGTTGGACGCATCTTTATGAAGTAAGAATTTATAAATGGACTTACGACTATTTAATATAAGACAAGTATAGACCTGATAAAACGTTAGAATACTAAATGAGAGAATACGTATATTACTATATAGTATATTGGAAACACGGGGATTTTGCTCATCTCTGTTTTATGACATTACTCTTTATCTAAATCTCGGGACGAGATTTATTTAAGGGAGAGAGAATGTGACAATCCTCAAATTTCACTTATGTGTCATGTGTTATGATTGTATTAATATGAAAATTTGAGTAGAAATTTTTGCTTTTGTACCTTACTTGCTAAGATGAATGTGTTATCCCAACCTAAACTGCCACTACAACATATTCCTATATGTTGTAAATACAATGTGTATATCAAGTCTAAGTTAAAAAATTAATATAATAAGTACATTATGAATATGAAAATCTCAAATATAACTATGATGCCCTAAATTCCCTTAGAAACCCTAGAATCCCTTTAGATGAGTTGTAAACTAAAGAATGGTAAACTATGAATGGATAATACATATGAATAAGTCATAAAAAATTTATAAACTATACTTTGAAGGCATAATACCTAAGAATGGTAATAACAAACTATACAAAAGCTAAGTATAAATAAATGTACATAATAGTCTAGATCACCACCTAGAAACTATTGGTAAACAATATTTCAAGCAATATAACTACCTAATATCTATGCACAAGTATCAAAAACAATATACTAATTATAATCTATCATATAAAGGAAAGTTAATTGATCAATAAATACTAATATTCACTAATCCAAAGCTAATTACAAGTTAAGACCTAGTAACCAAGATTAGCATATAAAATCCATTTCACATTGAATTAGAGTATAATCTTTTGTCGTTAATTATAAAAATCAACTAAGTATCATATTAAGATTATACATTTGTTTCAAGTTAAGTTACAAGTTAGTAAAGCATAAGGTACAAGTTATCAAAGCATAGGATCTTAAGCTCCCATAATTATCCCTAGAATATGATCAACCTATATAAACCCTTAAACTAAGAATGTAGAAATCTTAGAATTCATAAACATATGACATAATCCCTAGAATAAGTGTTTATGAAGATACAAACCCTAATTACCCAAAGTAGAAAGTTATTAGGATTAATGACCTAAAAACCCTTATATTAAGAATTCTACATAGAATCACTACCTAATCTTTTTGGACAAGTCTAAAAACACTCATAGCACTTCATTAAGGTTATAAGATTATATTAAGATAATGTAAAAGTACCCTAAATCACAAGGTACAACATTTCAATGCATGGCTTGTAAATTAGGTCAAAATGGGTATTTTCACCCTTTAGACATGTTTACTTAGAATAACTTAGTAAAACCAATGTAGGGACTTCATGAAAACATTGAAGACAATTTAGGATTTATAAATTGATTTTACATCAATATCTAATGGAAAGATAATCACTTTTACTAAGACTTAACTATAAATCATTAGAAACCCTAACCAGCCTAAGGTTTCTTCCCATTTTCACATCAAACCTTTGTTAAACTTCAAACCAAAGACCCAAAATTATTAATTAAAATTTACATACCCTAAATAAACCTTAATCCATCACTAATCACATTCCTAAACCCTTAGTTACAATAATTACAAAGTTACAAAGTTATAAGCCCTAAAATTAAACCCGACTAGGTTTTCCCTCCAAAAGTCATTCAAACACATTCCCTCCCTAATTAAAATTCAAAACCAGATATTTTAGGATGCATAGAAGATAGTTCCAGACTTAAGCAATCAAGAACATAGGTGCATCACCTACTTGATGGCAAATTTTCAACCTAGTTCTCTTTATGGCTAAAAATCATTACAACACTTCTTCCATAGATTTTTGATGTTTTTAGCCCTCAATACTCATAAACTAGATTCCATTAGTCACCATGGACGTGTATGAAGCCTAGTATATCAGTACATAAGTTTTGCTTGGAGGTTAAGGCTTGAAAACTCTATAAATAAGCGTATAACCCTTTCATTGTAAACTTGCACCCCGGTCTTCTTTACCTCCATACCTATTCTGATTTACACTTATATATACATCCTAGGACATACCACCAGACCAGAAACCAGGTCTAGAAGGTATCCATTGAAGCTCTTGAAGCTTTGATAGCAAGTAGTGTTCATAGGAAACCATTAGGAGCCATATTGGAGCATCCTAGGTAATTTCTATGTTAGCTATGCTTTGATCTTGTTATAATGAATTATTAGAGTTTTTATAATGACAAAATAATGTTAGAAATATAATCTAAAATAAACTAAGTCATTTGATCATTTTAAATGAAAGTTATAAGTTAAAGATGTCTTAAAACCCTAGTTTTATAATTTACATGAAATAATAAGAAAACACCAATTTCAAAAGCTATAATTCTGGTAAACTGTTGTTATTATGGTTATAAATATGTTTTGAAACTTTGTTTTAAAATCCTAGCATTTGGTCCATTTTTGAGGTTGTTATATGATTTTTACAAGTATAGGGACTAAAACTATCATTTTTGAAACTATTTAACATTTTGGGCCAAAAGTGTAATTTTGTGAAATTTAAATATATAAGAATAAATTTTGGAAAGTGTGAGGTCCTAAGGTTAAATATTGAGGGTTTAAAATGCAAACCCTAAAACTATATACTTTAGGGGTTAAAAGTGTAATTATACCAAAGTATAACAAAAAGGGCTATTTTTGCCAATTTTGAAACTAAAGAATATTAATTATAAATATATTAGGAAGTAATGAAATTATCATGTTAGTAGGGAGCTTTGTACAAAGATGTTCCATCTCGATATTACGTTCTGACTGAGTGGTTGGGTTTACGATTTAAAGTGCCCTCGCTCCTCTAAAGTTTATAGAATGGCTTCCGAGTATGATGGCCCGAACAATGGTGCAATAATTACAACCAAATATTAATTAAAGAATATATAACCAATACTTAGGAAGATTGAACAAAATATTAAAGACTTGATACTATACACAATGTGTTAAACCAGGTTTTTGTGAGATCAAGCTGTTGTTTATGAGACCAAGTTGTTGTTTGTATGACCAAGCTGTTTACCTGTGAATGAAATATATCTGATTATAGATCGGATTCTATGGAAATAATTTTAGTTTATAGCCTCACTTTTAAAGTTTTGTAAATGTTTCGAAAACCCATGAGGGGGATATATGCTAAAATTGGAATACATGTGTGTTTTTAAATTGTATGCTTTTACTGAAATGTGTTATTAAAATAGTGCCTAAAATGCTATTTGCTACCCAGATTTTATGAATCATTAAACACATCCGTGTGCGCTAATATGGTAAAATAGATCTATTTGGTTCTACAAATCCGGTTTGTGTTACATGTATGAGTGGGTAATCAAGCCTACTTAGATCTATTTGGATTTAACGAATCCTATTTGTGTTACCTGTTTGAGTGGGTAATCAAGCATACGTTTTTAGAACTAATGGGTGATCTGGACCAATGGGTTACTTGTCATAACAATCTGTCATGATGGCCACTTCGGTGAATTCTGTTTGTTTTGATGTCATAAACGTAGTACAAGAAAACATAGCTTTATATAAAAGAATAATAACGTAGCTCAAAGTGGTAGACATATATTCAAAACTGTTACTGTAAACCTATGAATTCACTCAACCTTTGTGTTGACTTTAAGCATATATTTCAGATAATGGTGATTGATAGCATGGAGCAACACAAAGATGGCATGAAGAGGCACAAGATTGAAATTATTATTCTAGATTTTGGGAACCTCATATTGTAAAACTCTGATTTTTAATGATATATAAAGAAAGTTGATTTAATCACTCTTTTGAGTTGTTTTCTATTATTATGACTTGTGTTCTATGAAGTAATACCCCATATCAATCTTCTGCTACATAAAGGTAAAAATGGGGGTGTTACATTTTTACCTAGATATGCTGGGAATCGATTTGGAGCCCGATGAGTAGATTAAGGATAGTGGTTGTTCTAAACACATGACGGGTAATCGAAGTTTATTCTCTACTTATAAAGCATATAATGGAGTAACGTCACTTTCGCTAGTAAACTACGTGGTAACATCATTGGCAAAGGTACGGTTTTTCTTGACTCCATGACCATTGAAAATGTTGAGCACATAGATAACTTAGGTTTTAAATTACTAAGTATAGGTCAAATTTGTGACAATAAGTGTAAGGTCATTTTTTCAAACATGATAGCGAAATCGTAAAAGATGGAAAGATTATTGGAAAAGGTGTTAGAAAGCATGGGCTTTATGTCATGAAGATCAATAGGAAGTCAAAGGACAACTTATGTCTAGCGACTTTAGATGATAGTTCTACTCTTTGGCATAGGAGATTAGGTCATGCTAATATGCGTTTAATTCAATCTTTAGTCTCTAAGGAGTTAGTAAGACATATCCCCAATATTAAGTTAGATAGTCACCTTTGTGATGCTTTCAAAGTTGGGAGGCAAGTTCACTCAAGTCGCAAGGCCAAGAATTTGGTATCGACCTCTCGGTGCCTAGAGCCCCTACATATGGATCTCTTTGGACCTTCCTCCATACGGAGTTATGGAGGTAAACTTTATACCCTAGTTATAGTTGATGACTATTCTAGATTCACTTGGACTAGATTTTTGGCTACTAAGATTGAATCTTTCGATCATTTCGAAACCTTTAGTCGAAGGATCCAAAATCAACTAGGATGTTCAATTGTCTCTATTAGGACGGATCATGGTAGGGAATTTGATAATGAAGTTCAATTTGGTGCCTTTTGTGAAGCTCATTGTATTAACCATAACGTCTTGGCTCCTCACACTCCACAATCAAATTGGGTAGTCGAAAGGAAGAATATGATTATCCAAGATATGAATAGGACCATGCTAAACGAGCAATCTTTGCCTGAAAATTCTTGGTGCAATGCCGTTGACACATCAACCTATATTCTCAACCGAATTCTAATTCGACCTTTCCTAGGTAAGACCTCTTATGAGATTCTTAAAGGTAAGAAACGCTCATTATAATACTTTAAGGTGTTTGGAAGCAAGTGCGTCATTCTCAATACCAAAGACTACCTTACTAAGTTCGACCTAAAGTCATACGAAGGTATCTTTTTAGGTTATTCTCAAACTAGTAAAGCCTATATAGTCCTTAATAGAACCTCGGGTGTAATTGAAGAATCACTCAACGTGACATTCATGAAACTCCGCCTTTATCTAGGAAACCACCCATGGTAGATGATGACTTAGATGAACTAGACATATTTAAAGCCAAAGAGGTTAGAAAAATAGGAGTTGAAGACCTTAGTGTTGAAAAGAGAGTAAACATTAAGGAGTCTAAGGATCATGCTCTCGAAAACGTCATAGGCGACCTTAATCAACGGACCCTAAGATCTCAAGTCCAAGATCAAAGTAACTTCTTTTGTTTTGTCTCCTTGATTGAAACAAATAATTTTTAATAAACTTTCATGGATAAGAGTTGGGTTATCGCCATGCAAGAAGAATTGAATCAATTCATTGCTAATGACATTTGGGAACTTTTTCCTCCACCTAAAAGTACTACCATCATATGAACCAAATGGGTGTATAGGAATAAGTTAGATGAGAACGGTGTTGTGTCTTGTAACAAGGCTAGACTTATAGCTCGAGGCTATAATAAACAAGAAGGAATTTATTATGCTGAGACATATGCACTGGTAGCAAGATTAGAGTCTATTAGAATACTTTTAGCTTATGATTGTGCATTAGATTTAAGCTTCAACAAATGGATGTAAAAATTGCATTTCTTAACAGTTTGATCAATGAGGAGGTATATGTGGCTCAACCTCCCGGCTTCATTGATTTTGAGAAACCGGATCATGTTTACAAGCTTAAGAAAGCTCTTTATGGTCTTAAACAAACACCCAAAGCTTGGTATGATAGAATTAAATCGTTTCTTGTAAAACATGAGTATATCATGGGAATGATAGACAATACACTTTTTACAAAGAAGAAAAGGTTCTCACCTAATGATCGTACAAATATATGTTGATGAAATTATATTTGGTTCAACTTGTCAAAGTATGTGTCATGACTTTGCCAAAATCATGCATGATGAGTTTGAAATGAGCATGATGGGAGAACTTAACTTCTTTTAAGGACTCCAAATTAAACAATGGACGATGGTATTTTCTTTAATCAATCTAAGTATGTTAAAGAAATGCTAAAGAAATTTGGATTAGAAGACTCTAGACCTATGAAGACTCCTATGACCTCAGATACTAAACTCACCGTAGATGATGATAGTGAGTCGGTAGACAACACCAGATATAGAGGTATGATTGGTAGTTTGTTGTACCTTACGGAAAGTTGACCATATATTATGTTTAGTGTTTGCCTTTGTGCTCGTTTCCAAGAGGCTCCCAAATCCTCTCATCTTGAAGCGGTTAAGTGTATCTTTCGATACGTTAAAGGCACTATACATTTAGGATTATGGTATCCTAAAGGGACCGGCGCATAAACCATATTATACGCGGACTCGGATCATGCGGGAGACTTTGTGGACCGAAAAAGCACTAGTGTAATTTTTACCTTCATGGTTTGTTGCTTAACTTCTTGGTTCTCCAAGAAACAAACCGCTCTTGCTATCCACCACAGAAAGCCGAGTATGTGAGTGTCGGTAAAGCTTGTCAACAAGATCTATGGATGAAGCATGATTACGGGATTACACTCAATGATGTTCCCATCATGTGTGATAATAAGGGTGCAATAGACCTTAGTAAGAATCCCGTGCAACATTCGTGAACTAAGCACATAGAAATTCGCCACCATTTCCTTAGGGATAATGTTAAAAAAAGGAAACATTTCGATTGAGAAGGTGCACTCGGTAGAAAACTTAGCCGACATCTTCACTAAGCCACGTAAGAGGGAACCTTTTAATTATTTGCATCTAGGTCTAGGTTTGATGAAATATATACCTTGATTGCGCATTCTGTTAATCGAGTCTTTTTCTCTTTTTAGTCTTGTCTTTCTTTGAGTTATTGAGTCTCTTAAAATCTTTTTGAAAATTCCTTCTCTTTTTTTCAAAAATCTCAAAGTTCTTTCGAAAATGATTGAGAAATGTTTTTGCATTGTTAATTCAATCTAAAGACGTTTTTCATGGCTTCTTTCTATTTATACCGAGCATAGATAATTCATATGTTTGAGTCTCTCAAATATAGCAAGAACAAAATTGAACTATGGAGGATCATTGTGTCATGACTATATGTCTAGAATAACACGCCTTCAACATTGATTTTATTTTAAATCCATGTATTTTGGTCAAAGTCTTGTTTGTTGAGTTCTTGTGTGTTTCTTTATCTACTATTGCTTTTTAGCATGTCTCTATGATTAGTTACACTAGAAAATTAGGATTTTTTGAATTGGAAAATTCTCCTTATCCCCCAAAACCAACCCACTGTAGGCAGTTCTTTAAACAACTCACGGTTATCTATCAATAAAGAACCACAATTGGAGCTAAGGAACCGCAGGCAGCAACCTATGATTTTAAGTTCTCTATAACTCCAAATTTGCTCCAACACTTTTTAGAATCTTTATTTCAAACCTTTGAACACCCCAAAATGAACTTGTGCTTTCTCTACTTAAACTTAAGCATTTTGCATCCATTCTCAACTTAAAATGTCTTATTCAACAAATGAAAGCCTTGATTCTCCTCCATTTTCCACAATTACTTTCAACCCAAATTCACCTAAGAACACATTCAATCAAATTTCTTCTCCTTATAAGAAAATTGATTTTGGCAACCTCTCTATGCCACCTCTACCTTTTTGTGTTCTACATGATAATGTCATGCATCATGGGACATATTGCCATTGTTGTCAATATCAAAATCTTTCTATGGCTCATATCTATGAGGAGTTGATTTACATCAAAAGTCTCCTAGTCAAGACTCCTTTTCACTACGACTATGAGACAATTAACAAGCCACCACCACCTCCATCCGCCACCACCTTGTCTTTTATTTATGCATGTGGATATCTTATCTCCAAGACATCTAATTCAAGCAAATCTTAGAATTCTAGTTTAACTAGGATTAGATTTATGCTTTTCTTTTGGCTTCTTTTGTTTTTATACATCTTTGTATGATTTCTTTCCTTGTATCTTTTTCATGTTTCTTTTTAATATGATTTATTATGGATCTTGGTTAACTTCTCTTCTCTTATTTTTTTATTTTGTGACCATTGCTATATATTTTGGATGTTTATTTTCTTCTTCTAACCCTTCTATGTAGCTTGTCACCATAGCTTGATTCCTTGGTGCCCTAAGCAAGGAGGAGTAAGCACCAAGGGGAACATTTGCAAAGTCTGGTTCTTTTCTTCTACAAAGACTTTTGCAACCTTTTTGCTTCGACAAAGGGGGAGAAATAAAATAAACTCGTCATCAAAAATCTTGTTTTCATGTGATTGAGTTTATGTATTGTCGACATTAAAAGGGGGAGATTGTTAATGCAATGATGCCTAAAAACGTTACTTGCATTTTTCGGTCTCGCTTTGTTTTGATTACGACAATATATAAAAACAAGCATTTATGAAAACAACGGAAAACGAATTCTTGAGTTCAAGTCTTTTTCATTTCAACCATTATTACTTAAGGTATGAACAAACAAGTTTTCAACCTAACTAAGTGATCAAGGATTTAATTTTTCTTAAAACTCACCTTTTATTAAATGTGACAAAGTTTTTAATTAAACTTTATTTTTATGAAAATATTTTATTAAATTAAATATTTGAAAATTTGAAAATGACATATTCCATATGGTTTCAGAATATCCTTTGGGGATAAATATTCCACCGATGTGACTACCCCACTAAAAGACAAAAGAGAGCGGAGTCTACTCTGGAGGTTTCTCAAATGGCTATGCGGTTCCTTATCAACAAGGAACCGCAGGCACTTTTAAGGAACCGCCCCCAGAAAAAGCCGTTGATGCTTTGTCTTATAAATAGCGAACCATTCTCAGATTTTCTCCCTATCTCTTTTGCACATAAAATTCCAGATTCAATCCACCTTCTTAAATCATTAAAATCTTTGGTTATTTGGTTGATTACTACTCGTTTATAAGTGAACCTTTCTCCTCCCACTCTTCCTCTCAAGTTCAAAGAGAAGAACACTTTCATCCTTGAAGTGTTGTGTCTACCTCAAAGATCCATTAAAGTTCAAACGTTTATTATTCATTCTTGTGTTGTTGTTGTGAAGATCCAAGTATTTGTGTCGATTTGGAAGTTGTGTATGTTGTGTGGTTAATACTTAGTCCTTAAAGTATATTGGTGTAGATTAGTCCTAGCTAAGATTAGGGCTCGACTTTTAGCTTAGAGTCGGAAATTGGTTAAGCGACGTGTACGGTTTTTCTCCACCATAATGAGCTTGTTGATTAGTGAACTCTCGAGTAAGGAGTACTCGAGGAATGGAGTAGGAAAGATGAGTGAGCTTTGTTGCCGAACCACTATAAATCCTTGGTTTTTGGTTTGATCTTTCTTTTCCTTATCTCTTTACATTCATTATTCTTTATTTTCATATACTTGTGATTATTAGTTAGTTGCACTATCCCTTGTCCATATTGTGTATAAGTAGATTTCACATATTTGTTTAAGTCTAAGTTTTTGAAAAGGATTTTTGAAAACCCATATTTAACAAGTAAATTTAAGAAACTATTCAACTCCCCTTCTAGATTCTACACTACACAAAGTTAGAAAAGCATCTAAGTTGTTATGACATGTATTCCGTTCATCTATCTTTCTTTAAATTTTGGCTTCCTTTTCTTTTCATCAAATATTTTTAACTTTGATATTTCGCATTTTATAACTTTACTATATGTGCCTTCTTTCCAAGATTAAATTTTATCGGGTCATTCTCATTTCTAGATATGCGATTTCTCATTTTATAGTTGGAAAGAAGGCACATAAAGTGAAGTTATGAAACATGTCCCAAACCAATAATCCATTTCGGCTTATATAGCAGAAAACAAAATAAGGCATTAGCCGAATATATAATCCGAAATGTTGGAGATAGACTTTCTTTCGACCTCTTCTTTTTCAAAAAATAAGGTTTGGCTCAGATATGCATGTTGGCGTCATTTAAGAAAAAATAAGGTGTGGTACAGATATGCGAGTTTTGAACCTGAGAAAAGGGTACCTGACCCGCCCGTGCCTGCAAGCACACTATATTGATGCCATGCGATTGGGTGGCACCCATCACGGTCCAACAACTCATTGTAGTTGCAAAATCATGAACGCTAAAAAGAACAATATCATCATCACCAGCAAACCCGATCAAAATAAATGGTGAAGGGAGGCCCTTGAAAACTATATAACCTATAAACTGATAAAACTTTGCAATCAAACACAATAAAAAAGTAGTATAGATTAGGCAGTTAAGAATCACACAAAAGCATGGCTATGCATCATGAAAAATGTCAGGACTTAATGAAACATTGCAAGGCATTTTCAGATACACGAAAAACAACAAATGAATCACTTCCCAAACTAATGTCCAATTATAATCACACCCAAACTCGTGTACATAACGAACTTCCTTATAAAAGTAACATAGCGTTATAGCAACGAATTATGTTGTAATATAGCAAAATATAGATAAAAAAATTCAAAATATCTATCCACCTGTTCAGCGTTAAACATATGTGTTTGTCTCAAATATGAAAATAGTGCCCATATGTTACCTGATATTTTAATGCATAACTATTTAGACTCTCTAAAAAGAGCTAATATAAAGGTTTAAATATACGTGTTTATCCATTTTTTCTCCTTCAAATATTAAACTGCCATCTTATAATATTGAAAAAATTGAGTAACTGTAGAATGAATTAGGATAAGATAAAAGATTCAAACAAAATAATAAAGCTACAAAATTTACAGCACGCATTTGACATACAAACCAATTCCATCATACCATATGTATGCGCATATACAATGCACTCTGGTACACATAGGCACATATGATGTTCCAAGATCAAAAAGTCATTTACACTTGAAATTGATTATAAAACAAATATACATCAATTCCAAATAGAAAGCTTCTAATGGTTAAACACAAAGCACCAGGCGCCTTAAATCATAACCCAATTGTTCATGTCTAATAGATGCAAATGAGTGCGAAGAAAAACATTTAACAAAGGTAGTATGTGGTTGTCTAATATAACACCTTGTGATTTCGTTTTAACTCTATGTCCAACAAATGCAATCAATTATAATGTCTCGAAGTATTCCATACTGTTCTAGTGAACTTGCTAATAGTGTGTCTAGTTGAAACCTAATATTTGTACAATTTAGAAGGTTACAAAAGCAAAACTACCATTAATTAGTATTGTTCTCACCTATACATAACCCAAAACCGGTAAAAAAAGAGTTGAACCCACTGACCTTCCTTCCCTGGTTTTTGTAATTCTTGTCTGTTTCATATTCAGCGCACAACTCGTTTAAAAATAAGCAAGACCGTGGCGACAAGTAACAATAAGATAAGGTTTGCCTCAGATATGCAAGTTTTGAACCCGAGAAAAGGGTTTGACCTGCCCGTAGCTGCAAGCACGAAATAGTGATGCCCTGCCAATATACGGTTGGGTGGCACCTATCACGGTCCAACAACTAATTGTAGTTGAAACCTCGAAAGGTCCACCCGTAAACCTGTTTCTATTCTCGAGTTTTGTTCCTAATTTTTGCGGTTTTTAGCATAGGCTCAGATATTAAGGCGTTGTTTGGGAAAAAGTCAAACTCGACATGGTTGCAACCTTCAAAGGCTGCCCCGCCAAGATCCAGACTATCTTGTGTTTACCGGGCCCGTTTAAACTCATCACAGCCTGACATAATTATAGAAGCATACAATTACTCATCACAATAAGTCACAAAGATTATCAGACAATAAATCAACAAAATGTAAACTGCAAGTGCAGTATTCTAGCACACGGAAGACGACAAGGCAAGTATCAACCGACATCTTCCTATTTCTTATTAATAATCAAATGCAAGCTGTGGGAAGCATAATCATATAATGATCCACTCCCATACACCTATTACGGTCCAACAACTAATTGTAGTTGCAACCTCGAAAGGTCGACCTGTAAATTTGTTTTTATTCTCAAGTTTCGTTCCTAATTTTTGCGGGTTTTAGCATAGGCTCAGATAAGATAACGCGTTATTTGGGAAAAATTCATACTCGGCATGGCTGCAACCTTCAAAGGCATCTCCGCCAAGATCCGGGTTATCTTGTCTTTACCCGCGCCCGTTTAAACTCATCACAGCTCGACATAATTATAGAAGCATACCATTACTCATCAAAGCGTGTCATAAAGATTATCAGACAGTTAATCAACAAAATGTAAACTTCAAGTGCACTATTCCAGCACATGGAAGATGCCAAGGCAAGTATCAGCCTACATCTTCCTATTTCTTATTAATAAATCAAATGCAAGTTGTGGGAAGCATAATCGTATAACGATCCACTCCCATACACCTAAAAGAGTCATAACATTTCATGGTTGAAACCTTCAAAGGTCGCCCAACCAAGATTGGGGGTTATAGTATTGGCTTAGATAAGGCGCTATTTGGTAAAAAGACTCATAATCCGGCATGACTGCAACCTTCAAAGGTCACCCCGCCAAGATCGGGGCTATCTTATCTTTACCCGCGCCAGTTTAAACTCATCATAGCCCGACATAATTATAGAGACATACAATTACTCGTCACAACATGTCACAAAAATTAGCCGACGGTTAATCAACCAAATGTAAACTGCAAGTGCATTCTTTCAGCACACAAAATACGCCAAGGAAAATATCAGGCGACATCTTCCAATCGCCTGTTAATCAACCAAAACTCAAACTGCAGGTAACGATGGTCGGTTAAACAAGACCATTCCTATCATATTAATAATACCACACACCAAACAATCCTCGGTTCTTTAGAGCATCTTCGTATGAAACCAAACAAACAACGCCACCTACCGGCCAACAACGTCGTACACTATGAATGGCGGCAACGAATAGGCCTAGCGGAAACGAAGACGGTTCTAGCAGATTCATGGCATACCAAACATCATAAACCAAAAACAAAATTAATAAGGCAACAATCATCATAGCCGGTTAGTGTTTATGAAATTACCAGCCTCTAATAATGCATATATAGGAGTACGAAAAACCCTTGTGGCTAAAGTGTCCTCATAAACCCCCATACCCAAAAATGTATCCTACAATCATACACATCTTTATCTATATGCTAGAAATATAAACTAATAAAACCCCCAATTTCTAACAAACCATAATTTGAAAATGAAAAAAGTCAAAAACAAAATTAATAAGAAAAACTTACATGAATCTATCCACTTGCTCATATCAAGTAAAACAATCTAATCAGAAAGATCAGATGAGAGAGATCATAATGGATTGGGTTTTTCGCTTGTTGTATGTGGTTGAATGGGTGTTTGTTAATATCCAACAATACCCACTTGCTCATATCAAGTAAAACAAAAACCAAATCAACGGCGAGGATGTAAAACAATCCAACCAAATCAACGGACAATGTTATGTTTGAGGGTTTGGGTATCACGGTTGTAAGAGACGCCCTTCCATATCAACGGCTGTAAAGAGGTCCAAAGGACGTGTGAGAGAGGGGAGGGATAGTTTTCGCCTATTAAAGAAAGCGTTGTGTGAGAGGGGAGTCACTCTGCTTAGCTATAGTGAACTTCCCTTTTATTAAAGTTATAATATGGTTTAACTTTTCGCTGAGAATTTTCTCTTAACAAAATTAGTAAGATATATTTAAAACTAGCAAGTGTTAGAAAAAAAATATAAAGGTTATTTTTCTTTCGGATTTTTTATCTATCTTTTTTAACAGGTCTTTATAATTCATAATTAGAAATCTTCATTTTCTTTATCTTATGTTAGGTTTCGAAAATTTATTATTCTAGGTTAGGCTATGATATATGGGTAAAAGCCATAAAATAACAACGTATTTTATAAAATGTAGAGACTTTAAATATTTACATATTTTTTCTCGTAACATCAACAAAAAACTTTCAAATTTTGTTTCGACTATACAAATATAATCTTAAAAGACTGGCTTACCCTTGCATTCCCTACAGCTTCAAGAACACAAACACATCTATCCACTCAAGATTTACCCAAAACCATGAGTCGATAGATTTCAGCCCGAATAGAAAAGTATCACTAACAACAATATATCCAGGGAAGATGTGATTGGCTAATTAGTCAACAACATGTTCCTACAACTTTAATCCACACTTAACAGAAAATCGAGAGCCACTGTAAGTCAAACATGTGTAGCTAATTGTCTTGGCATAAAAAAATAAAACTTGAACTAATGACTTCTGACATGCTAATCTAAGTATTTGTCTATTAAGTAAACTGACACCACCACATCAATCCAAACCCCATAATAGAAATCCTTCCCTAAATTTCTAATTCAATGACATTCCGTCAAATCAGATTCATCAAATCAAATCAATTAAAAAAATGATTTATTACACGGGAAAAAGACCAATTTGGTCATTTTGATCACTTCATAACCTTATCATGGTCAAGTTTCCCACTAAAGACCAATATGGTCATGTTGAGCACTTCACAACTGCACAAATGCATAACTCCACTACTTTATTGCCATGTGTCTGACTGACACAATATTTATTATATTATTAAAATATTGAAATGACAAATATACCCTTAATCTTTTTCTTATCTCTTTCTCTTCTTCTTTCATCTGCTTTCTTCTGCATCTCTTCCTTCTCTTCATTCTCATCCTTCATATTCTTACGTCATATATACATCTGGCACTTTTCTATTCTTCGATCTCAAATACGGTTTTTTCAACACCGTATTTTTTATCCAACTCTCGATTCCAACGAACTACGACCATTGCAATCACCAGTGAATCTCATTGTTCAGGTATGTTTTATATTAAATTGTTTTTATTTGCCAAATTTTAATACTATTTGAATCGAGGGTTTTTATTTGCTAAATCTTCTAATCATTGATTTTATTTATATTTGCTTTATTATTTGATATAGCTTTTAATAATGATTCTAACAACTGATTAAGTGAATTATGGTTTTTCTTGATTAGAGTTATGTTCAGGATCCTTGATAGAACCTTAATTGGATTTATTTTGCTTAGATCAGTGCATCGTATTAATAACATTTCTAGGATTCTTGATACAACCGTAAGTGTTTGCTTTAATGCTAGAGAGTTTTGTTTGCAGTTTTTGAGAATGACATGATTAAGACTACAGTAAATTAGTGGTGGGTGATAAAACCGTCAAATCTCTTTCGGGCAGTGGGTAAGATTTGTTTTGCATTTTAAAGTGTATATTTATACTAGATTTGGTACTGTTGATAATCATTATAAACAATTATCTATTTCAGATTGGAGCAATAGTTCTCTACACTTTTGTATTTTGGATGCTTGCACCTCCACCCTCAGGTTCGTTTGACATTGTCGATAGCAGTCTTACCATAAAAGCTGCTCCAAAAAGTAGTGGCACCCTCCCCTAAAGAAGTTCCTTTGCTCACACGTGAGCCTGAACCACCAACTGAAGATACCTCTAAAGACGGAAAGGTAAGAATCAGGTTGCTTATCGCTGGAAGCTGAATTGGCTAAGGCAGCTTTATCGCTACCTACAACTAAGGGCTTTGAATTTGGCAGTGGATTCGCAGGTATTGTAGCATCACTAGAGGTCTATAGCATGCATATAAGGTGGCAAGCTCTAAACATTTATTTGCGATGGGCTAATTCAGTTTATGTTAATCTCTAACAGGACAAATGGGTAAAAATAAAACAAAAACCAGTTTTAAAGAAAATAGGCAAATGGGTGCCGGGTGAATTTTAAAGCTTAATATCTCCTAAAATGTTTTCTTAAGAATTATGACCTGCCTAATACGCCTACCTACCTAATACTAGTAGACAAGTTAGACAAACTAGTAGCTAGGTGCTACTTGTCTAGTAAATGTGTGATTTTGATTTCTTATGAATGATAAAATGTAGGTACCTTTTTGACTGGTAGTGAACATAATGACGAGTTTTATATGGATCAATAAGGGCGGGTCAGGACAAGAACAAACCACTCAGGTGGGATACAAGTATGTTATTTGTGCTCTAGTCAGCTATTTGTACAAAGGGAGGGGGTCAGATTGAGAGTTTAGTATATATCAGGTCACCGCTCACCTCTAATTTTGCTTATTTGTAGGGAGGTATATCTAATGGAGAGACCATAAACATGAGAATAGGATTCAAGCCGACATCGACAATCAGTGTAAGGCTAATCTTTTTTCTGTGGTTCCTGATGCTAATGCCTAACATTAAACAGCTGCAGCTTTTACTGCAGTTTATGTAGCACTCTTTTATGAACAGCATAGGATTATGCAATATGAACTGTATGTTGGGAATAAAATTAGCTAAGTCACTTGAACGCTGACAAGAGGAAATTTGACGCTGACAAGAGTAAACGAGGCGCTGACAGATGAGACGCTGATAAGAATTATCAAGGCGTTGACAAGAAGAATCTTAAAGACAAAGACAAGGACTAAATCTGCCAATGATGAATTCTTCAAGCTGGTGGACAAAATATGAAGATAAGAATTCAGAATATATTCCTAAATGTTTAAAAGATTTAGTCAATAAGTTATTTGAGTATGTTTATCATGTGTCTCTTCCTAAAATAGTTGATCTTAGCTTTTTGTACAAGGCTCCTTAAACCTATAAA
The DNA here is from genome assembly GCA_025667525.1 of Glebionis coronaria. Taxonomy (NCBI): domain Eukaryota; kingdom Viridiplantae; phylum Streptophyta; class Magnoliopsida; order Asterales; family Asteraceae; genus Glebionis; species Glebionis coronaria. Next base: position 247,389,841 of record CM046880.1, on the reverse strand, counting down.
AGGAGGCCTTAGGGTTAGACATAAGACACATCTTTTTCACACACCTCTTCCACATATCTCATAACACTTTCATTGTAATCATTCATTGATATTATTAATCAAAGTGAAAATTTGGTTTACTTTGTTTTGTTCTTTGTTCTAAGTGTTAAATTCCGCATAACACTTAGTTTGTTCAATACAACAAAGTTTTTCTACGTGTTAAACTTGATTTAATCTCGTTAATACAAAGCTAAATCGATCTAAGTTTGGGATCAACAAGTGGTATCAGAGCTTGTTGAGAAACTTTGATTTGAAGAACGAGATCCAATACCGTGAGGTGAACCAGGCTAAGGAAGAAGGTGAAGAAGAATCTGATGATGTTTTCAGTCAAGGCCAAGTCTACTTCAAGTTCCAACTCATCTTCGTCATCTGATAATGAGGTATGTAATGACTCTTCTTGTAGGTTAAATACTGAAAAACTTAACAAAGAGGTTTTAAGATTATTAAGTGATGTGAGTACTGAGAGATGCAAGTTGACTAACTATCAAATTGCTCTCACTCAAACTGAGAAGACAGTTTCTGAGTATAAGAAAATGGAATTGACCTAAAAGATAAAATAAATATCTTAAAACATGAGTTAAATGCTAGTAATAACGTTAGAAACATCATAGAAAGGGTCAATGCTGAATTACATGCTAAGTTAGATGAGGCTATCAAGAATAAAGATGATGTTGACCTTATAATTCAGAGATTTGATAAGGCCTCACAAACCCTAGGAGAATGTGTTAATAAACAGAGGGATCCTAAGGACATGACTGGGATTGGGATGAAAGAGTATGCTGGTGTTCCACCACCAGCTGGGGACTTCTATGGTGTCCATAGAAAGGATCTCTCTTGGACTGGTATTCCAGAACTCCAAGAGGAGGAATTTATTCCTCCACCTAGAGTTCTCTCTCCAGTTGAGGAATATCAACAAAAGGTTATTGATGAGACTGCTTTTATACATAGTCTCATCGTCCAAATCGGGCTTAAAATACATAAAATATCATTAAAATACCCAAATATATGCTTGTGTTTGTTGCTTGTGTATTTTAGGTACGGATATTGAGGAAATGGCAAAAGATCACAAGAATCAATAAAAAACGAACACGGGAAACGAAGCCGCACAATGAACCGGGCCCAAATCTGGAATTTCCAAAAATGACCTTGAAGAATTGAAGATTGGCAACATTGGTCCCTCATTTTTGAAGACTTGGCAATTTATACCCTTGCAAAACTCATAAAATGCATTGTGGTCCCTAAATTATCAAGATATTACAAGTTCAGTCCTTGAAGAATGAAGAAATTACATGTGAAGTCCTTGTTTTAAGTTTGTAAACATATTGTGCCAAAAATGCCAAATGACCAAACTTGTTATAAAGGGAATTAGAAGTTTGTTGCTGTTTATACAAAGTGAAAGAAGAAAGAAACCTTGGGGGCCTTTTCTGCCCATACAACCAAACCCACTCCTCCACTCACACCATGACACCTCATCAAAACCCGACCCTACCCATTATCCATACCCAAACCCAGTCCAAACCCGTAACCCACAACCCACCACCAGGTTTATTAAATAAACCTGGTCAAAACCAGTTAAACCCTCCAAGTTTTCCCACTTAACACTTAATTTAAAAACCTTTAACCCCCTTTTTAGATTAAACCCACCCCTGCTACCCCCATAATCTCATAAACCCTAATCCCATTTATCCCTCAAATCAAAGGGGTTTTAAGCACAACTATCCATATTACTAATTGGGGTCACTCTCATCCCATCCCAACTCACCAAACATTCCCATGTGAACCATGGACCCCATTCGTCCTACCCCTGCTCAAGTCACTTTCCACAAAACCCTAGGAGGGGACAATTTAAACGTCTGAGATGCACTTCTTGGCCCCCAAGGACATATAAACGTTCCTGATCACCTCACAACAGCTGGAAGCACATGGACATGACAGAAAGAAAACAAGAGACCACATTTGACCAAGACTTCAAAGATTCGACTAAGGGCATTTTAGGCAGTCCACTTGTTAGCGTTTTAGCTATCTAGAATCTTTTTTTAGTGTATAAATATGGGACGTATGTGTCCCATATCCTTTGTTCCAGTTTTAGCTCTTATTCACTTGTAATCCCTTTTTATCAATATAAAAGTTTGGTATTTGAGAAAAGTAATTCCTTTTTATGATTTTTCAAAGTTTGGTGTGTGAGTATTGAGCTAGCTGAGTTCCATAAAAATTGTTTAAACACTTTGTGTTTTTGAGGTTTTAAAAAAAAGGGTTTTAATTTTTAGAAATCTAAGTTCCAAGAAAGTGAAAGTGGACTTGGATCCTAGGGTATCTGAAATTTATACTTGTTTCAAAACATATTCTTTGGTTAAGTTTACTGATTTGTGAAAAGGTTTAAGGAGAAAAAAATCAGAAATTGGATATTTTTGTGTGTTCATTGATCTTAGCAGGTTATTGAAAATTTGTTGTCCAAGTGATCTGCACAGGCCCGGGCCTGTTAGGAGATGGCTAGTAGCCATTGTTGGGCCTGGATGTAGGTCCAACAAGGTAAATCTCTATTTCCTTGTCTCAATTTCCAAATTTTCAGTTTTATTTGATTTTGCATGAAATTGATTGAGTTGGGGTATTTTCTATTTGAATTAGTTTAAAAAGGGTGTTCTTGCATGTTTAAATGTATTAGGATAGATTTGGTGAAGTTTTGTGTAGGTTTGTTGTGTTAAATCTCATTTTTTAGTTTTTAAAGGGTGTTTGGATATGGGTGTTAGCATAAGGTTGTGAGAAGTACAAGTTGTTAAAGCTGTTAAAATCAACTCCTTTTGTTAACTTTGTGTTATATCAGTATATGAGATAGATTTGGTTAGCTTTGGCATAGTCTTGTATGCATAAAACCTAAAACATAGCTAAAATCTGTCATAGCCTTAAACTGCATGATTTTTGTGTGATTTTCGCCATCTAATCTTGAAATCTGTTAGGGTTAAGGTTTAAGCAGGGATTGTGATCATTTGTATGCCATTTGTTTAACTTGATTGCAAGATTTAAGCATTTGAAACTCACTTTTGTGCATATAAAACCAGCAAACTGTTCTCAGACCATCATAGCCTTAATCAGTAACTTGTGGGGCCATTTGTGTGAAATTTTGCTAAGTGATTGGTTGTTTTTTCTGTTTACTCAGACTCCCCACAACCCAATTGGTGTGGGGGTGCCTTGTGGTCCAAAGAAAACCAAGCATTAGGGCTTTCCTAAGCTCTAAGGTCTCCTGACCAAATTATTACACTAGCAGTGGGAACTCCTTTCCCACTGGTAGTACAAAAGTTACCCCTGCTTCACTAGCAGACAAAGACCTAACACATGTCCCTTTCATAAATCTGATTTTTTTGTCTTTAGTGGGTAAAAAGTGGAATTAGGACTTCAAACTTGTGCCATTATTTTTCTAATTTAATTTTTGATTTTCTGTGTAATTAGATTTTTATTTACTGTTCATTTCATATTTTTTTAGATTAAATAGCATTTTTAATTAACTTTTAATTTCTGAATTTTTTCTTTTAGTGACAAAAATACTTATTTTTTAGTTTTATAATTTTCCTAGACTTAGAAAAATAATTTAAGATTTTTAGTTAAAAAATATTTTACTGTTCACCTTTTATTTATTTTTTAGAATTAATTTAAGTTAATTAGGGTTTTATATTAAACTGTTTTTGTCTTTTAGTGAAAAATTTAATATTTTTCAAACTTTTTCAATTTTCTACTGTTCATTAGAGTAAATTAGGATTTTTAAAATTGGTAAATTATTTTTTGCATTATTTTATTATTTTTTATAATTATGTTAGTTTTAAAATAGTTATTAGTGATTTAAAGATAGAAAAATAGTTTCTAAAAATTAGGAAAAATTCTTTTTAGTCTTTAGATAATATAAGTAAGTTATTTGTTCAATAAAATAATATTTTGGACATTTTGATTAATTATATTTAATTTTAGGGCTTTAATTAGCATTTAAAATTAAATATTTAATTAATAAAAGGTTTTAAAATATTTTTATTGGATTTTTATTCTTATTTATATTATTTTAGACTTGTTTTAGCTTTTAATTAATTATTAGGTTTTAAAAATTTTAATTTTGTAGTTTTTTACGGTTTTACGTGAACGCCTTTTCGTCTTAGCTCGATCCGTCTTCGTAACCGTCAATTCCTTCTTATTTCTAGTTTCTTTTCTTCTTAATAAAATCATCATTAATCAATTCATTACACAACATACGTGCCTCCTCGAGAACGATCCCCACTTTCTTAAGGGTCATTAGTGCTCGGTTTTCCTAAACCGACACTTAACGCTTACCACTACTTTGTGCATCCTTTTCCTAAAGGGTATACAAAAACTCTACAATCATTTTTGGCGCCGCTGCCGGGGAGGCGTGTTGTGTTTTGATTGAACAATTGTTGTTTTTTTATACTAGACATAATTAGTATTTGTATTAGTAGCACTCTACTAATACGTATTATCGTTTTTTCCGTTTTTGTGTGAATACTATTACTATATTGTATACGTAGAACAATAAATTCACAAGTACACCAAATACGTAAGAAATCACAACCTTGACTTGGGAGGTCATTACCCAATCATTGTATTCGAATCTCAAACCAAAGAAAAAAGGCAAAAATAGATAAATACTTTCGTGAAGCTCGATTTTGAAAAATACAAACTATAAGGTGGGTATAAGGCGGTTGTATTTCACGACCTAAAGGAAAAAGGCTCTTAAGTGCTTCGCGCCGCCTCGTTTCCTCCGCTTGCTTGTGCGTATTTGATTTTGAAGGCGAATCGAGGGTTTTGCCGCCCAAAGTATTATTACATATCATATATATTTTCTTGGTTTCTATTGATTAAACCCTCTTGAACGATTTGGTGTTCCACCATCGTTCTAAAGTCATCGAAGGCGTTCACTTCACGTGATCGTTTTCATTCCTTGAGGCTTCTTTAATCAAGAGATTTGATTAAGGAGGAGATTTGTAGATTTGTGTCTACTTAATACATTCACCAATTTCCAAAAAAGGCTAATACCATCAAAAACCACAAAAAAATTGAAAAATACAAAACACCAAAAAGAATCTTCTTTGCTCGTCTCCTCGTTGTACGTGACGTTTATGCTAACTCGTAATCAAGCAAAACGTGCACGTAGACGAAAGAACAAAACTCCCACTCCAACTCATTCTAGTGAGGAGTCTCCTATTGACGAACCCATTGTACGAGAAGCACCAACCATGGCGAATCGAACAATGATGGAGTTACTTCAAGCACCCACCGAGGGTTATGGAGAAGCTATTTTGATTCCCGCTATCCTTGCGGAGAATTTTGAGGTGAAAACGGGTTTGTTGTCGATGATCCAAAACAACAAATTCTGAGGTGATGAGAAGGACAATCCCCACAACCATATCCGCCAATTCAATCGTCTTACCGCCACGTGCAAATTTAAGGATGTCTCGAATGACTCGATTAAGATGATGATTTTTCCGTATTCCTTCGCGGGGCCCGCTAAAATTTGGTTAGAGAAAGAGCCACCCAATTCTATATTGACGTGGTAGGATCTCGTTTCAAAATTTGTGAACCAATTTTTTCCGCCCTCTAAGACTACGCATTTGAAAAATGAGATTTCTAAATATTCACAAGAATCAAATGAAAGTTTTTCAACGGCTTGGAATAGGTTTAAGGAGATGTTGCATGAATGTCCTCATCACGGTTTTTCCGACTTGCATCAAATTGACACGTTTTACAATGGACTTAATGATCATGAAAGAGATTATTTAAATGCCGCCGCGGGTGGTAATTTTTTGTGTAAAACGGTTGAAGAAGCTTTGGTCATAATTGAGAATAGGTCTAAGGTTTATAGCCCTCGTAACACACCGAGTGTTGCCAAATTGGGCTCGTCATCATCTCGTAGCATTAATGCTTTACATGATGAAGCAAATGAAGAAAATCGGTTTTTTGATAGATTTGCTAGCCTTATGTCCCATTGGAAAGCTCAAGAAGCTTCGAATTCCGCTTCGGTTAAAGCGGTTTCTAAGAGTTGTTTGTCGTGTGGTGGAGCTCATGATCTTTCCGAGTGCATTACCGCGGATGGTAACACTTCGAGTGCTTATGTAGCCACGGGAACTTATAACCAAATCGGTCAAGGTTCCCGCCAAAATCAAGCTCCACCAAATCAAAATGCTAATAACTATCGAAACAACAACCAAGGTAATTATCAAGGCAATCAACGTAATTACAACAAGGGTAATTATCAAAGTGGAAATGGGCAAATTTCAAACTAAAACCAAAACCGTGATTTTCAAACTTCAACTCAAGGTTTTCAAAATGATCACACCAAAAATCTTCAAGGAGAATTTTTGAATTATGCTAAGGCTAATGATGCTAAGTTTGACAATATGCAACGTGAAATGGTTAGCTTAAGATCCGAGTTGAAAAACGAGCTTAAAAACGAACTTGCTAATGAACTTAAGACTCATGCTAATAAAATGGAAGGAAATGTTCAACGACTCCAACAAAATCAACAAAAAATGGAGCAAGGTCAACATGAGATTAAGCAAGAATTATTAAAAGCGGATGCTAGGCAATCTAAATTTGAAGACCGAATGGGAAAAATGTTTGAAGCTATCATGTGTAAACCTTCTTCTTCGGGTGGTCTTCCTAGTGATACCATCGTGAACCCGAAAGGAGAATTGAAGGTTGTTACTACTCGTAGTGGTAAAACTTTCAAAGAATCCATTTCTCGTCCAAGTACTTCTATGGAGAAGGAAAAAGAGAAAGAACCAGAGGTGGTGGTAGAAAAGGAGCACATTCCAAGCCCACGAAGTACCGCTCAAACCACACCTACGGTTGAACCAATACCAATCATGGAACCCGAGATTCCAAGGCCTATGCCTATGCCTATGCCCCAACCCACACCACCCTTACCATACCCTTCAAGACGAGACAAGGAAAAGGCACAAGGACGAAATAATTATCAATTCGATCTCTTTATGAAAATGTTTCGTGACTTGCATTTTAATATAAGTTTTGCCGACGCCTTAGTCATGATGCCTCGATTTGCCGCGAACTTCAAAAGTATGTTGAATAACAAAGAGAAATTGCAAAAATCGTCTAGTTGTTCATCGGTTTTTCTTAGCCGCATACCTCAAAAAGTCGGTGATCCCGGCAAGTTTTTAATCCCATGTGCTATACAAGACATGGAAGAATGCTACGCCTTGGCCGATCTTGGTGCTAGTATTAATTTGATGCCTCTTGAGATTTTTAAATCGCTCAATCTTCCAAATCTCACGCCTTCAAGAATGTCAATCGAGATGGCCGATCATTATACGATTCTAGCTTGTGGAGTTGCCGAGGACGTCTTCGTGAAAGTTGGAAAGTTCTACTATCCCGTAGACTTTATTGTTGTTGACATTCCTATCGATCCTAAAGTTCCTTTAATTTTAGGTCGATCATTTTTGGATACCTCGAGAGCACTTATCGATGTGCATGCAAGGAAAATCACTCTTCGTTTCAATGAGGAAGAACTCGTCATTAGTGCAACCCAAAACTCCACTCTTTCTCATGTGTATTCGATCACGTCTTTGTACAATGTCAATCCCATCAAAAACATTTGCAAAAAGATTTCAAAAAGAGTTTTAGAAGTTGTTGAGAAAAATGAAGTTCCGTCCCCTCCGCCGGTGGAGGTTAAGAGTGTTAAGCCTACGGTTCCAATTGTGAATGATTCTTTGGATGATGAATGTGTTGATCCCGATGGGCGAGTTTTCTTTGTTGACAAACGTTTTGAAAACTTACCACCACCTTTACCAAAACGGTTTTCAAATGTGAGAATTTTTAGTGTGACTAACATTGCTTTAGAAACACCAAATATTTTTGACATAATTAAATCGGGTTTTCACAAGGAGAGTTTAAAAGATGAAAAAGGAAAAGATTTTGAATTGAACTTAAAAGATTTCTCTACAACTCTAACTCCGTCATCACCATGTGTATTGAGTGCTACAAGCTCGTCTTCTCCTTTTGACGATGCTTTGTGTGGACTTAGTGTGGGGGAAGCCCCTTATGTTCCCTCCCCTTTCTCCACCGAGGACGAGATATTTGATCCTGGAATTGCTTATAAAGGGAAATCTCGGTCTTCCACCGATGCAATAAATGGAAAATCTTTCTATTTGATTGGTGCGAGTCTACCTCGAGTAGCTCAATGTTTTTATGACTTACCCATTGTCCCACCCTTCTATTTCTTCTCATCTATTTTCTTGAAACCCTTTGGGTTTATGTTGACTCATGATGAAGTGGCGTTGATTTGTTTTTCCAATAAAAACGAAAACGCCATCTTCGATCCCGGTATTTTGCACCATCAAAGGACTTAGTCCTTAATACCGGTTGTTTTTGGGCCTTGTTTATCATGTAAGCCCCACCAAAAATTGACCACACCATGATTATCCCTAAATGATCACAATTATGGGGATTCGAGTCGAGCTTTTGACTCGGTTATCAAAAACAAGGTGCCTCGTGGGGGAGACCCATGCTTATCCATGTACATATTATTGCTTTCTAATTAGTTTAATGTGAGGGGATTTGTGCCCTTCCAACCTTTGTTTCGTGGTTGTTTGTGCATTGTGGTTTTTAGATCATGATCTTCACGATTGGAGCCTCTCGTGTTCGTTTTATGGGAGCACTCGATCGTTTGCTTTGAAGACTTTCTCAATATCCATATGATATATCCCTTTGATGTTCTAACCTTAGGTTTTTAGCACACTTCATAAACGGCTTTAAATTTTATGGTTACACCCTTTCCATGCTAGACTAGGCATTCGACTACGTCTCTAGTATGGGGGTGTTTGCACCCCTAGACTCGAAACATTGAGGACAATGTTTAACTTTAGTATGGGGGTGAATAGATACTTGCCTTGCCAAACCTTCACGCTTTCCAAAGTTTATCTTTTTGTTATCGTTTTGTTGCAAAATAAGGCTAAAAATGGCCAAATTTTAAAATTTTTCTCATGTTTTATAAGTGTTTGAAGACACGAATGTAGGTTTTCCGATGGCAAGAATAAGAGTAATTTTTGACTCGACCGTGCGTGTTGAGCACTTAGCTTTGATTCCTTAACTACACATTAGGCTAAGTCTCTTAAATGAGGACGAGAAATGATAGAGTTAATTATTAGTTACTATGCTAAACGTAGAGTACTCGTATTCTTTCAAAAACTCATGTGTTCTCATTGTTTGCTTATTCTCCCTTCGCATGTAAATATTTTTTTTTGCTTAATAAATATTGACTTAGCGGTTTAGTTAGGATTGTTGGGTTTCTAGTCTTTTCTAGTAGCTTCCGTGTAATTAAATTGGGAAGACATTAAGGTATCGCCAGCGTCACGGTTTTGATGTATTGGCACCCGAATAATCGAAAGCTTCACCCAATAATAAGATTTCAAGTGATCACCTAAATCTAGCAAACAATTTGAAGCCTCACAAGGCCTAAAATCTATGCAAAATTGAAAGTGAATCAAGCCTTAATCTTCGAAGCTTTAAAGATCCAAAATTCGCTTTAGCGTGAGGATATATGTCTTTGGCTAATAAAACCACCGATGAGGCGGAAAATAAAAGGCAAGGAAAGACCAAAGTCATAATAAAAGCTTCATGGCGAAGTTGAATAAAAGATGGAGGTTGATATGTGTGTAAACACACATCTTTTCTACCACTTAATTACAATAATAACCGGACCAAAACGTGTATTTTATGTCTTTTATGTCGGAATTATGCGTGATTTGTGTTTTTGTTGTGATTTAGGACGAAAAGGTGAAAAGTGGAGAAAACACGGACATTCACGGGCATTTACAGACTTTTATTGAAGAAAAAGATGAAAGACGAAGTCAAGAAGTCAAGAGTGCAAAAAGAACGGAAGTCCAAGACCAATTCTGAAGAATTATCGAAGAAAAAGTCAAAAGACGGAAGTTTATCAAAAGCCGAAGAATTCAAGTCTATTTTATTGAAGAATTTAAAGACGAGTTCAAAGAAATCCCGAAGCCAAAAGTCCTTTAAGTCCAAGTTTAAAGAAGATTAGAAGAAAAGGACTAAGCATGCAATTAATGAAGATTAAAGAAAGAAGGACTTAAGCTTGTAATTAAGAGAAAAGGAAAGAGGGGAGGAAGCTTCCTAATCCTCCCCTATATATAGTTAGGACTAGATTAATTATTTTCTTGTTGGCTAAGTGTGACAATTAGTCTTCCACATTTATTTTCTTGGACATTTAAATACTTGTCAAATTTAAATACCTTGTCTTGCACCTTAAATTCCTTTAATTTCAAGTAAGTTTTCATTTAATTCTTGTCAATCTTCACTTTATCTTGTTAATCTCTCATCTACTTTTCTTAATCTTTGATTTTTGTGTTTATGTTTATGTTTATGTTCATGTTCTTTATTTTGATCAATTGGGTTTTTAATTATTGTGGTTAAATTTGTTTGTTTTGTTGATTTGAATTGTTTGTTTATGTTTAACTGTTGATTTGTTAATAGTTTAGCTTAAATTGTTTGATTGATTTTGTTTAATCTGTGTTAGATTAGTTGTTATTTTGATCCCTTGTTCTTCGGGGAGTTGGTTTCTGTATCTTGTGATTCCCAGGAAAACTTCCGAGCCAAGACACCAAAGGCTGTTCATTCGGAACTTTCAAAGTTCTGAACCAGTGGCTTTCATTCGGAACTCAAAAGTTCCGGATCAAGAGGTTCATTCGGAACTAAAAAAGTTCCTACCCAAGCATTGCTCATTCGGAAGTCTCAAACTTCCGGATCAAGGGAAAGTTCCGATTCAACCAGGCTTCATCCGGAAGAGTTCCGGATCAGCAAAACTTCCGAGTCAGCATTGTTCATTCGGAACTCAAAAAGTTCCGGATCAATAGACTTCATTCGGAACTCAAAAGTTCCGAATCAAGAAGGCTTCACTCGGAACTCCAAAGTTCCGAACCAAGGTGCTTCATCCAGAAGTCTTCCGAGTCAAGGAGTTCAGGATCAAGATAGGTTCATTCGGAACTCAAAACGTTCCGGATCAACTCAGAACTTCCGAATCAAGGTTTTCTTCAGTTTTATTTTAGTATATGTTTTTAAATTTCTCTCTTTTATTTTAAAGCTTTATTTTTCCCGCCTTTTTATTTAATTGCACTTTAAGATTATTTGTCTTAGCTTTATTTTAGCCTTGCCTTAGTTTAAGTTTTAGGAGCGTTTTAAAATTGCCTTAGATAGTTTTAAATTTGCGTTATTTACTTTTAAGTGCCCTTTAATTTCAGTCACGTTTTTAAATACTTGCACTTTATTTTAAGTAGACTTAGATTTACTTTCAAGTCATTTACTTTAATCGTTTTGCACTTTTAATTTTAAAAACTACAACGACACATCTTTGTTCCACCAAAATAAAACTGAGTCACACATTAAACACAAGTTTTTCAATTCGAAGAGATTGGTACAACGAATATTTTTATACGGGCCAAAAGCCTTGTATCAGAGGTAAACCAAAGATAATAAGGCCCTTCCATTAGGGGGCGTATAAAAGTCTTGGTAATAAGTCTCATGTTTAAAACCGTTATAAAACCGTGTTTATCGATTCTTCTTGTCAACTTAATTTTTTGACATCGTTGTCTATTAGGAGGGGTTATTGATTTGATGGTCTTAGTTACACCGTTAGGACTCTATTTTTAGACCTAAATCTCTATTTTCGCATAAGTCAAACAATGTATCCTCGTGAAACATTCAAGACAAAATAAAATATAAGAGATACAACTTAGGAATAATGGGAGGATAAGTACGTGATTAGGGCACATGAGTAGTGTTATCATTACTAACTTATAATGACAATGATCTCGTTGCACGCTTAGCATGGAATTGAGGTGAAAATCGAGGACGATGAAATTATTTCTAACGAAGCATTCACGTGTTCTTATTCTATGAACCTAAACGTCCCATTTTGCGATGAAAATCATACATTATGTCTAAAACACAAGTAGTAGTAATAGTAGTAGTGTAGTTAGTTTATCATTCCAATAAAGTGAATAAAAATGAATTTTGGAGATGCTACGATACTTAATTCTAGCATTGCGTGAGGGCACGACAATGGTTTAGTATGGGGGAGTGATGAGACTACTTTTATACATAGTCTCATCGTCCAAATCGGGCTTAAAATGCATAAAATATCATTAAAATACCCAAATATATGCTTGTGTTTGTTGCTTGTGTATTTTAGGTACGGATATTGAGGAAATGGCAAAAGATCACAAGAATCAATCAAAAACGAACACGGGAAACAAAGCCGCACAATGAACCGGGCCAAAATCTGGATTTTCCAAAAATGACCTTGAAGAATTGAAGATTGGCAACATTGGTCCCTCATTTTTGAAGACTTGGCAATTTATACCCTTGCAAAACTCATAAAATGCATTGTGGTCCCTAAATTATCAAGATATTACAAGTTCAGTCCTTGAAGAATGAAGAAATTACATGTGAAGTCCTTGTTTTAAGTTTGTAAACATATTGTGCCAAAAATGCCAAATGACCAAACTTGTTATAAAGGGAATTAGAAGTTTGTTGCTGTTTATACAAAGTGAAAGAAGAAAGAAACCTTGGGGGCCTTTTCTGCCCAGACAACCAAACCCACTCCTCCACTCACACCATGACACCTCATCAAAACCCGACCCTACCCATTATCCATACCCAAACCCAGTCCAAACCCGTAACCCACAACCTACCACCAGGTTTATTAAATAAACCTGGTCAAAACCAGTCAAACCCTCCAAGTTTTCCCACTTAACACTTAATTTAAAAACCTTTAACCCCCTTTTTAGATTAAACCCACCCCTGCTACCCCCATAATCTCATAAACCCTAATCCCATTTATCCCTCAAATCAAAGGGGTTTTAAGCACAACTATCCAGATTACTAATTGGGGTCACTCTCATCCCATCCTAACTCACCAAACATTCCCATGTGAACCATGGACCCCATTCGTCCCACCCCTGCTCAAGTCACTTTCCACAAAACCCTAGGAGGGGACAATTTAAACGTCTGAGATGCACTCCTTGGCCCCCAAGGACATATACACGTTCCTGATCACCTCACAACAGCTGGAAGCACATGGACATGGCAGAAAGATCACAAGAGACCACATTTGACCAAGACTTCAAAGATTCGACTAAGGGCATTTTAGGCAGTCCACTTGTTAGGGTTTTAGCTATCTAGAATCTTCTTTTCAGTGTATAAATATGGGACGTATGTGTCCCATATCCTTTGTTCCAGTTTTAGCTCTTATTCACTTGTAATCCCTTTTTATCAATATAAAAGTTTGGTATTTGAGAAAAGTAATTCCTTTTTATGATTTTTAAAAGTTTGGTGTGTGAGTATTGAGCTAGCTGAGTTCCATAAAAATTGTTTAAACACTTTGTGTTTTTGAGGTTTTAAAAAAAAGGGTTTTAATTTTCAGAAATCTAAGATCCAAGAAAGTGAAAGTGGACTTGGATCCTAGGGTATCTGAAATTTATACTTGTTTCAAAACATATTCATTGGTTAAGTTTACTGATTTGTGAAAAGGTTTAAGGAGAAAAAATCAAAAATTGGATATTTTTGTGTGTTCATTGATCTTAGCAGGTTATTGAAAATTTGTTGTCCAAGTGATCTGCACAGGCCCGGGCCTGTTAGGAGATGGCTAGCAGCCATTGTTGGGCCTGGATGTAGGTCCAACAAGGTAAATCTCTATTTCCTTGTCTGAATTTCCAAATTTTCAGTTTTATTTGATTTTGCATGAAATTGATTGAGTTGGGGTATTTTCTGTTTGAATTAGTTTAAAAAGGGTGTTCTTGCATGTTTAAATGTATTAGGATAGATTTGGTGAAGTTTTGTGTAGGTTTGTTGTGTTAAATCTCATTTTTCATTTTTTAAAGGGTGTTTGGATATGGGTGTTAGCATAAGGTTGTGAGAAGTACAAGTTGTTAAAGCTGTTAAAATCAACTCCTTTTGTTAACTTTGTGTTATATCAGTATATGAGATAGATTTGGTTAGCTTTGGCATAGTCTTGTATGCATAAAACCTAAAACATAGCTAAAATCTGTCATAGCCTTAAACTGCATGATTTTTGTGTGATTTTTGCCATCTAATCTTGAAATCTGTTAGGGTTAAGGTTTAAGCAGGGATTGTGATCATTTGTATGCCATTTGTTTAACTTGATTGCAAGATTTAAGCATTTGAAACTCACTTTTGTGCATATAAAACCAGCAAACTGTTCTCAGACCTTCATAGCCTTAATCAGTAACTTGTGGGTCCATTTGTGTGAAATTTTGCTAAGTGATTTGTTGTTTTTTTGTGTTTACTCAGACTCCCCACAACCCAATTGGTGTGGGGTGCCTTGTGGTCCAAAGAAAACCGAGCATTAGGGCTTTCCTAAGCTCTAAGGTCTCCTGACCAAATTATTACACTAGTAGTGGGAACTCCTTTCCCACTGGTAGTACAAAAGTTACCCCTGCTTCACTAGCAGACAAAGACCTAGCACATGTCCCTTTCATAAATCTGATTTTTTTGTCTTTAGTGGGTAAAAAGTGGAATTAGGACTTCAAACTTGTGCCATTATTTTTCTAATTTAATTTTTGATTTTTCTGTGTAATTAGATTTTTATTTACTGTTCATTTCATATTTTTTAGATTAAATAGCATTTTTAGTTAACTTTTAATTTCTGAATTTTGTCTTTTAGTGACAAAAATACTTATTTTTCAGTTTTATAATTTTCCTAGACTTAGAAAAATAACTTAAGATTTTTAGTTAAAAAATATTTTACTGTTCACCTTTTATTTATTTTTTAGAATTAATTTAAGTTAATTAGGGTTTTATATTAAACTGTTTTTGTCTTTTAGTGAAAAATTTAATATTTTTCAAACTTTTTCAATTTTCTACTGTTCATTAGAGTAAATTAGGATTTTTAAAATTGGTAAATTATTTTTGGCATTATTTTATTATTTTTTATAATTATTTTAGCTTTAAAATAGTTATTAGTGATTTAAAAATAGAAAAATAGTTTTTAAAAATTAGGAAAAATACTTTTTAGTCTTTAGATAATATAAATAAGTTATTTGTTCAATAAAATAATATTTTGGACATTTTGATTAATTATATTTAATTTTAGGGCTTTAATTAGCATTTAAAATTAAATATTTAATTAATAAAAGGTTTTAAAATATTTTATTGGATTTTTATTCTTATTTATATTATTTTAGACTTGTTTTAGCTTTTAATTAATTATTAGGTTTTAAAAATTTTAATTTTGTAGTTTTTTACGGTTTTACGTGAATGCCTTTTCGTCTTAGCTCGATCCATCTTCGTAACCGTCAATTCCTTCTTATTTCTAGTTTCTTTTCTTCTTAATAAATCATCATTAATCACTTCATTACACAACACACGTGCCTCCTCGAGAACGATCCCCACTTTCTTAAGGGTCATTAGTGCTCGGTTCTCCTAAACCGACACTTAACGCTTACCACTACTTTGTGCATCCTTTTCCTAAAGGGTATACAAAAACTCTACAATCAGTTATTGACCTAGAAGAGTGGAAGAAGGCCAACCCCACTTTGTTTGTTAAGGGTGGGATGCTTAGTGAGAGTCCATATGTGCCTACACCCATTGAGAGTCCAGTAGTATCTACACCTATCACTGTGACCAATCCCATCACTGGAAAAGCTGTTAATCTTGGCTCCCCAATTAAGAAACAACCTAGTGTTAAATACGCTGAAATGTATAGGAAACCTAGGTCATTCAGAAGCCAAGCAATTGTTAATGGGACAGGGTTTTATCAGTTTAAGCCTAAGTTTGTATCCAAAAAGGCTTGTTACTCATGTGGGAGATTCTCACATTTGGCCTATAATTGTGTGAGTGGATACAATTCATTCGCTGACAATAGGTCATCCAATGTCAACCATAGACCTTTTGTCTACACTAGACCACAAGCTACTAGACCAGCTCCTTTCTTCTCTAAGGCAGCTAATACCCATGGACAAAGGCCCTTTCAAAAGACCAACACTTGGTCAAACATGCAGTATGTTCCTACAGCAAACCCTAATCTAGGCGCTGACAGGAACAAATTTAGCGCTGACAGGAACAAATTCAACGCTGACAGGCACAAATGCAGCGCTGACAGCTCCATGTTTGGTATGAGACCTTATTTTAGACCATATAAACAAAGATACTTGGTTAGTAAGGGTCAAGGGTCTAAAGCATCATCCCACTTAACATGGAAACCTAAACAAGAGCAAAACTCCAATTTTAATGGTATTTCAATGAGTTGCAATAGACTTAAATATCTTGAGAAGGTCATTACTAGACTCATTGGAACAAATTGGGTAATTAGGTCCCAAAGGGATGAACAGGGATTTATGGTAAAGAATAAGTCCACTCTAGTTGAACAACTAGACAGATCCAAGTCTGACAAGGCTTGGATCTCCAAAGAAAACTAATTTGTTTTCTTTTTGAGCAGCCTATCCAAAAGCAGGTTAATGATCAAGGATATTGGGATAGTGGATGCTCAAGGAACATGCATTGTTGGTCTTTCCACTGATATTATTTTTATCCACTGACATGTTATCTCTACTCATTATTGTGGGAAAGGGTAGCCTCTGTTGGTGTGTGTTTTTGTGGTTTTGTGTAACTATGCAGGAAAATGGAGCTACATTTGGATGGATACAAAGTTGCAAAATTTATTTATGATGGTTGGAGTGTTTACATTCCTATCTTGCGATAAAATTTTGCTTCTTCACATATAATGATTTGTATGGTTCTGTTAAGGGGAGGTAAACCTTTAGGTTTTGGGGTACACTTAGAGTACTCTTGCACAATTCTAGATTGTGTCCACTAGTGAGTAAGTGTTAGGAATCATGAAGGCTTTTCTTTTTAAGAATTGTTGAAATTTCTATCTCTTGAGGCACTGTAGCATGCACGTAATTTATTTTTCATGCATGCTGCCAAGACTTATTGACCTAGAATTGGGTGTGGTCGTATGGGTGACTTGGGGTAGATATATATTTTTGGGCTTACTTGGGGAGTTGCAAAGGTTTTATATGAGTTAACTTTCTCTTTGGGGCGTTTGTGAACAAAGGACTCTAGAGTTCATGTGTGTCTATCATGCTTTTGCATGAGTGTGTGCATGAACAGTGTTTGCCACTCTTGCTTATTAGAGACTAGTTAATTTCCTTAGGATTATTACCTTTGTTTATGTTCTAACTAAAGTTTTCCATTCGCAAGTCCATTTTTTGCTATGACATCTTAGCTGGTGTCATTTATAAACTTCTTTATAGTCCCAAAATGTTTCATCACCCTTACATTTTTCAAATTTTTTGGATATCTGGAAGCCTAATGATCATTGAGATGTTTTTCCTAGTGATTGACATCTAGTAGCAGCAGAGATCACTTTCACAAGGGTGTATAGTGTTATGGAGATGGCTGAGACTATTGGCACTAGCTTTAATGCAGGTCAAGTCAGTCTTATCATCAGAAAGTCCATCCACATGTCCTATGAATCAACATTGAGGATTTATTTCCCGAATGTGGATGAGGATAGTATGAAACCTTTGACATTAATGGAATAGACGAAAATCTGTATTAGCTTGTAAAAGCATAATACAGAAATGGTACAAATTGTCAAGGATCATTGTTTTGAACTGATAGACTTGGAAGCTGATGCAAGGAGGATGTTATTAGTTCCGTCCTTGTATATTGATCTTGGAGAGGAGTCTTAAAAAGGGGAGGAGCAATATAATTTGAGAGACAAAAGTAATAAAGAAAGCTCCAAAGACTCTACAGGTGCTGAAGATGATTAAGACCAAGTGAAGGCTGACTATACAAGTGATTTGAGTGATTGACTTTTCGAGATTTATTATTACTCAAATTCAGGGATAAGTATGTTTGTAACAATCCTCTCTGTATGTTTTATTTTATTCAGAAACTTGATTACTAGAGTAGATATCAAGTTTAGGGGAGGATTGTTGGGAATAAAATTAGCTAAGTCACTTAAACACTGACAAGAGGAAATTAGACGCTGACAAGAGTAAACGAGGCGCTGACAGATGAGACGCTGATAAGAATTATCAAGGCGTTGACAAGAAGAATCTTAAAGACAAAGACAAGGACTAAATCTGCCAATGATGAATTCTTCAAGCTGGTGGACAAAATATGAAGATAAGAATTCAGAATATATTCCTAAATGTTTAAAAGATTTAGTCAATAAGTTATTTGAGTATGTTTATCTTGTGTCTCTTCCTAAAATAGTTTATCTTAGCTTTTTGTACAAGGCTCCTTAAACCTATAAAAGGAGGCCTTAGGGTTAGACATAAGACACATCTTTTTCACACACCTCTTCCACATATCTCATAACACTTTCATTGTAATCATTCATTGATATTATTAATCAAAGTGAAAATTTGGTTTACTTTGTTTTGTTCTTTATTATAAGTGTTAAATTCCGCATAACACTTAGTTTGTTCAATACAACAAAGTTTCTCTACGTGTTAAACTTGATTTAATCTCGTTAACACAAAGCTAAATCGATCTAAGTTTGGGATCAACAGTGTAGGGTGTCTAGTCAGTTGATACACACTAAAGGAAAACATATACACTATCAATTACTCTAATCGTCTATTACTTAATATTTGACTGCTTAACTTGTCATATGAAATCTGTTTCAGCATATTATATTAAATTGCTACTAGGCGTAAAAGAAACCTATTTTTTCGTTCGTCTTCTTCATTCGTATGCACTCTGTGGAGAGAGGGTTGTTGAATACAAACAATATTGAACTCATTTAAAGATCATTTAGGGTTGGGTAAGCCATGAAATAGTCTGAAAATAACTAAATATTAATATGTGACCGTTTTTTGACTTGTCATTAAAAAGTATTACAGAATTTGATTCAGTTACTCCCTGTATAAGAGACTTGTTTTTGTGTTTGTCCTCCAGTTAAATTAAGTTGGTTGCTTAAGTTTCTAATGTCTTGTAGAGGAAGCAAAACACAGTGACTAGAGACAAAAAAGAAACCGAACTAATCGCACGTGGTAGGCATGATCCTTGTGTTGTCCCTAGAGGTTTGTACCTAAATCTACTATTTTCATGTTTCTTGGTCCTTTAATGAGCTTGGTCATTGTTTAAAGTTTTGCATAGTGCGTATCCAAAACCTTTGCAAGTATCTTGTCCAAATACAATATGTGTTAAACTTTAAAGCTAACCTATCATTTGTGGCCCCAAGTCTTACTAGTGTTACTCTCTAACAATATAATTTATTCAGCTTCAATGCCACTACTAAACACTCAGCAGTATCTTATTGTTTGTCCATGTTCCCTAAATCTGTTATTGTCGTATTGCCCTTGTTAATATATAAGCATGATAAGCTTGTTAGTTGCGTCTATGAATAATTGAATTGCTCAATCATACAGTTTTATCATATATGCATATGTATGTTCCCACTCTGGATTTACGTTTGCATATCCGATGATGTAGCGGTACCCATGGTGGAAGCAGCCGTGGCCATGGTGCTAATTGATCAGTTACTTGCACAACACGCTCAGTGTCAGTTGTTCCCTATCAACCCTGAATTCCAGGAGCCATTGCAGCAGCTTAAACATGAACAAAGTGGCATTCCACTTTGAAGGGTGACACTCGGCCTAAAATCCTCCACACTTTAAAGAAAAAGCAAGAGTTAATACCGCTCATTAAATCTTTTTGTTTTGTAACAATAGAAATCATTCTTGATCCCTGTCATTTTGATTGATGCAGAAGTTATTGTAATTTACTATTATATCCTAGTTGCTGTCAATGTTTGGACATGGATATACATTATTTTTGGCTTGTATAGAGAGTTATTACTGTAATTTATTCCCTTCAGAATAGTTCTGATAATTTGAAAGTGGCCTTTATTGTTGTATTGTTTCCACCAACAGGGCGACCTGACTTGTCATTTCTTGTTTGAATCTCCCCTGTGGATCATTCAGTTTTAACTTAGAACTTGTGAAATGGAATACTTTGCGGTCCAAATGGAAAGTTAATTGGACATTGAGAGGCATAGAAGATTTTACAGCTTGGGTCACCCTAAATATAACGAAGTTTTTTTTCTTATTGATGAAAAAACCTAGTTAACTTTCCATGGATCAACAGGGACGTATCAGAATAAGCAGTAACTGCTCAGGTGAGATACAGGTATTTAATCAGAGTTGTGCGAGGGGACAATCGGGTTGCAAGTATGTATCAAGTCACATATTTTGTGCTTATTTGCAGTTTAGTAAATAAAGTATCTAATCAGTCCGTGACTAAAATTTTTTCTGTGTATACTCATACTAATGAGTAATGCCCTTCTTTAATGGCGATGGAGCAGTTGAGCAGTGGCTGTGGAGCAGTTGAGCAGTAGCGGTTGAGCAATTGAGCATGATATCAACTTATGGTATTACGAAGTATTATTTCTCTTTTTCATGCTTGCGAATATATAACACTTCATCAAGAAGTTATATATCGACATAGCGTGATGTACTGAGTACAGTCCTCTTTGCTGATAAACAGATGATGTTGAAATGTTGAGAATTGTAGTAATGCACTCAAATTGGCAACAACCTGTTATCAAATACATATTCTCTAAAGCAGATGTGATTTTAGAAAACCCCGCAAAACCACGATCAAACTACACTCATCTTCCATCCACCCACTTTCAATCGTCCTGGTGCAACCAACACTTTATTACTCGCAGGCGCAGGTATCAGTTAGTACATTACTAATATCTTTGATGCATATTTATTAGAGGGCCGCAAAAAAGCCTAACTTTTATCAAGCTGAGCTCGAGCCTACCTTATGATTTGTTAATTTTTATTTTGTATTGCATGCAAACTAGGTGCTAGATATCTAGAAATTGGCGGCAAAGTCACTAAAATTTTCGCCATCAGTGTGTACTTGGAGGATAAAGCTATTGAGTCACTTGTGGTTAAGTGGAAGGGTAAAACAGCCGCAGATTTGATTGATTCAGACGAATTTTACAATGATGTTGCTACTGGTAAGTGGTTAAAAACTTACACAATATCTAGGTTGCACTTGTACAGGCCCCTTCGAGAAACTCACTCAAGTTGCAATGTTAATACCAATGCCTGCTAAACATTTCGCTGAAAGGCAATCCATATTGTGGGTTGAGATTTTGAAAGCGAATGGGACCTATGAAGATGCTGATGCGGCAAGCATTGACAAGTTTATTGAAGCCTTCAAGGATGAGAAATTTGCACCAGGTGCATCTGTTCTCTTCACATCGTCGCCTGCTAGATCACTTACGGTTAACATCATGAAAGATGGTATCATATCAGAAGATGCAATCGTAGCGTTTGAGAACATGAAATGGGGAGCAAGCATGGTGGAGTTGGCAATTGGGAAGAATGGTGTTTCTCCGGAAGCAAGACAGTGTATGGCATCAAGAGTTTCAGAACTTTTGAACTAAGCAAAGTGGGTCATAAATGCAAGAATAAGGATCTTAGGATAAAAATTTCAGAATTTGTGTATTCGAATAACATTAACTCATAAAGCCTATTGTTCCGCATAAATGGTCTAATCTTGAATTTCGTTTATGACAAGCAATGTGCTTAAGCAAGAAAATTTCATCAAGAGAAATTGCTCGTTACCAAACAATAATCTATCAAACGATATATAAATGTATTCGAATAAGTAATATATCCGACCTACAAACAAACTTAGATTACACATGGTGAAAACTTAAAAGGGAGAACCTTGCAAGTTAATGATTCATTTGAGTCATTCATGTTGTCTCGTGGGCACTGTTTTCATTAACCACCAACTCGTAGAGTCGTTGCATAAGTAAGTTAAAGTCATCGTGGCTCTTCATCATAAGATCGAGTCTTACATAACGATCATCATCACCAAAGGTGCTTCCAGAAGTACCAAGGATGTTTCCTGCTTCTAGTATTACAGCACAATCTACATCCATGTCGTCATTAGAATTATTCGGTTGCCATGAGTTTGCATCTTCAAAATGAGAGTTAAACAATATCGATTGATACTTGAAGAGTTGTAGATAACTAGAAGCAGCCATTTAGGTCAACAAATCAGACATTAGTAAAACAATTACCCGACTAAGTGGGCTTCCTATATACCTGATAGCAGGGGGTAGAAGCAACAACAGTGGGAGGTGAAGAAGAATTTTGGGACGAAAGTGCATATACAGCTGCACTAAGAAGTTGGATTGCGCCTAGACCAAAGACTATGTACCATCCTTCAGGGTTTGCATTCCCAACAAGAGAATGAAGTTGACGTATGTACTTTTCGAGCACTGTTGACATCATGGTGTCGTCGTTGTACGAGTAACTCATCCTGTGCCATCCAGATATGACGACTGCACTATTCTCTGGATTTTCCATCAAGAATTTCTCTATGAATATAGGATCCCCACTACAACATATATAAACCTCAATCGTACATAGCTTTCTAAAATTTACTATATTCCAAAAAGTCATACACTATAAAAGAAAATGTTGTGTAAACTATGAATGAGATATATAAGGCTTTTTCTCTACACCGTGTATACTCTTTCGTTTACTTATTAATCAGCAGGCAATTTCACATGATCATCATGTGAATTATGCGCGGTCTAACCTAGACAAGTTTCACTTTAAGACTCCACAATTGTTTGTGCATCTGTTTTCTAAAGGTTCAACTAGCCTTTTCTGAAAGACTCCACAATCGTGCGTTGTATATGTATTAGAGATAGCTTGACTCTTGTATGTTTTCAAGAATTTGGCAGATCTGTTTGGTAGAAGTCCCTTAAATCAGGAACTATACCGTGATGTACACAATAGAAACATTGATACCTTGCATGTGGAAAATCTAAGTCCAATTGAGAGGAAAAGAAAAGCTGAAGCTATGTTCACAGAAAAATTCCTAAAATCAAGATGAGTTCAAACTCTGATCTTGAAAATCAAATAGTATATACGCAGACTAATCAATTTTTGATCTGTCAATAAACCTTGTTCGATACCAACAGTTCTCTTGCTCATATTTTCCCTCTGCACAAGTCTAACCAATGCCTGAACCACTTCTGACATGGGTGGCCGAAACTCTGGCTCCGCCTGAACATTTTTTTATAAGTTTAACCATGTCAGTAACAAGCTAACACATGACGTATAATCGTATATAGTATTGCTGGAAACTTAATTGTGACACATTACCTGTACACAAAGAGCGATTACATCTGTAAATCGTGAAAGAGATTTCACTGGATATAGTCATTTAAGAGATAGATCGACCATCTTTGCAAGAGCGTCCATGTCGTGAAGCTTAGGTGTAGCCCACCTAACCAAAGGCTGTTCTGACCTCGTCCTTGAGCTGTAGTACAGCTTAATATGTAAGTAAACAAAGTGGTACCTTAAATTTTCTACGATGATAACAATTACGTAGAAGATAACTTTACCTATCAAATGGTTTTCTTCCTGTAAGTAGTTCCAACATGGTTACACCGAAACCATAGACATCACTTTTTATCGTGTACTGACCGGACATGGAAACCTCTGGGGCACTGTATCCGTTGTCATCCAATCCCTGCAATGCAACTATCAATAAAACAAGGGTAATAGAGGAACTTTACCGCAATTTCCACGGTCCTAATGTCGTACCTGATCTGCATCTAAGACAAGGCTTTCTAACCCAGAATCAGAAAGTTGAGGATTGAGCTCCGAGTCTAGCAAGATATTGGCTGACTTTATATTCTTATGAACAACAGATGCCGAACATCCTTCATGTAAATATCTGAAAGCCGCAATGAGTCGTTCCGTCATTTCAGCATCCATTCCCGATTACATATCAATGAAAAAACTACAACTAGCAAAAGATGAGTAAATCGAAATAAAGAAATGAAAGGACCTACGCATCCAGGCCTGCCCGCTGTTGACGAAAGCTGTGCTAAGTTCTCAACCATAAATAATCGAAACTAGTATGTAGCAACCTTGTAACTAATTGCAAACATATACCTCCTAACTGAACGCCATAGGAATCATTAAGCTTGGTCTGATCAATTAACACTACTCCTTCTTTCACTATCTAAATCCATCATTCCAACAGCTATAAACTATCAACTGCTGCTACTTACGATCAAGTGAATAACACAAGCTATTAAGCTCATGTAATAAGTTGATCCAAACACCACTAGCTATTGATTAAGAGTTGAGCGATCTCAAAAGAATTCAAGAACAAGCGAATCTAACACATGAACAGATTGCAAATCAAATGAAAGTGTAACAGAATTTTAGAGAGAAGAATTGAACACTTGAATTGCTGAATTTCATTAATGGTAGAAAGAAAAGAGAGTTTGATTGAAGAAAGAAGAAAGATAAAGAGAAAGGGTAAGGGTGTTTTTGTAATTTGTTATTTTGATAATATTGTGTTAGTGGAAACGTGGCGTTCATTTGATGGAGTTGTGCATTTGTGCAATTGTGTATGACCAAATTTGTCAAAATAAAAAAAACTTGACCATGGTTTAACTTTTGAGGGGTGATTTTGACCAAATTGGTCTTTTTCCCTTATTACACGATTAAGAAATTAAGTTCGATCCACTAAAAAAGCTTTTTTAATTGGTAAGAACACCAAGCATTGGTGGGTTTTTGTGTGCTCAATGAAGAAGACAACCCAATGGGTTTGTGTTTGAAACAAATATAAAAATTACATGTGTTGTGTTGTTTAGTTCGTTAAACCAATGGTGGATTTTTATAAAAATTTTTAGCAATGTGCAGGGGTATGGTGTTGACAGCCAGACTGGTGGTGTTGGCTGGTGAAGAATGTCAAACACCACAACCGACGAGTCTACCTATCGTCACAAGATCTAACCACTAATATCGCAAACCTACTACGAGCAAACCACGAAAACTAAAACCATCAACTGATTGGTTGATTACTACTTGTGTCACCAGAAAGTTGATGTCGTCGTTGTTGTAACGCTTGCTGGGAATTATTTGTTAAGTGTCAAGTACTGTTAGTATATTCCAAGTACTGTTAGTGTTATGTAAGTACCATTAGTGTTAACGCGGTACATAGTAAGTACTGTTACTTATAAATTAAGTACTGCTATGATGATTATGACGAATATATCTTTGTATAAGATATGTCATAGTTATAGTTAGAGTATATCTTATGTGATATACCTAAATAGTTAGAATATTGATAATATATCGTTTGTGATATAGTTATCTTTATAGAATATTCTAAGGTTTCTAGGGTTCCTTACTCTATAAAAGGAACATAGGTACAATGTCTTTCATGTACCTCATTCAAGTCAATTAATAAGAGAATCAAATAGTTAAAAGTAATTCTGTTCTTCTATGCTTTATAAGTGTTAGGTGTGTAAACACCCATCCTTTTTACCACTTAATTACAATAATAACCGAGCCAAAACGTGTGTTTTATGTCTTTTATGTCGGAATTATGCGTGGTTTGTGTTTTTGTTGTGATTTAGGACGAAATTGTGAAAAGTGGAGAAAACACGGCATTCACGGACTTTTATTGAAGAAAAAGATGAAAGATGAAGTCAAGAAGTCAAGAGTGCCAAAAGAACGGAAGTCCAAGACCAATTCGGAAGATTTATCGAAGAAAAAGTCAAAAGACGGAAGTTTATCAAAAGCCGAAAAACTCAAGTCTAATTTATTGAAGAATTAAAAGACGAGTTCAAGAAATCCCGAGCCAAAAGTCATTAAAGTCCAAGATTAAAGAAGAATTTAAAGGCTTAAGGACTAATGGTGCAATTAACAAAGAGATTAAGAAGGAAGGGCCTAATGATGCAATTAAGAGAAAATGAAGGAGGGGAGGAAGCTTCCTAATCCTCCCCTATATATAGTCATTAGATAATCATTTTTACTCTTGTTAGCTAATTTGACAAACTATGCTCTTCCACTTTAATTTTTGCACATTTAAATTCATGTCATTTACTTTATTGCACCTTTAATTACCTTGTCTTGCACCTTTAATTTTCAAGTAAATTTTAATTTTGTGTTCTTTAATCTTTTATCTTTAAGTTTTTAATCATCTTGTTCATCTTCTCTTCTTGCTTATTGTCAATCTTTTTCTTAATCTATGTTTGTTTTGATTTCAAGTTTTCAATCTAAACCTTTTTCATCTTATTTTTATATAAAGTTTAAGTCTTTTTAATTTTCGTGTCTTGTTTTTGTTGATTTCATACGTTTTATCTTTGATTTAGTGTTTTTATTTAGCTTATTGGTGTTTTACTCTGCTTATTGTCTTCCAAAAGTTAAGATTTTTGAGCTTATTTTCGTACTTTTTGTGTTTTCCTAGTTTTTAGGAAATCTGATTCGATTTAGGAACTTTTTCATTAATTGCGAAATCTTGTACTTTCTCCCCATTGCGAAATCTTCTTCCTGATTCGATTTAGGAACTTTTTCTGCTATTGCGAAATCTTGCCTTTTTCTGCTATTGCGAAATCTTCTTCCTGATTCGATTTAGGAACTTTTTCTGCTATTGCGAAATCTTGTTCCTGATTCGATTTAGGAACTTTTTCTGCTATTGCGAAATCTTGCCTTTTTCTGCTATTGCGAAATCTTCTTCCTGATTCGATTTAGGAACTTTTTCTAGCAATTGCGAAATCTTTGATTTCACAATTGCGGAATTGTTCATTTCAATAGCGAAATCTTTTTTTTTTTTTACAATTGAGAATTTAGTTCTTTTAATTGCGAATTTAATTCAGTTTTTACAATTACGAATTTAATTAGTTTTTAGTCAAATTTTATTTTTAAACTTATTTTCCCGCCATTTTTAATTAACTTTATTTTAATTGTTTCGTCTTATTTTTACGTCAATTTATTTTTACTTGTTTTGTCTTATTTAATTTTCGAATTTACTTTTCGTCAAATTTTAATTTCTCCTCATTTAATTAATTTACTTTTAACGTCTTTAATTTTACACCATTTATGTTTTAGTTAGTTTTAGCTTTACTTTAACGTCATTTATTTTAACGTCTTGCGATTTAATTTTAAAAACAACCAAAAAATATTTGTCTCACCAAAAACAACTGAGTCGCATTTTGAACCGGAAATCAATTCGTTAAGATACCGAGAAACGAACAATTGAACCTAGCAAAATCTTAACATTAAAATGGCGCCGCTGCCGGGGAGTTAACATTAAAATAAATTTGAAGAACATTCTTTCAAAGGAGAAGAAATCGGTCGACACCGATATCCGCAGCACGTATGAGTTAACACCTCTTTGTCCATCTTCTGAGGACGAGGTTGTGCTTCTTCGCGGATCTTCTTTACACTCTGCTGAGCCTGAGTGCTATTTTCCCCTAAAGGAAAAGGTGTTCGACCCCGGTATTGATATTCTACAGCCATCTCAGTATCCACCTGATGAAATAAAAGGAAATATCTTTTGAACTTATGGAAATCTGCTTGCACCACTTCACCCATGCTTCCACCGTGCTCCATCGTTGCGTAAGGGAACCTTGCCTACTCTTCTTTGGCTTGCCTTGTTCGCCTTAAGCTTGTGCTATTTGATGGACGAAAACTATGTCTTTGATCCTGGTGGATATATTTCATGCTTCTTCCTATGATGATTAAGGTCGAGTCAGGCTCACGACTCGGTAATCAAAAATCAAGCGCTTCTTGGGAGGCAACCCATGCATCTATCTTTTCGCTTTCTTTATCATAAGTGTAGGGGAGACCCATTGGTTTGCTATCTCCTCTCCTCTCTTAATCAGGGATTCGAGCTTCAATGATCCACTCTTGATGATTCTTGACGTCCCGTGATTCCGTGCTCCGTTCTTCCCGGTTCTATCCTAAACTCTTTTCGATTCACTATTTTAAATTTTCGCAATATTAAAATAGGAACCTCTTTAGTTGTCTCTTCCTTAGCGAGATTTAAACAAAGTGCACAATGTCCTAAGTGTAGGGGAGTTTACTCCCACATGCTTAAACATTGAGGACAATGTTTATCTTAAGTGTAGGGGGGACTTCTATCGAAGTTAAGTGGTCCTTTCCTTGTATTTGTCCTCATTTTAACCAGAAAATCAATTTTTCGACATTTTTCAAAATTTTTGATCTATTTTGGCCTATTAGTTTTTCCCTTTGTATAGTATTTTCTTGCCTTATTAGAATAAATTTTTAATAAGTGGTTTTAATTTTCAAACGTTGTGATCTTTTGACTCAACCCGAGTTTGCTTGTCTAAGTTACTCTAGCTAGTATCCTTAACGTGTTTAAGTCAAGTTTTGCTAGGCTTTTATATAGGGAGCTATAAAACGCGAAAGTCTTAACTCTCACGGGTTAAGAACAAGAACTTTTCGCAAGTTCCTATAATTGATCCTAGAGATTCGTTTATCAAGAGAACTTTAAAACGCGATTTCTAAACTTGAAAAAGTCTAAGAATTTGCAAGATCCTATAGGCGACTCAAAAACCCATAACTTTGACTTAATAGGCTAAGCATCCACGAGTCTCATTCCTTGAGATTTTAAACTGTGGAGAACGAGAGATGATAGAGCCAATTATAAGTTCGGTACTCTTTCAGGAATTTATGTGAGTTAATTATAAGCCTATTCTCCCATCGCTTGTTAATAAATTTATCTGCAATAAATAAGGTTGTACGATTTGAAAAGTTAATTAGCTTCTAGCCCAAGATCGTTTAAAAGTTGCTCGGTATGGATTAGAGTTCATAGCCAAGGCATAACTTATTGAAGCGGGATGCAAAGATTGGCGAGTCCAAAAAGGCCCTAACAAGGCATGAGGGCTATATTTTGTTGCTAAAGATCCAAAGTGATGTGAAGAATCATTTATCAAAAATCAATATGAAGGATCGAGACACATGACGAAAAGCAAGAACTCCCCAAAAGTCATGGATAAGTGTATCCGAAAAGACCCTAGCAAGGTATGAGGATAAATAGATCCAAGTCATAAAAGGAGGCGGATCGTTGTATATCAAAGTCCAAAATAAAGATTGGAGAATAATGAAGAAGTCGTGGTCCAAGTATGAATCTCTCAAAACTTCAAGTGAAGAAATATTATGAAGAGAAGGCCATTATTTCCTGAACGTCTCTCAAGGTTTGAAGTATGAAGTCGCTGCCAAATATCGGTCCGAGAAAGGTCTCAAATCGCGAAGCGAGTTATGCCAAGATATGAACTCTATGAGGTCCCGAGAAGTAGTTTTAAAAAATTTTGTCCTTTGGCTAACTATTGATTAAATCGTTCACTTTGTTTTCGGACTAAATAACTATCGAAATAAGTCAACAATGCATCCTCGTGATCATTCAAGACAACAATAAAATATAAGAGATACACCTAGGAATAAGGGAGTCTAAGTGAATAATTGGCCCACATGAGTTCGTGTTAGTTTGCTAACTTATAATAACAATGATCTCGTTTTTAAGCTTGGTTTGGAGAAAGTGAAAACTTGAGGATGATGATTATTCATGACATTTCCAAAACCCAAGGTATGTTTTTAGTCTCTTTACTTTGAATGTTTATAGTTTTCTATCTCTTTAATAAAGGCCAAGGTGGATTGATTATGACGAAAAATGTAAACGTGCTTTGTAATTAATGCATTGCATGAGGACATTACAATGGTCAAGTGTAGGGGATTTGATAGGTGTGTAAACACCCATCCTTTTTACCACTTAATTACAATAATAACCGAGCCAAAACGTGTATTTTATGTCTTTTATGTCGGAATTATGCGTGGTTTGTGTTTCTGTTGTGATTTAGGACGAAATTGTGAAAAGTGGAGAAAACACGGCATTCACGGGCTTTTATAGAAGAAAAAGATGAAAGATGAAGTCAAGAAGTCAAGAGTGCAAAAAGAA
Organism: Glebionis coronaria; assembly: GCA_025667525.1. Classification (NCBI taxonomy): domain Eukaryota; kingdom Viridiplantae; phylum Streptophyta; class Magnoliopsida; order Asterales; family Asteraceae; genus Glebionis; species Glebionis coronaria. The sequence goes on along the minus strand of CM046880.1, from coordinate 247,359,979 downwards.
CGGAAGTCCAAGACCAATTCAGAAGATTTATCGAAGAAAAAGTCAAAAGACGGAAGTTTATCAAAAGCCGAAAAACTCAAGTCTAATTTATTGAAGAATTAAAAGACGAGTTCAAGAAATCCCGAGCCAAAAGTCATTAAAGTCCAAGATTAAAGAAGAATTTAAAGGCTTAAGGACTAATGGTGCAATTAACAAAGAGATTAAGAAGGAAGGGCCTAATGATGCAATTAAGAGAAAATGAAGGAGGGGAGGAAGCTTCCTAATCCTCCCCTATATATAGTCATTAGATAATCATTTTTACTCTTGTTAGCTAATTTGACAAACTATGCTCTTCCACTTTAATTTTTGCACATTTAAATTCATGTCATTTACTTTATTGCACCTTTAATTACCTTGTCTTGCACCTTTAATTTTCAAGTAAGTTTTAATTTTGTGTTCTTTAATCTTTTATCTTTAAGTTTTTAATCATCTTGTTCATCTTCTCTTCTTGCTTATTGTCAATCTTTTTCTTAATCTATGTTTGTTTTGATTTCAAGTTTTCAATCTAAACCTTTTTCATCTTATTTTTATATAAAGTTTAAGTCTTTTTAATTTTCGTGTCTTGTTTTTGTTGATTTCATACGTTTTATCTTTGATTTAGTGTTTTTATTTAGCTTATTGGTGTTTTACTTTGCTTATTGTCTTCCAAAAGTTAAGATTTTTGAGCTTATTTTCGTACTTTTTGTGTTTTCCTAGTTTTTAGGAAATCTGATTCGATTTAGGAACTTTTTCATTAATTGCGAAATCTTGTACTTTCTCCCCATTGCGAAATCTTCTTCCTGATTCGATTTAGGAACTTTTTCTCCTATTGCGAAATCTTGCCTTTTTCTGCTATTGCGAAATCTTCTTCCTGATTCGATTTAGGAACTTTTTCTGCTATTGCGAAATCTTGTTCCTGATTCGATTTAGGAACTTTTTCTGCTATTGCGAAATCTTGCCTTTTTCTACTATTGCGAAATCTTCTTCCTGATTCGATTTAGGAACTTTTTCTAGCAATTGCGAAATCTTTGATTTCACAATTGCGGAATTGTTCATTTCAATTGCGAAATCTTTTGTTTTTTTACAATTGCGAATTTAGTTCTTTTAATTGCGAATTTAATTCAGTTTTTACAATTGCGAATTTAATTAGTTTTTAGTCAAATTTTATTTTTAAACTTATTTTCCCGCCATTTTTAATTAACTTTATTTTAATTGTTTCGTCTTATTTTTACTTGTTTTGTCTTATTTAAATTTCGAATTTACTTTTTGTCAAATTTTAATTTCTCGTCATTTAATTAATTTACTTTTAACGTCTTTAATTTTACACCATTTATGTTTTAGTTAGTTTTAGCTTTACTTTAACGTCATTTATTTTAACGTCTTGCGATTTAATTTTAAAAACAACCAAAAAATATTTGTCTCACCAAAAACAATTGAGTCGCATTTTGAACCGGAAACCAATTCGTTAAGATACCGAGAAACGAACAATTGAACCTACCAAAATCTTAACATTAATAAGTTAGATTCCGCATAACTTATTTAGTGTTAGTAAGAGTGCTCAAAGTGTTTTAGTTTGATTACAAACTATTATACTAATTCTTAACAGAATATAGATCCAACCAAAGGGATCAACAAGTGGTATCAGAGCTTGTTGAGAAACTCTGAAAAAGAAGAACACGACCCCAAACACTCCACACATACCAAATCTCAATGTCTCAACCAGATGGTGATAATGCTCACTTGGATGATGTTCAGAACCCTGATCCTGTTCTGCCATAGGGACAACCACAAGTTGCGCATCCTGCACCAGCACAAGGTGCTCAAGCCGTGAATGTTGTAGCTACCTCTACACCAACAACTTCTCATACTCTGTCTGCTGTTAAACTCCCAGTTCTCAAAGATGACAATTATGAGACATGGGCTATGCAGATGGAACATTACTTGAATCACACAGATCACACTGTGTGGCAAGTTATCAAGAATGGCAATACACCAAAGAAGCTACACTGGTTGCCAGACAATACATGCTATGTTCTACCTGCTGTGACTGTTGAGGAGGTACAAGCAGAGATCACAGAAACAAAAAGCCATAACTGCTTTGGCTATGGTTCTTTCTGAAGACATTCTACCAAGCTTTCATCATTATAAAGATGCCAAAGCTATGTGGTATGCTATAAAACTTAGATTTGGAGGCAATGACAAATCTTAGAAAATTAAGAAGATTATTCTTAAGCAAGAATTTGATAACTTCTCAATTACCAGTATAGAGGGGATACATGGTGGATATGTAAGGTTCAACAAATTGCTTATTCAGTTAGCAGTTTATGGACAAGTAATTACTAATGAAGAAGCCAATCTAAAATTCTTAAGAAGTGTTCCACCAGAGTGGAAAGCAATGGCTATGCACTTCATCACAAGAGATGATTTGGAAACAATTCCTTTTGATCATCTCTACAACAATCTTAGAGCATATGAGATGGATGTGAAGGGCACTAAAATAAAGACAACAACTACTTCTAAGTCTAACTTGGCTTTTGTGTCAGATGGGAACAACGATACTTACTTTCAAAATACCGCTAGTGGATATAGCAGCGGTAAATACTTCACAAATACCGTTGGAGGACTTACAAGCAGTACTTACCCACAAAGTATTGAAAGCAGTCCAATAGTCTCTCAAAATCCACACGGAAGGTCTTCACCATTGTTTAGTGACAATGATGCCTTCTCATTCTTTGCTGGACAAGACAACATGCCAAGATTAACTCTCAATGACTTGTTCCAAATGGATAATGCTGATGTTGAAGAGATGGATCTTAAATGGCAAGCTGCTATGGTGTCAGTAAGATCTAATAGGTTCTTCAAGAAGACTGGAAGAAAAATGATTGTTGATACTAATGAGCCATTAGGATATGACAAGTCAAAAGTTGAATGCTACAACTGTGGAAGGAATGGACACTTTGCAAGAGAATGCTCTAGAGATAAAGCTGAGACTAGCAATCAGAAGTCCAAGAACAGCTATAGAACCAGTCCAAGAATAACTGAAAGCTTTCCAAAAGGAAACAACAGAAGTCCTAAAGGAACCAAAGCATTGGTTAATGTAGATGAAGTGGTGAATTGGGCATAAGAAGAAGAAGAAGAAGAGCTTGTATTAATGGCTCTCTCACATGAAGATATTGAGGGGCATCTCATTGATGAATTAAAATATAAAGGAATTGTAGATAGTGGATGCTCAAGACACATGACAGGAAACAAAGATTTTCTTGCTGAATTTGAAGAATTCAGAGGAGGTCCAGTAGCCTTTGGGGGTAGAAAAGGTAGAATCACTGGCAAAGGGAAAATCAACACAGGAAAGTTGGAATTTGAATATGTTTTCTTTGTAAAAGAATTGAATGATTTCAATCTCTTTTCTGTATCACAAATGTGTGATAAGAAGAACAAGGTGCTATTCATAGACAAAGACTGCTTGGTGTTGTCCAAAGAATTTGAGATTCCTAAGGAATCTCAAATACTGCTTAAAGTACCCAGGCAAGAAAATATGTACACCTTTAATCTTCATACTATTACTCGAACAGGTGGTATTACATGTTTTATAGCTAAGGCTTCTTTAGATGAGTCAAATTTATGGCATAGAAGGTTAGGTCATGTGAATTTCAAGAATCTTAATAAATTGGTAAAAAGGAATTTGGTTAGAGGTCTACCAAACAAATCTTTTCAAAATGATTTCACATGTGCTGCTTGTCAAAAAGGTAAACAACATAGAGCCTCTTGTAAGACCAAGACTGTAAACACTATGACAAAACCTTTGCAACTTTTGCATATGGATTTATTTGGTCTAGTTTCTATCAGACTCATTAGTCATAAGACCTTTTGTCTAGTCATAACTGATGATTATAGTAGATTAAGTTGAGTTTTCTTTTTAGCCCTTATAAGTGAAACAAGTGAATTACTAAAGGATTTTATCACTTTAGTTGAAAAACAGTTCAGTAAACAGGTATTAATCATTAAGACTCATAATGGAACATAATTTAAGAATGCTAATTTTGATGAATTCTGTAGGTCTAAAGGAATTAAGAGACAATTTAGTAATCCTAGAACTCCACAACAAAATGGAGTAGCTGAAAGGAAGAATAGGACATTAATTGAGGTTGCTAGAACTATGCTAGCTGATTTACTTTTGCCAAATACCTTTTGGGCAGAAGCAATCAATACTGCATGTTATGTGTTAAATTGAGTCCTAGTAACTAAGCCTCAAAACAAAACACCTTATGAACTCTTGACTAATGTAAAGCCTAACATAAGTCATTTAAAACCTTTTGGGTGTCATGTGTATATACTAAATACTCTTGATTATTTGGGAAAGTTTGATGGAAAGTCTGATCCAGGATATCTTGTAGGATATTCATTGCAAAGTAAAGCATATAGGGTTTACAATTTGGCAACTAAGAAAATTGAAGAAAATGCTCATGTCAATTTCTTAGAAAATAAACCCAATGTTCCAGGAATAGGTTATGCTTGGATGTTTGATTTAGATTATCTAACTAACTCCATGGATTACTACTCTTTGCAAAAGGATTGTCAAACTAACAATGCAGGTGAGGAGTCAAGTGCAACTAATGCAGGTACTCAAGAAGATGTTTCTTCATCAGATGATGATGTTCATATCTATGTGCCCAACATCATACTGTTACTCCCATGTCTACAACTCCCAAGAAGCAAACCATGCCATCAAATGATGATCAAGCCTCCCAGGAGCTTCAGAGGCTTCAAGATCAAGAAAAGAATGCTACATCTGCTAATAAGCATTCAGGAGAAGAGTCTTTTGAGTCACAACACTCAACAGTACATACTATACCTAGCGGTACTTCATCTGCAAGTACTGCTAAGTCAAAATCTGCCAAATCTGTTGACTCACTAGAAGAGATTTTGCAAGCATTGGACGATGAAGACTTATATGCCAGTCCAGCTAAAGGAATCTTCTCCAAAGCTTCCTATGATGAGCAGGGTGCAGTAACTGATTTTAACAATTTGGAAACAGAAATTCCAGTTAGTTCTATTCCCACTCATTAAGTCAACAACAACCATCCTACTACACAGATTATTGGTGATCCAAAATCTGCTGTACAAACCAAAAGACAACTGTAAACCAATATTGAAACTTATGCACTAGTGAGTTATGTCAAACAACAACAGAGAACAAATCATAAAGATACTCAGCATTATTTGTTTGCCTGTTTCTTATCTCAAGTAGAGCCCAAAAACATCTATCAGGCTCTTGATGAAGAATGTTGGGTAGATGCCATGCAAGAAGAATTAACACAATTTGAGCTACAAAAAGTTTGGATTCTTGTGGATCTTCCCTCAGGTAAAAGAGTAATTGGTACTAGATGGGTCTTCAGGAACAAGAAGGATGAAAGAGGGGTTGTTGTGAGGAACAAGGCAAGACTTGTTGCTCAAGGCTATAGACAGGAAAAAGGGATAGACTATGATGAGGTTTTTGCACCAGTTGCAAGGATAGAAGCCATTAGGTTATTTTTGGCCTTTGCATCATATATGGGTTTTATAGTCTATCAAATGGATGTGAAAAGTGCCTTTCTATATGGTACTATTTCGGAGGAGGTATATGTCTCACAACCTCTAGATTTTGTTGTGATACCTCGAACCCAACGTCACTTATTTTACACTAATTTACGTATATTTTTGAAATTTTTAAAAAATTTTCGTTTGCTAATATTTGACGGTTTAATTTGAAACCAATGATTGAGGCCTAAATTTTTACGTTCGACGATTTAAGAAGTACAGATGACGACTACGATACCGACGGATGCCCAAATTTTGTCTTTTATTATCGATTGATTGATATTTGAGTTTTTCGAAGTTTTTATTTTTATTACGTTTTAAGTCGAGTCGAAACCATATGAATACTCGTTTTGTGTGCGTTTGAACCATTTAAAAATATTTTGAGGTAGCCGGGACGAAACCCGACTCCCGTAAAATTTTAAAACCGACTACTAGACATAATCCCGCTCTTTAAATACTTGTTTGCCATTTAAGGCCAAAAGAAAGCCATAGTTGCATTTTGGTCCCTCCTAACTTTACAAAATGAACAACCAAACACACACTTCACAAAAAATTCACTTCAAAAGTTTCACTCTCTCTCTCCTTCTTCTCTCTAACCCACGGCCAAAACACCACCACCCTAATCCACCATCAAAAAATGTTTTCTTGAAAATCTATGCAATACCCCATGTTTATAACATCATTGTAAGTGAATCCCACCACAAAAATCAAACATGCAACAACATTTTTTCAAGATTTAATTTTTGATAGATTTTGTTAAAAACTATGTTTTGATCTAATTAAACTAGTGGGTTTGTGTTTAATTGTGTTTAGGATTAACCTCTTGAAATATTCAAGCTTGGAGCAAATGATTCTTGGTGACTTCAGCCCCCAAACCCACGAAATTTGTGGGGGGTTTGGGTGTTCTTGGTGTTTTTGATCTATTTAATCATTGTAAGGTTCCATTGTTATTGTTTATATTATTTTAATTGTTTTCATTTGAGTGCATGCATATGTTTATAATTTTTGGTAAATTCATATTGATTATACAAGTGATTAGGAGTTTAGGGATTGTTATGGATGATGAATATAGGTTAGTTGATGTATTGGTGAAGTGGGAAATGGGTCAAAACAAGTGTTGGAATGATTTTGAAGAAGGAAATTTTAGGCAGATTGTTTAGGCATATTTTTCGTGGTTTTAATTTTGTAAATAGGTCATAAACATATGATGTAGTCTTAGCTTCGTTTCGGTATAAAGTAGAGCTTACGAATCCAAACGAGTCAAAAGTTATGCTATTTTGAAAGTTCGTGTACCGGGAGATGAGAATCAACATAATCCGAAATTATGTTTGGTTTTGGGTCAAATCCCGGGGACCATAGATAAAGTTTTATAAATGATTGAAAGTTTTTCATTGGTTTCAAACCTGCATTTTAGAGTCTATTTTTAGACTTAATGGTCAAATTAGCTAATGGTGTCTTTTAAATGAGTCAAACAAGTCTTACGTTGTAGAAGTGCAAAATTAGTCCGAAAAGGTTACGTCTAGTGATGTAATGAGTAATGGGTCATAAAAGTGGAAACTTTTTATGGGATTTAAAATGGGTTTTCTACAGGTCATAAGGGATTTTTACAAATTTTCTTGTAATTTATAGAAATGCTTAAGTCATAGAAAACAGCCCGTACTTTTGGTAAGTACCGGTAAAGTTATAAAATTTGAAATATTTCTAATTACATAGATAGATAGTACGAGTCTATTAATAATCACTTGTATGGAATTTTGTCATGAGTTTATACAAACTTTGAGTGACTTTAATTATGTACATACAGTACTTGAAAGTACTTGAAGGAGTTTATTCATTAAGTGTTTATTCGTTAGGTGTTGTATTTGATTTTCCGGGGGCATCCACATCGTCGGTGATATTTTCGTTACGTCTTCGCTAGAACCACTACTACTACGCAAGGTGAGTCTATAGCTTTGCTATTTACTTATTTCAAATGTTTTTACCTGCGAGGGGATACATGCTATTTAAATGAAAATGAACATAAGTCATGAATGATTGTTGGACCCAAATGTTGCCTTGAATTGTGTTGAGTACCTAGTTGCAAAAGTCCCTAAATTTGTGAACTATTAACTATTGTCTTTCCCTTGTGTGGGTTGCAGATAGCCGCTTATACAATTGATAGTACTATGGGGTTGACGACCCTATCCGAGACGAGAGCTAGTACGTTGAGTACCCTCTGCGGACGGATAACTTGTGATAAGAAATAAGGTATAATTGTAACTAATGCCTTTAGAAGGAGCACTGGTTTCATCTTAATCATGCCGGTAAATGTACGCGGGTGATTGAGTTAACGGATTAGTGTCACGAGCTTAAACACAATTATTAGTTATTGTTAAAGAAAATATCCTTGAATAATAGATTGTGAGTACGACAATGCTATTGAATGGTCATGATTGGTTTTAATACTTATGTTCAACTTATGATTTGATAAACCTATAGATTCGCTCAACCTTTGTGTTGACGGTTATAAGCATGTGTTTCAGGTAATCAAGATTGATAGCAGCGGAGCATGCATGGAGGGAGTTGGTGCTTTATTGGTCTAAAATTTTGGATTTCCTTCCCTTTTATCAAATTATTTAATTTCATGTCTTGGTAAAATATTGTCGTATTTTGGTTGAGATCTTTGGGGACAACTAACGCTACTCTGATGTAAACATCATTTTTTTGGGTTGGAAATGTTTTAGACAATGGTTATAAATAATCCTTTATGTTTATCTTAAACGTCTCTTTCGAGGTCGTTTTCTGTAATTGTGTGTGATGTGCTATGAAATAACGACCAAAGTGGACATTCTGCTGCGTGGTAAATTGGGGGTGTTATAGATTGGTAATCAGAGCAACAAGTTATAGAGAACTAGGTCAATTTTTGAAAAACCTAAACTATAACTTTTGGTCGTAAAAAATTTTAAAGCACGCAACTTCTCCGCATGGCTCCGGTAAGGTTTCTTTAGCATTGACTTATGATTTAGATGTATCCCTCAAAACTGATATGAGTTCCCTAGTACTTAGTAAGCATATACTGTGATAATATGTTGAGACATATCTTTGTGTACGTTTAGTACTTATCATCGTAGTTTTGAAAGCAGTTGCGTGAATATCATATAGGTTGCATGTAATTGGCATACGGGCTACATTGCATTACATGGCAACGCTGCATTGTGATCCTATGTGTATGTAGGAATGATTGTATGTATAGTTATGTATATACTTTGGTATTTAAAAGCATTGCACGTGAAGCAATGGTCCTTGCGTGATTATCGTATATTTTATAATGCGATTTTGTTCATAATTTGGCCTCACCGCCAATCATTGATCTTAAGAATTAATTTATTGTTCGAATAACCGAGTGTGAACCTCGTTTGATACTCTAGATACGTAAATAATACTTCGTAACATATTGTATATCGACTAGATTGATCTCGATTGTCGTTATCGCACTGTGACGTGTCATTCTTGGACATCTTCTTTTGAAACGTAATTTACGTACGTACTATTTTATTGCCTTTATTTCTTATGGGTTTGATATATTAGTTCGCGTAACTATAATATAATCGAAGTATAACCAACGATGCATATATCGTAGCAATGAATCATATGTGTTTATTGTAAAACGTGGTTGAGGCACATCGCCATTTAATCGTTTTTTTCATTCTACTCGAATTTAAAGATGCGTTTTAAGGATAGATTAGCGTTGTGATCAAGCGTGATAGCTTAAAGTTTGGTTGTTTTGTGTTAACTTTATTGTCTACGGTTTTGAGACCCACCTGAAGCCAATATCAACACTTATAGCGTTGACATACGTGTTCTCGTTCCGTTTATTTCATTTTGTTTTGTTGTTTCATTATTTTGAATTTAATATTTTACATGACGAGGTCCGACACTTGTGCCAGCTAAATAAGCATTGAATTTTGTTAATTGAATGAGTTAAACATAAAATGTCTTACATATTAAATGTATGGTGAATGAAAATTTTGGCTAAAAATGACGTATGAGGCGTCTTGTAACAAGTAAAATTCTTATAGAGAGTAAAGTGACAAAGTGAAATTATTTTTCCTTCAACCTTGGTTGGTAAATCATAATAAGTAATTTATATTACTCGTAAAATCCTTGTTTTCATATATTAATAATTTGATACTAGAAGCTTGTGATGGATTTGTCAAGAATTTGCTTAATTTAATTTGAAAAAGGAGTTACTGGCAAAATTAACTATATGAATATCGAGTATAGACGGCTTGAGGTTTGATATTATTAATTGTTGGGTCATTATGGTAAAATTTTGGCGCATCTTTTAATATAGAAAATGAGTAGAAAAATTGACCACGTATTTTGGAGCTACAGACTTTGTAAATTTTTTTTTATTTAAACATAAGGTCAAGTTATATTTATGAATGATGTGGTATAAACTGGAACTCGTCACTTGTTGTAGTGAATAAACTGGGATAAAATCAAAATATACAATTTAAGTGAGAAATTCTAACGCTTGAAATGAATTATTAAATGTTGATGGAACGTTATTTTATTCTGCTACGAGATGTGTTAATTTTAAAATCACTTGATAATTGGCTAAAGATTTAAAATCCTAATTTTCTACATTTCAGAATTATTGAAATAAGCATTTTAATTATTTATTTTATTATTATTATCGAGATTCAAGTCTCGACTAAAATCAGTAAGTTGTCCTAGATAATACTACGTGAAACCTCTTTATCATTTGAGTCGAATTGCGCGAATATGATTTAACAAATCAGTTTTAAGGAAGACTTATGTACAATAAAAGTCAAAGGTTGATTTTTAAGAAATAATTGGACTAGTTTGAGTCATGTTGGATACTTGTATATACGTAATAAGACAAGTCGTAATAATAATAACATAAAACTTTGAAAATTCTTACCATGTACGTTTTGGTATTTAAGCTATGGACATTAATGAGATTTTGACACAAGTATCGAGATTTTCAAAACTAATGATTTTACCAATTATGATAACCGAGTCACTGAACCCACTAATGTAGTAATTTCCTTGAGATGGTAATTTTCCAGAAATAAAAACTTTGTAAGTTGAAAAAATGAAAGGTATAAATTCTTTAATGGTGTAACACAAATTAAAAATGTGCAAATGTTCGGTTTTACAATATACAAGGTAACATTAATTAGGATATGAAAATGGGTTACCCAACACACGCATACTTGTATTATTTTCTTAAGACGTAATGTTTTGAGTCACGATGGTTCGATCGTACGGCATCCCTTCTTCGATTTTGCGAGTCTATATCTGAACTTGGGTAGTCCTGTGATGTTTTTTTCTTTTTGATATTGTCCATTGTATGAGACCTTTATTTATTTTTGAATTTCTACTTCGCTAGTACTTGATAATGAGGGTATGTCACCCGATGTATTTTTGTCCTCTTCATGGACGCTGTAACTTTTCTTCTTTCGGTTAATGGAACCTAATTTGGTGGAATTGTGTGTGTAACTCGAGACGATGGGAATTACGATCGTTGTCCTATTTTTGGCGCTTGTGTTGACATTTGATGTTTACTCCATGTATTATTGGATCGCTGTTGTTGTCCCGAAACTCTTGTCATATATTCGAAGTATTTTCATTTCTAATTTAGTTAATTTTTGTTGGCAATTATATTTCTCATTTATCTTAATTGATCTCATTGATTTTTGATTTTCTTTTTACTCGTTGTGCTTGCAATGAATCTTTAATCTGGAACCACCTTACCGTTATTTTGTGAACAATCTGTTTCGAAAATATGTATGAGTGTGTGAAATGTTTCATTGAACCAAATGCAAATGGTGTCGATTTATTTATTTATTTATTTTCTCATAAAAAGGCAAAGTAAAAGTATATTTCTAAAGAGGATGAAAAATGTTTGATGTGTTCCTTAAAACGATGGTAACAATATTTTCTCATTTCAAATGATTTGATTATTTTGAAGATTAGGTTGAAAACTTTCATAGTCATATTCGGTGTGTCATAATAATGTTTGTGTTGTCACTCGATCCTCAATTATGCACAGCTTAGCTAACTTTGCATAATTCGGGAAGAGTCCTATTTTGTTGGCTGTCGTTGCATGGTCCTCAAGTACGCATAATCTAGCTAATTATGCATAGTTCAGGAAGAGCACTATCGTGTCAAATCAATTGGTCATCTTAAAACTTGTAGTGTTTTGATAAATGTTTGGATGAGAACGCTTTTAAAACGGTGGATCCTTATGCAAGTAATCGTATTCTCTTTGATTCCTAAAGAATTTTTTTTCGAATTTTCTTGTGTTCCTTGAAATCTTTCTTTTCGTGTGGCGTTGACTTAGTAAGTCACCATGACCGAGTAACTATGGAAAATGTTTTTAGGTGTTATATGTAACGTGCAAATTCTATCGGAATCATTAGGGTGTTGATGAAATATCAAAGGGGCTCGTACCGACACTGAGAAGAATTTTTTAACAAAAATATGAAACTGCCAAAGTGGAGGAAAACTCAGTTCGAGTAACTCTGAGGGGAATGAAGAAGACTTCTCCTACATCTAATGTATCGTACTTTATTTATTTTCTTTTCTAGTTCTTTTGATATGTCAAACGACACGCGATAAACTGTTGAAGTTTACCAACTGTGCATCGGTAGTTAGAAGACAATTCCATTTGCCGTCTTCGTTTATTCAAGTGAGGAGTCCTCTTTGATTGACTCGGTTTTCTTTTATCGATGATGGTTAAACGACAACTAGCCATAGTTTATGTTTATGTCCTAAACCCTTGCCTTTTATGTATTTATGTGGTATGTAATTTAGTCGAATGATTGTACATTATGCGAGCTCAAGGCTGCAGTATGAATTGACGTATGATTGTAGATCATGTGTCCCATGTAATACTTTTTTTTACTATGAACGATGATGCTTATTGAGATTTTGACCACGTTGGGGACGGAAGTGAGATGGTGTTCTTGTAATATCTTTTGGGTACGGATCCGGGTGTGAGCACCCTGCGATGACATATGTATTTATTTTCTTTCTTTTTAGATATGCATCTATAGCTAGCAAGCCGTGAACCTGCTTTAACTTGCAATTTTATTTTGACTGGACTCATCCGAAATCCCGTCAAATATTCTTATTTACTTGGCATGGTTTGGCTAATTTGCAAACATGTCGTAATGTGGATTTATGTGCTTCAATGTGGCTTTGTGTTTGATTAAATGGTGATGTCTTTGAGAGAGTTATGTATAAGTCGAATGATTTGTATCGATGATTTCGTTTTTGACGAAATAGGTTTGTATGTACGTGATATTGCAATAAGGTTATTTCGTACGACTAGCATAAATTACTTCGTATCTGTAGTAATTCTTAATTTTCAGATCAATATTTATCACCCAACTTTTATTTAACATGTTTGAGTTTATTAAATATATATATATATATTAGATTCTCGGTTAACTGACAAAGTTAGGGCTTTGAATAAAATATAATTATTATTTATCTACAAAGTATATGTCCGTCATCGACCATAAATAATAGAAATATTTTCTATGGTCGTCGTGATGATTTTTCGTTTTAAAGGCATTCTTTTTAAAATTTATCATAAATCTTTAAGTGTCGTTCGTTATATAACGCGTTAACATTTGTTAAATTATAAGTCTTCATTTTTATAGCAAAATATCAACGTTCTCCGAATGCCAAAGTTTTTATTTTATATTGAGCGTTTATTTTTCGTGTCTAACACATATCTTTTATATCGCGTAACTTTTAATATATCAGGATTTAATAATACCAGCTGATTCAATATTTATCTAAAAGAAAAAAAAGACATATATTGCCACGCTACCTCACCTAAAGATGGCGTGTCACAACTAGCTTTATATATATCCATGTATCACATTAATATGCATGGGGTAAAGAGCAATACTCCAAACGCTATTCATCTCCTCAAAAGATCACAATTAACGTCAAAGAACTACGTATATTCTATTGGTACATTTGTATGAAAAAGGTTATATGTGGATGAGTAATTTAGTTGTGGGTTAACGTCATGTATCTTCATCATATATGTTGGTGGTTTTTGTGCTTTCATTCGTTGTTGGTTCGTTTCTTGAACAAATATAACTTTGTTAGTTCTTAAAGAGAGTATTCCTTAAGTTGGTTCAAATACCACATCGAATCTTGTCGCTTGTGTTCGGGTTAGTGTTTCATGTTCGTGACTACGTTTTAATCATTGAAGGTATTTTGGTATGGGTCGAATCATGGCCTTGATCAAGTCGATACGGTTCGAGCTTTTGGTTTCCTAATCGTTCGTGATAAGACTTTTTATTCGTTAGCCGCGGGTTCGAGTTTGTTTTCAGTTGAGTCGCGGGCAGATTTTAACTTCATCAGTATACGTTTTCGTTTCGGCATTTATTCTCGAGCACTACAACTCCGAATCATTGAAGTAGAAACTAAGGTATCCTTTGATATAAACATCACGAACTGTAATTACTAGTACTAGTATTATTTAGATGATATAGGAGAATGAAAGCTTACCATTTACGTCATTTATCATGCATTTCAAATGAAAATTAACATTTTGGTCCTTGATTTATCAAACTTTATACAAAATATATATTATTGATTTCTAAAGTGACACTTTTGGTACTTTTTCATTTTATGTATTCCAAAGCTAGTCCAAATTATATATTTTAGAAAACCTTTGTAAAACCCGTTTATTGTTGTCACTAATATCTCTAAGGCGCGCCATCTTTATTTTAGGTCGTCGTTAGAAGTTTGTGGTTTCTCGGCATATCTTATTTCACCGTTCCACTTTCGCCAATCGTTATCCTCGTTCGATATTTTTATCGATAAGGTGAGTTCATAGCCTCGGTTTTACTTATTAATTTGTTTTATTAAACCCGCGAGGGGGATACATGCTACTTTTTACGTATGGACGCAAGTGCTTGAACTGTTTGAACTGTATGCTTATTTTATCCCATTTAGTCATGAACCGTTAATTACTTGGACCGACTGTACTGGTCGAGTAAACGTGAATGCTGTGAATAGATCTATTGGGATTGACCTCCTCGTCCGGGTTTAACGGAAAACCGACTAGACGCATTGTATTTGAAACTTGAACGGAACAACGGATGTTAATGTTCGGTTTCATGAGCTAAATGCGATAACTGATGCTATCTGACTTTGGAAACTGAATACTTAAATCTTGTGGTCCACTGCTTTTATTTGCAAACCTATGAATTCACTCAACCGTTGTGTTGATGATTTTAGCATGTATTTCTCAGGTACTCAGATTTAAGAGCAGCTGGAGCATGGAGTCGCACTGGATATTTTAAAGGCAATAAAATACTGATTACCATTTGATAAAAATTTTGAAACTGGTTATTATTGCATTATGGTTGGGACCTGCTTGTAATCTCTGATTTTTAAATTATTGAATGGATTAAACTTTTCAAACGCCTCTTTTTGAGACGTTCTCTTTGTACATGTGCTTGTGATATTGAAGTAATACTCCCAATGACCCTTCCGCTGCTATCCGGAATTTAGGAGTGTTACAGTATCGAATATTCTGAGCGTTTTCGATGGGGTTATGTGCGACCCGTGCAATTTTCTTTTATGAATAATTATCTTTACGAGATAGATGGACCAAGTGAAAGGAAGATTCGAACGTTGGAAGACATGCTCCGAGTGTGTGTGTTTGATTTTGGTAGTTGATGAGATCGACGTGTGTCCTTGATAGAATTCTTGTACAACAACATTTACCGTGCTAGTGTTGAAGCTGCACTAGTGGAAGCATTTTGTGGATGAAAATGTAGATCGCCAGTTGGATAGAATGAATTAGGGAAAAGTCAGTTGAATGGACTTGAAATGATTCGAGAGACAACGGAAAGGATTGTGTAGACTGAGGGTCATTTGTTAACAGCGAGAAGCCGTGAGAAGAAATATATTGATAACCGTAGGAAGCAGTTGGAAATTGAAGTTTGAGACATGGTAATGTTAAAGGTATCGTCATGGAAAGGCGTGATTCGTTTTGGAAAATGAGAGAAGTGGAGCCAAAGGTATTGTGGACCAGTTGCCTACCAGTTGGAGCTATCGGATGAACTTTGTGAAAATGAAAATACTCTTCATGTGTCGAATTTGAAGACGTGTGTGGCGGATAACGGTTTAGTTACCCCAGTGAATGAAACTCAACAGGACGACAAGTTGTACGTCATAAAAGAACCAACGGAGATAATGGATCGAGAGGTTAATAGATTAAACAAGGTAGAATACTCATGGTGAAGATGTGAGGGAACCCGAGACGCGAACCGAAGTCCACGTCGAAACGTGAAGACCTCTTTAGGAAGAGGTACCCTCATCTTTCTTGTGGTACGAAATGCGAGTATAAGAACCGGAGAGCGCCGGGACGTCGCTCCCATAAGGAGGGGAGGATGTGATACCTCGAACCCAACGTCACTTATTTTACCCTAATTTACGTATATTTTTGAAATTTTTAAATTTTTTTCGTTTGCTATATATTTGACGGTTTAATTTGAAACCAATGATTGAGACCTAAATTTTTACGTTTGACGATTTAAGAAGTACAGATGACGACTACGATACCGACGGATGCCCAAATTTTGTCTTTTATTATCGATTGATTGATATTTGAGTTTTTCGAAGTTTTTATTTTTATTACGTTTTAAGTCGAGTCGAAACCATATGAATACTCGTTTTGTGTGCGTTTGAACCATTTAAAAATATTTTGAGGTAGCCGGGACGAAACCCGACTCCCGTAAAATTTTAAAACCGACTACTAGACATAATCCCGCTCTTTAAATACTTGTTTTCCATTTAAGGCCAAAAGAAAGCCATAATTTCATTTTTGTCCCTCCTAACTTTACAAAATGAACAACCAAACACAAACTTCACAAAAAATTCACTTCAAAAATTTCACTCTCTCTGTCCTTCTTCTCTCTAACCCACGGCCAAAACACCACCACCCTAATCCACCATCAAAAAATATTTTCTTGAAAATCTAAGCAATACCCCATGTTTATAACATCATTGTAAGTGAATCCCACCACAAAAATCAAACATGCAACAACATTTTTTCAAGATTTAATTTTGGATAGATTTTGTTAAAAACTATGTTTTGATCTAATTAAACTAGTGGGTTTGTGTTTAATTGTGTTTAGGATTAACCTCTTGAAATATTCAATCTTGGAGCAAATGATTATTGGTGACTTCAGCCCCCAAACCCACGAAATTTGTGGGGGGTTTGGGTGTTCTTGGTGTTTTTGATCTATTTAATCATTGTAAGGTTCCATTGTTATTGTTTATATTATTTTAATTGTTTTCATTTGAGTGCATGCATATGTTTATAATTTTTGGTAAATTCATATTGATTATACAAGTGATTAGGAGTTTAGGGATTGTTATGGATGATGAATATAGGTTAGTTGATGTATTGGTGAAGTGGGAAATGGGTCAAAACAAGTGTTGGAATGATTTTGAAGAAGGAAATTTTAGGCAGATTGTTTAGGCATATTTTTCGTGGTTTTAATTTTGTAAACAGGTCATAAACATATGATGTAGTCTTAGCTTCGTTTCGGTATAAAGTAGAGCTTACGACTCCAAACGAGTCAAAAGTTATGCTATTTTGAAAGTTCGTGTACCGGGAGATGAGAATCAACATATTCCGAAATTATGTTTGGTTTTGGGTCAAATCCCGGGGACCATAGATAAAGTTTTATAAATGATTGAAAGTTTTTCATTGGTTTAAAACCTGCATTTTAGAGTCTATTTTTAGACTTAATGGTCAAATTAGCTAATGGTGTCTTTTAAATGAGTCAAACAAGCCTTACGTTGTAGAAGTGCAAAATCAGTCCGAAAAGGTTACGTCTAGTGATGTAATGAGTAATGGGTCATAAAAGTGGAAACTTTTTATGGGATTTAAAATGGGTTTTCTACAGGTCATAAGGTATTTTTACAAATTTTCTTGTAATTTATAGAAATGCTTAAGTCATAGAAAACAGCCCGTACTTTTGGTAAGTACCGGTAAAGTTATAAAATTTGAAATATTTCTAATTACATAGATAGATAGTACGAGTCTAGTAATAATTACTTGTATGGAATTTTGGCGTGAGTTTATACAAACTTTGAGTGACTTTAATTATGTACATACAGTACTTGAATGTACTTGAAGGAGTTTATTCATTAAGTGTTTATTCGTTAGGTGTTGTATTTGATTTTCCGGGGGCATCCACATCGTCGGTGATATTTTCGTTACGTCTTCGCTAGAACCACTACTACTACGCAAGGTGAGTCTATAGCTTTGCTATTTACTTATTTGAAATGTTTTTACCCGCGAGGGGGATACATGCTATTTAAATGAAAATGAACATAAGTCATGAATGATTGTTGGACCCAAATGTTGCCTTGAATTGTGTTGAGTACCTAGTTGCAAAAGTCCCTAAATTCGTGAACTATTAACTATTGTCTTTCCCTTGTGTGGGTTGCAGATAGCCGCTTATACAATTGACAGTACTATGGGGTTGACGACCCTATTCGAGACGAGAGCTAGTACGTTGAGTACCCTCTGCGGACGGATAACTTGTGATAAGAAATAAGGTATAATTGTAACTAATGCCTTTAGAAGGGGCACTGGTTTCATCTTAATCATGCCGGTAAATGTACGCAGGTGATTGAGTTAACGGATTAGTGTCACGAGCTTAAACACAATTATTAGTTATTGTTAAAGAAAATATCCTTGAATAATATATTGTGAGTACGACAATGCTATTGAATGGTCATGATTGGTTTTAATACTTATGTTCAACTTATGATTTGATAAACCTATAGATTCGCTCGACCTTTGTGTTGACGGTTTTAAGCATGTGTTTCAGGTAATCAAGATTGATAGCAGCGGAGCATGCATGGAGGGAGTTGGTGCTTTATTGGTCTAAAATTTTGGATTTCCTTCCCTTTTATCAAATTATTTAATTTCATGTCTTGGTAAAATATTGTCGTGTTTTGGTTGAGATCTTTGGGGACAAGTAACGCTACTCTGATGTAAACATCATTTTTTTTGGGTTGGAAATGTTTTAGACAATGGTTATAAATAATCCTTTATGTTTATCTTAAACGTCTCTTTCGAGGTTGTTTTCTGTAATTGTGTGTGATGTGCTTTGAAATAACGCCCAAAGTGGACATTCTGCTGCGTGGTAAATTGGGGGTGTTATATTTGTAGATCCTAAATTCCCCAATAGAGTCTACAAAGTTATCAAAGCACTTTATGGTCTGCATCAAGCTCCAAGAGCCTGGTATGCAACTTTATCCAACTTTCTGCTAGAACATGGATATAGGAGAGGAACCATTGACAAAACTCTATTCATCAAGAAAAATGCCAAGGACATCATTTTAGTTCAAGTTTATGTTGATGACATCTTTTTTGGTTCTACCAAGAAGACATGGTGTAAAGAGTTTGAAGCTTTGATGAAAGGAAGATTTCAAATGAGTTCTATAGGAGAACTAACTTTCTTTTTGGGACTGCAAGTCAAACAAAGGAAAGATGGAATATTTATCAGCCAAGATACATATGTTGCTGAAATCATAAAGAAATTTTCATGTATGGATACAAGGAGTATAAGCACACCTTTTGAAGCCAAGAAATCTTTATCAAAAGATGAACATGGAGAAGATGTTGACATTCATCTTTACAGGTCAATGATTGGTTCATTGATGTATCTTACTGCTTCAAGACCAGATATAATGTTTGCTGTGTGTGCCTGTTCAAGATTCCAAGTTCATCCAAATATGTCACATCTACATGCTGTGAAGAATATTTTTAAATATCTTAAAAGTCAACCCAATTTAGGATTATGGTATCCTAGAGATTCCACCTTTGAATTGGAAGCTTACTCAGATAGTGATTATGCTGGAGAAAATCATGATAGGAAATCCACAACAGGAGGTTTTCATTTCCTAGGCAGAAGACTCATATCATGGAAGTGTAAGAAGCAAACCATTGTTGCTACTTATACAACTGAAGCTGAATATGTAGCTGCTGCTCATTGTTGTGGACAAGTACTTTGGATTCAAAATCAATTGTTGGACTATGGGTTTAACTTCATGAACACCAAGATTTACATTGATAATGAAAGTACTATATGCATTGTCAAGAATCCAGTATTTCACTCCAAGACTAAGCATATTGAAATAAGACATCACTTTATAAGAGATGCTTATGACAAAAAGCTTATTCAAGTCTTGAAGATTCATACAGACAACAATGTAGTTGATTTGTTGACCAAGGCTTTTGATGCAAAAAGATTTGAATTCTTGGTGACACACATTGGTATGCTCAACCAATAACATGCTGCATATGTTGAGGGGAGGTAATGGCTGTACAAATTTTTATAATTTTTATTGTATAGTCTATGTTTTGTGTTTTTGATGTTATTGTAGGTTTATAGAAAAAGATAAAAGAGGTTACATGTCTAGTGGAAAGCATGAACTGGTCAAAATTGTGACGTACCGTTGTCACTCCAAGTACCGCTAGCACAAAACCATGTACCGCTTATGTTCCATGTACCGCTACATGTCCGTTGTACCGTTAAGGGTCTCTTTTGTAAATTTGGCGGTTTCTTCGCGCTTGGGTTTGTTATTTACTTAAATACTTACCCCAATTACACAATTGATTCACCTAATCTTTTATTTTTATCTCTTGATTCTATAACCTTCTCTCTAATCTTTCGATCATCAAAAATACTAACGGCTGCTTTACAAGTAATCTCTAAGAATAATTTGGTTGCGAATCTTGCTACGAATGACGACTCTCTTGGTTTCCATGAGATGCTTGGTTTCCTATCTCGAAGTCATGTCCGCTTCGCACTCACTGTAAGTCCAGTTGTCTTTATACCCATTGTTGAGCAATTTTGGGATACTGCTGTATTAGGTACTCGGTTTGGTCAACCTTGCATTAAGGCTAGGGTGAATCATAGAAATATATATGTCACTGAGGTACTGCTACGAGCAAGTTTGAGATTAAATGACGAAAATGGACTTAGCATGCTTAATAATACAGAGATTCATGATGGCCTTGCAGCCATGGGCTATGGAGGTGGTAGGGAAAGTCTTACTTTCTTTAAAGCTTTATTTTCACCTCAATGGAAATTGCTTTTTCATGCTATTATACACTGTTTGAGTTCAAAAAGTACATCCTTTGATCAAATACCTGTTGCATTGGCATCTGCTGGTATTTGTCTAGCAAATAACAGGGTTTTTAATTTTTCAAAATTAATTTTTGAAGGCATAAATAGGAATTTGGAAGGGACTAAGAAGTTTTTAATGTATCCTAGATTCATTCAGACTTTAGTTAGTGACCAAATACCTAACCTACTAGAGTTAACTGATACATGGGATGTTCCTTCATTCACAAAGAGAACTTTCTCTTTCTTGACCAAACAAGGCAATGCCTTTTCAGGAACAGTAGCACCATTGTTTGCTCATATGTTAGCCCAACCTGCCAATCAAGAAGGTGAGGAACCTAGCAATGCTAGTGCTTCTCAGCAAACTCCTTCTCACCAGCGTTCCCATTCCCTAGAAGATTTACAATCTTCTTCTCACAATGTTGGTGTTTCACCAAACACTGATGAGATGATCCACACACCTGCTGCTTCTATTGCTGCTAGTGGTTCGCCACAAGCACAAGCACCCGAGGTGGTGGATGTTGCAAATTTAACTGCTTTGTGTACAAGTTTGGCCCAACAGGTACATGTATTGCAGAAAGAAAAGCTTGTTCAAGACAAGAGAATTGCTGAATTGGAAGCTAGCCTACTCAAGTTAAGGAACAAAGTGTCACCTTGGATGAGGCAATATAGATCTGTTCAGAAATCTGCAATCAAGAAGCAAAGATTCAGGAACCACAAGAAAAGGCATCCGAATGCAACCAAACAGGGGAGGAATAATGAAGAACAACCACCTTCTTCTGATAACCAGACAAGGATCTTTAGAAATGACATCAGTTTTGAATTGGATGAAGATGTCATGGGGACTTATAAAGATGGAACTAGTTTAGAGACTGGTGTGGATGGTCCTTCAGATATGGAGATTCAACATCAAGAACCACAACCTAATCCAGAGAAACCACAAGTTCAAGAAATGTTGGTGACTCAGCCAGAGGAACCACAAGTTTAAGAAATGTTGGTAAATCAGCCAAAGGAGCCACAAGTTGAAGAAACATTGGCAACTCAGCCAGAACCATCAACTCAATCACCACTTCAAGCTAATTGGAGTGCTTTCTATGAGAAGTTGGAGGAAATTACTATTCAGATTCCTGTATATTCAACTCCATCACCACAAAGACAAGTATGGTTTCAAAGGAAACAGACTTTGCAAGTACTGTCTAGATCAAGAATGAGCATTGAATCAGACAAGACTGAAGAGGTGCAAGTTGATATGATGGCTTCTATGGAAGAAAGAGTATCTGGCGATACACAAGTGATTGAAGAAACAAGTGTGTCTAATACTGGTGAAGTCAACTTTGTTGAAGATCCAAGTACTGCTAAGCCAACTAAGCCGACTGCAAGTACTGTTGACATTGTTGAAGACCCAAGTACTGCTCAGCCAACTAAGCCGATTGCAAGTACCGCTGGTGATCATCCTTCACTAGAAAGTCAAACTTCTTTTGGAGAAAATGAGACTTTAGCCCAATTGCTGCTTGATTTAAAGAAGAATTTAGTTGAGAAGACTAAACAAGCAGAAGTAGAGAAAAAGACACAACAAGAAGTTCTTGCCAAAAAGGATCAAATTCAAGGTAAGAAACTTCAAGCTTCACACCCTACTAAAGGTATAGTCATTCAACAGCAAGCTAATGAAAAAACAGCTACCAAGCTGAAGAACAAGCTACCTAAGATTAATCTAAAGGATAATGGGAAAAAGCAATTATTATCAGAATCTGAAGATGAAAGTGATTCAGATGATGATATAAACAAAGTCATGTACAGATTTAATAAAATAGACCATGATGAGGAATTTGCTTATAGAATGCAAGCACAAATTCGTGAAAATGAATTGCAGGAAGAACTTGCAGCAAAGCAGGATTTGCTAGAAGCTAAAAGGATACATCAAGAATGGAACATACAAGAGAGACAGGATTCAAGCTAAGATACATGCAAGTGAGCTTCTTGCAGACTCATTGATAGCTGAAGAAAGAGATGCATATGATGAAGAAGAGAAATCTAAATTGATTGATGATCAGGTAAGGGAGCAACAAAGATTCTTTGCTGAAAAGAGAAGGAAAGAAAAGATTAAGCCTCCAACTACTATGCAGATTAGAAATCATGAAGAATATTGATAATCTTATGAATCAATGAAGTGGGTTGAAGATTTCTAGAGAGAGAAAGTAGTGAGAGAAAGTGAGAGAGAACTATGTTTTCTTTATTCAAATGCCAGTGTGAAACAATCAACAACCAACCCCTTTCCATGGTGGAAAGGGGTATTTATATCCAAGCCACTAATGGGCTTGGGCCGACCCATGACAAGCCCATGGGCCGGTTTCTTACTTAACTAAATAAGCAAACATTAACTACGAGCTATACAACATTAATAATATTGTGGAGTGACCGATACTTCTAATATACGTTAAAAACGTATTTCTAACAATCTCCCCCTAAGGGAGGTCACTCCACGTTACACAGTTCTAAACCTAGCATACTATACTAAGTCTTCGTTCTTCAGCTCGTAGTCTTTTCTTCTTTTCTTTTTGTTGTGAATATGTTGATTTGATCTTTTAGGCTTTGGCTTGAGAGCATTGTTCTTTTGACCAATCACGTGCGATCTTTGCCTTCTTGTGAATCTTGCCTCCTCGTGACTCCATGTTCCACACACTTATGTCTTTTGTTGAATTCTTGAAAGCTTCAGAGTTTGGTACAGCGGAAGACTTCATTTTGTACTTTCTTGAATTTTGCTGAACTTTGATGCAGAAAAAAACATAAGCATGTGGGAACGACTTCAGCTGGTACACCGCAACGCCACCGTCTTCGCAGCAACATGATAAGACACGAATGAAATGGCTTAGAACATTTCATTCTAAATCGGTAGCGATTTACCTCCGGTCGGTGAAGACCGTTGGACGATATTAGATATCGTACCTGTGACGGATAGTTTCAATTAAGTAACTTCCTGACAGGATTGCGCGGGTAAACCCGTTCTCTTTATTCGACGATCACTAAGCTTAACTGCGAACATAAAGAGTGAATCACTTGGATACATTATCCTTGTGATTGAAGCCGTCAATTCATGAAACCTGGAACAAGTGAATTTCAATTAAGATTTTTACCCTCGTTGCTTTCCAGTTATCACGAGCTTGATTCATAAAGAATCTTGCACGTCACCTACCAAGTGCTGTTTGATGTTAACACTAGAAGGATTTCCACTCGTCACTGTGAACACTAAAGAGTGTCACTCTGAGTGTTCTGGCAAGATCATATGACAATGCGTAGAGGCCTGGAACGAGTTTAAGTTCAATTAAGAATTAACTACTGTTTCTTTCCAGTTTTTCACAAGATTGGTTCTTAAAGAACCGCACGTGTAACCTACCATGAGCTTGTTTGATGTTGGCTCAAGCAGGATTTCCATCTTCATTGTAATACTTGCGTATTACTCGGATGTTCTGGCAATATTACAACAATACTGCGTAGGACTCATAGAAATCTCTTACTTTTCACAGTGTGTGAGAAAGCAAGGAATAAATGGAAAGTGTCCTAAGGAGACTTTTGATGATCTCGTGGCTCTAGACTCGATAGTGCGTTTTGATTTAGTGAGCGATGGCTGGAGAGGAGTGCTACCTTTTTAATATCAGTCTATTCGGAGTGAATAAACCAATAGATAACGTGTTGATCTCCGTGTGATTAGAACAAATACCTTTTGAGAGATATTTGAGTTAGCTAGGAAGGGTTGTGCATTGCATCACTGGGTCCATGATGTCTTTCTTCAATATCGAGAATCATTAACAAATGATCTCAATAGCATATGTATTGACCCGGTTTCTGCCTAAAGTTGTAAGGAGGGCTTCTTTCTTTACACCCTTTATCTTTACATTTCTTTTTCATTCTTCAACCCCTTCAGTACTTACCAATACATCATTACTAGCACCTTGTTGTGATTGTTCCAGTGCTAGCATCAGTAATTAGTCGGTACTCTGCTACCTTCACTATCTTTCTCCATCTTTCCTAGGACTTCTAATTCTATCTAGGGAATTGTCCTTGGGAAGATTCCATCGGCTCTGATGAATCATTGGACTAAAACCTATTCCTACCACCCTTTTGTCACCACATCCGTCGTGAATAAAGCGTGTTTTGGGAAAGTATAGTCACCATGAAAAATCCTTGCAAATCACTTGAGGTACTTGTGATATTGGAATCAAGAGTTTTGTACCTTAAGTGTTTTGTTCATAAAAAACGCTCCCCCTTAACACGTGCTTTACACATATTAAGTTGGATTATCGTTAAGTCTTTTTCATCTTTTAGCCAAGTATCAATTAAGTCTCCTTAATCCCATTTTCTCGCCTATCCAAAACGTTAACCATTAATATTTGGGATATTGAATGGATTAACCGATCTTTGGGTAAAAAATGAAATCAATGTTTGGCCATAGAACATATTAATGCTTCCCCTTAAATTAATAAGGGTTAATTGTAGTGCTTTAGTATGATATATTTTGAAAGATTTAGAATCTCGTGAGAAATTCTTGAAAAATTATCATACCTTAACACTACATTAAGCCATAAAGCACAATATTCACAAAATTTACATATTCACAATTAAAAACCAATATAGAGTGGACCTGCGATGTACGACCCATTAGATGGATCGTTGTAGTAACTTGTGGTGCACTCCATATGGTCTACCACCAACGAACCTTTCTAAGCTCCGCATCAATCTACGTTCCCGGAGCTTTTCATCAATCTTCTTGATCACATATGTCGCCATTTTCCGATAACCCGGATGCCAATCCTCAATCATTTCTGAAAGCCGTTTTGATGACAAAGACGATTTAACATTTTATCCCCCTTAAACGATGACCCGTTTTCTTTTAAAAGAGATGTAGTCATTGTTTAACGAGGCCCATGTTGATGAAAACATTTTTCAATTAATGTCTTGAAAAGATTGATTCGTGGTGGCAATAAGATTTCTCTTATTTAGACAAATTAATGCACTGAGACGTACACTAACTCGTGTTAGACCAAGTTATAAAGTAAACTTGATCCCTTTGCATGATTTGGCTTGTAAATCATGCCCCAGAAAATTAATTCCCATTGTGAGCCAACGTTTTCCAAGGAAATACGTGACTTTAATACGAAAAACGGGTTGCAGTCTGAAATAACCACAAGCCATAATGGGCATGTTTTAAAAATGTACAACTTTTATACGGACTCTATTTATGGCACAGTGTCAATATTAATCGACATTTCTAAGGCCGTAAATATTACCGTACTAAAAGACATGCCCGATTTAAAAAGGAAAAATATTTTTGGGTTTTCTTGGTTTTATATTTTTTATGGTTTTTCTTGGTTTTATATTTTTATGGTTTTTCTTGGTTTTATATTTTTTATGGTTTTTCTAGGTTTTATATTTTTGTATTTTTCTTTTTGTGGTTTATATATATACGATAATATACATGATCACGAACAAAGGATATGCATGAATAGTTTACCACCACTATTCTGCTGATTCTTCTGCCAACTCTTTGAGAGTCGCTGGAGAGAAAGATTTCATGCCAAGCTTGTCGATCAAAAACTCGATTCGTCCTCGATCTAAGGCTTTTGTGAACATATCTGCCAGCTGGTACTCAGTGGTGACAAAATACAGCTCGATCACTCCGTTCTTCACCTGCTCTTTAATGGTAGCGAATGTCGATGTGCTTTGCCCGGGAGTGTTGAACGTAGTTGCAGCAAAGGGCAATGGCTCTCTTATTGTCACAATACATCGGGATTTTGTTGAATCCCAAACCGTAGTCAGTTAGTTGTGATCTCATCCAAAGGACTTGAGCACAACAATCGGACATGGCAATGTATTCAGCCTCCGTGCTAGAAATTGCAGCGCTTTTCTACCTTTTTGAAGACCAACTAATAAATCTATCTCCAAGGAGTTGCACAGACCCAGAAGTGCTACGCCTCGTGTCTTAACACCCAGCATGATCGGCATCTGCGTATGATATTAAAGCAATAGAGGAATCTTTCGGATACCATAGACCACGATGAAGTGTTCCTTTGAGATACCGAAAGATCCTTTTAACAACATGTAGGTGCTTTTAGGTAGGCGGAGCCTGATACCGGGCACACATGCATACGGCAAATTCCAAATCAGGCCTGCTAGCAGTCAGATAGAGAAGGGTGCCGATCATCCCATGGTAGAGTTTTGGATCGACAATAGTCCCATTCCTATCTTCATCTAACTTGGATTTCTCCACCATTGGAGTGTCCACGGGGTCACAATTTTCAAAGTTATATTTCTTTAAAGATTCTAGAGCATATTTGGATTGATTAATAAAGATGCCTCTGGGATTCTGAGAAATTTGTAATCCTAATAAAAATGAAAATTTTCCCATCATTGACATCTGAAAGCGTGTGGACATTATCTTCTCAAAGCGTTTTGACAATTCTATGTTAGAGGCAGCAAATATTATATCATCAACATAAATTTGTACCAGTATCATGTCGTTGTCCTCCTTAAGAGTGAATAGAGTAAGGTCCACCTTGCCTTTGGAAAAGCCTTTCGAAATGAGATATGTTGAAAGGAGATCATACCACGCGCGTGGAGCTTGTTTCAACCCATAAAGAGCCTTCTTAAGCTTGTACACATGATTAGGAAACTCCGTGATAACGAACCCATCTGGCTGACTAACATAGACTTCTTCCCTTAGTTCACCATTCAAAAATGCCATCTTCACATCCATTTGATAGACGATCATGTTCATATGAGCAGCATACGCAAGGAATAGTCTAATAGCCTCCAATCTTGCAACAGGAGCAAAAGATTCTTCAAAGTCGATACCCAAGGCTTGTTTGTATCCTCTAGCAACCAATCTAGCCTTATTCTTCAAGACTCCACCCATCTCATCGAGTTTAACCTTATAAACCCACAACAAGGTAAGGATGTTAACCTTGTCAGGGAGAGGAACTAATTCCCATACTTCAAGTCTTTGGAATTCATTTAGTTCCTCTTGCATGGCTTCAATCCAAGATGATTGAGTCATAGCATGTTGCCAGTTTTTAGGTTCAACTTCGGAGAGAAATGCATCAAAATAGCAATAGAGTGCACTCTCTTGTAATTGATGGCGTGTAGAGACTGGTCGATCGAGACCTCCAATAACATTCCTAATTGGGTGATCTTTTATCCATTTGGTGCTGTGATTTTCAATCTGTGGTGGTCTGGAGTGAACAATTGTAGGAGCTTCTTCTGAGGTAGACGCGGCTGAAGGGTTTTCAGGTATCGGTATACCAATGAAAGGAAGCTCTTGTAGGTGGGCATATTCCAAATCGTGATCAGTAGAATCCTCTTCAACATCATTAGGCACAAGTAAGGGCGACGATTCAGGTGTAGTTTGAGAATTACTTGGTAGAGGTGCATCCGATTCAATGTTAATTGAAGATGCATTTGATAAAGCTTCATTAGCTTGAGCAACAACTTCAGGGATTGGAGCTATCACTACAGGTGCTGGAACTTCATCACTTGGGGGATCAAAGAATTCATCAAACAACGATTGAAATAGTTTATCCCACTCGGGCCTAGTAGGTGGTATGAATGATGTAGAAGTAGGATTATTGGAAACTAATCCGGAACTAATAGCACCGGTTCCCATCTCGTGAAGCGCGGGTTCAGAGCTACGTTGCTCAGAGGCCATCGCTGTCAGCTCATCAAAATCTGCGTCCATAGTTTCTACTATCTTACCAAGACGAAGGTTGTAAATTCGGTATGCTTTCTTGGAGGGTGAGTAACCAATGAAAATACCTATATCGGCTTTTGGTTGAAGTTTGCCCAAGTTCTCACTATTGATGTTTGGATAACAAAGAGCACCAAACACATGAAAGAATGAAACATCGGGTTTACGATTATGTAGAAGCTCGTAAGGTGTTTTTCCATGGTGTTTCCGAATGATAGAACGGTTTTGGGTGAAACATGCAGTAGATATAGCTTCTGCCCACAAGAATAATGGAGCGTTCGCATAAATCAGCATAGTCCTAGCAGCTTCCATAAGCGTACGATTCCGTCTTTCAACGACACCGTTTTGTTGTGGAGTACGTGCAGCGGATGTTTCATGTGAGATACTAACTTCTTCATAGTAATCACGAAGAGTCTGGTTGACGAACTCTGTTCCATTATCTGTACGAATACGGCGGACAGTATTATTTAAACGTACTTGAATAAATTTCAGAAAAGTGATGATAGCCTTCGGTGCTTCATCCTTTGTACGTAGAAATCTAACCCATGTAAACCTGGAGAAATCATCCACAATAACGAGGATGAATTTCTTACCGCTCACACTTTCGGTTCGCATTAGACCACAAAGATCCATATGCAAAAGATGAAGTTTTGCTTGATTGGTGTCTTCAGCTTTGGACTTGTATGATTTCTTGGTGCTTTTCCCCCTTGAACACGCGGAACATAAATGGTCCTTGTGAAATTTGAGCTTTGGAAGACCATGAACTAATTCGTTTTTAGCCAAATGATTAATAGCATCAAAGTTGAGATGAGATAATCTGCGATGCCATAACCATGACTTGGTCTTAGATGCTTTGGAGAGAAGACATACTGGAGAGGCGGCCATCATGTCTTGTAGGGACAAAGTATAAAGATTTGCACCATGAGACCCCTTCAACATGTCTTTTCCTTCCAAGTTGCGGATGAAACAAGTATGTTGTCGAAAAGCAACCTCTAGGTTGGAATCACAGAATTGTCCTACTGAAAATAAATTATGACCAAGACCTTCTACATAGTATACCCTTGAAATCGTAACGTTTCCAATCTGATATTCACCATACCCCATTATCTTTACAATATGATCATTACCGAAATTAACTGTTCCAAGAAACTTGCTGACGAAATTTCAGAGCATCGAGCGATCTCCGGTCATATGCTTTGAGCAACCGGAGTCCAAATACCAGAGGATGATTTGGACCACCTGAAAATATCACCAGACGAGGACAATGTATAGGTTTCGGAATCTGAATGTTCCTTGTTATTAGCAGGTACTGATTTAATGATCTTAGATTTGCTAACTTTAGGTTTCTTAGATTTCCTAGCCTTCTTCCTAGTTGGTGGTGTAGATTCTAGTTTGCTTAATTCCTGAGGTATTTCTTCACTGATAGACACTATAGTGGGGGCTGACCTAATTAAAGGGTGCGGTTTCCATACTTTAGTGCTAGTGTGCCTAACTAAAGGACGCTGAGACCTAACCTTAATGGATGCATTCCTAGTTAAAGGGCACATTTTTCCATCTAATGTAAAGGTCCTACCAGTGGGACGCCATTGCCATCCAACTTGGGTACGAGTTCTCCCAGTTGGCTTCCATTCAAGATCATTCCTAATAGCATTCATTTCATTCACATGATCAATAAGACACAAATCATGACGTTGGGAAAACATGCATTCATTACAATTCCAACATTTTAAATTAGAATCCACAAATGGTTTAGGCTTCTGCACAGGCGCAGAGCTTTTAGTCTTAACATGATTCTTTTTATTTAAATCTGAACTGATATTCCTAGTGTGAGCTTCTACTTTCTTCTTGATGGTACTACTAGTGGAGGGCTTGATCTTATCTTTCTTGAGTGGCGATCCTTTAGCCTTAGTAGACTCTTTTAATCCTGTAGAAGGCAAAGTGGGAACATTAGCAACAGATTTTAAAGGTGCCTTAATTGATGGTGCCAATGACGGTTTTGCTCCTGGGGTCTAATTGAATGGAGTTACAGCAATGGGTCGATTAGTGAGTAGTGCAGAACCCGGTTTTCCTATGTATTGCAAATATGCTAAGCAATATTGAACTCGCTGAATATATGCATGAGCTAAATAATAGTAACTGCTTGAGGGATCTAACGCATACAAGTCATCTAAAATATCCCTAACAAGATCTACATGCTTAATTGCATTCCTCATATAATCATCGTAGGTAACTGGATTTTTCTTATGGAGCGGGTTCTTATAGAGCACTACTGAATTGGTTGTTGGAGCACTAGAGGACGGTGCAGAATTGGTAGCTGAGTTATTAACAACTTCTTGTCGGGTGAGAAGAAGTGTCTCCTTTAACTCGGCCAAGACCATGTTTTTGTCAATGAGCTGGATGTTTAAGTCAGAGATTTCCTCACACTTTTGGTTCAATTGTTCAACATAAGATTGTTGTTGTGCTGCATTAAAAGCTAAGCGTTCTTCTATTGAACCATAAAGAGTGGATAGTCCCTGTCTTGCCCGATCCATCTCCCCTAGAACAGACGAAAGTCTAATTTCTAAGCGCAGGTTTTTAGACTCTGCATCCTCTAGTTCCAATTTTAGTGTTTCGTTCAATGATGCATCTCTCTTTAATCTCATAATCTCTTCCTCTAATGCCTTAACTATCTCAATCATCTTGTCACTCGTCTCAACACTGTTTTCATAACCATTTGTTATCAAAAGATCCTCATTTTGAGTTTGTTGTTTTAATTCTAAAGATATACAATGTTGTTCAAGTTGATTAAAGCATTTTGTAAGTAAATTGTAAGAATCTTGAAGCTTTAAAAATTCAGCATTAGACTCGTGACAAGAATGATTATCTACCTCATTTACAGTATCAGTAACATTTACAGAGAGATCACACACATCATTACATAAATTCACAGCATCATAGTTATTCATAGCGGATGTAAGCTCATTCGAATAATTAACATTCACAGTAGTAAGCACATCACACGAAATTACTTGGGACAAGAATCAGTCATATTCGGATAAAATCTTTTCCTTTTCAATTAATTGTAGTTCGTAAGCGGTGTCCATTTCATAAAACACTTTTTGAACTTCTTTAATTTCAAACTCGAGATTTTCCGAAAGAGATGCAAAACTTCCTTTTAGACTTTCGACAAACGGATTGATCTCATTCTTAAACACCTCGTTCATGTGTTCGAAAGCCCATTCTCCGGCGTTTAGGCCATTTGAAGTCGTACGTTCCCGGATGACCTTGTCAAAACTAGCAAAGTATTGATTAATCTCTTGCAAGTTTAACCATACAGTGCTAACAGGTGGAAGATCCTTTGGAATTTCCTTAGGTCCTTCCATTTTGACAAGTGTAGGAAGTGTACTAGGGTTTTCTTCATTTAACATGTAGGTTGGTGCTGTGATGAGATCTTTATCCATATGGAAGCGAATTCTAAAGTCCGTTTTTGCAAGCTCCTGATTCATTCTAAAATAATCACACTGGGGATATTTTGCAAAGTTGTATGACCGATTCTCATCAACTAGATCCTTATTTGTGCGATCCTCGAAAATAACAATCGGGTCTAAGACCAACCCTAATTGGGTTGCATTATAAAGTCTTGGACTATGGATAAAAGCTTGTCTTGCATACCGTGGGTTAGGGGGAAGGCCTTTTTGACGCGATAAGTTAAACTCTCTAAACGATGCGTCAAATAAGTGCACTAGTTGAGAGGCAGCGTATTGTCTTAAAAGCAAATAATCTAAACTTCTAATCTTATTAGCCGCATTAATTTCCATTTCATTCTTTTTAGACTCGAGTAATTCAAAATCCGTTAGAAGTTTGTGAAAATTAGTGACCACTAACTCTTTTTCTTTAAGTTCGTTAGAAAGATCTGCTCTAAAGGTTTCAATTTCTTGCAAATGACCCATTTGTGTGTTTCGAAAATGATCATATTCGGGATTTGTTAGAACATTGGACGAAGGGACTAATTCCAAAGTTTGAACTTTTTCGTTGCACAAAGCAAGCTCAGCAGATAAATTCTTATTCTTAGCTAGGGTTTCTAATAGTGCAGTATTCATTTGACTAAGTAAGTTTGCAGGAACCATGACCAAATCTTGTTGAGCAGGAATATGCGTATGCGAAATGGCTCCCGGTTGTGATTCACTCAAAGTCTGGGGACTCACATTGATATTACTATCATTGATTGTCTCCTCATTTGAAGGACTCACCATCGAAGACTCATTCGGATCAGCACCCTCTTGCCCAACTTGATGTGGTTGAATACTAGTATCAGTGGTATTAGTAAGTACCTCAGATATTTATCTGACCCAAAGCTAGAGATAGTTGCCATAAGAACTGCCTGAGCAGATTGAAGATCATCACAGTCTGAATCGTAAGCATCCAGATCATCTGCTTGGTATGCTGCATTCTGTGTAGTGACAACTTCTTGTTCCGCAATCCCTGGATCAGCAAGAAATGCAAGCTCCTCTTCATCAAGTTCCTGTCCTTGTGCCTAAGCGTTCACCAAATAAATATTCTCTGCAAACCATTGACCATCCCTTCTTCTCTTGGGTTTTGTGCAATCCCTGGACATGTGACCTTCTTCCTTATAGTTGTAGCATGTAATCATTCTTAACTTGCCTGTAGAATTAGCCCGTGGAGGAATAGGATTGACCATTGGAGCAGGATTGACCATGCGTGCATTGGTGGTTGATGTAGTGGGTCTCCCCTTATAAGGTTGAATAGGTTTAACCATTACCCTGCCATTCTCAATGGTAGCTTGTTGTCTAGAATCTGATGAACTCCTCAGTTGATTGTTAGTAGGAGCTGGTCCTCTAAATCCTCGTTTGCTCAATGTCCTTGTGAGATAAGCAGACATAGTGGCTAACACTTCAACTGGGTCAGTTCCTTGTTTGAATTCAGGAATGGGGACTTCATCATTATCACAATACATTGCTTGGTCTTGTTGAGCGGCATAAGCACTAGAAGGAATACTCATGTGGTCAGAATAGCTTGATGGATATGCTGCATTTTCTTGATAAGAAGAGTATGATGACTGAGCATAAGGTGCAATGCTTGCTGGTGAATATGGGTGAGGTTGTGAGGCATATTGTGATGCTTGTGGTTCTCTCTGAGACGAAGGTGCATTAAACCGATATTGTTGCTGATGTGAGGTGGGTGGTTGCGGTAGAATCGAATATTGGGGGAAGCTTGGAGTCATGTACGGTGAGGGATGATAGGCTTGGTGTCCCATGATATAAGGAGTGTTGTTGTATGACAAGCTTGGTTGATTTGCCATCAAAGCTAAAGAATCAGGGTACATACCGCGAGGCGAACGGTGCATGATCACGTGCTTCTCATGCTGCTGGAGAAAAGCATAGAGTTGATCCAAATTGCACTTATGCAAATCCCTAGTTAACTTAACATCAGTAATATACTCACCCCATTCAGCTTGAGGTAAAGTATTCAAAAACTTGGTGTTAACCTGGAATGGAGCAATCACGAGATTGTATACATTCAAATCATTCATGAGAGTAGTGAATCTGAAGTAGTAGTCGTGAAGCGTTTCCACTGGACTGTACGTGAATCTATCAAACTGATCATACAACTGACATTCCCGTTCCTGTTTAGTAAGAGACGTACCTTGTAGCAAAACCTTTAGACGTTCCCATAAATCCTTTGCAACCGTATATTGACTTACCATTCGATAGATGTCATGTGGAAGAGCTTGGAGAATTGTTTGAAGAGCCTTTTCGTCTGCATCGGCAATAAGTTGTTGAGCTGGTGTAAGTTCTTCAAACTCTCGTGGTCGAGTCTCATTGTTAACAACGATGGTACCATAATCAAGTGGACCATTTAGAATTGACTTGACCATAAGCCTCCCATATGTCGGTTTTCCCTTAATGTATGACATCATACGGCCTTGCCATGCTTCAAAGACTTCTTTAATGAGCATTGGAGGGCGATTATCCGTTCCCGTAATGACGGAAATATCCGTAAGTGATGTCATTTGAGGCATTAATGAATTCAGATTCATTTTGATCACTTTAAAGAATCAAAGATTATCGGCTGATCGAGCAGTGAAGTAAGGTTGTGAATTGTGTTGTGTTGTTAAAGTAAAGAGTGTTTAAGAAGCCAAGATTAAATCCACTAAAAAATCGTCGAAAAAACTCGTAAAATACCCCTTGATCCGGAATAAGTAAGTTGATTCGGAATAAATACCTTAATGTGAAAAAGACCTTGGTTGGAATATCTACCTTGATTCAGAATAACTTGCTTATCCAGAATAATCTTGCTTATTCGGAATAACCCCTACTCGGAATAACCCCTACTCGGAATAACCCCTACTCGGAATAACCCCTACTCGGAATAACCCCTACTCGAAATAACCCCTACTGGGAATAACCCCTACTGGGAATAACCCCTACTCGGAATAACCCCTACTCGGAATAACCCCTACTCGGAATAACCCCTACTCGGAATAACCCCTACTCGGAATAACCCCTACTCGGAATAACCCCTACTCGGAATAACCTGGAAAAGCACTTCGAGACCAAGAACACCAACTTTTGAACGATTCTAAACCCGATTTTTGATCAAAAACCACAAAAAGTTTTGTGATTTCTACCAAAATAAGCCAAACCCAAGACTTATCTACTAATCCCAACAACAAAAACACCAAAAATTACAAGATTCAAGGTTGATTTTCCTAAAAATCACTAATACATTCAAAAACTAAAAGACAACACTAATCCTTACCTCAAATCACCCCATGGCTCTGATACCAATTGAAGAATATTGATAATCTTATGAATCAATGAAGTGGTTTGAAGATTTCTAGAGAGAGAAAGTAGTGAGAGAAAGCGAGAGAGAACTATGTTTTCTTTATTCAAATGCCAGTGTGAAACAATCAACAACCAACCCCTTTCTATGGTGGAAATGGGTATTTATATCCAAGCCACTAATGGGCTTGGGCTGACCCATGACAAGCCCATGGGCCGGTTTCTTACTTAACTAAATAAGCAAACATTAACTACGAGCTATACAACATTAATAATATTGTGGAGTGACCGATACTTCTAATATACGTTAAAAACGTATTTCTAGACATGTGTAAATGGCGAAATATTCAAGGGGAGTTGGAGCCGTTTTCGGTTAATGCTGCCTGGGAAGTCCTTCGGCCTAGAGGGAATGTGGTGCCTTGGTGTGGTGTTGTTTGGTTTTCGCATTGCATTCCACGTCATGCTTTTAACCTATGGTTAATAATGAGAAGATCCCTTAAAACTCAGGATAGGTTGAGGCAATGGGATGTAGGGGATGAGATAGACTTATTCTCTCTTCGGTGTCCTTTATGTGAAATGGTCCCGGACTCTCATGCTCATTTATTTTTCGAATGTACTTATGCTTCGCAGGTGTGGAGTCTTTCTCGTGATCTTGCTGATATGGGAAATGTGCCTCCTATTCTTGATGTTATTATTGCGTATCTTCAGCCTCTAGCTTCTCAACGAACTGCTCGAAGTATTATTGGGAGAATGGTTTTGGCGGCTTCATGTTATTTTGTGTGGAATGAGCGGAATAATAGGTTGTTCAAGAAGGGTAAACGATCGCCTCGTGAGTTGTTTGATCATCTTGTTGTCACGGTTCGGCTGCGGCTGCTAACTTTCAAGTTTAAGAATTCAACAACGGCAATCTCTTTGTTGGAACGTTGGAATATGCCTACCACTTTTAGGATCTATGGCTAAAGTGTTAGGTTTTTGTGTTGATGTAGGTTGTCACGTATGGGGTTGTCCATATTGTGAGTAGTTCAAGTTTGTCTTGAGGTTAATGTGGTACTCTAGCCACATTCCATTGTACTTATATTTTTCTTGTGATTAATACCATTTACCGGGGTAAAACCCTTTACCCAAAAAAAAAATGATGAACTTTCTTAAGAAAGTTAAAGGATCTACTCATATTCAGCTGGTCAAGAAGAATTTTGAAGAAATCAAGACTTTGTATGAGCAAAGTAAGAGGACTGAATTGAATTTTGTTGAGATTGGATCTGAAGCAGACAAGAAAGCTGTTGAAGAATTCAAGAAACATCTGCAACAACAAAGAAAATTTGGTAGTACTCCTAAAAGTGAGCCAAGTACTGCTGAACCTACAAATACATCTCCACCTATCAAGACCACTTATGTGAGGAAGAATAGAAAGGAGAAAGTAAGTTCAAGGGAGGAAGAGACTACTCAAAGAATGAATACAGGAGTTGAAACTCAAAATATTGCACAGACTGAAAATGTACAAACAGTACATATACAGTCAACAGTACATACAACAGTACATACTGAGGAAACGATACATACAAACTTGGAAGAGGGTTCAACAGAACTTGAGGGAATTTCCAAGGGTGTTAAAAGGAAAAGGTCAACAAAGCTAAAGAAGAAAGCTAAGAAAGCTAAACAACAGCAGAGGATAGTGATGATGATGAGAGCTTAAAGAAGTACTTGAAGATTGTGAAATTTGAAGATCAATGTATTGATACAAAGATTTTTGGAAAAAGAGCATCCATTGCTAAGTGGATTTACTCTACAGATCAAGGACTTGAAGCTCATGGAATTCAGAGAACCGATGGCACAACAAGAGTATTCAGATTTTTGGAGGATATTCTTCGCATTCTTGACATACAAGATATTCAAGATTTTTCAAGGTTAGTTCAAGAAAGGAGTGCAGGTAAAACTGAAGTATCACTATTATATTGAGGATTTCTCTTTATGTATGAGCCACACAATTATGATCAAGAAATGTAGAAGGAATTAGAGAATCAGGTTCCTAGTTACTAGAGATATTATAGATCACGTGGATTGCATATTTTGGATGTAGATGATGTTACATACTATATGCTACAAGAGAAAACTTACCCTTTCAAAAGAAAATTGTTGGAAAGAATGTTAGAACAACAATTAGAAGTTACAGAAGAGTCTGCTGATGTTTTGGAGTTGATCAGAATGGTTACACAACAAATCAAGGATTTGAAAGATGAGGAAGAAGCTGAGAAAGAATCTTAAGTGTTTGACTTTAAGTCACACTTCACAGATGGTTCTCAGTTCACCATGTCTAACACACATAAGAACTGGCTAGTCCATAAGCAAACGGTTTGTGGTAAAGACGTATCAAATCCGTTGAAAGCTGATAGTTTGCTAAAAACTATATGGTTCTAACTTACCTTGTTTCGAGACAAAGAGTTGGATAGTCCTAGACAAACGGTACTAGGTAAAGACTTCATCAAATCTGTTGATGGTTGACAATTTACCAAAAATTATAAGGTTTTCACTACACCTTATTCTTTGTGAATAAAGTATTGGCTATTCTAGAGTGTACGGCTAACTGGTAAAGAATTTATCAAATCCGTTGATAGCTGGTGATTTGGTAAAGATCATGAAGCCAATACAAATTGGTGTTTATTGTTAACTGTTTTATTTTAGGTATAAAGATTGCTGGCAAAGAAGTATTTAAAAAATAATACTTAGAAGGTTTTGTTATCATCAAATCAAGACAAAGATTTATGATTAAGAGTTCAAGGACTAAACTCAAGAAGACAATAACTGATGCTGCAAAGATGAATGAATGTTTAGAAGACACAAGTAGATCATAGTTTGAAGACAAAGATGATACTCATGATGTTTGAAGATTATCTTATCAGAAGAAGATCTACATTTGAAGTGTTTGGCTACATTCAGTTGGATACAAATACAAATTACCAAGTTCAATCCAAGGATGAAAGAAAGACTGAAGGCATGTATTTTTAATACATCCAGTACAAGAGAAATAAGAAGACAACAAGTTATCATTTCTTGTTTAGGGGAGGATTGTTGGGAATTATTTGTTAAGTGTCAAGTACCGTTAGTATATTCCAAGTATTGTTAGTGTTATGTAAGTACCGTTAGTGTTAACGCGGTACATAGTAAGTACTGCTACTTATAAAGTAAGTACTGATATGATGATTAGGACGAATATATCTTTGTATAAGATATGTCATAGTTATAGTTAGAGTATATCTTATGTGATATACCTAAATAGTTAGAATATTGATAATATATCGTTTGTGATATAGTTATCTTTATAGAATATTCTAAGGTTTCTAGGGTTCCTTACTCTATAAAAGGAACATAGGTACAATGTCTTTCATGTACCTCATTCAAGTCGATTAATAAGAGAATCGAATAGTTAAAAGTAATTCTGTTCTTCTGTGCTTTATAAGTTAGATTCCGCATAACTTATTTAGTGTTAGTAAGAGTGCTCAAAGTGTTTCAGTTTGATTACAAACTATTATACTAATTCTTAACAGAATATAGATCCAACCAAAGGGATCAACAATGCTGAAGGAAGGTTTTGTTTTATGGATTTGTAAGTTGTATTGATGGAAACTGATTTGGACCACAAGGAACAAAAATATATGAACTCATTGCCAAAAAACTAAGCCAAGCAAACCCATTCAAAGAAATCATTCTTTTAAATTTATATTGTTGTAAGCAATGTTTTCAGACCCGGGTCGACCCGGCCGGGTCAACCGGTTGAACCGGTTCCGGCCGAAAAAACGGGTCATATTGACCTGGGTTTCATATTTTTGAAACCCGGCTTGACCTGGCGGGTTTGGGGTGACCCGGGTCAACCCGGTTCTCAAGACCCGGCCGGGTTTCAAACTTTTCTGGTTTTTTGATTTTTTTTTTAATTTACGCATTTGCGACGAAATTTTATTTTTACATAATATATTGGTTGGTAAACAATTTATATTTTCAATATACGTAAGTTTTTATGTTTTTATAAGTAAAATTTTGTTAATTATTAAAAATATAAAAAAATAATTTTTTTAGAAAACGGGGTTAAACCGGGTCCACCCGGGTTGACCCGGACCCGGCGACTCCACCGGGTCGATCTAAGACCCGGGTTTTAAAACATTGGTTGTAAGTGATACCTTTCAATTTTAGCTGAAAGCTATCGGCTGATGGTTTTGGGTAAAGCTATAGTGGACGGATGATGTTTGTGTTCTTGAGGTTCTAGGGAAGCTAATGATAATACAGTCATTTCAGGGTCATATTAGATTAGTCGAAATAAAATTTGAAAGTTCTTTGTTGATGTGATTATAAAAACAAGTGTTTAAAGTGTGTACATTTTGAAAAGTACGTTGGTCTTTTTTATCTTTTACCCATTATATTTTTGTTTTGTTTTTTTAACTTTTCACTAAAAGTGTTGCATATTATACCTGTTAGACTTAAACCTAACAAAAACTAAAACAATATTGTATTCCTGGTTGTGGTGTTATTGGTTGAAGTGACCCTCCAATGTGTTACCAAGCAGTTGATCTGATTCTTGGTCTCTTGAGGACGTGAAATAAGCTAGAACAAGATCTGTAGGAGCAACTTATGTTGTTGAATGAGAATGATGCTCTAGTGAAGAAACTAAAGAAGATGCTTGTTTTAACCTATATCTTTATGTTACTTGTATACAAGTTTCTCTAGTTTCTTATGTCATAATAGTGTTATTTAGTAGGCTTTTGGTTATGCTTAGATTCATGTTTCAGGGAATAAGGTCATCCCTGTTTTTATTAACCTTTTTATGTTAATAATTTTTTTGTTATGACATAATAGTGATTTATGTTTCATATAATCTTTGTTATTGGTTGCTGATTATTGTGTTTTGCGTTGGACATTTGGATATAGATCTTAAATTTTGACTTTAACAAATGAGTATTTTTAGGTGTTTGGGTATAGCTCTTTAAGCTTGACTTTAGTTAGTCAACTAATGAGGTTTTTAGGTGTTTGGAAACAACTCTTCATATTTTACTTTAATCAATCAACAATTGGTTTTTTTATTGTTGTTTGGAAATAAAATCTAAGGATACAAATGTATATGTTAGTCTAATGCCTAAATGTGTAAATAATTATTGTAACATCTTAGTGTTATGAGCTTTTAATATTCCGTGGCCTGCTAAGGGAAGTGGTGCCTATAGTATCTCTAGCCTACTGCATAATATGACCAAACTTATTGGCAAGTCACTTTGACTAGTTTTGCTAAAAAATTATAACATTATGCCTAAAATGACAAACAAAAACCATGTAGTGAATTCAACAAATACCATAGAACCCATAAATTAAACAAGTAGCATTGCAAATCAGGCTCCAAAGAACCATTATTTCTATTGTCTAAAACAAACAATATGTAAAAGTATAACAATAAAATTTTGTCCTTAAACATATATAACAATGAAATAACTGCGTAACACCCCATTTGTTAAGATGGAATGCTACTGTGTATTATGGCGTGTCATCAAAGCATGCAAGGAAATGTCTAAACATTT
Source organism: Glebionis coronaria (assembly GCA_025667525.1). Taxonomy (NCBI): domain Eukaryota; kingdom Viridiplantae; phylum Streptophyta; class Magnoliopsida; order Asterales; family Asteraceae; genus Glebionis; species Glebionis coronaria. The sequence continues at coordinate 247,319,115 of CM046880.1, read as the reverse complement.
ATGACCATAAAAAGGAAATACCGAAATCAAACATCAGTAGTCCAAGTAACTCCCACACAAGCAATATAAGTACTATAAATGAAAGGACTAAACAATGTTCAAAATGAAGTAAAGTATGATAAAGTAGGAATATAATGCATAAAGTAATGAAGGCTGGATAGCTTCCATCTGAATGCACATACTCTTGAGATCATACTTGCGCCCTTGGGTACCTGCCGTTTGGGAACATGGAAAAGTAGACGGCTGAGCATAACGCTCAGTGCGTGGATATACAATAAAGCATGGAAGTCATAGCATATGAAAGCATAGAAAGAGCATAAAGCATGAATAGCAGCGGAAATGAATAAGTCCTGGGAAAACCTAGGCATATAGCATGTTTTACTGATTTTAGTTTTGAAAATATAGCTTATGTTTACTTATAAAATCTGTATTAGTTTAATGTACCAAAATAGCCAATATAGGTCATGAGGTCAACAACGTGCATGAATACATAGAGGGGTGACCTCGTCATGCATATAGAGGGGCTGCCTCTTGTTGGGAATAAAATGTAGCCAGTACACTTGGACGCTGACAAGAAGAAAACAAGCGTTGATAAGAAGAAAACAAGCGTTGACAGAACAAGCGTTGACAGGAAGATGTCAAGCGTTGATAGGATGAAGTCAAGCACTGATAGAAGATTTAGTCTATGTGTATTTTGTTTCTAGTAAAGATATGATCAACAATGTATTTTCTATGTTTATCTTTACCTTGAATAGCTAATACGTAGACTCTTGTACAAGGCTCCTTATGTCTATAAAAGGAGGCCTTTAGGTTTTGTTTAATATAAGTCTTCATTCGTTTAACACTTTTATTGTATGCAAGTTTGTTCTAATCAATCAAGTGAAAGTTTGTTTTACATTGTTTGTGTGTTCTCGTTTGAGTATTAATTCCGCATAATACTTAAATTGTTTTATACAAAACAAAGTTTCTCTACGTGTTTAACTTGATTTAATCTCGTTTACACAAGCTAAATCGATCTAAGTTTGGGATCAACAAGTGGTATCAGAGCTTGTTGAGAAACTTTGATCTAAAGAACACAAGAACCCTAAATCGCCAAAACCCCTAATTTTCACAAAACCCTAAAAACATCATGTCTAACTCATAAGTAAAATCCTCCTCCTCCTCAACCCCCAACATCAAGATTCCCATGCTAGACCCAGACAATTTTGAGCTTTGGAAGTTTAACTTTGAGCAGTATCTACAAATCCATGACTATACCTTATGGGAAATTATTGAATATGGAAACACATTCAATAAATCTTAAAAGATTGCAGCTGCTATCTTACAAAGAACAAATGTTCAAGGCTTTACTGAGGAGGATAGAAAAGAAAAACGTGAAGATGGTAGAGTTGTCTCAACTGAGGACATAGCAAAGAGAAGGTGTGACATGAAAACCCTAAGCATTCTGAAACTCTCTTTGGGACAAGAAAATCAGCACAAATATAGAAGCTATGAGTCTGCAAAAGATCTTTGGGCAGCTCTTGATGTTGCTTATGGTGGTAATGCTGATACTGTGCAAGAGAAAAAGAAGCAACTCTTGAATGAGTATGCTGTTTTTAAAGCTCAACCCAATGAGAAGCTGAGTAGTGTGAGAAGCAGACTTCTTGACATTACAAGCAAGCTGTCCTTCATGGGAACAGTGCTTGGTGATGTTGATATTATCGCCACTTTTCTTAAAAGTCTTGGTGATGCATGGAAGATTGAAGCAAGATCTATAATTGCTAATAACACTCACAAAAGTTCTACTTTTCATGATGTTTATAACAAACTGAGGCTGGTGGAGAATGAAACTCTTTTGGATCATGGAGGCAAGTCTACCAATGGCAACATGGCCTTCTTCTCACATAGTGAAGGTCAATTTGATCAAACGGAGTCATACATGCACCCCATTACTGGATCAACTTGTGTCAACACTGGAGCAAAATTTGTCAACGCCTCACATTCAGACGCTGACACATACAAAGTTGACTCACCAAGAGTTAAGCCTGCTGGTATTGATCTAGATAATGTGTGTGCATACATTGCTTCATTGCCTAATGGTTCAGTGATTACATATGAGGATCTTGAGCAAATTAGTGATGAGCATTTGGAGGAGATGGATATAAAGTGGAATATGGCTCTTGCAAGTATAAGAGCAAACAGATGGAATAGAAGATTCAAGAAAAAGATGACTTTTAATGCTAAGGACACTGCTGTATTTGATAAATCCAAGGTTGAGTGTTATAATTGTCATCGTATGGGACACTTTATGAGAGAATGCAGATCTCCAAGAAGATCTGATGCTGGAAAACCTTCAAGCCAAATCATTAAGGCTCAGGATTCCAAAGCCATGGTTGCAATGCAAGAAATTGTTGATGTTGGATGGGATTGGAGCTATATGGCTAATGATGAGGAAGAGAATAAAGCTTTGGTTGCTGAAAAGGAAGAAGAAGAGCATGTTCACTATGCTCTCATGGCACACTCCTCATCTTCATCAGACAATGAGGTATATGATGATGCATTTTGTAGTAAGGGTTGTCGTCTAAACACTGAAAAACTTAACAAAGAAGTTTTAAAATTGTCAACAGATGTGGTTAATGAAAGATGTAAGTTGTCTAACTATCAACTTGCTCTTACTCAAACTGAAAAGACTGTAGCTGAGTATAAGAAAATGGAGCTTGACCTAAAAGATCAAATCAATATTTTAAAACATGATTTAAATGCTAGTACTGATATTAGAAACATCATGGAGAGGGTCAATGCTGAACTACATGCTAAGTTAGATGAGGCTATCAAAAATAAGGATAATATAGACCTTAAAATTCAGAGATTTGATAAAGCCTCATAAACCCTAGAAAAGTGTGTTAGTGAACAAAGGGATTCTAGGGATATGACTAGGATTGGGATGAAAGAGTATGCTGGTATTCCACCACCTGCTGGGAACTTCTATGGTGTCCAAAGAAAGGACTTATCTTGGACTGGTTTGCCAGAACTCCAAGAAGAGGAATTTATTCCTCCACCAAGAGTTCTTACCCCAGTAGAGGAATATAGGCAGAAGCTGACTGTTTTGGACCAATGGAAGAAAGCCAACCCTACCTTGTTTGCTAAGGGTGGCATGCTCAGTGATAGCCCAAATGAGTCTACACCTATCAAAGTGACAAACCCAGTCACTAGCAAGACTGTTGACCTTGGCTTAAACGTTGATAGAAAACCTAGTATTAAATATGCAGAAATGTATAGAAAACTAGGTCACCAAAAAGCCAAATTAGTGATAATGGAACAGGTTTCTTTTCTTCTAGACCTAGAGTTATGTCTAGAAAAGCCTGTTATACTTGTGGAAGTTTTTCACATTTAGCTTATAAGTGTGTCAATGCTTCAAAGGTCAACGCTGACAAAAAGTCAAACACTGTCAAACCTAAAACTTTTGTCCAGCAAAGTCCACAATTTGTTAGACCAGCCCCATTCTTTACTAAAGGTTCTAATACTTATGGACAAAGACCTTTTCAGAAGACCAATACATGGTCTAATAGACAATGGGTTCTTGTAGCAACCCTAGGTTCAACGCTGATAAGGGTAATTTCAGCGTTGACAAGACCAAATCAAACGCTGACAAAAACGTTGCCAGATCAGATAATGGTAAATATTTGCAACGAAAGGGAAAGGGGTCTAAAGCTTCTTCTAGCTTGACATAGAGACCTAAGCAAGACCAAAACCCTAATTCAGATAGGATTTCTATGACCTGTAACAGATTTAATTATATTTCAAAGGTCATAACAAAACCAATTGGGGTTAACTGGGTGTTTAATCCAAAAAGGGATGAAAAAGGGGTTGTTATGAGGACTAAGTCTGTTCTTGTTGAACAACCAAATGAATCCAAGTCTGCTCAGGCTTGGGTTCCCAAAGAAAACTAATTTGTTTTCTTTATGTGCAGGGCATTCAAAAGCAGGTTAATGATTATGGCTATTGGGATAGTGGATGCTCTAGGCACATGACTGGGAAGGAAGATTATCTCACAAACTTCACTCCCATTAAGGATGGTGATAAAGTTTACTTTGGAGGCGGATATTGAACTATCACAAGCAAAGGAACTCTTCTCACCAACAATTTGCGTTTTGAAAACGTGTTTCTGGTAAAAGAACTTGACTATAATTTGTTTAGTGTATCACAAGTTTGTGATAACAAAAATAAGGTTCTTTTTACTGATACTGAATGCTTGGTGTTGAGCAAGGATTTTAAAATACCATATGAGAAATTCATTGATTATAGAACACCTAGGCATAAGGACATTTATAATGTGATTCTTAGCGGAATTAGGATGAACAATAACTTGTCATGTCTTTATGCTAAGGCTTCAGTTGATGAGAGTAATCTTTGGCACAGGAGATTAGGGCACATTAATTTTAAAAATATAAACAGACTTGTGAGACATGGTTTGGTTGATGATTTGCCTGAAAAGGCTTTCCAAAATGACCACTCTTGTGTTGCATGCCTTAAAGGCAAACAACACAATGTCTAATTTAAGTCTAAACATGTGCACTCTAGTTATAAACCACTTCACTTGCTGCATATGGACTTGTTTGGTCCAACTAATATAGAAAGGTTAAATGGTAAATCTTACTGTTTTGTCATCACTGATGATTTTTCTAGGTTTACTTCGACTTTCTTTTTAGCTTTGAAAAGTGACACTGCTGATACTTTAATTAACTTTATTACCCAAATTGAAAAGAAGTCTTGTAATGAGGTTAAGATGCTTAGAAGTGATAATGGTGGTGAGTTTAGAAATAAGCTGTTGGATGATTTTTGTGCCAAGAAAAGGATTACTAGACAGTTTAGTGTAGCTAGAACCCTACAATAAAATGGGGTAGCTGAGAGAAAGAATAGAACCCTCATAGAAGCAGCCAGGACTATGTTGGCTGATGCTCACTTTCCCATTGCTTTTTGGGCTGAGGCTGTGAATACAACTTGTTATGTTCAGAATAGAGCATTAGTCAACAAGATACATAACAAAACACCTTATGAGTTACTTTGGGGAAGGAAACCTAATATTGGTTTTCTTAAACCTTTTGGTTGTCATGTAGTTGTGCTGGCACTAGTGATGCCTTAGGTAAATTTAGTGCTAAAGGGGATGAAGGCTACTTCATGGGTTATTCGATGCAGAGTAAAGGATATAGGGTTTACCTTAAGAAGGAAAAATGTATACTTGAAAAAGTACATGTTAGGTTTTAAGAAAGTAAACCTAGTGATCCTGAAAGTGGTCCAAATTGGTTATTTGACTTGGAACCTCTATCTAGGACTTTGAATTATATGCCTGTTACTAATCCAAACATTGTGAAGGTAACTTCAAATGTTGTGGAAGAACCAGTTGTTGATGTTTCAGGTACACAGGTTAATGAAGAGATTGGATCACAAGCAGACAAATCATCACACATAATTGAGTATGTCACTATTCCCATATGGACAGATGCATTTGCTGCTGCTGCTGCTGGAAAGGAAAATGGTGGTCCCCAAGTATCACTAGTTGAAAACATGCATGATCTTTCAGGCACTGACAAAGGAAAATCTGGCGCTGACAAGACAAATTCAGGCGTTGATGGCTAAAACGTTGACCGTCATGGTCCAGGCGTTGACAGCTCTTTTGACCATATCTTCACTTCCAATGGTTTTGAACAAGGTGAACCTTCAAACAAAAATGGAGAGGTTCATTCAGATGTTGATGGAAGAGAGTCTGAAGAAGATATTGGTAATATGGAGATGAGATTAAGGACAACACACTTTTTGAAGGAGGAGTGCTAACTTCTAAAATTAAAAATCACCCTTCTTCTCTAATTATTGGTGATGTGATGTCTCCTATGCAAACTAGAAGATCTCATCTGAATCTTGGTGGATTTATTGCCAATATACACAAGAAGGTTAATACCCCTCTTGTTCAAGCATGTTTGTTTGCCTGTTTTCTGTCACAACAGGAACCCAAGAAGATTTTTGATGCTCTCAAAGAACCAAGTTGGGTAGAAGCAATGCAAGATGAGCTTCACCAATTTGCTATCCAGGATGTTTGGGAGTTGGTTGATTGTCCCAGACATGTCAGACCTATTGGGACAAGATGGGTTCTTAGAAACAAAAAGGATGAAAGAGGCATTGTGGTCAGAAACAAGGCACGTTTAGTGGATCAAGGATATACACAAGAGGAAGGGATAGACGATGAGGAGGTCTTTGCACCAGTTGCAAGGATTGAGGCTATAAGGATATTTCTAGCCTATGCATCCTGCATGGGCTTTACTATCTATCAAATGGATGTGAAGAGTGCTTTTCTTTATGGCATAATTGTAGAGGAGGTTTATGTAATGCAGCCTCCTGGTTTTGAAGATTCAGAACATCCAGACAAGGTGTATAGAGTCAAGAAAGCTATATATGGACTTCATCAAGCCCCAAGAGCATGGTATGGCACATTGTCCACATATCTGGTGGACAATAGATTCAAAAGGGGCACCGTAGACCAGACCTTATTTACAAAGAAGACTGGTAAGGATTTCTTACTTGTCCAGGTTTATGTGGATGATATCATCTTTGGCTCTTCAATTCCAAAGATGAGTGAAGACTTTTCCAAGCTTATGCAGACAAGTTCAAGATGAGTGCAATGGGGGAGATGAACTTCTTCCTAGGGTTACAAGTTCAGCAGAAAGAGGATGGTATCTTCATCTCTCAAGATAAATATGTAGCATAAATCTTCAAGAAGTTTGGGTTTTCTCCACATGAGAAAAGGGCTAGTACTCCTATGGATAGAGAACACCCTTGGGGAAAAGTTGGAGATGGAAAAGATGTGGATGTCAGGCACTATAGATCAATGATTGGTTCATTGATGTATCTCACAACTTCAAGACCTGACATTATGTTTGCTGTGTGTGCATGTGCACGCCATCAAGTGACTCCCAAAGAATGTCATCTTCATACTGTCAAGAGAATCTTTAGATACCTTAGTCGTTTTCCAGACCTGGGATTATGGTATCCAAAAGATTCACCATTGGAGCTTATTGCATATTCAGACACTGACTATGGTGGTGACAAATTTGATCGAAAATCCACAACTGGTGGATGTCAGTTTCTTGGGAGTAGATTGATATCTTGGCAATGCAAGAAACAAACAGTGGTGGCCAATTCTACAACTGAAGCAGAGTATGTTGCAGCAGCTGCTTGTTGTGGACAAGTCTTATGGATTCAGAACCAGCTGTTGGATTATGGGTATAATTTCATGCATACCAAGATTTTTGTAGACAATAACAGCACTTTATGCATTATTAAAAATCCTGTACATCACTCTAAAACAAAACACATACAAATTAGACATCATTTTATAAGATATTGTTTTGAAAAAGGTTTAATACAACCAGATAGGGTTGACACAGAAGAAAATGTGTCTGATTTATTAACTAAAACTTTTGATACTGGAAGATTTCAATACTTGGTAACAAGTATTGGAATGATTAATCTCACTTAATATGTGTTTTGGGATCTTTTGGTAAAAGTATGTACATGATATGCATTGTTATTGGTCTTTTGTGAAGTTAGATTTTCCACTCTATTTGTCTAACGCAGACAAAGGTTATCTTAACGCTGATAAGTGTTATCGTGACGTTGTCAGCAACATGTTAGTTTTGTGGTTTTTGATCTAAGTGTGTAACACCCCATTTTGATAAATGGAATGTCACGCGTAATTATGGCGTGTCATCAAAGCATACAAGGATAAATGTCTGAAACATTATATGACCATAGGGATAACCAGAATCAAACATCGGTTCCCAAACATAAGCCCAAAACATACTAAAGTAAAAGAAATGAATGAAAGACTAGGCAAGCATAAGTATATGAAGGCAAAAAGGAAAAGAAGTCTCTAGCAGCTTCCATCCTATGCACGTCCTCCAAATGCTCGAGTCTTCCTAGGGTACCTGCCGTTTTGGGACATGAAAAAGAAAGTAACGGCTGAGCAAAACGCTCAGTGCACGGATATAGACATAGTATAAGTGACTAAAACATAATAGAGACTTAATAGCAGCGGAAATGTAAAAGTCCTGGAAAACCTGGAACATGTTCATAAAACTGGTTTTATAGTTTGAAAAGCCTTATGTTTATCTTATGAAAACTGTTTAACATATTTTACCATTAGCCAATATAGGTCATGAAAATCCACCGTACATGAATACTTGGAGGGGTGACCTCATCATGCAAATTAGAGGGGCTGCCTCTAATTTAATATACTGGTTCTGGGTAGGAGGGATCAGCTCCTTGTGAAGGATGCAAGGCACACACCACATTCACCATGAAATCCTGACTGAAAACATGTAACTAGGATGCACCCATACGCCCCACATGATAAATATAATATAAATGGCCAAAAGCTGAAGGGACACCACGAGCAATCACTCCGCCGTGGTGAAGTCATAACATCAGTGCCTGTAATGTTATGGTTATGGTACCTCCATAACTAGGTGAAACTGGTCATGCATGTATATGGCTATAGGTATTCTTAATTAAACATAAGCAAATCAAACACATAATTTATACTACGGGAAAACATTTGGCTGCATACGGGGAATCCTAATAAGGAAAGAATGTCCATACTGAAAGAACGGGAATCCGTACCTTGTGTCCAGTGAACGAAGAAGATGAACTGAGAGGAATCCTACTTCCGAATCACTAATGCTACATAAATACATACATGAATAAGTATCTCCTTACTAAATACGTAACTGGTTTTATGTCATGTCTTAGCTTATTTTATATGTTCTTACCATGGTTTACTGTTTTAAGCCTTAAATTGTGTTTATCTTATATTCTACTAGCCGGGTACCCGCGCATTGCAGCGGTGGGTACCCGTGTAAAAAAAATTTATTACGATTTAATGTCCTCTACTTGTACGTTTATTATGAGGATAACGTATCTACAATATTGCCTGTATGATACATATTACTGAAAAGATTATCACGCCACATTGCATAATATTCGAAAAATAACATAAAGATCACATACTCGATCTTTATTTTCATGTTAAGCAATTGCATGTACATTAACAATAAGTTCACCGTAGTAATAGTTGAAGCGAAACATTCTTTTGGAATTTGATGAGGTATACAAATTTTCTGAGATGCTCAAAAGAAACAAAAAAGTCATAAGATTTTTTAGAAGTATGATAGAGGAATAGAAATTGTTGTGTTTTTTTGCATTAACCAAATGATGCTTTTATACTCAAATAAATAAACGTTACAAAAGTTATATTAAAAATAGAATTATGATTTTGGTTAAAACGTAACCGATAATATTTAACTCTCATTACAAAAGTTAATGAAGACGGTTATGAAATGGACTAAACATAAAGACGCTTAAAATGTGTTTTAATTTTATGTGTAACGGATGTTTTAAAATTAAGCCTATTAATAACTTTGAATTTAATAAAATTTATTTGTGCAATAAATAAAAAAAAGTAACAACAATCTTTCTATAACAAGAAATGTTGGAGGCTTAAAAGATTAAGACTTCTAATAATAGAAAATGGCTTAAATCTTTTATAAGGTATTAAGATTTACTCTTGATTAAGTATTTCTGGTATTTCATGCATTATTATATTTACTGAGTAATAATAAGTAACTTTCCAAAAATAACAGGTTTCCTAAAATAGAAAGTTTCCAAAAATAGAAAGTTTCCAAAAATAGAAAGTTACCAAAAATAGAAAGTTTACAAAAATAGAAAGTTTCCAAAAACAGAAAGTTTCCAAAAATAGAAAGTTTCCTAAAATAGAAAGTTTCCAAAAATAGAAAGTTTCCAAAAATAGAATTACTGCTTAAAATTAGATAAGTTTCTAAAAATAGAAAGTTTACATAAATAGATTAGCTGCCTTATTTAAATAAGTTTCTAAAAGTAGAAGTTTTCATAATTAGAAATAAGCTGGTTAAATAAGCTAAGTATATAAGCCTAAGTGTTTTCATGATTATTTTCTAAGTCATATGATATAATGTATAGTTTATTAATTATTTCATGTAATTAAATTAAACTATAGGTTAAAATATTTAATTAAAGTATAACATGTTTTTAATTAAATAAATTTAAATACTTAGGTTAAAACATGTATTATTATTTATTAATAATATAACCTAAGTCATGTTAATTAATTAATTATAACCATGGTTTTTAAATAATTAATTAATTTATAAGTCTAAAATATAAAAATACTTAGGTTATTTCATGATTTTAATAATTAAAATAAACTAAGTCATGTTGTTAAATTAATCATGTCATGTTATTAATTTAATTTTAACATAAGATCATAAAAAAATAAAAAAATCTAAACATACATCGTGAACCGGATCTTGACTAAGAACCATGAACCGGACATGAAATCGACACCATACCCCGAACCAAGTCGGGGTTACCCTTGTCTTGATGCTGCCGTGGGACCCACACCAACCAACCGGGGCCATATGGTCTCGGTGGTGGTCATGTAGCCAAACCGAGACCCTCTCGGGTTCGGTTTAGGCGCGGCCAAGAACAAAACACCCCTAAAACATTACTTTTTGATTTATTCCAAATCCAATTCCATGTTAGATCTATGATTTAATTATGTTTTTAAGAAAAACGTATCATGTTCTTAATTATTAAAAGATTAAATCAAAAGAAAAGGGTTTAAACGAATTATCGAATGCGTGGATCTAAAGAACGATGAATAAACACGAACATTAGCAATAAATCCAAGATCCAAGATCAATCAAACACCCCTTTGGTGTGTTTGAAGGTGGCGGCCAAAAGAAACAAAAGAAGGAGGAGGAGAGCTTTTTTAGGTTTTTGTGAAAATCCTCTGTAAAGTGAAAATGAGTAGTGTTTTTCCCTTAACCCCCTTCTTTAGTAAATTTTGATGGGCTTGGCCCATCCTCCTTCCTAATTCCTTGGCATATGGGCCCACATGGGGTAACCCGATCATTTTCCGTGTCTAATTAATAAGTGTGTTCTCATGTTCGTGTTTTACGTGTTTGTTCGTGTTTATTTGTGTTCGCGTTTTGTGTGTTCTCGTTAAATATTTACGGTGACCTAATATATTTATTCGTGTTCGTAATAAATATATATATATATACACGTAATTAATATTAGCTCGTGATTTAACTACGTTCCTGATATCATGATCGCATGTTCGTGATTATAATTATTATTGGAATAATTATAGTATGTTCATATGTAATAAATACTTATCGTGTTCTACCACGTACGTAATACTTAAAATTCTTATACGTGAAACCTAAATATGTTATAAAAGGAAAGTTCTAATCATATATGTATGATATTAAGGGTACTATTCATGGTAAAAGCATGCGGGTTTTACAACTCTTCCCCCCTAAAAAGAATAATTCGTCCCCGAATTATAGATAACGTAACTGGAAGCGTAACATACCCGATCCAACTAGAAGGGTATGTAAGATAACAAAAAGTGAAGATGACGTGGAACGTGACATGTCTTGAAAGGACATTGGAACGTGACGTCACTGAAAGGTCATATCTAATTGATAAGAGAACACGGATAAAAGTCCGGATGAACTTGTCTGTTTCCAAGTGGCTTCCCCCTTGGAACGGTTCCTTCATAAGATCTTGACACTAATGATAAATATTGGTCCTCCTGACCTTGACTTGAAATACGAAGAAGTTCTTGGTTATCAACGGAAGGTAGATCCCCTAAATTCGATCGAGGAAAATAAGAGTTAACGTGCTAGGGTAACTGAAACGTTACGATGCAAGACAATCTGACTTAACTGATAATTAGAAACGATGCGCGAGACATAAAGAAACGTAGTACGTGAAAAATTTTGAACGTGATACGTGAAAAATTTTGAACGTGCTACGTGGAGATATGGCGAGTGTAGTATGAGTAAACATATCGTGATCCATGATACGTGTAACATATCTTGATCATGATATGAGCAACGTGGAATGAACATGACATGTGAAACATATCGTGATCAAAGAATACAATGGCGGTAACGCCAAACGCTACAAGGTGAGACGTGGAATATGACGTGAAACGTCTATCTGATGATGGAGAGTTATACTAAACTTGGGTCTGGTCTCTCAAGTTCTTGCAAAACTTCCCAGAACGAAATGAATGTAAAATCTTAAGCCCAAATACGATCATGAACGTAAATAGTGTCATGAACGCGAGCGCGAAAGCAAGTTGTGGAATCAGAATGAAGACGTGAAGTAATTTAGGAGTACAATTGCGAATCTTTCTCTGACCCGATAACTGAGGGGTTGCCAAGTGATCGGATGAGCCTTGGCTGGAACATGTCTGATCAATCTGTTGGTTCTGAAATCCGTACGGATGTAAGGATTCTGCAGACTTGATCAAACTGTTGACAATAACCCAGATAGCATCATGCTTCTTCTGAGTTTGTTGTAATCTGGTAACTAAAATCCATGGAGATCTTGTCCCTTTTCGATTCACAATTTCAGATGATGAAAACATTCCAGTCTGTTGGTGTCCTATCTTAACCTGTTTGTATGACAGGTATGAAGATATGAACGTAACTGTATCTTGCTTCATCAAACTTGATACATAGGAGTTTGCAAAACTCTGAGTCTATGAATCTAAACTTCTCTTAGCGTAGGATTTTCTATAACACCTAATGTAGTGTAGGGTTCTCTCCTTTACGCATAAGCTGAGTCATAGTAAGATTAACTGTAGTAACCCATGTGATTCAGCGTGTCACTGTAATCAAACAGAATTGATGTTTGAAAAAAAAAATTCCAGGGTAAAATTTCTCTTGTCATAGAATTTGCAACATAGTGCAGATATGGTCTTCCTGTTCTTCTCTAGGCTTAGAGGAAATCAGGTTATCCTCAATGAAAACACTGATGAATTTGCTATGAGTTCATGGAAACTCATTCTTATGATGCCGTTGGAGCATTGATGAGACTAATTCAAAATCATAAATCTAGCATGACCGAGTCGTGTACGAATAGCAGTCATGGACATGTCCTGCTCTTTCACTCGTCACTGTTGGCAGCATGATCATGAGTTCGATCTTGGAAAAGTGATTAACACTATAAGGTCTATTGGACATGTTGACAATACGTGGAGGAGAATAACGGTCATGAATGGTGATTTGTTTAAGTCGACGGTAGTCGACACATAATCTCATGGTACCATCCTTCTCTTTGTAGGTTCTTCTGAAATGTATGAGAAGATCTTGGAACAATCAACTGACAGCTAGAAAATTTTAGCGACCATGGCTAACAACGCACATGCTTGTAAGCATAGATAATTTGTAAAGATTTTCCTGATGGAAAAATCAAGCTGAATGTATTCAGGAGCCTGAAGATTACTATACATAATTATGAATCATAGCATGGTGTGCTGTTCGTAGTCCATAATTAGGATAAATTCATCTCGTGTCTGTCCGAGGAAATGCGTTAGCAGCTTGGATCTCATCATTAAGCTGAAGGAAAACCTTCGTATACGTGGGAATACGAAATGCGTCCTTCATGGTCATAAATATATGAAATATGGTGAAAGAAATGAAAGTGACATCGGCAACGTGTCAGTTCTCACTGATGTGACGGTAATGGTATTGAAATTCTTGTGTCCTGATTAATACATGGCACAACAAAATGGATATACCCTTGGAGGGTACCCTGAATTTCTTAGAAATGTTCCATAGTTGGACGTGAGTCATGTGTCTTGACTCGTGTCTTGGAACTATAAGCATGACATATGTCTTGACTGGTGTCTTGACATGTGTATACAGAAAGTATACATGAGACATGTGTCTTGACTGATGTCTTGACATGTGTCTCGAGATGTGAAACAAATAGAACTACCAATATTAGGTTATAATGCCAGAATTGGCGGATCGGTTGGACTACTGCTCATTTGTATGTCTGATCACGTCCGCGGCAGGAGCCTCGGTTGCGATTTCTAGGATAGTTCTGTCATAGTAGTGGTTACTATCGTCTTGTCTGTCAGTTCCATGATGGTCATTCTCATGACCGTGATTCATGTAACTATTCAGCTGAGTGGCCGGCTGGTACCGGTTTGCACTCATATGGCTGAAATGACAGCCGAATGACGTGTGACATGTAACTAAGAATTAGGGACAATGATTGATGGAAATCGTCTGATGGTGAAGCATCTTCTCGTCCGATTGCTTTGCTCTGACGCCTTTGTCTTGTCTTGTCGGATCTCCAGGTTGTGAACAACATTCGCATCTCGTAGCGTCTCTGAACGTCAGCAGCATCAACCTTTAGTAACATCTCCCAGTTATGAGCGGAATCAGCAATCTTGTAGAATATCAGCAATTGAAAATACGCATGAGGTGATTCAGAATCGACTAGCGAATACTCGTAAGGTACGTGTAATACACATGAAATACGATTCGTGGAGTAAACGTGGAATGCACATGAAATGATCGGTATGGGGTCGATCATTTATCATGATCTAAAGAAAGTATATCGGTTAAACGGCTAGGAAAACCATCATGATAACCTGGCAGTGCCAGTATATACCTCTATCTGGTTGCATAGAGAAACGCTAAAGTGTGGTTACACAAAATTCAACGATGATTTTCCTGACAGCATGATCAATGAAAACCAACCATGTCTATCATGAAAGCAGAATTCAATGAAATCCAACAATGCCTTGCATGAAAACATAAATAACAAAAGAGGCGTAAGACGTAATCAACATGAAAACGGAATTATCATCAAGAAACATGAACAATTCAACATGAAGGAGTGTATAACATAATCAGCACGAAACCGAAGTTAACCATGACAGTATGAAAACATACTTGACATAAAAACATAGTAACTTATGAGGGGACATGAAAAAAAAAATTTATGCCAATAAATCATGAGAAAAATTTTATGCATGAAAACAGTGATGAATGCGTAATGTTAGTTTATAAAAACCTTTTTTTATGTGCGAGGGGACACCTATGGGTCGGTCCCAAAACAAAATACATGGCGAGGGGATGCCTATTGGTCGGTCCCAAAGTTAAAAGTTTCGATAAAAGCACATGCGACTAAATAGGGCCAGTCCTGTACCAGCCATTACTTAGTCATAATCCCTGCAACAATGATACATGAAACATAAATAAATGAAACTTATCTGTCAAAACTTATCAGAAAATTTTTTATGTGACTAATTATGAACTACTGGGGTTCAGTCCACATAGCCACACTTCACGAGGAACATTATGCATGAAACAATGACACATAACTAAATATGCATGACGGTTGTCCATCCATATTAGTAAAACAATATCGATGAAAACATCAAGGTTAAAACCTCAAGGTGCTGAAAACATCATGGTTAAAACAACAATGCGCTGAAAACATCAATACGTAGAATGACAAACGTTGGCTTAGGAAGCTCCTGGTGACTACCCACTAGTCACAGGTCGAGTTTTAGAGCCTACATGTCGAAGCCTTGGCTTTGATACCATAATTGTAACGCCCCATTTTGATAAATGGAATGTCACGCGTAATTATGGCATGTCATCAAAGCATACAAGGATAAATGTCTAAAACATTACATGACCATAGGGATAACCGGAATCAAACATCAGTTCCCAAACACAAGCCCAAAACATACTAAAGTAAAAGAAATGAATGAAAGACTAAGCAAGCATAAGTATATGAAGGCAAAAAGGAAAAGAAGTCTCTAGCAACTTCCAACCTATGCACGTCCTCCAAATGCTCGAGTCTTCCTAGGGTACCTGCCGTTTTGGGACATGAAAAGGAAAGTAACGGCTGAGCAAAACGCTCAGTGCACGGATATAGACATAGTATAAGTGACTAAAACATAATAGAGACTTAATAGCAACGGAAATGTAAAAGTCTTGGAAAACCTGGAACATGTTCATAAAACTGGTTTTATAGTTTGAAAATCCTTATGTTTATCTTATGAAAACTGTTTAACATATTTTACCATTAGCCAATATAGGTCATGAAAATCCACCGTGCATGAATACTTGGAGGGGTGACCTCATCATGCAAATTAGAGGGACTACCTCTAATTTAATATACTGGTTCTGGGTAGGAGGGATCAGCTCCTTGTGAAGGATGCAAGGCACACACCACATTCACCATGAAATCCTGACTGAAAACATGTAACTAGGATGCACCCATACGCCCCACATGATAAATATAATATAAATGGCCAAAAGATGAAGGGACGCCACGAGCAATCACTCCGCCGTGGTGAAGTCATAACATCAGTGCCTGTAATGTTATGGTTATGGTACCTCCATAACAAGGTGAAACTGGTCATGCATGTATATGGCTATAGGTATTCTTAATTAAACATAAGCAAATCAAACACATAACTTATACTACGAGAAAACATTTGGCTGCATACGGGGAATCTTAATAAGGAAAGAATGTCCATACTGAAAGGATGGGAATCCGTACCTTGTGACCAGTGAACGAAGAAGATGAACTGAGAGGAATCCTACTTCCGAATCACTAATACTACATAAATACATACATGAATAAGTATCTGCTTACTAAATACGTAACTGGTTTTATGTCATGTCTTAGCTTATTTTATATGTTTTTACCATGTTTTACTGTTTTAAGCCTTAAACTGTGTTTATCTTATATTCTGTTTACTCTTGATTAAGTATTTCTGGTATTTCATGCATTATTATACTTACTGTGTAATAATAAGTAACTTTCCAAAAATAGCAGGTTTCCTAAAATAGAAAATTTTCAAAAATAGAAAGTTTCCAAAAATAGAAAGTTACCAAAAATAGAAAGTTTCCATAAATAGAAAGTTTCCAAAAATAGAAAGTTTCCAAAAATAGAAAGTTTCCAAAAATAGAAAGTTTCTAAAAATAGAAAGTTTACAAAAATAGAATTACTACTTAAAATAGATAAGTTTCTAAAAATAGAAAGTTTCCATAAATAGATTAGCTGCCTTATTTAAATAAGTTTCTAAAAATAGAAGTTTCCATAATTAGAAATAAGCTGGTTAAATAAGCTAAGTATATAGTAAGTGTTTTCATGATTATTTTCTAAGTCATATGATATAATGTATAGTTTATTAATTATTTCATGTAATTAAATTAAACTATAGGTTAAAATATTTAATTAAAGTATAACATGTTTTTAATTAAATAAAGTTAAATACTTAGGTTAAAACATGTATTATTATTTATTAATAATATAACCTAAGTCATGTTAATTAATTAATTATAACCATGGTTTTTAAATAATTAATTAATTTATAAGTCTAAAATATAAAAATACTTAGGTTAATAATTTCATGATTTTAATACTTAAAATAACCTAAGTCATGTTATTAAATTAATCATGTCATGTTATTAATTTAATTTTAACATAAGATCATAAAAAAAATAAAAAAATCTAAACATACACCGTGAACCGGATCTTGACTAAGAACCATGAACCGGACATGAAATCGACACCATACCCCGAACCAAGTCGGGGTTACCCTTGTCTTGATGCTGCCGTGGGACCCACACCAACCAACCGGGGCCATATGGTCTTGGTGGTGGTCATGTATCCAAACCGAGACCCTCTCGGGTTCAGTTTAGGCGCGGCCAAGAACAAAACACCCCTAAAACATTACTTTTTGATTTATTCCAAATCCAATTCCATGTTAGATCTATGATTTAATTATATTTTTAAGAAAAACATATCATGTTCTTAATTATTAAAAGATTAAATCAAAAGAAAAGGGTTTAAACGAATTACCGAATGTGTGGATCTAAAGAACGATGAACAAACACGAACACTAGAAATAAATCCAAGATCCAAGATCAATCAAACACACCTTTGGTGTGTTTGAAGGTGGCGGCCAAAAGAAACAAAAGAAGGAGGAGGAGAGCTTTTTTAGGTTTTTGTGAAAATCCTCTATAAAGTGAAAATGAGTAGTGTTTTTCCCTTAACCCCCTTCTTTAGTAAATTTTGATGGGCTTGGCCCATCCTCCTTCCTAATTTCATGGCATATGGGCCCACATGGGGTAACCCGATCATTTTCCGTGTCTAATTAATAAGTGTGTTCTCGTGTTCGTGTTTATTTGTGTTCGCGTTTTGTGTGTTCTCGTTAAATAATTACCGTGACCTAATATATTTATTCGTGTTCGTAATATATATATATATATATATATATATATATATATATATATATATATATATATATATATATATATATATATATATATATATATATATATATATATATATATATATACGTAATTAATATTAGCTCGTGATTTAACTACGTTCCTGATTTCATGATCGCATGTTCGTGATTATAATTATTATTGGAATAATTATCGTATGTTCATACGTAATAAATACTTATCGTGTTCTACCACGTACGTAATACTTAAAATTCTTATACGTGAAACGTAAATATGTTATAAAAGGAAAGTTCTAATCATATACGTATGATCTTAAGGGTACTATTCATGGTGTGCAGGCGTTGTTAGCATTGTACCATTGGATAGAGAGTTGCTTATGGATCCTTGGAGAATCATTGGAGCATGTTTACATTTATGGATGATGGTTGGAATATTCATCTTCCTATCTTGACATAAATTTTTATTTACATGCATATTATTTGGCAACTTATGTATCACAGTTTAAGGGGAGGTTTTAGGAACTTTTTAGGACTTTTTGGGTACTCTTATAATACTCTTATCACAATTCTAGATTGTGCCACTGGTGAGTATGAGTTAGTTTTCTATCTCATGAGGCACTGTAGCATGCAAAGTTGATACACTATGCATGTTGCCAAGACCTTTTTGGCCTAGGATTGGATGTGATCTGTTGGGAGACTTGGGTATGATTTATATTGGGTTTACCTGTGAGTTACAAGGGATTTTATGAGATAACTTAACTGTTAAGAATTTTGGTTAGCAAGGGACACTAGAGGACTGTTATGTCTATCTTGCATAAGCAAGTGTGCATAATTTGACAGTGCTTGCCACCCTATAGTAATTTTTAGTATATAGGTTATCTTCACTAGGATAAATTACTTTGTTAAGGTCCTTTTTCAGTTTTACTATTTTTATTTTTGGACGTTGACAGATATATTTCCAAGCGTTGTTGTGACCAATTTAGATGTTGACATGGCTTTTGCAAACGTTGACAAGAATATAGCCGTTGGGCGTTGATGGGTTATTTTTGACCGTTGACACTCATTGGGTCCTACCCAGTTGTTATTTTTGACGAAAATTGGGGCCGTAATTTTGGGAGTAGATAACTTTTAATTAATGCACAAGATAACTTATTTTCTTTTCAATATTTTCATCATTATATTTTGAAAATACTTGCCTCATTTTTTACCAATCACATGTGCCTATCACTCCTATATATTTGGCTCCTACTTTTTAAATAGGGTACTCTCATATTCTTGTCTAACAACCTTTCTCCTATACTTCATCTTTTATAATCTTTCACAAACAGCTTTCCACATCAATGGCGCCTAAGTTTAAACCAAGTGACTTGGTATTGGGATTCAGAAGTCAACATAATATGATTGCTTATTTGGAAGCTGATGATGCTCTGTTTCCATAATACACTTAGATGGTGGCGTATTTGAATGCATCTCCACTTAGGTATGCACTTTCTCATGCTCATCTCATCCCTGTCACTCATATTAAACAGTTTTGGAACACTGTTAGTTCCTCAACGCTTAATAATGTGACTACATTAACAGCTATTGTTCATGGGCGTACTTGGGTGGTTACTGAAGCCTTGGTTCACCAGGCTTTGCATCTTAATGATGTAGATGGTATAACCACTCTCCCTATTAATGAAAAAGAACAAGGACTTCAAGCTTTGGGGTATCCTTTCCCTGAAGAGGGTACTTTAAATAAATATCTTAAACAAGAATTCCCCCCAGCTTGGAAGTACTTAATACATGTGATTCTTCAATGTTTGAGTCCCAAGTGTACTGCACATAATGAAATTAACAGATCAATTGCTAGTGCAATTGTGTGCATTACAAATGGGCAAAAGTATAATTTTTCTAAACTGATTTTTGATGGCATGTGTAAAAACAAGGGTAATAAGATGACTTTGGCTTATCCCAGATTTTTACAAATGGTTTTTGATGAGCAAAGGTAACACACAAGGGATCATGATGATTTTTATGGGATCTCTATGCAATAGAAAGCTATTTTTAGTAAGATGAACTCACCCCCTCACAGAGACTTATCCTTCACTCAAGCTATGCTTGCTGTTATTACAGCAGCACACCCTCAACCTGACCCACAACTACAACTTGACCCAATACCAGACCCCTTACCTTCACCTCAACACATGGAACTTGACCAGGAATCCTTCAACGCTGACACGTTAAATGTTGGCGTTGACACTACTAATCCAAACGTTGACACCTTTCCATCAAAGACCCAAACACCCCTTAACCTTCAAACTACCACCCAACCTACATCATCTTCTACACCCCCTGAATATAGGGTTATAAAACGCCCAAGGACTACTAGAGTGTTCTCCTCTAGTGGTCCTAGCCATGTTGCAAAGGGAACCACCACCACAAGTGTGGATGGTGATATGGATGAGGCTAGGACTATTGGTGCTAGCTTAGATGCAGGCCAAGCCAGTCCTAACATCTTTAAGACCTCATCCATGCCCCATGACTCTACTTTGGGAGGCCAAATACCCATTCTAGAGGAGGGTAGATTGGAACCATACACAATGTTGGAATTGACGGCTGTCTGCATTAGCTTGCAAAAGCAAAATGCAGACTTGGTATAAATAGTCAGTACACAAGGCCTTGAACTCAAGCAATTGAGGGAGAGGATTGTTCTTTTGGAGGATGCTAACAATAGGCGTGGAAATGGAGGATTCTTCCAAAGGGGAGGATGAGCAGATACATGTGAGTGATAAAGGCTCACATGATGTAGAATCTTTGGGTGTTGTTGAAGCCCTTACTGAATTGAAGAAGCAACCAGATTTTGATACATCTTTGGTTACTCCAACAAACTTGAACTTGTCCTTTACAGCAATGATGGAGCAGTTCACAAGAGGCGCTGAGAAGAGTAAAGTGAGCGTTGACAAGCAGAGTTTGGACGCTGACACATCAAGTGCTGACAAGAGTAAGTTGGGCGCTGACACACAGGATTTGAACGTTGACAGACCTGCAGATATGGTTGATGTATTCCAGTCATCAGCTATCATCAAGGAAGTATCTTCACAGGTACCATTATTATCTTTACCCATCATTGATCCATTAGATAAGGGTAAAGGAATCATGGTAGAAACAGATGTTCCAAAGGATGCAACACAAGTAGAGTTTGATTCAAAGTTGGCTGCACAACTTATGGAACAAGAAAAGAGGAAGGCTGGTGAATCACCATTTGTAGTTACTTCTGAGGAACAAGAAGGAAGTGATGAAGGGAGTTCTGATTCAAGTGTTACGATTATTGAACAACCAGAAAGACTTGAATATGGTGATGAGTTGGCAAGGGAGAAACTTAGAGAGTTAAAGTTGCAGGTAGATTATGACATGCCAGAAGTTGCTCAGATGTACCATGCTTGGGAAGATAAGGTTATGGAGAATCCAGATATGACAATTTCAGATCAAATTTGGGGATTGGAGATTCTTCTAAGAGTTCAAAGAGACTGCAAGGTCATTCTGAAGCATAAGGCTAGCAATGTTTTCTCACTGCTGAAGAGAGATAGAAGGGAGCTTTATTACATGTTGCTCAGGTGTCATCAAACAGGATGGACATTTTAGAAATTGCAAGGATTAACCTTTGAAGAGTTGGAGTATAAGGCTTATCCCATTTGGGCAATTGTGTAGGAAATGAATACTATCAGACTTCTCTCAGATGAAAGGAGAGAAGAACTTGCAGAAGAGATGGAGATTCAAAAGGCAATGATTGTTCCAAGGCCTTTGAAGAAGGGAGTTCCACTTGAGTTCCCTAAAGATATGGATAAATTGAATCCCAGTGAAGCTATTATTAGAAGGAGTATTAAGCTCTCACCCATGGAAGCTTTAGATATGGTATAAGTGTTACCTCTTGATGGCGGAAACCCTATCATTAGCTATGAAGAAGATGCAAGTGGGTTTTGGATGATTGGTAGATATAGGAAAGAGGTACACACATTATGTCTCTCTTTGCAAGTATGGATAGGGAAGACTTGGCAGACCTTTGGAGGTTATTGCTGGCCAAGTATGAGACTGAAGCACCTGCTTCAATCAATGGAATAAAGCTTTGGTCAACATTCAAGAGGATGTGTGCACCAGAAGAAGAAGATCCTATTTGGAAGGATCTTGAGGATGATATCAGTGGACTTCAATGGCGTTTGTATTCAGCTGCTGGTGTGTATTATTTGAGTTCTACAAAGTTTGCTGAGTATCTTCTTGTAGATGTTGAGTATCCCATGTCCAAAGAAGTTTTGGAAAAGATGAAGACAACACAGCTGGAGATTGACTATTCAAGTAACGTGGCCAAAGATTTGATTAGGCTTGTTTATTAATAATATGATAAGATTTGTAAGAATCCTCCTAGTTCTTAGTTTTTATTCAGAAACTTGATCACTAGAGTAGATATCAAGTTTAGGGGAGGATTGTTGGGAATAAAATGTAGCCAGTACACTTGGACGCTGACAAGAAGAAAACAAGCGTTGATTAGAAGAAAACAAGCGTTGACAGAACAAGCGTTGACAGGAAGATGTCAAGCGTTGATAGAATGAAGTCAAGCACTGATAGAAGATTTAGTCTACGCGTATTTTGTTTCTAGTTTGTTTCTAGTAAAGATATGATCAACAATGTATTTTCTATGTTTATCTTTACCTTGAATAGCTAATACGTAGACTCTTGTACAAGGCTCCTTATGTCTATAAAAGGAGGCCTTTAGGTTTTGTTTAATATAAGTCTTCATTCGTTTAACACTTTCATTGTATGCAAGTTTGTTCTAATCAATCAAGTGAAAGTTTGTTTTACATTGTTTGTGTGTTCTTGTTTGAGTATTAATTCTGCATAATACTTAAATTGTTTTATACACAACAAAGTTTCTCTACGTGTTTAACTTGCTTTAATATCGTTTACACAAGCTAAATCGATCTAAGTTTGGGATCAACACTTCTAATTATACAAGTCTGGGTAGGAGGGATCAGCTACTTGTGAAGGATGCAAGGCACACACCACATTCACCATGAAATCTTGACTGAAACATGTAACTAGGATGCACCCATACGCCCCACATGATAATATAATAATATGGCCAAAAGCTGAAAGGGACGCCACGAGCTATCACTCCGTCGTGGTGAAGTCATAACACTAGTGCCTCTAGTGTTATGGTTATGGTACCTCCATAACTAGGTGAAACTGGTCATGCATGTATATGGCTAAGGTAAACTAATATAACATAAGCATTTAATCTATAACTACTGGGAAAACAGTTGGCTGCATACGGGAAATCCTAATAAAGGAAGAGAACTTCCTTACTGAAGGACGGGAAACCGTACCTTATGTCAAGTAGAAGCTAACGAAACAATGAAGAACTATTCCGCCTTGATGGATAATACTACATAGGAAACATGGACGTGTATAAGTTATCTGAATTACATGTGTTTTACTGGTTCTGAGTGTTCTCAGCTTATTATACATATTATGTCATGTTTTACTGTTTTACTGTGTATTCCGTAGTTATTCTAATGTTCTGTTAAGTATTATTCATGTATTAGTGTATTATAATACTTGTATTGTAATACTAAGTAACTTTCTAAAAATAGCAGGTTTCCATAAATAGTAAGTTTCCAAAAATAGAAAGTTTTCAAAAATAGTAAGTTTTTATTTTTAGAAATAAGCTGGATTATAAATAATAATTAAAGTTCAAATAGTACGAAACAATTCATGGTGATAGCTTATTAATTAAATAACTAGTTAATTTAATTAAACTATACGTTATACAAATTTAATTAAAATACATGTTTTTATTAAATTAAGCTAGTTAAATACTTTAGGTTATACATGAATTAACTAATAAATTAATTAGCCTAAAGGTTAATATGTCATGACTTATAAAAATAGTTTTTATCAAAACCCGAATCCCGAGCCCGTGTTCTAAATAAGCCGAACCAATTAAGCTAAACAAAAGTCCCACCGAGACCTTGAGGGGTCCCGGTTGACACGAATTAATTCTAACTATCCTGTAAACATACCCCGACTTGAAGTCGGGGTCCCTTGGTCTCGGGTCCGAACAACAAAAACCAACCGAGCACCCTTACGGGTCTCGGTGGTGTCTCGGCTTCATCAAAACCGAAAACAAACACACCCCGAACCGTGGTCGGGGTTCCCTTGCTGCGCTGACCGAAGACCAACCAAGCCGAGACCTTGTATGGTCTCGGTGGTGGTGATAGAAACAAACCGAACACCCCTTGGGGGGTTTCGGTGCCTCGGCCGAACCACAAACACAAACCAAACGTACCCTTGACCGAATATTAATTAATCATAGTTATTAGTTTACATGTTCATGTGATTAATTAATTTTTAAACATGGAATCATAAGAAAATAAAAGAAGAAAAGGGTTTGATTATACCAACGCGTGTAGAATGAAGAGGTGATCACGAATAAATAAACAAACACCAAAAATCGTCCGTGTTTCCCTTTGTTCTTGAGGTGGCCGGCGTCAAGAGTGAACCAAGAGAGAGAGAAGACAAAATTTTGTAAAAACCTAAATTGAGAAAAATATGATCTCTTAGATGTTTTAATAAAATTGATTTTGGGCCAAAAGCCCACTTGGGCCTCCCATCCTTGTCTTGCCGCGGCTACGGGGCCCACATGGGGCAAACCCGTAGTTTTCGTGTGTTAAATAATTTACTTGTATGGTTGTGATTTATTATTCGTGATTTTGGTATTCGTGATCATGTCACATTTATAATCTGCATGATTGTTAGTAATTTATTGTCGTGACACGTGTATTAATATTATAAATGGAAAGTTATAATTTTATCGTATTTTTCATGTGTGTACTATTCATGTGTACTATTCATAGGTTTTTAATGCGGGTTTTACAATTCTTCCCCTCTAAAAGAACAATTCGCCCTCGAATTGGAGAACGTAAACTGAAAGAAAACATACCCGAATTAGAACTGGAAATGAGGGTAGAAGTCTGTATAGACTCCTCCGTCTCCCAAGTGGCTTCCCGCTCAGGATGATCCCTCCAGAGGATTTTGACGAAAGGGATCGTCTTCCTCCGCATGACACGATATTGTCGCTCAAGAACTCTCTCAGGTTCTTCGACATATGAAAGATCCTCTCGAATCTGATCAAGCGGATACTAAACAACGTGAACTGGATGATAGTTGTATCCTCTGAGTAAGGACACATGGAACATGTTGTGAACGTGTGATAGCTGAGGCGGTAACGCTAAACGATATGACACTTCACCAACGCGTTCTATGATGTCGAACAGTCCAATGAAGCGAGGACTGAGCTTCCCTCTGATTCCAAAACGTTTAACTCCCCGTGCAGGTGATACCTTGAGAAAAACATGATCACCTACGTTGAAAGATAGATCTTTACGACGTTTATCCGCATAGCTCTTCTGACGAGCATGAGCTTCCTGAATCTTAGCCTTGGCGATGTCAACCTTCTCATTAGTCACCTCAATCATCTCCGGCCCTTCAATCAGTCATTCGCCCACCTGATCCCAGTAGATTGGGGCACGACACTTTCTGCCATATAACATCTCAAAAGGTGAACATTTGATGCTGGTGTGCCAGCTGTTGTTGTATGCAAACTCCACTAAACAGATATACTCATCCCAGTTTCCTACCCACTCTAGAGCACACGCCCGCAGCATGTCCTCTAATGTCTGAATGGTGCGTTCTGACTGTCTGTCGGTCTAAGGACGAAAGGCAGTGCTGAGCTTGAGTTTGGTGTCCCAAGCTTTCTACAAACTATGCCAGAAACGTGACGTAAAACGGGGATCTCTGTCAGAGATGATTTCTGATGGAGTACCGTATAGTCTCACGATCTCCTTCTAAAAAGTATATGCCAATTTGCTGACCGGATGTTCCTTGCGGATTGGCAGAAAATGTACAGATTTGGTTAATCTATCAACAATAACCCAGATGGCGTCATTCTTCTTCTGAGTCATAGGAAGACCAATAACAAAATCCATGGTGATTTTGTCCCACTTCCATGTCGGAATATCTAATGGTTGTATTAAACCACTAGCTCTCTGGTGTTCGATCTTCACCTGCTGGCAGATCATACACTTAGAAATGAAGGTGGCAACATCCTGATTCATACCACTCTACCAGAAGTGTTGCTTGATATCGTGGTACATCTTGGTGGAACCATGATGTATGGTAAATGGAGAGCTGTGAGCTTCAGTCAGCACAGCTTCCCTGAGTGTAGAGTCATCAGGAGCAACTAGTCTATTGCCCTGCCACAAGATACCATCATCATCAATACGAAACTCCGCCTGCTGATCAAGGTTCTGAATGATAGCCCAAATCTCACCATCATCTTTCTGAGCTTCCTTGATCCTAGAATGTAAATCCGGTTCTACTCTAAGATTAGCCTAGTATCCATGTCATCCTTGTACACAAAACTCCATGTCAGTCATCTCCATGCCACGGATAATCTCTTTAGCAATCCATATGCTAGCAATCATACCCGATATTCTGCTTAGAGCATCTGACACCACATTCGCCTTACCAGGATGGTATTGAATGTTGGTGTCATAATCCTTCAGTAGCTCTAACCATCTTCTCTGTCTCATGTTTAGTTCCTTCTAGGTGAAGATGTACTTGAGACTCTTGTGATCTGTGAAGATGTTACATGATTCACCATACAAGTAATGCCTCCAAATCTTCAATGCGAACACAATTGATGCAAGCTCCAAATCATGCGTAGGATAGTTTTCTTCATATGGTTTCAACTGTCGTGATGCATATGCAATAACCTTCCCATGTTGCATGAGAACACAGCCTAGACCCTTTCCTGAAGCGTCACTATAGATCTGAAATCCACTTGATGCAGATGGGAGAGTAAGAATCGGTGCAGTCACTAACTTCTGCTTAAGGTCTTCAAAGCTCTTCTCTCGTTCCTCCGTCCAGACGAATTTCTCACCCTTTCTCATCAGCTTAGTCAACGGTAAGGCTAGTCTTGAAAAGTTCTCAACAAACCTGCGGTAGTAGCCAGCTAAACCCAGAAAACTTTTGACCTCGGTTGCAAATGTAGATCTTAGACATTTAGTGATAGCTTCAACCTTTGAAGGATCCATGGTGATCCCCTCTTCGGATACAATATGGCCTAAGAATGCCACCTTGCTTAACCATAATTCACACTTGGAGAACTTGGCATACAGCTGCTTCTGACGAAGAATCTGTAAGACTATACGAAGATGTTCCTCGTGTTCCTCCTTGGATTTATAGAAAATCAGGATGTCATCTGTTAATGCAATAATGCCTAAAAACGTTACTTGCATTTTTCGGTCTCACTTAGTTTTGATTACGACAATATGTAAAAACAAGCATTTACGAAAACAACGAAAAACGAATTCTTGAGTTCAAGTATTTTTCATTTTACCCATTTTAACTTAAGGTATGGATAAACAAGTACTAACCTTAATCAAGTGATCAAGTGATTTAATCTTTTCTTAAAACTCACTTTTTATTAAGTGTGACAAGTTTTTATTAAACTTTCTTTTTAAGAAAATGTTTTATTAAATTAATTATTTGAAAATTTGAAAATGGCATATTCTTATTTGGTTAGGAATATTCTATCAGGATATTTTTTAAACCAGATATGACCTCCACCACTAAAGGACAAAAAGGGAGCGGAGTCTAGTCCAGCGGTTCCTTAGCTCCTAGGCGGTTCCTTATCGATAAGGTATTGCGGGCTAAGATACGGAACCGCGGGCAGATATAGCCGTTGGCCCTTTGTCCTATAAATAGTGGACCATTCTCAGTTTTTCAATTCACCTCTTTTGCACATCTATTTCTAGATTCAAACACTCTTCTTTAATCACTCAAATCTTTGATCATTTGTTTGATTACTACTTGTTTAAGAAGTGAATCTTGTCCTTCCATCCCTTCCTCTCCAAGTGCAAAGAGAAGAACACTATCCTTGTGAAGTGTTGAGTCCACCACCAAAGATCCATTGAAGATCTAACTTTATACATTTGTAGTTGTGTCATAGTTGTGAAGATCCAAGTAGTTGTGTCTATTTGGAAGTTGTGTATGTACTAAGTATAGTTGTGTAGATTGGTCCTAGCTACGATTAGGGCTCGACTTTTAGCTTAGAGTCGGAAATTGGTTAAGTGACGTGTACGGTTTTCTCCACCATAAGGAGCTTGTTGTGTAGTGAACTCTCGAGTAAGGAGTACTCGAGGAGTGGAGTAGGAACGAGGAGTGAGCTTCGTTGCCGAACCACTATAAATCCTTGGTGTTCGGTTTGATCTTTCTTTACCCTTAACTCTTTACATTCTTTATTCTTTGTGCATATATTTTTGTTAGTATTAGTTTAGTTACACTATCATTGTTCATATTGTGCATAAGAAGATTTCACATATTTCCTGAAGTCTAAGTTTTTGAAAAAGAATTCTTGAAAACCACATTTTAACAAATAAATATAAGAAACTATTCAACCCCCCCCCCCCCCCCCTTCTAGTTTCTACAATTGGTATTAGAGTGGGTTGCTCAAGAATTTTTAAAGTATATTATATTTTAAAACTTGAATCGATCTATGGATTCCAACAAATACCTAGAAGGGCAATCTGTGCAAAGACCACCACTTTTTGAAACCGATAGTTTTATTTATTGGAAAAATAGATTTGAAACTTATGGAAATCAAAAGATTTAGATCTTTGACATGTTATTACCAATGGTGATTTTTTACCTTATCAATTTAATGAAGTTTCTAAAACAAAAGAATTGGTCACTTTTGACAAAGCTAATGACGACACTAAAAAGAAACTTTCAAAAAATAATGAGGCTAAAATGGTGATTTATAATGCTTTGTCCAAGAAAGAGTATGAAAGAATTTTTATGTGTGAAACCGCTAAAGATATTTGGAACACTCTTTTAGTAACCCAAGTCAAAGAAAGCAAAATCGATCTTCTTGTCCAACAATATGAACAATTTGTCATCTTAGAAGATGAAACTATTGATAGTGCATTTGCTAGGTTTAACACCATTATTACTAGTCTAAAAGCACTTGATGAAGGTTTTTCTAGCAAGAACAATGTTAGGAAGTTTCTAAGGGCTTTACATCCAAAGTGGAGAGCAAAAGTCACGGCGATTGAAGAATCGAAAGATCTCTCAACTTTATCACTCGATGAACTCATAGGTAACTTGAAGGTTCATGAGATGATAATTTTGAAGGACTCGGAATTAGTGAAAACCAAGAGTGAAAGAAAATCTCTTGCACTTAAAGCCAAGAAGGCACAAAGTGACCATGATAGTTCCTCGGATAGCGATGACGCGGAGTATGCATTGGCGGTGAGAGATTTCAAGAAGTTCTTCAAGAGACGAGGTCAACACGTTAGGCAACCCAACAATGACAAGAAACCATTCTCAAAGATTTGGTTTGTCAAGAACGAAAAAGGTGATAGGAATTGCTTTAGATGTGGTGATCCAAATCACTTCATTGGTGATTATCCAAAGACCTCTCGCGATAAGAATCACACGGCTTTCGTTAGTGGCACTTGGAGCGATAGCGGTGAAGATGATGATGACAACCCCAAAGAGGAGAAATGTATTATGGCTCACACTTCTAAAGAGGTACATTCCGAAACTGAATATTATAGCAATGATAGCTCCACTTTTGATGATATTGAATTTGAAGGCAAATATGATAGTTTACACAAACTTAGTCTTAAATTCATAGAAAAGAATAAAATCTTAAAATCAACCAAAACTAAGCTTGAAAATGAGATCAATGAACTTAGGGAGAAATTGGCAATACTTGAGAAAAATAAAGAAGTGGATTTAGGTTGCTTAAGTTGTGAGAAACTTAGATTAGAGAATGAAGATCTCAAGAGCACCTCCATTAAATTGGAAAAGTTCATGAAAGGTACTAGTGCTCTTGATGATATGTTAAACAAACAAGTTCATTCTAAGGAAAGACTTGGTCTAGGTTTTAACTCAAATGAAGCCTCAACTAGTGAACCTAAACAAGTCAGATTTTCACAAAAATCACCCACTGTACACGGTCCCAGATTATATGGGGCGGTTCCTTATCACTATGGAACAGCCGCCATAGATAAGGTACCGCGGCCAGAAGAGGAGTTTTGTGAAAATCATGAACTTTCTGAAAAATCAAAATCAGGTGAAAAATCAAAATCAGGTGAAAAACCAAAGCATCTTATTGTTAATAAGGTAAAATTACCCATACTTGACGACAATGCTATTGATACGTTCTACAAGCCATTAAGTAAACCTCTCATGGGAAATAGAAGCTTATCAAGACCATCTTATACTCCACCTAGAATACGGAATGAGTCTAAGCCTAGAAGTAGAACGACAACGCCTAGAAGAGATAATCAAAACAATTAACGATCTAGAAGTAAAACCCCAACACCTAGAAGAAATGATCATAACTTTAAACCTAGATCAAATACACCCAGGAGAAATAACGAACAACAAAATTGTTATATGAATTACTATCCTCCTCCATTTTGTTCTCCATGGGGAACCCCTCCTTCATTCATGCATCCCAACCAAATGCAAGGGATGTTTGGAACTAACAATTTTGGAACCATGAGATATTGGGGACCAAATGGTTGATCTTGTGTGTTGTTACCTAGATATGCTTGGGAATTGATTTGGAGCCCGACGAGTGGATTAAGGATAGTGGATGTTCTAAACACATGACGGGTAATCGAAGTTTGTTCTCGCACTACAAAGCATATGATGGAGGTAACGTCACATTTGTAAGTAGTCTACGTGGTAATATCATTGGCAAAGGTACGGTTTCTCTTGACTCTATGACCATTGAAAATGTTGAGCACGTAGATAACTTAGGGTTTAACCTTTTAAGTATAGGTCAAATTTGTGACAATAAGTGTAAGGTCATCTTTTCGGAACATGACATTGCAATCGTAAAAGATGGAAAAGTCATTGGAAAAGGTGTTAGAAAGCATGGGCTTTATGTCATGAAGGTTAATAAGACGTCAAAAGACAACATATGTCTTGCGACTATAGATGATAGTTCTACTCTTTGGCTTAGGAGATTAGGTCACGCTAATATGCGTTTAATTCAATCTTTAGTCTCTAAGGAGTTGGTAAGACACCTCCCCAAGATGGAGTTTGATACTCATTTTTGTGATGCTTGCAAAGTTAGAAAGCAAGTTCACTCAAGTCACAAAGCCAAGAATTTGGTTTCGACCTCTCGGTGCTTAGAGCTCCTACATATGGAACTTTTTGGACCTTCCGCCATACGGAGTTATGGAGGTAACCTTTATACCCTAGTTATAGTTGATGACTATTCTAGATTCACTTGGACTAGATTTTTGGCATCTAAGAATGAAGCTTTCGATCATTTCGAAATCTTTAGTCGAAGAATTCAAAATCAACTAGGATATCCAATTGTCTCTGTTAGGACGGATCATGGTAGGGAATTTGATAATGAAGTGAAATTTTGTGCCTTTTGTGAAGATCATGGTATTACCCATAACTTCTCGGCTCCTCGTACTCCACAATCAAATGGGGTAGTTGAAAGGAAGAATAGGACTCTCCAAGAGATGAGTAGGACGATGTTAAACGAGCAATCTTTGCCTCAAAAGTTTTGGTGCAATGCCGTGGACACATCGACTTATATTCTCAACCGAATTCTTATTCGACCTTTCCTAGGAAAGACCCCCTATGAGATTCTTAAAGGTAAGAAACCCTCATTGGAATACTTTAGTGTGTTTGGAAGCAAGTGCTGTATCCTCAACACCAAAGACTACCTTACCAAGTTTGACCCAAAGTCTTGCGAAGGTATCCTTTTAGGTTATTCCCAAACTAGCAAAGCCTACATTGTCCTAAATAGAACCTCGGAGGTTATTGAAGAATCACTCAATGTAACCTTTGATGAAACCCCTCCCTCACCCAAGACACCACCATTGGTTGATGCTGACTTGGATGAATTAGAAGTAGTAAACGCCAAAGAGGTTAGAAAAATAGGAGTTGAAGACCTTAGTGTTGAAAAGGAAGTAAACATTAAGGAGTCTAGGGATCATACTCTCAATAATATCAATGGTGACCTAACTCAAAGGACCCTAAGATTTCAAGTCCAAAACCAAAGCAACTTCTTTTGTTTCGTCTCCTTGATTGAACTAAAGAATGTTAAAGAAGCTTTGACGGACGAGAGTTGGGTCATTGCGATGCAAGAAGAATTGAATCAATTCGTTGCCAATGATGTTTGGGAACTTGTTCCTCCACCTAGAAGTTCTACCATTATAGGAACCAAATGGGTATATAGGAATAAGTTAGATGAGAACGGTGTTGTGTCTCGTAACAAAGCTAGACTTGTAGCACAAGGCTATAATCAACAAGAAGGGATTAATTATGACAAGAAATATGCACCGGTAGCTAGATTAGAATCCATTAGAATCCTTTTAGCCTACGCTTGTGCCTTAGACTTTAAGCTTCAACAAATGGATGTAAAGAGTGCATTTCTTAACGGGTTGATCAATGAGGAGGTATATGTGGCTCAACCTCCTGGCTTCATTGATTTTGAGAAACCGGATCATGTTTACAAGCTTAAGAAGGCACTTTATGGTCTCAAACAAGCACCCAAAGCTTGGTAGGATAGACTTAAAGCATTTCTTGTTAAACATGAGTATACCATGGGGATGGTAGACAATACGCTCTTTACCAAGAAGAAAGGTCCTCACCTCATAATCGTACAAATATATGTTGATGACATTATAGTTGGCTCAACTTGTCAAGAATTGTGTGATGACTTTGCCAAAATCATGCATGATGAGTTTGAAATGAGTATGATGGGAGAACTTAACTTCTTTTCAGGACTCCAAATTAAATAAATGGACGATGGTATTTTCTTTAGTCAATCTAAGTACGCTAAAGAAATGCTAAAGAAATTTGGATTAGAAGAATCTAGACCAATGAAGACCCCTATGGCCTCGGATACTAAACTCACTGTAGATGATGATTGTGAGTCGGTAGACAACACCAAATATAGAGGTATGATTGGTAGTTTGTTGTACCTAACGGCAAGTCGACCGGAAATCATGTTTAATGTTTGCCTTTGTGCTCGCTTCCAAGAGGCTCCCAAAACCTCTCACCTCGAAGCGGTTAAGCGTATCTTCCGATACATTAAAGGCACTATATATTTAGGATTATGTTATCCTAAAGGGACCGGCGTAGAAACCATTGTCTACGCGGACTCGGATCATGCGGGAGACTATGTGGACCGGAAAAGCACTAGTGGAGTTTGTACCTTCATGGGTTGTTGTTTAACTTCTTGGTTCTCCAAGAAACAAACCGCTCTTGCAATATCCACCACGGAAGCCGAGTATGTGAGTGCCGGAAAAGCATGCCAACAAGCTCTATGGATGAAGCAAGCGCTTGTTGATTACGGGATTTCTCTTGATGATGTTCCCATCATGTGAGATAATAAAGGTGCTATAGACCTTAGCAAGAATCCCGTACAACACTCGCGAACCAAACACAAAGAAATTCGACACCATTTCCTTAGGGATAATGTTCAAAAGGGGAACATTTCAATTGAGAAGGTACCCTCCGAAGACAACTTAGCCGACATCTTCACTAAGCCACTTAAGAGGGAACCCTTTTATTACTTGCGTCTAGGTCTAGGGTTAATGGAACATCTTCCTTAATTTCTTTTCTTTTTGTGTGTTTTCTTTTACCACTTTGAGTCATTGAGTCTTCCAAACTCTTTTTGAAAAACCCTCTCTTCTCCTTTTCAAAATTCTCAAAGTCTCTTTCGAAAATGGTTGAGAAATACGTTTGACATTGTTAATTCAATCTAAAAACGATTTTTCATAGATTCTCGCTATTAATCTAGAGCTTACATAATTCATATGTATGATTCTCTCAAACATAGCAAGAACAAGATAGAATCATGGAGGATCTTTGTGTCATGACTTAAGGTCTTGTCTTACACACCTCCTACATCAATTTTTTTAATCCATGTATTTTGGTCAAATATCTATTTGGTAAGTTTGCATATGTTTTCTTTGTCTATCTTTGCTTTTAAGCATATCCCTATGATAAGTTAGACTAGAAAAATAAGATTTGCTGAAAAATCTTCCTCCAAACACCAAAAACAGCCTCTGCAGGCGGTTCCATATGTGAACCGCGGTGCCTTATTGATAAGGTACCGCCAGCCTTGATAAGGAACCGCCTACAGTGCCTTCCTTTTTCGGGTTTTTGTCTGAAACTTCAAATTTGCTCCAACATTTTTGAGAATCTTTGTTTCAAACCCTTTGACTACCCCAAAAATACCCTAAGCCTTCCCTATTTAAACCATAAGCATTTTGCCATACTTCACACCTCAAAATGTCTTACTCTCCCAATGAAAGCCTCGAATCTCCTTTATTTTCTCCAATTGCTTTCAATTCCAACTCACCCAAAAACCATTACAATTCTAACTCACCCAAGAACACTCTTAATCACATCTCTCCTACCAAGAATGTTGATTGTGAAACATCTATTCTTCCACCACCACCCTTTAGTGTTCTTCCTCCTTTCATGATAATGTCATGCACCATGGAACATATTGTCATTGTTGTCAATATCAACATCTTGCTATGGCACTTATCTATGAGGAGTTGAGCTACATCAAGAGTCTCTTAATCAAGCCTCCTCTTCACTTTGATTATGAGATCTCCAACAATCCACCACCACCACCCTCCGCCATTACCTTGTCTTTCATATAAGCATTGGTTGCTTATCCACAAGACACCAAATTCAAGAAAATCTTATAATTCTAGAATAACTAGGATTAGATTTATGCTTTTGGCTTGTTTCTTTTTCCATACATCTTTGTATGATGTTTTTTTTAGTAACCTGTCTTGGATCTTTGTCTTTTTGTTTTCTTCTTTTTTATTTTGTGACCTATTGCTATATCTTGTTGGTTGTTTCTTTTGTTCAATAACCCTTCTATGTAGCTTGTCACCATATCTCGATTCCTCGGTTCCCCAAGCAAGGGGGAGTAAGCACCAAGAGGGAGTCTTTGCAAAGTCCGTCTTTTCATCACCGACTTGTGCAACCTTTTTGCTTCGACAAAGGGGGAGAAATGAATAAACTCATCTTCGAAAATCTTGTTTTGTTTGTGATTGATTTTATGTATTGTCGGAATAAAAAAGGGGGAGATTGCTAATGCAATAATGTCTAAAAACGTTACTTGCATTTTCGGTCTCGCTTAGTTTTGATTACGACAATATGTAAAAACAAGCATTTACGAAAACAACGAAAAACGAATTCTTGAGTTCAAGTATTTTTCATTTTACCCATTTTCACTTAAGGTATGGATAAACTGTTGATCCCAAACTTAGATCGATTAATCTTTGTGTATACGAGATTAGATCAAGTACTACACGTAGAGAAACCTTTGCTTATGAATAAAGTAACAAAGTGTTATGCGGAATTAACACTTGATCTAAAACACAATGATGTTAAACAAACTTTCACTTGTATTAGAATAAACGAACTTGATTACAATGAAAGAGTTTAACTTGCGAATACTTATGAAAACTTATATATGACTTTAACCTAAAAGACCTTCTTTTATAGAACAAGAAGTCTTGTACAATAAGCTACGAATCAACTATTCTAGGTAAAGATAATAATAGAAAATACAATGTTGTGCTTATCTTTACCATACATAAATAAAGAAACAAATAAACAAAAGATACGTATGAAGATATTCCATCAGTGTCAATCTTCAAGGCTGTCAGCGTTGACTTCTTCAATGTCAACGCTTGACTGTCAGCGTCCAATGTCATCCTATCAGCGTTGACATTCTTCTTATCAGCGTCTAGTGAATTGACCCATATTTTATTCCCAACAATCCTCCCCTAAACTTGATATCTATTCCAATGATCAAGTTTCTGAATAAAAACTTAAGGCTTAGGAGGAATCTTGCAAAAACTTCTTATGTTGGTGATAAACATATCTGATCAAGTCTTTGGCCACGTCACTAGTATAATCAATCTCCAAGGGTGTCTCTAGCATCTTCTCCAACACTTCTTTGGACAAGAAATAGTCAGCATCCACAAGTAAATACTCTGAAAACTTTGTAGAGCTCATATGAAATACACCACAAGTAGAATAAAGCCTCCAATGAAGATTACTGAGATCATCTTCAAGATCCTTCCATATGGCAGGATCTGCTTCTTTTGGACCACACAAAGTCATAAATGTGTTCCAAAGTCTTATTCCATTTGCTAAAGTAGGTGCTTCAGCTGTATACTTGGCCTCTATTAATCTCCATAGATGCACCAAGTCTTCCCTGTCTATGCTTGCAAATATAGAAATAACTGAAGTGAAAGTATGTACCTCCTTTCCAAATCTTCCAATCTTCCAAAATCCACACTCATCTTCATCAAAACTGATGATTGGATTTCTATCATCTAGAGGTACTACATTAACCAAATCTGAAGCTTCCAATGGAGAAAGCTTGAGATGCTTCCTTATTACACCTTCAGTTGGAAAATACACATCCATATCTTTAGGAAATTGAAAAGGATCTCCTTTCTTCACTGGTCTTTGAGCAATCCTCATTTCCTTTTGAATCTGCATTTCCTCAGCAAGCTCTTGTTTCCTTTCTTCTGAAAGAAACTGGTAGACATTTTGTTCTTGCACCTTCCTCCAAATAGGATGTGCCCTATACTCTAGCTCCTCAAAAGATAAGGCCAGCAACTTCTTTGATGTCCAATTAGGCTGATGACATCTAAGCAACTTATAGTACAACTGCCTTCTATCTCTTTTGAGCCAGGTCTTGACCTCTTGTGCATTAAACCTCATAATCACCTTTATGTCATCTTGTACCCTGAGAAGTACTTCCAACCCCCAAATTTGATCTGACAAGCTCATCCCTGGGTTGTCCATAACCTTGTCTTCCCAAGCATGGTACATTCTGGTGATTTCTGGTAGGTCCCAATCAATCTGATTCTTCAACTCACTCAACCTTTCCTTTGCAAGCTCATCCCCATATTCAAGCCTTTCTGGATCTTCAATAATTTGAATACTTGAATCTGAGCTATCACCTTCTTTATCATCACCACTTTCTTCCTCACTCTCAGAAACAACAAATGGTGATCTTCTACTCCTCTTCAAATCTCTTTCCACAAGTTGTGCAGCCAACTGTTCATCAAATGCAATTTGTGCTGCATCTTTCTTTGGAACATCTTCTTCAATCAGAATCCCTTTACCTTTGTCTTTTGGATCAATAATTGGTAAAGTAGAAGAAGAAACCTGTGTGGACACATCTTTGATGATTGTTGATGGCTGGAATACATCAACACCACCTGCAACTTTATCAGCGTTCAAGTTACTCCTATCAGCGCCACGATTACCTTTGTCAGCGCTGGATGTGTCAGCGTTCAAACCTGTATCAGCGCCCAATGTTTCTTTGAAAGTTCCTTCCAAGTTTAATGGTGTCACCTTGGATGTATCAATAACTGGGTGCTTCTTCAAGTTGGTGAGAGCTTCAGCAACCTGTAAAGACTCACTAAATTGTGAACTCTTCTCTGAACTCTTCTCACTAGCTGTATGAATCAGCTCATCCTCCTCATCCTCTTCATCCTCCCCTTTGGAAGATTCCTCCATTAGACTCCTGCTACTTGGATTCTCCAAAACAGTTACCCGCTCCCTCAAAACTTGGAGTTCACGTCCCTGTTTGTTGACAATTTGTACAAGGCTGACATTTTGCTTTTGCAAGCTAATGCCAGCAGCCGTCAATTCATTTATTGTCATAGGTTCCAATCTGCCCTCAGCTAGAATGGGGATTTGACCTCCCAAAATAGAATCATCGGGCATGGATGAGGTCTTAATGATGTTGGGACTGTCTTGACCAGCATCTAAGCCTGTGTCAATAGCCCCAGCCTCACCCATGTCACCAGCCACACTTGTGGAGGTGGTTCTCTCTGCGACAAGGCTAGGATCACTAGAGGAGAACACTCCAGTAACCCTTTGGCGTTTATTCAACCTAGATTGTAATGGGGTGGAAGATGAAGTAGATTGTGTGGGTGTTGGTTGGTTAAGGGGTGTTTGGGATTGTTCAGGGATTGTATCAGTGTTGGGATTGGCTGTGTCAGCGCCAACATTTTGAGTGTCAGCGCTGGGTTGGTCAAGGTCCATGTTTTCAGGGGAAGGTAATGGTTCATGAATAGGCTCAAGTTGGGGTTCAGGGTCTGGTTGTGGTTGTGGCTGAGCAGCCTGAATTACGTCAAGCATGGGTTGGGTAAGAGGTATGGATTCGTTTGTGGAGCTCATTTTAGCAAAAATGGTTTTCTGTTGTTTAGGGATCTCATAAAAAGTGTCATGATCCCTAGAACAATATTCTTGTAAATCAAAGACCATTTGCAAAAATCTAGGGTAAGCCAAAGTCATTTTACTTCCCTTATTTTTACACATCCCTTCAAAAATCATTTTTGAAAAATTATACTTAAGCCCACGTGTTATACAAACCAAAGCACTTGCAATTGACCTGTTGATTTCATTAAAAGAAGTACATTTTGGACTTAAGCATTGTAAAAGGACATGTATCAAATATTTCCAGTCAGAGGGAAATTCCTGCTTATGATATTTATTTAAAGTGACATCAGCAGGAATAGGATAACCCAATTCCCTAAGACCTTGTTCTATTGTTGCAATGGCAAGGGTAGTCACACCATCAGCGTCATCAAGACGCAAAGCTTGGCGAACCAAAGCTTCAGTGACCACCCATGTTCTTCCATGAACAGTAGATGTTAATGTGGTCACTCCATTAGCTGTTGTGGAACTAGCAGTGTTCCAAAACTGTCTAATGTGTGCGACAGGGACTAATGGTGTATGAGAAAGTGCATACCTCAATGAAGATGCATTTAAAAATGCCACCATCTGTGAATACTGAGGAAACAAATCATCATCAGCAGTCAAGTAAGCTACCATATTGTGTTGGCTCTTGAACTCCAATGTTAAATTCTTTGAGTTGAATTTGGGTGCCATGTTTGAAAGCTGTTTAGGTTATGTGACATGGGAAAAATCTAGGAGAAAAATGTTAGACAAGAAAATATGAATACCCAGAATAAAAAGATTAGCCAAATTTATAGGAGAGATGCATGATTTTGATTGGTCAAAAATGAGGCGGTTATATTCAAAGAGCAATGATGAAAATCTTGAAGCAAATATAACTTATCTCATGCATTAATTAAAAGTAACAACTCCCCAAAATTACGGCCAAAGATTAGTCAAAAATAACAACTGGGTAGGGCCCACTAGGTGTCAACGGTCAAAAAATAGCCCATCAGCGCCTAACGGATATATTTTCTTGTCAGCGTTTGCCTAAAGCCTTGTCAGCGTCACGATTGGACGTAACAGCGTTTGGAGAAAAACTTGTCAGCGTCTAAAAATAAAAATATTTTAAAAAGAAAAAGACCTTAACAAAGTAATTTATCCTAAGGGAAATATCTTACAAGTTGATAATAATTACTGGGCGGCAAGCACTGTCCATTTATGCACACTTGCTTAAGCAAGATAGACACAAATGTCCTCTAGAGTCCCTTGCTAACCAAAATACTTACCAACAAAGTTATTTCACAAAATTCTTTGTAACTCCCAGGTAAACCCATAACCAAAGTATTCCCAAGTCTCCCATCAGACCACAACCAATTCTAGGCCAAAAATGTCTTGGCAGCATGCATAGTTTATCAACTTTGCATGCTACAGTGCCTCATGGTTTAGTAAAACTAACCCATACTCACCTGTGGACACAATCTAGAATTGTGATGAGAGTATTATAAGAATACCCAATAGTCCTAAAGGTTCCTTAACCTCCCCTCAAACTATGATACATGAGTTCTCAAAATATATATGAACATTAAAAATTTATGTCAAGATAGGAATATAAATATTCCAACCATCATCCATAAACAAAACATGTCCAAATAGCTCTTCAAAGATCCATAAGCAACTCTGTATCCAATGGTATAAAGCTACCACCTACCTACACATTTAGATGAAAACCACAAAACTAACATTTGTTGCTGACAGCGTCCCGACAACACTTAACAGCGTTGAAGAAACTCTTGTCAGCATTAGACAATAATATCTCTAACAACGGCAAAATAACACTTGACAGCGTTACATTTACCTTTGTCAGTGTTAGAAAAATAAAGTGGAAAATCTAAATCATCACAAAGACCAATAACAATGCATTATCCTGTACATACTTTTACAGAAAGGTTCCCCCAAAACACATATTAAGTGAGATTAACCATTCCAATATTTGTTACCAAATATTGAAATCTTCCAGCATCAAAAGGTTTAGTTAATAAATCAGCCACATTATCTTCTGTATCTACCCTATCTGGTTGTATTAAACCTTTCTCAAAGCAATCTCTTATAAAATGATGTCTAATTTCTATGTGTTTGGTTTTAGAATGATGTGCAGGATTTTTAATAATGCATAAAGTACTGTTATTGTCTACAAAAATCTTGGTATGCATAAAATTATACCCATAATCCAACAGCTGGTTCTGAATCCATAAGACTTGTCCACAACAAGCTGCTGCAGCCACATATTCTGCTTCAGTTGTAGAATTAGCCACCACTGTTTGTTTCTTGCATTGCCAAGATATTAATCTGCTCCCAAGAAATTGACATCCACCAGTTGTGGATTTCCTATCAAACTTGTCACCACCATAGTCACTGTCTGAATATGCAATAAGGTCCAATGGAGAATCTTTTGGGTACCACAAGCCAAGATCTGGATAACATCTTAGGTACCTAAAAATTCTCTTCACAGCAAAAAGGTGACATTCTTTGGGAGTCACTTGATGGCGTGCACATGCACACACAGCAAACATGATGTCAGGTCTTGAGGCTGTAAGATACATCAATGATCCAATCATTGATCTATAGTGCCTAACATCCACATCCTTCCCAGATCCAATTTTTCCCCAAGGGTGTTGCCTATCCATAGGAGTGGAAGCCTCCTTCTCAT
The DNA here is from genome assembly GCA_025667525.1 of Glebionis coronaria. NCBI lineage: Eukaryota > Viridiplantae > Streptophyta > Magnoliopsida > Asterales > Asteraceae > Glebionis > Glebionis coronaria. The sequence goes on along the minus strand of CM046880.1, from coordinate 247,277,932 downwards.
GTGGAGAAAAACCATATTTCTTCAAGATTTCAGCTACATACTTGTCTTGGGAGATGAAGATACCATCTTCTTTCTGCTGAACTTGTAACCCTAGAAAGAAGTTCATCTCATCCATTGCACTCATCTTGAATTTATCTGTCATGAGCTTGGAAAAATCCTCACTCATTTTTGGATCAGTAGAGCCAAAAATGATGTCATCAACATAGACCTGCACAAGCAACACATGTTTTCCTTTCTTCTTTGTAAATAGTGTCTAATCTATGGTGCCCCTGTTGAATCCATTGTCCACCAAATATGTATACAAGGTACCATACCAAGCTCTAGGGGCTTGATGAAGTCCATACATAGCTTTCTTCACTCTATAAACCTTGTCTGGATTCTCAGGATCTTCAAAACCAGGAGGTTGCATGACATATACCTCCTCAACAATTGTCCCATAGAGGAAAGCACTCTTCACATCCATTTGATAAACAGTGAAGTTCATGCAAGATGCATAAGCTAAGAAAATTCTGATAGCTTCAATTCTTGCAACTGGAGCAAAGACTTCTTCATAATCTATGCCTTCCTCTTGTGTATATCCCTGAGCTACCAAACGTGCCTTGTTTCTGACCACAATACCTCTTTCATCTTTCTTGTTCCTTAGAACCCATCTTGTCCTAATTGGTCTCACATATCTAGGACAATCAACCAGCTCCCAAACATCCTGTATAGCAAATTGGTGAAGCTCATCCTGCATTTCTTCCACCCAACTTGGTTCTTTGAGAGCATCAAAAATCTTCTTGGGTTCTTCCTGTGACAGAAAACAGGCAAACAAACATGCTTGTACAAGAGGGGTATCAACCTTCTTGTGTATATTGGCAATAAATCCACCAAGACTTTGATGGGATCTTCTTGTCTGAACTGGAGCCATAACATCACCAATGATCTGAGATGTGGGGTGATACTTTGCTGTGGAAGTGAGAACTCCTCCTTCAAAAAGTCTGGTGTCCTCCACTTCACGCTCCATGTTGCCAATATCTCCTTCATCAGACTCTGTTTGATCAACATGAATCTCTTCATGGACATTGGAAGGTCCACCTTGTTCAAAATGGGAAGAGAAAAGCTGTGTAAAGGTGTCACCAAAGTCTGATCCTTGTTTGTCAGCGCTTGGGCTAACAACGCTTGAACTGTTGTTGTCAGCGTCTAAGCCATCAGCGTCTGAATTTGTCTTATCAGCGCTTGATTTCCCTTTGTCAGCGCCTGAAGAAGTATGCATGTTTGTATTTGGTGGTATTTGAAAACCACCATTATCTTTCCTAGCAGCAGTAGCAGCAACATAATACTCATCTGTCCATATAGGAAGTGTAACATATTCTTGTGTGGGAGATGACTCAGCTGCTGGTGGTCCATCCTTCTTAGCAACCTATATACCTGAAACATTACCAATTCTCTTTTCCAAAACACTTGAAGTTTCCTTCACAATGTCTGGATCAGTAACAGGCATATAATTTAAAGCTCTAGATAAAGGTTCTAAGTCAAACAACCAATTTGGACCACTTTCAGGATCACTAGGTTTACTCTCTAAAAACCTAACATGTACTTTTTCAAGTATACGTTTTTCCTTTTTAATGTAAACCCTATATCCTTTACTCTGCACTGAATAACCCATGAAGTAGCCTTCATCACCTTTTGAATCAAATTTACCTAGGGCCTCACTAGTTTCTAAAACAACTACATGACATCCAAAAGGCTTGAGAAAGCCAATATTTGGCTTCCTTCCCCAAAGTAACTCATAAGGTGTCTTATTATGTATTTTGTTGACCAATGCCCTATTTTGAACATAACAAGCTGTGTTAACAGCTTCAGCCCAAAAGGCTATAGGAAAGTGGGCATCAGCCAACATGGTTCTGGCTGCTTCAATAAGGGTCCTATTCTTCCTTTCAGCAACCCCATTTTGCTGTGGGGTTCTAGCTATGCTAAACTGCCTAGTAATCCCTTTCTTGGCACAAAAATTATCTAGCAACTGATTTCTAAACTCACCCCCATTGTCACTTCTAATAATTTTGACCTCATTACCATTTTTCTTTTCAATTTGGGTAATGAAATTAATCAGACTTTGGGCAGTTTCACTTTTCTTGGCTTAAAAAGAAAGTCCATGTAAACCTGGAATAATCATCAGTGATAACAAAACAATATGATTTACCCTTCAAACTTTCTATATTAGTTGGACCAAAGAGGTCCATATGCAATAAGTGAAGTGGTTTAGAACTAGAGTGCACCTGTTTAGACCTGAATGAGACCTTGTGCTGCTTGCCCTTAAGGCATGCAACACAAGAGTGGTCATTGTGGAAAGCCTTTTCAGGCAAACCATCAACTAAACCAAGCCTCACAAGTCTATTGATATTCTTAAAGTTTATGTGCCCTAATCTCCTGTGCCAAAGATTACTTTCATCTACTGAGGCTTTAGCATACAGACATGACATTTTATTATTTATCTTAATTCCATTAAGATTCACATTATATATGTCTTTATGCCTTGGTGTTCTAAAATCTATGTATTTTTCCTCAGGGAGCTTATAATCTTTGCTTAACACCAAGCACTCAGTATCTGTGAAAAGAACCTTATTTTTGTTATCACACACTTGTGATACACTAAACAAATTATAATCCAGTTCTTTTACCAGGAAGACATTCTCAAACCGTAGATTGTTGGTGACAAGGGTTCCTTTTCCAGTGATGGTGCCGTAGCCCCCTCCAAAGTATACCTTATCACCATCTTGAATAGGAGAGAAATTGGTCAGATAGTCTTCCTTTCCTGTCATGTGCCTTGAGCATCCACTATCCCAGTATCCATAATCATTGATCTTCTTCTGAATGCCCTGCACATAAAGAAAACACATTAGTTTTCTTTGGGAACCCAAGCCTTGGAAGACTTGGATTCATTTGGTTGTTCAACAAGAACAGACTTGGTTCTCATAACAACCCCATTTTCATCCCTGTTTGAATGAAATTCCCAGTTAACCCCAATTGGTGTTGACAATACCTTTGAAATATAATGAAACCTGTTGCATGTCATAGAAATACCAGTAGAATTAGGGTTTTGGTCTTGTTTTGGTCTCCATGTTAAGCTAGTAGAAGCTTTAAACCTATTTCCCTGTGGTTGCAAATACCTAGGTTTAGCAGTGTGTCTGTCAGCGCTGAAATTTCTCTTGTCAGCGCCCCGATTGCTCTTATCAGCGTTGAACCTAGGGTTTGCTACAGGAACCCATTGCCTATTTGACCAAGTGTTTGACTTTTGAAAAGGTCTTAGGCCTTGTGTGTTAGACCCTCTAGAAAAGAATGGGGCTGGTTTAACAACTTGTGAACTTTTGTTCACAAAGGTATTGGGTCTGACAGTATTTGACCTATGTTGACTTTTGTCAGCGCTGAAATGGTTCCTATCAGCGTTGACATTGGAAGCGTTGACACATTTGTATGCCAAATGTGAGAAGCTACCACATGTGTAACATGCTTTTCTAGACATAGTCTTAGGTCTAGAAGCAAAGAAGCCTGTTCCATGATTACTAACTTGGCTTTTTGGTGACCTAGTATTCCTATACATCTCTGCATATTTAACACTAGGTTTTCTAACAGTTTGTGGGCCAAGGTCAACAGTTTTGCCAGTGGTAGGGTGTGTGATCTTAATAGGTTTAGGATCAAGGCTCTTGATTGGTGTGGGCTCATTTGGACTTTCACACAACAACCCTCCCTTAACAAACAAGGTGTGGTTAGCTTTCTTCCACTCATCTAGGTCAATCAGTTTTTGCTTGTATTCCTCAACTGGGGAAGTCACTCTAGGTGGAGGAATAAATTCCTCCTCTTGGCATTCTGGCAAGCCAGTCCAAGATAAGTCCTTTGATTGGACACCATAGAAATCCCCAGCTGGTGGTGGAACACCAGTATAATCCTTCATCCCAATCCCACTCTTATCCTTAGAGTCTCTCTGTTTGCTAACACACTCTCCTAGGGATTGTGTGGCCTTATCAAATCTCTGGATTTTAAGACTCACATTATCTTTATTTTTGTTAGCCTCTTCTAACTGAGCTATCAAATCAAGATTAACCCTATTTACTATATCTTGAACATCTTTACTCTGATGTAACTCATGGTTTAAGATATTTATTTGATCCTTTAAATCAAACTCCATTTTCTTATACTCAGCTACTGTCTTTTCTGTTTGGGTAAGAGCAATTTGATAATTAGATACTTTGCATCTTTCAGTACTTGCCTCATCTAATAATTTTACTATCTCTTGGTTTAGTTTTTCAGTATTTAAACGACAACCCTTAGAACAGAAAGCATCATCATATACCTCATTATCTGATGAAGAGGAGGAGTGTGCCATGAGAGCATATTCAACATGCTCTTCTTTAACTTCAGCAACCAAAGCTCTGTCCTCTTCCTCATCCTTAGCCATCCAGCTCCAATCCCATTCTCCAACACCATCAATTTGTTGAACAGCAACCATGGCCTTGGGATCTGGGCTCTTAACCATTTGGCTTGAAGGCTTACCAGCATCAGATCTTCTTGGAGATCTACATTCCCTCATAAAGTGCCCCATCCTATGACAGTTGTAGCACTCAACCTTGGACTTGTCAAAGCCAGCAACATCCTTAGCATTAAAGGTCATCTTCTTCTTGAACCTTTTATTAAACCTGTTTGCTCTTAAGCTTACAAGAGCCATAGTCCACTTGATGTCCATCTCTTCCGATTGTTCATCACTTATCTGCTCAAGATCTTCATATGTAATCCTTGAATCACTGGGCAAAGAAGCAATGAATGCACACACAGTATCTAGATCTAAACCAGCAGGTTTAAGTCTATCAGCTCCAAAGTTGTGTGTGTCAGCGCTTGAGTATAAAGCGTTGACAGGATATGATCCAGCGCTGACAGACTGACATCCAGCGCTGACACCTTGAGATCCAGTGGCTGGATGTCCATAGAAGTTCATGGAATGAAATTGGCCTTCACTTTGTGAGAAGAAGGCCATGTTACTACTGGAAGATTTATTATCACTATCCAATTGCCATTCATTCTCCAACAGTCTTAGTTTGTTGAAGATGTCATCAAACCTGGATGTCTTGTGGGTGTTATTGACAAGAATGGATCTTGTCTCAATCTTCCATACATCACCAAGGCTTTTGAGAAAAGTAGCATTCAATTCAGGGTCATCAATCTGTGTTCCCATGAAGGAAAGTTGACTTGTGATGTCAAGAAGTCTACTTCTCACACTGCTGAGATTTTCATTGGGTTGAGCTTTAAAGACAGCATACTCATGCAAGAGTTGCTTCTTCTTTTCTTCTTTTGTGTCAGCATTGCCACCATGTGCTACTTCAAGAGCTTCCCAAAGCTCTTTTGCAGACTCAAAGCGCTTGTACTTGTGCTGATTCTCATGACCTAGGGCGTGTTTCAAGATGTTCAAGATTTTCATGTCCACCCTCTTCTTGGCTATATCTTCAACAGCTACAGCTCTCCCATCTCCAGGCTTTTCCACCTTATCAGCTTCAGGACAATTAGGAACAGCTGTCCTTGTGGCAATTGCAGCAGCAATCTTTGCTGCTTTGTCGAATGTGTTCCCATATTCGATAATCTCCCAAAGAGTGTAGTCATGAATAGCTATATATTGCTCAAAATTTGACTTCCAAAGCTCAAAGTTCCTGGCATCAAACATGGGAATTTTGATACTAGGATTTGCGGAGTTGTTTTGTAGCAAAGAAGCAGGTTGATCTGTGCCAGACATGGTGTTTTTAGGGTTTTGAGAATTTTAGGGTTTTTAGGGTTTTTGGTGTTTTAGGGTTCTTGCGTTACTTAAAGATCAAAAGTTTCTCAACAAGCTCTGATACCACTTGTTGATCCCAAACTTAGATCGATTAAGCTTTGTGTATACGAGATTAGATCAAGTACTACACGTAGAGAAACCTTTGCTTATGAATAAAGTAACAAAGTGTTATGCGGAATTAACACTTGATCTAAAACACAATGATGTTAAACAAACTTTCACTTGTATTAGAATAAACGAACTTGATTACAATGAAAGAGTTTAACTTGCGAATACTTATGAAAACTTATATATGACTTTAACCTAAAAGACCTTCTTTTATAGAACAAGAAGTCTTGTACAATAAGCTACGAATCAACTATTCTAGGTAAAGATAATAATAGAAAATACAATGTTGTGCTTATCTTTACCATACATAAATAAAGAAACAAATAAACAAAAGATACGTATGAAGATATTCCATCAGTGTCAATCTTCAAGGCTGTCAGCGTTGACTTCTTCAATGTCAACGCTTGACTGTCAGCGTCCAATGTCATCCTATCAGCGTTGACATTCTTCTTATCAGCGTCTAGTGAACTGACCCATATTTTATTCCCAACATAAACAAGTACTAACCTTAATCAAGTGATCAAGTGATTTAATCTTTTCTTAAAACTCACTTTTTATTAAGTGTGACAAGTTTTTATTAAACGTTTTTTTGAGAAAATGTTTTATTAAATTAATTATTTGAAAATTTGAAAATGGCATATTCTTATTTGGTTAGGAATATTCTATCAGGATATTTTTTAAACCAGATATGACCTCCACCACTAAAGGACAAAAAGGGAGCGGAGTCTAGTCCAGCGGTTCCTTAGCTCCTAGGCGGTTCCTTATCGATAAGGTACCGCGGGCAGATATAGCCGTTGGCCCTTTGTCCTATAAATAGTGGACCATTATCAGTTTTTCAATTCACCTCTTTTGCACATCCATTTCTAGATTCAAACACTCTTCTTAAATCACTCAAATCTTTGATCATTTGTTTGATTACTACTTGTTTAAGAAGTGAATCTTGTCCTTCCATCCCTTCCTCTCCATGTGAAAAGAGAAGAACACTATCCTTGTGAAGTGTTGTGTCCACCACCAAAGATCCATTGAAGATCTAATTTTATACATTTGTAGTGGTGTCATAGTTGTGAAGATCCAAGTAGTTGTGTCTATTTGGAAGTTGTGTATGTACTAAGTATAGTTGTGTAGATTGGTCCTAGCTACGATTAGGGCTCGACTTTTAGCTTAGAGTCGGAAATTGGTTAAGCGACGTGTACGGTTTTCTCCACCATAAGGAGCTTGTTGTGTAGTGAACTCTCGAGTAAGGAGTACTCGAGGAGTGGATTAGGAACGAGGAGTGAGCTTCGTTGCCGAACTACTATAAATCCTTGGTGTTTGGTTTGATCTTTCTTTACCCTTAACTCTTTACATTCTTTATTCTTTGTGCATATATTTTTGTTAGTATTAGTTTAGTTACACTATCATTGTTCATATTGTGCATAAGAAGATTTCACATATTTCCTCAAGCCTAAGTTTTTGAAAAAGGATTCTTGAAAACCACATTTTAACAAGTAAATATAAGAAACTATTCAACCTCCCCCCCCCCCCTCTAGTTTCTACATCATCGATGAAGACAATCACGAACTTGTCCAGAAATTCATGGAAGACACGATTCATCAAATCCATGAACATTGCTGGAGCATTTGTGAGTCCGAAAAGCATGAATACGAATTCGTAGTGTCCATAGCGTGTACGGAAAGCAGTCTTGGAGATGTCCTGCTCTTTCACCCGTAACTAATGGTAGCCGAACCTCAGGTCGATCTTTGAGAAATACTTGAGCCTTGAAGTTGATCGAAAAGGTCGTCAACATGCGGCAAAGGATAACGATTCCTGATCGTGATCTTGTTTAGTTCACTATAGTCTATACATAAACGCATGTTACCGTCTTTCTTCTTCACAAATAGTACCGGTGCACCCCATGGCGATGCACTAGGACGAATGAAGCCTTCCTCTAAAAGCTCTTGCAGCTGATCCTTCAATTCCTTAAGCTCAATGGGAGCCATACGGTAAGGAGCCTTGGAAATTGGCTCTGCTCCTGGAATGAGCTCAATTTCAAACTCGACTTCACGAACAGGTGGTATGCCCGGAAGTTCATCTGGGAATACATCAGGATATTCTGACACTATAGGCTGATCTTGGATTGATGGAGACTCGGTAGAGATGTCATGGATATTGGCTATGAAGCCCTGACAGCCGTGTGCTAGCAATGCACGCGCCTCCATAGACGAAATAATTTATACAGACCTCCCTGGCAGAAAACCATGGTGTATGTACTATAGAGATTTAACATCACCGAAGATAACTCGATAAGTGTGGCATTCTATAGTTGCCTGGTGTTTGGATAACCAGTCCATGCCCAAAATCAAGTCGAAATCGCACATGTCTAACGGTAGTGCGTCTACTATGCGGATTCAATCGTCAAATTCTAGGGGAAGATCTATGTACACCTGGGTGATTCGTACAGAGTCCCTAAGTGGCGTGGAAATGCATAAGGCATTATCTAGTGGCATCGGGGAAATCCTAACACGTACATCAAAAGCAATGGACACGACTGAATGTGTCATCAGTATCAAATAAAACACATGCTGTTAGACAATTCATAAAGAGGATTCCAATGCTTGGTGTCGGCGTGCCCAGAGGTGCCTTCTATCTCATCTTGGCGACAATCCTTCTGCTGATGGCCTTGTTGGCCACACTTGAAATAACCACCAGTACCTCGGCGACAAACACCAGAATGTCTGCGCGAACAAGTAGGATAGATAGGATGCGTGAATCCTCCAACAGGCATCCTTGCTAACTGTGAGCCTGTTATGGAATTACATGCATGAGACATGATCATGAGACATTAGCATGATTACATAGAAGGTTAAATTGATTATCAGATGAAGAAGAACGGTTAGGCTGTGAACCTTTACGGTCCTGGTCCCTTCCATTGCCATTGCTCCTGAATGAGAGCTTAGAAATGTCAGAATGATGAAACATACGCAGTTTAATAATCAAAGAAGGTAAATGTAGGAACCTGCTGTTTTTGGCATTAGTACGGTAACTATAATTACCGCCACGCCTATCTGAAGCAGAACGATAATTTGATTGATCGTTTCCCTTGGAGGACTGTTGCTGAGTAACCGGAGGCTTCCGGTCCTCAGTCTTCTATTTGAAATGAAAATTTTAACAGAGGATGGTATAAACATAAAAATACTAAAAAGAAATGAATGTTTACATTTGGTGATTGTAGATACCTCTTCACTGTGCGGTCATCACCAAACTCCTCTCGTTCCTGGAGCATCTCGAGCTTACGGGATGCATCGGCCACTTGTGCCACTGTAGTGAAAGTATCACATACCAAGCTGTTGGTGACCGAAGTGCGAAGTGCCCAGCGAAACTTCTCAGCTTGCTCTGTAGCAGTGCCAGCTGTCGCTTCCAGAAAACCAGCCAAACGGAGAAACCTTTGCATAAATTCATTGATGTTATCACCAGCAACCTGCCGAATGTTATGGTAGTCCCTCTTGAGCTTCTCCTGCTCGGCATGTGGAAAGTACTGGTTAAGGAAGAGCTCCTTAAACTGGCCCCATGTCAGTTGTGCAACCCAATTATCGACACCGTTGGACTGCTTAACTGACTTCCACCATTGCAGCACATTACCTTCAAACTTATAGCAAGCCAGTCTTGCTTTGAAAACGTCATCACAACCCATCGCATCAAATATTTTCTCGATATGAGAAATCTAGGCTTCAGCCTCGTTGGGGCTGTCAGTCTACTCAAACGAACGAGGTCATTGTTTGTTGAATAGCTCTGACCAAGTCATGAGGGTAACAGGTGGAGGAGGTGGAGGATTGTTGTTGTGATTGCCATGAGCCTGGAATTCCGCATGAACTTCGTCCCTGATCTCATTGCGAAGTTGGGGAAGGAGGGCTTGCAATGTTGCATTGATAGCTGCAGCTAAATCTGGATTGTTACGTGGATTCACCATCTGACAATTTAAAACATCAAAATGAAACATGAATAATAAGTCTGGAATGATATGAACATAAAATGCATGAACAATGTATAATTTAATGAAACAATTTATAATGCATGAAACAATGAAAATGCATGATGCAGTTTATAAAACTTTTATATGCACGAGAGTGAACGCCTATGGTCAGTTCACCCAAAACAAAAATGACAGGGCGCTGGGACGCCTATGGGTCGATCCCTAAATTAAAAGTTTCGATAAAAGCACATGCGACTAAATAGGGCCAGTACTGTACCAACCATTACTTAGTCAAAAACCCTGCTATAGTGATATGAATGCATAAAATAAAAATGAAAATGAATGAATGCATGAAAACCAACTGTCAGTTCTAGGAAGACACTGGTGACTACCCGTAAGTCACATATCATGTTACAGAGCTACAGGTCGAAACCTTGGGCTCTGATACCATAATTGTGACACCCCATTTGTTAAGATGGAATGCTACAGTGTATTATGGCGTGTCATCAAAGCATGCAAGGAAAGGTCTAAACATTTATGACCATAAAAAGGAAATACCAAAATCAAACATCGGTAGTCCAAGTAACTCCCACACAAGCAATATAAGTATTGTAAATGAAAGGACTAAACAATGTCCAAAATGAAGTAAAGTATGATAAAGTAGGAATAAAATGCATAAAGTAATGAAGGCTGGATAGCTTCCATCCGAATGCACATACTCTTGAGATCCTACTTGCGACCTTGGGTACCTGCCGTTTGGGAACATGGAAAAGTAGACGGCTGAGCATAACGCTCAGTGCGCGGATATAAAATAAAACATGGAAGACATAACATATGAAAGCATAGAAAGAGCATAAAGCATGAATAGCAGCGGAAATGAATAAGTCCTGGGAAAACCTAGGCACATAGCATGTTTTACTGATTTTAGTTCTGAAAATATAGCTTATGTTTACTTATAAAATCTGTATTAGTTTAATATACCAAAATAGCCAATATAGGTCATGAGGTCAACAACGTGCATGCATACATAGAAGGGTGACCTCGTCATGCAATTAGAGGGGCTGCCTCTAATTATACTTGTCTGGGTAGGACGGATCAGCTCCTTGTGAAGGATGCAAGGCACACACCACATTCACCATGAAATCCTGACTGAAACATGTAACTAGGATGCACCCATACGCCCCACATGATAATATAATAATATGGCCAAAAGCTGAAAGGGACGCCACGAGCTATCACTCCTCCGTGGTGAAGTCATAACACTAGCGCCTCTAGTGTTATGGTTATGGTACCTCCATAACTAGGTGAAACTGGTCATGCATGTATATGGCTAAGGTAAACTAATATAACATAAGCATTTAATCTGTAACTACTGGGAAAACAGTTGGCTGCATACGGGAAATCCTAATAAAGGAAGAGAATTGTCCTTACTGAAGGACGGGAATCCGTACCTTATGTCTAGTAGAAGCTAAAGAAACGATGAAGAACTATTCCGCCTTGACGGATAATACTACATAGGAAACATGGACGTGTATAAGTTATCTAAATTACATGTTTTTACTGGTTCTGAGTGTTCTCAACTTATTATACATATTCTGTCATGTTTTACTGTTTTACTGTGTATTCTGTAGTTATTCTAGTGTTCTGTTAAGTATTATTCATGTATTAGTGTATTATAATACTTTTATTATAATACTAAGTAACTTTTTAAAAATAGCAGGTTTCCATAAATAGTAAGTTTCCAAAAATAGAAAGTTTCCAAAAATAGTAAGTTTCCATTTTTAGAAATAAGATGGATTAAAAATAATAATTAAAGTTCAAATAGTATGATACAAGTCATTGTGATAGCTTATTAATTAAATAACTGGTTAATTTAATTAAACTATATGTTATACAAATTTAATTAAAATACATGTTTTAATTAAATTAAGCTAGTTAAATACTTTAGGTTATACATGAATTAATTAATAAATTAAATAGCCTAAAGTATAATATGTCATGACTTATAAAAATATTTTTATCAAAACCCGAATCTCGAGCCCGTGTTCTAAATAATCCGAACAAATTAAGCTAAACAAAATTCCCACCGAGACCTTGGAGGGGTCCCGGTTGACATGAATTAATTCTAACTATCATGTAAACATACCCCGACTTGAAGTCAGGGTCCCTTTGGTCTCGGGTCCGAACAACAAAAACCAACCGAGCACCCTTACGGGTCTCGGTGGTGTCTCGGCTTCACCAAAAACCGAAAACAAACACACCCTGAACCGTGGTCGGGGTTCCCTTGCTGCGCCGCCGAAGACCAACCAAGCCGAGACCTTGTATGGTCTCGGTGGTGGTGATAGAAACAAACCGAACACCCCTTGGGGGTTTCGGTGCCTAGGCCGAACCACAAACACAAACCAAACGTACCCTTGACCCAAAGTTAATTAATCCTAGTTATTAGTTTACATGTTCATGTGATTAATTAATTTTTAAACATGGAATCATAAGAAAATAAAAAAAGAAAAGGTTTTGATTATACCAACGCGTGTAGAATGAAGAGGCGATCACGAATAAATAAACAAACACCAAAAATCATCCAGGTTTCCCTTTGTTCTTGAGGTGGCCAGTGGCAAGAGTGAACCAAGAGAGAGAGAAGGCAAAATTTTGTAAAAACCTAAATTGAGAAAAATATGATCTCCTGATGTTTTAATAAAATTGATTTTGGGCCAAAAGCCCACTTGGGCCTCCCTTCCTTGTCTTGCCGTGGCTATAGGGCCCACTTAGGGTAAACCCGTAGTTTTCGTATGTTAAATAATTTACGGGTATGTTCGTGATTTATTATTCGTGATTTTGGTATTCGTGATCATGTCATATTTATAATATTCATGATTGTTAGTAATCTATTGTCGTGACACGTGTATTAATATTATAAATGGAAAGTTTTAATTTTATCGTATTTTTCATGTGTGTACTGTTCATGTGTACTATTCATAGGTTTTTAATGCGGGTCTTACAAACTGTGTATATTTTGCACCATCAAACTCACTGGTGCAATCTCACTTATGCAACTCACAGCTGCAAACTCATTTCTTCTTCTTTGCAGAAACACCATCCCCTGTCTTGCTTTGTCTCTTCTTCCTTGTACCTTAACTGGATGACTTGTTCTTCTTGATGCTTGAGTTGTTTGCAATGCCATTAGCTGACTATCTAGGACTCCTTAGCTTGATCCTTTACCCTTTTTTGTTCCCCGCCATTCTCTTCCACTAATACACCCTCTCTTATTACGACCTCATACTTTACAGTTGTTGCAAGTCATCCAGATGCCCGCCTTTGTCATCTTTCCATTCTTAGCCATTTTCTTTATAGTCTGCTCAACAACTTCATCCTTGAAAATTCTTCTCTAATTCTTTGATCTACCTATAGGAACATGCTGGTGAGGAAGTAGTAATAGAATAGGGATCCTGCATCTTGGCTAGAAACCGCAACCACTAATACCTTAAAGCTTATTTTGATATGTCTCCTTCCATGTATTTAACCAATAACATGGTGTCACCAACTCTTGTGGTATCCCAACAACTTCTCCATGAGTTTCCTTGTTGTTTAGTGTTGCAACAACATGGCTACATGGTATGTCAGTTAACTCCTGTCTCCTACAATCACATTGCTTGAGAATGAGCTTCAAAACACATTGGTCATTAGGTCCCTTACATTGGTATGATTTTGTGATAACCAGAAACCGAGGTCATTGCATTATCTTATTTTACGAATATTTTTGGAATTTTGATGAGCTTGAAAGATTTTTGCTTTTGATGGTTTGAGTTGAAACCAATGTTAGGAGACTTATTTTTTCTTTTTAATTAGTATGAGGATTATTAGTAAGCGTGATGTCGACGAATGCCCAATATTTTATGTTTTATTGTCGATTGTTCGATGTTTGACGTTTTCGATGTTTTCTTTTTAATGACGTGTTAAGTCGAGTCGGGAGACGATATTATTATAGTTATGATGCATTTTAACTTTTGAAAGGTATTTTTATGAAACTCGAGCCTTGTGAATATTTTCGAAATTAACTAATAGTCATTTCTTGCTTTTTAACTAACTATTTTCATTTTAATCCAAACCTATGCAAGTTTGGTAAAACTAACCCTTCCACCCACCATATATAAGCCCCTACCTAACACAAAAACACACACATGCAATGTTTATAAAAATCAAGCCCCCCCCTGCCCTATTTTCTACCGTGAGCAACAAACACCCCTTAACCTAATTTTTTCTTGATTCCGAGCTTGATTGATGAGACTGCTTTGATACATAGTCTCATCGTCCAAATTGGGCTTAAAATGCATTAAATATCATCAAAATACCCAAATATATGCTTGTGTTTGTTGCTTGTGTATTTTAGGTACAGATATTGGGAAAATGACAAAAGATCACAAGAATCATGCAAAAACGAACACGGGAAACGAAGCCGCACGATGAACCAAGCCCTAATGAAGAATTTTCCAAAGAAAACCCTTGAAGATTTGAAGAATATTGAAGATTGGTCCTCCAAGTTTGAAGAATTGACACTTTATACCCTTGTATCTTCATAATTACAAGTTTGGTCCCTAAAGTTTGACAAAATTACAAAAAGGACCCTTAACTTTGAAGAATTGACAAATTTAGTCCCTCAACAAAACTAAATTGTCAACTATGGTCCTCCAAGAAGTCAACAAACAAGTCAAAGTCCTTAAAGTATGAAGACATGTCAAGAAAAGCCCTTGAAATATGAAGAAATTGCATTTTAAGTCCTTGTTTCAAGCCTATGAAGTTTTTGTGCCAAAACTGCCAACTTGCCAAAGATGTTTTTCAAAGGAAATGACTTATTTGTTGTTTTAATACAAAGTGAAAGGAGAATGAAAAGTGAGGGACCAATGTTGCCCAGACAACCTAAGACAAACCACCACTCACAAGCTGCCACCTCACCTACCTTAAACCCTCCACCAATCATATTCACCCTCCCCTCCACGTCACAAATCCACTCACCATTTATTTAATTAACTTAAACCGGTTTTGAATTTTGGTGGCAAACACACTTTTTAAAACCTTAATCCCTTTTTCCAGATTAAACACACCCTAAATCAACATAAACCATAATCCCTAAAAACCTTAAAACAAAGGGTTAATTGTTGATCTTTTCCAGATTGATAATTAACCACACCCTAATCACATCCCAACCCCCAAAAGGTGTCACCCTCACCCTCACATGTCTCTCCAACCCTCCCCTGCCCCACTATTCACTCCTAAACAAAAATGGACAGCATGATCAACATCCCACAATAATTTCGTGTTCCCAAAGGCTAAATGGACGTCCAAGATCCTCTTTTCATTGCTGGCATCCCACAAACTGCCAAAGATCTTCACATGGCTTAGTTTTGACTGAGAATTCAAAATCGTCCAAGGGCAAGATTGGAAGTTCAAGTGTTAGGGTTTTTAGCTTCTATTCACTTCTAGAATCACTTGTAAGCCTATATAAAGGCACATAGGACTTAGCTTATTCCTGTTCTTGATTTTTTCTCCTTTTTCACAAGCTTTGTAAATCCAGTTTATTAAGGAATATAAATGGTTTAAGTGTTTTTTGATGAGAAAGATTGAGTTCCTTTTACATTTTATGTTGATTTAATTTCATGTTGAGTTTGGTTTAAGTTTCAGCAAAGGTTTTCAAAATTCCAAGTTTCTGTTTTCTTTTCAAGTTTTTTTTTTAAATCTTAAATTTCATTCAGAACCTGATAACATGGTGATTAAGTGTGTTGGTGCGATGGTATTTGAGCTTGTGTATGTCCATAACACCATGGCTTGTACTGGTGTAGTGGGTACCCAAGTTTAAAATAGCCATTGGTTTGGTCATTTCCTTTATTTTTAGCTTATCATATCCTTACCTACAAGCTAAAGCTCTCTTCTAGCTTAATCTATAAGCTAGGAGCAAGCCTTAAGTTTTTTACACAGCTTTTCCCTTTTCTCTCTTAGCAGGTTCAAAGAGAAACAATTTTTACCCATTTTGTTAAGCAGTCCCTCAATAGCCCCTCAACAAAGTTCTGCATAGGCCCCAGCCTATAGGGAGGTGGTTTTTCAACCACTAAGGGTCCTGGATGTAGGACCCTTAAGGTAGTTCTTGTTTCCCATTTCATTTTAGCTTTCTGAAAATTTATGTGATTTGTATGATTTTTGGTGCTAAGTGTTTAAGTGTTAATTTGAGTGTTGAATATTGGTCATTTAGATGTTATATGCATGTTTTAGTAAGTGATAATCAGTTTGATTGTATTTTGATACCATTTGCTTTGTTAAAATTTGATTTCAGATTTTAAAGGTGTGTTTGGGATTAGGGTTTAACATAGGGTTGTTGAAGTTAATCTTGTGTTTTAATCTGTCTTATACACTTATTAGGGTATTATTAGGTTGTTTGTGAGCTTGACTTTTGTTTGGGTAAGTTTTGAACACATGTGCATGTTAAAAGTTTGAGAATATAGCTATAATCAGTCACTGCTTGATTTCTGCTTATTCGTGTGAAATTGGTGCTTCCAAGTTGTTAAATCTGCTAGAAGTAGGGTTGTTCTAGGTTTGTGCATTGTTTATTTGCTAGTTGATTGACTTGTATGCATGATTTGAGCCTTTGAAACTCACTTGTGTGCACACTAAACCAGCAAACACCATTAAACTTGTACATGCTATATCAGAAACCTTAATCTGCTTGCTTTGTGTGATTTGATTATTGTACTTGCTTATTTTTGCATTTGATTTGACTCCTTATACTCCAAAGAGTATAAGGGTGCCTTTGTCCATCACAATCATCCACAAAAACGCCAACAAATCAAGTCCTTTTGATACTTTTCACTTGTGAAGATACTCAATGAACACACCCTTGTGTTCATCAGAAAGTTGTGCAAACCTGGGCACGTTTTTGGATTTGTAGGGCTTAATTCTTGGTTAATTTGGATTGTAGTTGTGTTTCTAAGCTTAACAAGAGTACTGGTTTGAGTTTTTAAAATTAAAAAAAAAAAAAAAAAGTTTGCACAAAGCTCACCTTGCCTGGGCTCGAACACGCGACCTTGCTTTCCAAGGACTAACGTGTTAACCAGTGATCTGGATGGCTTTTTTATGTTATAGCTTCATTTCATTACTTATTTAAGGGTTAATTGTTTTATAGCTTATTTACTTATCAGCTTTTAAATAAGTTGTTTCAAGCTTATTTCTTTAAGCATTTTCCTGTTTAAGGTTTTTCCTAGGTTTTTATAAGGTTGTTTGACTTTTCTGAGCAAAAAGTATATTTTTCTCATTATTATTTAATTTATTAGGATTATTTTAAGTTTTAATTTTAAAAAGTCATTAAAAAATAGTAAAAAGTAATTTAAAAATCTGAAAAAATAGTTTTTAGGTTTTTAATCATATTTTTGAGGTTTACAGCTTTTTAAGTTTTCAATTTAGCTTATTTTTTATTTTGTAGGATTTTAGGGTTTTTAAGCAACTTTAAAATTCAATATAAAATTGTTAAATAGGTTTCAGAAAATTTGGATTGCATTTTTGTTTTATTTATAATATTCTAGATTTTTGGTAATTTTTTAGAATTTATTTACAAACTTTTTATTTTTTTGAATATTTTAATATTATTTTATTGCTAAAAATAGAAAGTTGATTTTTTTCTAGTTTTTTCATTTTTCCTAGGTTAAGGACACTTAATTAGGAGTTTTGTCACTTTCCAAATATTTTTTAGACTTTTCAATTAATTTCTAGAATTAATTTAAGATTTAATAGATTTTAATAGTTTTTAAGTGTTTAAAAATAGTTTAATTTGGTTTTAAAATTTTCAAAAATAGTTTTTATCTTAATTAGGATATTTTTGAGGTTTACAAACTATTAGATCTTGTTTAAGGCTCTTTAATAATTAAAAGTGATTTTTAGGGCTTTAATTAGCATTAAAAAGTCATTATCTAATTAATTAAAAGGTTTTAGCAAGTTTGGATTTTTTGTAAACTCTTAGAATATTATTGGGGATTTTTAGTAATTTTAGGAATTTTTAGGTTAAAATTTTAAATTTGGCACTATTTACGGTTTTACGTGTTCGCCTTTTTCGTCATAGTTTAATTCGTCTTTGTAACCGTCTTTCTCTTCTAATCCCATTTCTTTCTCAATCATATAATCACAAATAAATATCAATTCAATACACAACACACTTGCCTCCTCGAGAACGAACTCACTTAGGGTCATTCACACACGGTTTTCCTAAATCGTCGTGCACACTTGCCCTACTTTGTGCATCCTTTTCCCAAAGATGTACAAAACAGCAACATCATTTTGGCGCCGCTGCCGGGGAGGCGTGTTGTGTTTTGGTTGAACCATTGTTGTTTTTATATATAGCCATAAAAGTAATTGTATTAGTAGCACTCTACTAATACGTATTATCGGTTTTTCGTTTTTTGTGAATACTATTACTATACTGTATACGTAGAACAATAAATTTACAAGTACTCCAAATACATGAGAAATCACAACCTTGACTTGGGAGGTCATTACCCAATCATTGTATTCGAATCTCAAACCAAAGAAAAAGGCAAAAATAGATAAATACTTTCGTGAAGCTCGATTTTGAGAAATACAAACTATAAGGTGGGTATAAGGCGGTTGTATTTCACGACCTAAAGGAAAAAGGCTCTTAAGTGCTTCGCGCCACCTCGTTTCCTCCGCTTGCTTGGGCGTATTTTGATTTTGAAAGCTAATCGAGGGTTTTTCCGCCCAAAGTATTACTAAGTATCATATATATTTTCTTGGTTTCTATTGATTAAACCCTCTTGAACGATTTGGTGTTCCACCATCGTTCTAAAGTCATCGAAGGCGTTCACTTCACGTAATCGTTTTCATTCCTTGAGACTTCTTTAATCGAGAGATTTGATTAAGGAGGAGATTTGTAGATTTGTGTCTACCTAATACATTCCAAAAATCCAAAAAAAAAGTAAAAACAATCAAAAACCACAAAAAAATTGAAAAAGTAAAAACACCAAAAAGAATCTTCTTTGTTCGCCTTCTCGTTGTACGTGACGTTTATGCAAACTCGCTCCAAAGCAAGACGTGCTCGTAAACAAAGAAACAAATAAATCACTCCTACTAGTGAGGAGTCTCCTATTGACGAACCCATTGTAGTGAAAGAAGCACCCATGGCTAATCGAACTATGATGGAGTTGCTTCAAGCACCCACCGAGGGTTATGGAGAAGCGATTGTGATTCCCGCTATCCTTGCGGAGAATTTTGAGGTTAAGACGGGTTTGTTGTCCATGATTCAAAACAACAAGTTTCGAGGTGACGAAAAGGACAACCCTCATAACCACATTCGCCAATTTAATCATCTCACCGCCACTTGCAAGTTTAAGGACGTCTCAAACGACTCGATTAAGATGATGCTTTTTCCGTATTCCTTAGCGGGGCCCGCAAAAATTTGGTTAGAGAAAGAGCCACCCAATTCTATATTGACGTGGAAGGATCTCGTTTCAAAATTCGTGAACCAATTTTTTCCGCCCTCTAAGACTACGCACTTGAAAAACGAGATTTCAAAGTTTTCACAAGAGTATAATGAGAGTTTTTCAACGGCTTGGAATAGGTTTAAGGAAATGTTGCACGAATGTCCTCATCATGGTTTTTCCGACTTGCATCAAATTGACACGTTTTACAATGGCTTGAACGATCATGAGCGTGATTATCTTAATGCCGCCGCGGGTGGTAATTTTTTGTGTAAGACGGTCGAGGAAGCATTATTAATCATTGAAAATAGGTCTAAGGTGTATAGTCCTCATAGCACGTCGAGTGTTCGTAAGACTTCGTCTTCGCCTTCATTGTCACACACCGTTGATGCTTGCCAAATCGAGGCTAATTTGGAGAACAAGATTTTTGATAAGTTGAAAGTATTGTTAATTGAGTTTAAAGTTGGTGAACAACCCGCTCCCGCTACGATTAAAGCGGTTGAGGTTTCTTGTATGTATTGTGGTGGAGCTCACGATTATTCCGAGTGCATTACCAACGGTGGTAACACTACGAGTGCCTTCGCGGCCGCGGGAACTTATAACCAAAACGGTCAAGTTCCTCGCACTAATCAATTGACTCCACCGGGTTTTCCACCAAATCAAAATGCTAACAATTATCGAAACAATCAAGTTGGTTACCAAAGCAATCAAAGGAACAATTTCAAGGGTAATAACAACTATGGGAATCAAGGAACTAGTAGCCAATTGCAAAATCAAAATCAAAACCGTAATTTTCAAAACACAAGTCAAGGTCTTCAAAATGTTTACACAAAAGAACTTCCAATGGACTTTTTGAATTACGCCACGACAAATGATAAGATTTTGGAAAACATTCAAGAGCAATTGGCTAGTCAAGCTAGGGACACGGCTAAAAACACCAAGGAATTGGCTAATTTTGTGAAAGAAAACCTTAACATGAGAAATGAGTTGAAAAATGATTTTGCTAATCAAATTCGAGGTCAAAACAACAAGATAGAGCAAAGTCATGCTAGGCTTGAACAAAAAATTGACCAAAAAGCCGCTAGTCAAGATTTGAAGTTTAATAGTCACGATGCTAAGCTTAATGCAATTTTAGAAGCCGTCATGGGGAACAAAGCCTCTACTTCGAGTGGTCTACCTAGTAACACCGTTTCAAACCCGAAGGGAGAGATGAAAGTGATTACCACACGAAGTGGTAAGACACTTAAAGAACCGACTCCTCAACCAATTACTCCAACGGTGGAGGAAATTGAGGAAGAACCCGAGGTGGTGGTCGAAAAGGAGCATATTTTAATCCCACAAAGTACCGCTCATGCCACACCTACGGTCGACCCATCACCCACATTGGAACCTGAGATTCCAAAGGCTATGCCTATGCCCCAACCCACACCACCCTTGCCTTACCCATCGAGATTTAGGAAGGAGAAACGACAAGAGCGCGACAACTACCAATTTGAGATTTTTATGAAAATGTTTCGTGAGTTGCACCTTAATGTGAGTTTCGCCGATGCTTTGGTCATGATGCCTCGATTTGCCGCTAACTTTAAGAGTATGTTGAACAACAAAGAGATTGCACCAAATGTCTAGTTGTTCGTCGGTTTATCTTAATCGCATACCTCAAAAAGTCGGTGATCCCGGTAAATTTTTGATCCCTTGTGCAATTCAGGACATGGAAGAATGCTTCGCCTTGGCCGATCTTGGTGCTAGCATTAACTTGATGCCACTTTCAATCTTCAAGTCGCTCAATCTTCCTAATCTTACTCCTTCACGAATGTCTATTGAGTTGGCCGACCATTCCACGATTCTTGCATGTGGTTTGGCGGAAGACGTTTTTGTGAAAGTGGGGAAGTTCTACTATCCCGTAGACTTTATCGTTGTTGATATCCCCACGGATCCTCAAGTTCCTCTTATTTTAGGTCGTTCGTTTTTAGATACGTCTATGGCTTTAATTGATGTGCATGCTAGAAAGATCACCTTACGTTTCAACGACGAGGAACTTGTTATAAACGCAATTCAAAATTCTCAACTTTCTCATGTTTATTCCGTTGCTACCATAAACCTCGTTATATGATCGACGTGGTTTGCGAGGAATTTTCACAAGAAGTTTTAGGGTTTGGTGATGAAGAAACTAGTGGCAATCCCACTATGTTAGATCCAATTCTTGATAATTCGACACCAACCTTCACTCCATTTGAAGGTGGTGGTTTTACGTTGGAAGAATGTAATGTTCCACGTACTTGTGACGAAGACCTCGACAACGATGAGGACTTCTCGATTATCAAGGATTTTCTCAACGATTTCCCATTTCCTCCACCCGAGGAAGTTATGAGTATCGAGCCCAAATCTTCACTTGAGGTACCACCTATCCTCGAGTTGAAAGATTTACCTCCTCACCTCAAATATGTCTATTTGGAGGAGGACGACAAGTTGCCGGTTATTAATGCGAAGGATCTTTCGAATGATGAAAAAACCGCACTTGTCGATGTTCTTAAGGACCACAAAGGGGCGATTGCGTGGAAGTTATCCGACATTAAGGGAATCGATCCCAAGTTTTGTACCCACAAAATCTTAATGGAGGAGGATTTCAAGCCCACAATCCAAAGTCAAAGGAGGGTGAACCCCAAAATTCACGACGTCATCAAAAAGGAGGTCCTTAAACTCCTTGACGCGGGAATGATTTACCCTATTTCCGATAGCCCTTGGGTGAGTCCTATTCATTGTGTCCCTAAAAAGGGAGGGATGACCGTTGTGCCAAACGATGCCAACGAGTTGATTCCCACTAGACTCGTGACCGGATGGAGAGTGTGCATTGACTATCGTAAGTTGAATGAAGCCACTCGAAAAGACCATTTTCCCTTGCCCTTCATGGACCTAATGTTGGAGCGTCTTGCGGGAAACGATTTCTATTGCTTTTTAGATGGTTTTTCAGGTTACTTCCAAATTCCCATCGATCCTCGTGATCAAGAAAAAACTACGTTTACATGTCCATATGGAACGTTTGCCTATCGTAGAATGCCATTCGGACTTTGTAATGCACCGGGAACTTTTCAACGATGCATGATGGCTATTTTTCATGATATGATCGAGAAGACGAAGGAAGTCTTCATGGATGACTTTTCCGTGTTTGGTAATTCTTTCACTTCGTGTTTGTCGAACCTAGAGAGAATGTTAAAACGTTGTGAGAAAACCAACCTTGTGCTCAATTGGGAAAAGTGTCATTTTATGGTTAAGAGTGGAATCGTCTTAGGGTACAAGGTCTCGAAAGCGGGGATTGAGGTAGATCAAGCTAAGGTAGACGTCATCGCCAAATTACCTCATCCCAAAACCGTCAAGGGAGTTAGGAGTTTCCTAGGCCACGCGGGCTTTTATCGTCGATTCATCAAGGACTTTTCATAGATTTCTCGACCTATTACACATCTTCTTGAAAAAGAGGCACGTTTTGTCTTTGACGAAGATTGTGTACGAGCCTTTGAGATCCTTAAGAGGAAACTTACCGAAGCTCCCATTCTTGTTGCTCCAAATTGGAACCTTCCTTTTGAGCTTATGTGTGATGCTAGTGATTACGCCATATGGGGCCGTTTTGGGGCAACGTCATGATAAGCACTTCTTGCCTATTCACTATGCTAACAAGACGATGACCGAGGCTCAACTTAAATACACTACAACGGAAAAGGAGTTCCTTGCCGTGGTGTATGCATTTGAGAAATTCCGACCTTACCTCGTCTTGACGAAATGCATAGTGTATACGGACCATTCGGCTATTAAGTATCTTATGGCAAAGCAAGATGCTAAGCCGAGATTACTTCGTTGGATTATCCTCCTTCAAGAATTTGATCACAAAATCGTTGATAAAAAAGGAGCCGAGAATCTAGCGGCCGATCATCTCTCTCGTTTGGAAGATCCTCACCAAAGTGTTTACGAGCCCAAGGAAATCACCGAAACATTTCCGCTCGAGACACTTGGTGTAGTGAATTCTAAGCTTGATTCTTCCACCCCATGGTTTGCGGATTTTGCAAATTACCATGCGGGTAACTTCATCATTAAGGGTATGACGACTCAAGAAAAACAAAAATTATTTCGTGACGTCAAGTTCTACTTTTGGAACGACCCTTACTTGTTTCGAACTTGTGCGGATCAAATCATCCGACGTTGTGTATTTGGCACTGAAGCTTCTAACATCCTTAGAGATTGCCATGAGGGACCCACGGGTGGTCACCACGGTGCTAATCTCACGGCTAAGAAAGTGTTTGATGCCGACTTCTTTTGGCCTACTATTTACCGAGATGCACAAGATCTTGTGAAGTCGTGTGATGCATGCCAACGACAAGGAAAAGCCTCACAAAAAGATGAAATGCCACAAAATATCATTCAAGTATGTGAGATCTTTGACGTTTGGGGCATAGACTTTATGGGGCCGTTCCCATCATCTCGTGGTAATAAGTACATCCTTGTTGCGGTTGACTACCTTTCTAAGTGGGTGGAGGCAAAGGCCTTGCCCACCAATGATGCTCGTGTGGTAGTCAAATTTTTGAAGCAATTGTTTTCTCGGTTTGGAACCCCTCGTGCTATCATAAGCGATCGTGGAACCCATTTTTGTAATGACCAATTTGAAAGGGTTCTAAGGAAATATGGGGTTACACATCGTCTTTCTACGGCTTATCACCCACAAACGAGTGGGCAAGTCGAGGTTTCAAACCGAGCTTTGAAGAGGATCTTGGAGAGATCCGTTGGGGAGAACCGACAATCTTGGTCGGATAAGTTAGACGATGCTTTATGGGCCTTTAGGACCGCTCATAAGACGCCCATTGGGTGCACTCCCTATAAGCTTGTGTATGGAAAGAATTGTCATTTGCCTATCGAGTTAGAACACAAGGCTTATTGGGCCCTAAAGCATTGTAATGATGACATGGAGACCGCGGGAAAACATCGGACAATGCAATTAAATGAATTGGATGAATTGAGGGATATTGCTTATGAAAATTCATTGATTTATAAAGAGAAAACTAAAAAGTTGCATGATTCTAAAATTAAAAACCGGGTTTTTAACATTGGGGATCAAGTTTTGCTTTTTAATTCAAGATTGAAAATTTTTTCCGGTAAGTTGAAATCCCGTTGGTCCGGTCCATTCACCGTGACTCAAGTGTTTCCGTATGGGACCATCGAGCTAGCTCAAGATGATGGTCCTAACTTTAAGGTGAATGGACATAGGTTGAAGCACTACTTTGGCGGGGAAGTTCCATCCTTGAACTACCTCGACCAAGTCACCTTCCCCAATGATAATTAGTATTGAGGGGATCGAGTCGAGCTCATGACTCGGTAATCAAAAACGAGGTGCCTCGTGGGGGAGTCCCATGCTTATCCTATGTACATATTATCGCTTTCTAATGTAGCTTATGTGTGGGGATTTGTGCCCTTCCAACCTTTGTTCCGTGGTTGTTTGTGAATTGTGGTTTTTAGATCATGATCTTCACGATTGGAGCCTCTCGTGTTCGTTTTATGGGAGCACTCGATCGTTTGCTTTGGAGACATTTCTCAATATCCATGATATATCCTTTTGATGTTCTAACCTTAGGTTTTTAGCACACTTCATAAACGGCTATTACTTATTGGTTACACCCTTTCCATGCTAGATTAGGCATTCGACTACGTCTCTAGTATGGGTGTGTTTGCACCCCTAGACTCGAAACATTGAGGACAATGTTTAACTTTAGTATGGGGGGTGAATAGATACTTGCCTTGCCAAACCTTCACGCTTTCGAAAGTTTATCTTTTTGTTTATCGTTTTTGTTGCAAAATAAGGCTAAAAATGGCCAAATTTTAAAAATTTTCTCATGTTTTATAAGTGTTTGAAGACACGAATGTAGGTTTTCCGATGGCGAGAATAAGAGTAATTTTTGACTCGACCGTGCGTGTTGAGCACTTAGCTTTGATTCCTTAACTACACATTAGGCTAAGTCTTTTAAATAAGGACGAGAAATGATAGAGTTAAATATAAGTTACTATGCTAAACGTAGAGTACTCGTATTCTTTCAAAAACTCATGTGTTCTCGTTATTTTCTTATTCTCCCTTCGCATGTAAATATTTTTTGCTTAATAAATATTGACTTAGCGGTTTAGTTAGGATTGTTAGGTTTCTAGTCTTTTCTAGTAGCTTCCGTGTAATTAAATTGGGAAGACATTAAGGTATCACCAGCGTCACAGTTTTGAAGTTTTGGCAACCCGAATAATCGAAAGCTTCACCCAATAATAAGATTTCAAGTGCTCACCTAAATCAAGCAAACAATTTGAAGCCCCACAAGGCCTAAAATCTATGCAAAATTGAAAGTAAATCAAGCCTTAATCTTCGAAGCTTTAAAGATCCAAAATTCGCTTTAGCGTGAGGATATACGTCTTTGGCTAATAAAACCACCGATGAGGCGGATAATAAAAGGCAAGGCAAGACCGAAGTCATAATAAAAGCTTCATGGCGAAGTTGAATAAAAGATGGAGGTAAACCAAAGATAATAAGGCCCTTCCGTTAGGGGGCGTATAAAAGTCTTGGTAATAAGTCTCATGTTCAAAACCGTTATAAAACCGTGTTTATCGATTCTTCTTGTCAACTTAATTTTTTAACATCGTTGTCTATTAGGAGGGGTTATTGATTTGATGGTCTTAGTTACACCCTTAGGACTCTATTTGACCTAAATCTCTATTATCGCATAAGTCAAACAATGTATCCTCGTGAAACATTCAAGACATCATAAAATATAAGAGATACAACTTAGGAATAAAGGGAGGATAAGTACGTGATTAGGGCATATGAGTAGTGTTAGCATTACTAACTTATAATGACAATGATCTCGTTGCACGCTTGGCATGGAATTGGAGTGAAAATCGAGGACGATGAAATTATTTCTAACGAAGCATTCACGTGTTCTTATTCTATGAACCTAAACGTCCCATTTTGCGATGAAAATCATACATTATGTCTATAACACAAGTAGTAGTAATAGTAGTAGTGTAGCTAGTTTACCATTCAATAAAGTGAATAAAATGAATTTTGGAGATGCTTTGATACTTTATTCTAGCATTGCGTGAGGGCACGGCATTGGTTTAGTATGGGGGAGTGATGAGACTGCTTTTATACATAGTCTCATCGTCCAAATTGGGCTTAAAATGCATTAAATATCATCAAAATACCCAAATATATGCTTGTGTTTGTTGCTTGTGTATTTTAGGTACGGATATTGGGAAAATGACAAAAGATCACAAGAATCATGCAAAAACGAACACGGGAAACGAAGCCGCACGATGAACCAAGCCCTAATGAAGAATTTTCCAAAGAAAACCCTTGAAGATTTGAAGAATATTGAAGATTGGTCCTCCAAGTTTGAAGAATTGACACTTTATACCCTTGTATCTTCATAATTACAAGTTTGGTCCCTAAAGTTTGTCAAAATTACAAAAAGGACCCTTAACTTTGAAGAATTGACAAATTTAGTCCCTCAACAAAACTAAATTGTCAATAATGGTCCTCCAAGAAGTCAACAAACAAGTCAAAGTCCTTAAAGTATGAAGACATGTCAAGAACAGCCCTTGAAATATGAAGAAATTGCATTTTAAGTCCTTGTTTCAAGCCTATGAAGTTTTTGTGCCAAAACTGCCAACTTGCCAAAGATGTTTTTCAAAGGAAATGACTTATTTGCTGTTTTAATACAAAGTGAAAGGAGAATGAAAAGTGAGGGATCAATGTTGCCCAGACAACCTAAGACAAACCACCACTCACAAGCTGCCACCTCACCTACCTTAAACCCTCAACCAATCATATTCACCCTCCCCTCCACGTCACAAATCCACTCACCATTTATTTAATTAACTTAAACCGGTTTTGAATTTTGGTGGCAAACACACTTTTTAAAACCTTAATCCCTTTTTCCAGATTAAACACACCCTAAATCAACATAAACCCTAATCCCTAAAAACCTTAAAACAAAGGGTTAATTGTTGATCTTTTCCAGATTGATAATTAACCACACCCTAATCACATCCCAACCCCCAAAAGGTGTCACCCTCACCCTCACATGTCTCTCCAACCCTCCCCTGCCCCACTATTCACTCCCAAACAAAAACGGACAGCATGATCAACATCCCACAACAATTTCGTGTTCCCAAAGGGTAAATGGACGTCCAAGATCCTCTTTTCATTGCTGGCATCCCACAAACTGCCAAAGATCTTCACATGGCTTAGTTTTGACTGAGAATTCAAAATCGTCCAAGGGCAAGATTGGAAGTTCAAGTGTTAGGGTTTTTAGCTTCTATTCACTTCTAGAATCACTTGTAAGCCTATATAAAGGCACATAGGACTTAGCTTATTCTTGTTCTTGATTTTTTCTCCTTTTTCACAAGCTTTGTAAATCCAGTTTATTAAGGAATATAAATGGTTTAAGTGTTTGTTGATGAGAAAGATTGAGTTCCTTTTACATTTTATGTTGATTTAATTTCATGTTGAGTTTGGTTTAAGTTTCAGCAAAGGTTTTCAAAATTCCAAGTTTCTGTTTTCTTTTCAAGTTTTTTTTTTAAATCTTAAATTTCATTCAGAACCTGATAACATGGTGATTAAGTGTGTTGGTGTGATGGTATTTGAGCTTGTGTATGTCCATAGCACCATGGCTTGTTCTGGTGTAGTGGGTACCCAAGTTTAAAATAGCCATTGGTTTGGTCATTTCCTTTATTTTTAGCTTATCATATCCTTACCTACAAGCTAAAGCTCTCTTCTAGCTTAATCTATAAGCTAGGAGCAAGCCTTAAGTTTTTTACACAGCTTTTCCCTTTTCTCTCTTAGCAGGTTCAAAGAGAAACAATTTTTACCCATTTTGTGAAGCAGTCCCTCAATAGCCCCTCAACAAAGTTCTGCATAGGCCCCAGCCTATAGGGAGGTGGTTTTTCAACCACTAAGGGTCCTGGATGTAGGACCCTTAAGGTAGTTCTTGTTTCCCATTTCATTTTAGCTTTCTGAAAATTTATGTGATTTGTATGATTTTTGGTGCTAAGTGTTTAAGTGTTAATTTGAGTGTTGAATATTGGTCATTTAGATGTTATATGCATGTTTTAGTAAGTGATAATCAGTTTGATTGTGTTTTGATACCATTTGCTTTGTTAAAATTTGATTTCAGATTTTAAAGGTGTGTTTGGGATTAGGGTTTAACATAGGGTTGTTGAAGTTAATCTTGTGTTTTAATCTGTCTTATACACTTATTAGGGTATTATTAGGTTGTTTGTGAGCTTGACTTTTTGTTTGGGTAAGTTTTGAACACATGTGCATGTTAAAAGTTTGAGAATATAGCT
Organism: Glebionis coronaria; assembly: GCA_025667525.1. Lineage (NCBI taxonomy): Eukaryota > Viridiplantae > Streptophyta > Magnoliopsida > Asterales > Asteraceae > Glebionis > Glebionis coronaria. Next base: position 247,249,245 of record CM046880.1, on the reverse strand, counting down.
ATAATCAGTCACTGCTTGATTTCTGCTTATTTGTGTGAAATTGGTGCTTCCAAGTTGTTAAATCTGCTAGAGTAGGGTTGTTCTAGGTTTGTGCATTGTTTATTTGCTAGTTGATTGACTTGTATGCATGATTTGAGCCTTTGAAACTCACTTGTGTGCACACTAAACCAGCAAACACCATTAAACTTGTGCATGCTATATCAGAAACCTTAATCTGCTTGCTTTGTGTGATTTGATTATTGTACTTGCTTATTTTTGCATTTGATTTGACTCCTTATACTCCAAAGAGTATAAGGGTGCCTTTGTCCATCACAATCATCCACAAACGCCAACAAATCAAGTCCTTTTGATACTTTTCACTTGTGAAGATACTCAATGAACACACCCTTGTGTTCATCAGAAAGTTGTGCAAACCTGGGCACGTTTTTGGATTTATAGGGCTTAATTCTTGGTTAATTTGGATTGTAGTTGTGTTTCTAAGCTTAACAAGAGTACTGGTTTGAGTTTTTAAAAGTAAAAAAAAAAAAAAAAGTTTGCAAAAAGCTCACCTTGCCTGGGCTCGAACACGCGACCTTGCTTTCCAAGGACTAACGTGTTAACCAGTGATCTGGATGGCTTTTTTACGTTATAGCTTCATTTCATTACTTATTTAAGGGTTAATTGTTTTATAGCTTATTTACTTATCAGCTTTTAAATAAGCTGTTTCAAGCTTATTTCTTTAAGCATTTTCCTGTTTAAGATTTTTCCTAGGTTTTTATAAGGTTGTTTGACTTTTCTGAGCAAAAAGTATATTTTTCTCATTATTATTTAATTTATTAGGATTATTTTAAGTTTTAATTTTAAAAAGTCATTAAAAAATAGTAAAAAGTAATTTAAAAATCTGAAAAAATAGTTTTTAGGTTTTTAATCATATTTTTGAGGTTTACAGCTTTTTAAGTTTTCAATTTAGCTTATTTTTGATTTTATAGGATTTTAGGGTTTTTAAGCAACTTTAAAATTCAATATAAAATTGTTAAATAGGTTTCAGAAAATTTGGATTGCATTTTTGTTTTAGTTATAATATTCTAGATTTTTGGTAATTTTTTAGAATTTATTTACAAACGTTTTATTTTTTTGAATATTTTAATATTATTTTATTGCTAAAAATAGAAATTTGGTTTTTTTTCTAGTTTTTTCATTTTTCCTAGGTTAAGGACACTTAATTAGGAGTTTTGTCACTTTCCAAATATTTTTTAGACTTTTCAATTAATTTCTAGAATTAATTTAAGATTTAATAGATTTTAATAGTTTTTAAGTGTTTAAAAATAGTTTAATTTGGTTTTAAAATTTTTATAAATAGTTTTTAGCTTAATTAGGATATTTTTGAGGTTTACAAACTATTAGATCTTGGTTAAGGCTCTTTAATAATTAAAAGTGATTTTTAGGGCTTTAATTAGCATTAAAAAGTCATTATCTAATTAATTAAAAGGTTTTAGCAAGTTTGGATTTTTTGTAAACTCTTAGAATATTATTGGGGATTTTTAGTTATTTTTAGGAATTTTTAGGTTAAAATTTTAAATTTGGCACTATTTACGGTTTTACGTGTTCGCCTTTTTCGTCATAGTTTAATTCGTCTTTGTAACCGTCTTTCTCTTCTAATCCCATTTCTTTCTCAATCATATAATCACAAATCAATATCAATTCAATACACAATACACTTGCCTCCTCGAGAACGAACTCACTTAGGGTCATTCACACACGGTTTTCCTAAATCGTCGTGCACACTTGCCCTACTTTGTGCATCCTTTTCCCAAAGGTGTACAAAACAGCAACATCATTGATCAATCCAAAACTAAAACAAGACCACTTCCTAAAATAAAAAGGTGGTTCTAATGATACAAAATTTTCCAACATGCATGAGGTTTTATTTTTTTGTTATGAGCTAGGGTTGGTGTGAGTGTTAGATGATCATCATTGTGATGATCTAGTTATGATCATGATGTTTTGTTATAGAAAGTTGATTTTTGATTTTTGGTTTTTATTTTTATGAATTATACAAGTGTTAGTGTTGATAGAGATTGATGCTAGGGGATTAGGATGAGTAGAAAAAATGATTTGAATTTATTAGAAGTGTGATTTTATGTGAGATCTTGAAGGGTAAATTAGGGCAGTGACTTGTGGGCTGATTTTGGATGTCTTATGTTCTGATTATTATTAAACTAATAAAATAGTGTTATATAGATTTTGATTATCTTTGATTTGATATAAATTAGAGCTTCTAACTCCAAACGAGTGTGAAGTTATGATAGTTTGATTATTCGTGTACCGGGAGATGAGTATCAGCACAATTTGAAGTTGTTGTCGATATTTTGATCGAATATCGGGGACTATAGAATGAGTTTTAATATGAGTCAAGGTCTGTTTTAAACATGTAAACCCTAGGCTGTGGGTCTATTTTCAAACCTAAGTGTCTATTTTGTAAATGAAGTTGATTAGAGAAGTCAAAATGGTTGCGGTTCTCGTGTTTGACGGGCATTACTTATCATCGACGATCCTCTTGCTAGGTCTCTTATACTAAGATGAGTCTGTAGCCTTGCTTTCATGCTAGCTACTAAATGTTTTAATACCTGCGAGGGGGATACATGTTATTTGAAATAAAATGAACACAAGTCATGAATGATTGTTTGGACCAAAATGTTGCCTGATGTTGCCTGAATTGTATTGACTACCTTGTTGCTAAAGACCCTAATTTCATGAATCGTTAACTATGTTCTGACTTGAAATTGTGAGTTGGGAATAGCCGCTTATACAAATGGTAGTACTACGGGGTTAACCACCCTATCTCGGTCAAGAGTTGTACGTTGAGTAATCTCTTGGAGGGGTAATTATGATGAATAAGATGTAGGTATATATCTAGAAACTAATTCCCTAGAGGGGCAATGGTTTTATCTAGTCATGCTGGCATTTGGCGTGGGTGACTAATTGGTTAAGGGGTCGGTGTCATGAGCTTAAATTCAATTATATAGCTTCGGCTATAAGATGAGTTGCCTACATATATATAGATTGTGTGCACGACAATTCTATTAAATGATTATGATTGATTTTCCTCTTGTGTTCAAATGTGATTTGTTAAACCTATGGACTCGCTCAAAATTATTATTGACTCGTTTAAGCATGTGTTTCAGGTAATCGATTGTGAACCATGGCGGAGCATTGTTGTGGATGTTATGGGTTTGCTTTTGAAGTGTTGTGGTCTAAAACATTTTCTTTCCCTTTTACTTTTGAACAATTTGTTTAATGTCATGTGTACTGTAGTAAACTATGTGGTTTGATGGTCGAGATCCAAGGGGAACTAAACGCTTTACTCTGATTTTGTTTTGGTACTATATTATGGGATGAAAATTATGTTTTAGACAATGTGGTAAAATCTTATTTATCCTTTATGTGTAAATGTCTCATTTTGATTCGTTCAATATACCTTGTGTGATGATACTTGTGTTTAGCATCCAATTGTGTATTTCCGTTGCGCAATGTTAATTGGGGGTGTTAAAGATTGGTATCAGAGCTACAAGTTATAGAGAACTAGGTCGATTTTAAAAAATGTTATAGACTATAACTTTGGTGTCAAAAGTATTTATTTTTCAAAAGCACACAAATTCTCTTCAACGCTCCGGTAAGATTACTTTTAGTTTTGTTTTGTATTATAGATGTATCCCTCAAAACTGAAATGAATTCCTGAGTATTTATTAAGTAAATACTATGATACTCTATTGATGTTATTGAAAGTGCGCTGAGTGCTTGTCAGTATTATAATTTCTTTTTGCGAGCATTGCACAAACATCATTTGCATTGCATTGCATAGCATAGCATATGCATAACTTTTGCATGAGATTGCATTTATAATTTTAAACAATGACCTTAAGTATCCTCGAATTTCCTATAATTGTAGAAATGACTGATATACCACGTGATGGTGATTGGATATAAATGAATCACAGAATAGGAAATGAGGAAGTAGATAATTTTGGTGCTAGTGTTGATGAGGAAACTTATGAGTATCTTGATGATGGAATTGCTCCTGATGTTGTAGGACAGACTGACCCTGAAGTTATTCAAGGAAGTTGTGTGCGAAGAGCTAATGCCGCGCTGATGAGATGTCATTTATACATGATCTCATCGTTCTTTTCGGGCTTTTAAAACATAAAATGTCACCAAAATACCATATATATGCTTGTGTTTGTTTACTTGTGTATTTTAGGTATGGATATCGTGAAAAAGACAAAAGATCACAAGAAACAAGGAAAAACGAACACGAGAAACGGAGACGCATAATGAACCGGGCTTTAGTTATGATTTCTCAAAGAAAAGACCTTAAAGACTTGAAGATGTACAAGAATGATCCCTCATTTATGAAGAAATGACACTTAATACCCTTGTATATTCATAATTACAATTTTGGTCCCTTAAGTTTGTCAAAATTAGAAAAAGGTCCTCCAACTTTGAAGATTTGGCAAGTTTAGTCCCTCAACAAATCTAAATTGTAAACAATGGTCCCTCATGAAGTCAAGAACCAATAAAGACCTTCAAAGATGAAGAATGTCCAAGATCAGTCCTTCAAATATCCAAAAATGGCAAAACAAGTCCTTAAAATACTTTAGAAAACTATTTGGGGCCAAAGTATGAAAATTGAAAGTTTATTAACAAAGGATTTCGTTTTTCATGGAAGAAATACTTTGTTTTCATGTTTTGCCAAAGAATAAGGGCTAAAGCTATGCAAATGAAACATTCAAACCAATTTGCGCCAAACACTTTTCACCCAAACAAGAGACGGATCAAAGTGTTTTACTATTCACCCTTCACCTCCAGTTACTATCCCACTTAAACCAAAGGGTATAACCCAATTACCCACACCCATGTGTAATTCAACCTCATACGAATCAATCTGATGCCTCACACCAATCCTCCCATCAACAAGGACCCCACTCCCAGTTTCCTTTTATCCAATCAACATACGGATTCCTCTCCAAGAAATCCTACGTGGCAAGATCAAGGCTTTACACTCAATACTTGGTCCCAAAGGCATAAATGAACGTCCAAGATCAATTTGGACAACTCACCACTCAAAACATTCAACGTCAATTCTGGAAATCATTAGCTAGGGTTTTTAGTTCTAGAATAGTCTGTGTAGCATTATAAAAGGAGATCTCAGCCTGTGAGAGTCCCTATGTTCCATTTTCTAGGAAATTTCTTTGTAATTCCTTTCACTTCAAAATAAGTTTGTGTATTTTGAAAATTTTGCAATTGTAATTCCTTTATATTGAATGAAGTTGGTATTAGAAGCTTGAATCTGTGTTCCATAATCCTATTGAAGGTGTTTTGGTAGTTTGTGTTGAATACGTTTAAGTTTTGTGAAGGTTTAAAGTTTTTGAGTTTTTGAAAAAGTATGTTGAACCACGCCAACCTCCTGAAAGGGAGGGCTTTACCTGGTTTGAGTCTATGTGGCGGTGGGCTCAAACCCCGTGAATTAGTCGGCCAATGAGTCAGAAATCACGGTTACCAAAAACAAAACAAAAAGAAAAAAGAAAAAGTGTGATGAAAGCAGCTTTTCATCAAGGATTTAAGGCTTTACTAGTTGAAGCCCTTGGATTCTAGGTGTTAAGATCCACTCATTGGCCACCCAAGACCTTAGTTCTTGAGTGGTTGGCTTGGATTTTCATTAGAATAGTTTGTGCAAGTGTTTGAAAGGTGGTTAATACCCCTGCTGATATTGATACCCCTGCTTGTGTTATTACTTGTACTAACCCCTAACCAAAAGCCTAAGGCTCTTGCAAGCTTGTTGACACCAAGCATGTGAAGGGATTTAAGCATTTGGGTAGGTTGTTTACTACCTTGTTAAGAGTGGTCCAAGGAGCATAGCTGATCCCCTAAGGAAGTTGTGGGGATAGGTATAACTTTTTTTAAGGCTTGCTCTAAAAAATTTATGTTTAAGTCTTTTATGATGATTGCCATGTGATTTGGAGTTCTTGTGTTTGTGCTTTGTGTTTTATTGTTTGAATCTCCTAGTTGTCACCTAGGGTGGCTATTTGGATCATAAAATCAATAGGTTACTTGTTGAATAAAAAGTTTGTTTGAAAAAGGTCTTATAACAGGCTGTTTGGGATTAATGGTTCATAAGGCCTTGTGGCCTTGTGACCTTGATTCTTTGGGTTTGAAAACTTTAAACAAGTCATTTGTCACTGGTTTTAGTCATTGGGTAAGTGTTTTGAAGTTTGGAAAAGGTTTTGCAACATCTGGTAAAATATGTAAATATTGGTTTGAAATTGGTCAAACACATCAGATCTAATAAAATCTTTGTTGTTTGGATTTGGAGTCTGATTTTTCGTTTGGGAAGAGTTTAGGTGATAAGATATCTGTGTTATATCTGTTTGTGCAATTTGGTGACTTATTGCGGGTGCTAGAGCTTATCAAAGTTGGCTGAAGTGGTCATTTGCATCAGCAAAGTGACCACCTGAATTTGGGTTTGCATTTGCCAGTCTAGTGTATGCCTTGTTGTTTAATTGCTTGAATCTTGTTAACTTGCTGCTTGTGAGTGTGATGTAGTGTTTTTGCAACCCTTTAGGAAAAGAGAGGCAAAGTAGTGGTAAGCGTTAAGTGTCGGTTTAGGAAAACCGAGCACTAATGACCAAACAAGTTCGTTTCCCAAGGAGGCAAGTGCGTTGTGTGTTGAATTGATATTGATTTGTAATTATATGATTTGAGAAAGAAATGGGATTAGAAGAGAAAGACGGTTACAAAGACGAATTAAACTACGACGAAAAAGGCGAACACGTAAAACCGTAAATAGTACAAAAATTAAAATTTTAACCTAAAAATTCCTAAAAATTACTAAAAATCCCAATAATATTCTAAGAGTTTACAAAAATTCCAAACTTGCTAAAACCTTTTAATTAATTCAATAATGACTTTTTAATGCTAATTAAGGCCCTAAAAATCACTTTTAATTATTAAAAAGCCTTAAACAAGATCTAATAGTTTGTAAACCTCAAAAATATCCTAATTGAGCTAAAAACTATTTTTAAAAATTTAAAAACCAAATTAAACTATTTTTAAACACTTAAAAACTATTAAAATCTATTAAATCTTACATTAATTCTAGAAATTAATTGAAAAGTCTTAAAAATATTTGGAAAGTGAAAAAACTCCTAATTAAGTGTTCTTAACCTAGGAAAAATGTAAAAACTAAAAAAAATCAAACTTCAATTTTTAATAATAAAATAATATTAAAATATTCAAAAAAATAAAAAGTTTATAAATAAATTCTAAAAAATTACCAAAAATCTAGAATAATGTAACTAAAACAAAAATGCAATCCAAATTTTTTGAAACCTATTTAATAATTTTATATTGAATTTTAAAGTTAGCTAAAAACCCTAAAATCCTATAAAATCAAAAATAAGCTAAATTGAAAACCTAAATAGCTGTAAACCTCAAAAATATGATTAAAAACCTAAAAATTATTTTTTTAGATTTTTAATATACCTTTTACTATTTTTTATGACTTTTTAAAATTAAAACTTAAAATAATCCTAATAAATTAATTAATAATGGGAAAATTATACTTTTTGCTCAGAAAAGTCAAAAACCCTAATATAAACCTAAGAAAAATGCTAAACAGAAAAAAGCTTAAAGGAATAAGCTTGAAACAGCTTATTTAAAAGCTGTTAAGTAATTAAGCCACCAAACAAGTACACCTTAAATAGATAATGAAATGAAACTTAAACGTAAAAAAACCATCCAGATCACTGGTAAACACGTTACTCCTCCAAACGGGAGGTCGCGTGTTCGAGCCCAGGCCAGGTGAGTTTTTGCTATTTATTTTCTTTTTTTTTTTTAAAACGCAATCCAATAACTATTTAAGTCACAAAAACACAAACACAACTCAAAATTAAACAAGATTAAGGCTACTAAGATCAAAACAAGTGCCCAGGTAGCACTATGTTTCTGATGAACACTTAGAGTGCAAAATGAGTATCTTCACTTGTGCAGATACGAATCAAGAGGCCTTGATTCTTGGTTTATGGATGTTATGTTGGACAAGGAGGGCACCCTTATACTCCTTTGAGTATAAGGAGTCAATACAAACATAAACAAGCAAGTATCAAGCACCAAAAATCATATCCAATGGCATACAAGTTTCTGAATAAGGCAAATGTTATGACTGATGAACAAATGACAAATTACTTGCATACAAATGAGATTCAAGCCTTCATAACTTGCATACAAATCAACCAAGAGACAAATAAGTTATAGCACACCCTTACACAACCTATTATCTAGCAGGTTTTCACAAATTGAAGGCACAAATCACTTAAAAATCAAGCAGTAGGCAGTTTTCTGATTTTTGCTATATTTTCTAAACTTTTGACTTGCAAAATGCTTTAAAACTCTTCCAAAATGAAATACAACCAGCATACAACCTATATATCAACTAAGAAGTATTTCTAGACAGGTTTTAACTCATAAATTTGTCTCAAATTCTGCTTAAAACACAAATCCAAACACCCCTTTAAGTTTCTGAAATCAAATTTTTCTAACCAAATCACATTAAATCTATACCAGACTGATTTTAAACCTTCTAAACATGCATAACAATCATCAATAAAGCAATATCAAATCATATTAACAACACTTAACACTTTTCATGCACAATCACACAAATCACATAAAATTAGAAAACTGAAAATGGAAAAGAGAAACAAAGAGCTACCTTAAGGGTCCTACATCCAGGACCCTTAGTGGTTGAAAAACCACCTCCCTATAGGCTGGGGCCTATGCAAAACTTTGTTGAGATGCTGATGAAGTCTTACTTAACAAAAATGGAAGAAAAATGGTCCTTGATTAGAACCTGCTAAGATCAAACCACAACAACAAGAGTCACCTGGTATGAGAGCCAATGAGCTATAAGAGTGACTTATAGACAAGTCTCCTTATAGCTTATAGCTTTTTAACTGAAACAGTGATGTTAAAAATAAGCAAAAAGGTTTTTTTACCTCACTTTGCCCTTTTTAACCAAACTTTTATACCCACTACACCTTGATATCTCCAAGATATCAGGGTGATATGGTCATATACAAGCTTGAATGTAAGAAGCTTATGTGGTTTAACAACCTTTCTAAAAAGAAAATGGATTTAAGAACTTAAAATGAAAACTTGAAAATCAGAAACTTGGAATGCCTTTTAAAAGAAATAATTCAAACCAAACACAACATGAAAATATAAAAGGTACTCAATCTTTCTCATCAACAACACTTAAACCATTTTCATTCCTTAAAAACTGGATTTACAAAGCTGTGAAAAAGGAGAAAAATTAAGAACAGAAAAAGCTAAGTCCTATCATGCCTTTATATAGGCTTACATTTGTTCTAGAAAGCTGAAAGAAACTTAAAACCCTAATCTCTTGAACTTCCAACTTTGCCCTTAGAGAATATTTGAAAATGCCATTTTTTGAATTCGTCAAGAGATCATGTGATGATTCTTGGACGTTTATGAGATGCCAGTGATGTAGAAACGATCTAGGACATCCATCTTTTCTTTGGGAGCACGAAAAATGCTAAGAAGCGTTGATTGGCTGTCATCTTTGTCTTGGAGCCAAAATGTGGGGCAGGGGAGGGTTGGAGAGGCATGTGAGGGTGAGGGTGACACTTTTTGGGAGGTGGGACGTGGTGACAAAACCATAAATTAGTCATCTGGAAAGATTGGGGTAAAAACCCCTTGATTTAAGGCCAATTAGGTCTGGGTTGGATTATGGTTTATAGGTAATTAGGGGGGGTTTAATCCGGATTTGGGTGGGGTTAATTTTAAAAATGTGTTTGGGAGGGAAATTAAAGAGGGGTTGACCGTTTGACCTTGGTTTAATAAATTGGTTGGGTAATGGGTTGTGGGGTACGGGTTGGGTAGGGTTATTGGGTATTTGGGTGGGTTATGTGACGTGTCAAAGTGTGAGTGGGTGTGTGGGATTGGTTGTTTGGCAGTTTGGCCCCTGGACTCCTTCACTTCTTTCACTTTGTAAAAACAGCATCAAAACTTCATTCCTTTGTTTTTAAGTTTGCCAAACTGTCACTTTTGGCACAAAAACTTTATAATCTTGAAACAAGGACTTCAAATGCAAATTTTTGGATTCTTCAAGGGCTGATCTTGTATAGTCTTCAAATTTTAAGGCTTTGACTTATTTGTTGATTTCTTGCAGGGCCATTATTGACAATTTAGTTTTGATGAGGGACTAAATTTGCCAATTCTTCAAAGTTAAGGGTCCTTTTTGTAATTTTGACAAACTTTAGGGACCAAACTTGTAATTATGAAGATACAAGGGTATAAAGTGTCAATTCTTCAAACTTGGAGGACCAATCTTCATAATTCTTCAAATCCTCAAGGGTTGACTTTGGAAAATTCTTCATTAGGGCTTGGTTCATTGTGCGGCTTCGTTTCCCGTGTTCGTTTTTGATTGATTCTTGTGATCTTTTGTCATTTTCTCAATATCCGTACCTAAAATACACAAGCAACAAACACAAGCATATATTTGGGTATTTTGATGATATTTAATGCATTTTAAGCCCTATTTGGACGATGAGACTATGTATAAAAGCAGTCTCATCACTCCCACATACTAAACCATTGCCGTGCCCTCACGCAATGCTAGAATAAAGTATCGTAGCATCTCCAAAATTCATTTTATTCACTTTATTGGAATGATAAACTAGCTATACTGCTACTATTACTACTACTTGTGTTTTAGACATAATGTATGATTTTCATCGCAAAATGGGACGTTTAGGTTCATAGAATAAGAACACGTGAATGCTTCGTTAGAAATAATTTCATCGTCCTCGATTTTCACTCCAATTCCATACCAAGCGTGCAACGAGATCATTGTCATTATAAGTTAGTAATGCTAACACTACTTATATGCCCTAATCACGTACTTATTCTCCCATTATTCCTAAGTTGTATCTCTTATATTTTATTTTGTCTTGAATGTTTCACGAGGATACATTGTTTGACTTATGCGATAATAGAGATTTAGGTCTAAAAATAGAGTCCTAACGGTGTAACTAAAACCATCAAATCAATAAACCCTCCTAATAGACAACGATGTCAAAAAATTAAGTTGACAAGAAGAATCGATAAACACGGTTTTATAACGGTTTTGAACATGAGACTTATTACCAAGACTTTTATACGCCCCCTAACGGAAGGGCCTTATTATCTTTGGTTTACCTCCATCTTTTATTCAACTTCGCCATGAAGCTTTTATTATGACTTCGGTCTTGCCTTGCCTTTTATTATCCGCCTCATCGGTGGTTTTATTAGCCAAAGACGTATATCCTCACGCTAAAGCGAATTTTGGATCTTTAAAGCTTCGAAGATTAAGGCTTGATTCACTTTCAATTATTGCATAGATTTTAGGCCTTGTGGGGCTTCAAATTGTTTGCTAGATTTAGGTGAGCACTTGAAATCTTATTATTGGGTGAAGCTTTCGATTATTCGGGTGCCAATACTTCAAAACCGTGACGCTGGCGATACCTTAATGTCTTCCCAATTTAATTACACGGAAGCTACTAGAAAAGACTAGAAACCCAACAATCCTAACTAAACCGCTAAGTCAATATTTATTAAGCAAAAAATATTTACAAGCGAAGGGAGAATAAGCAAACAACGAGAACACATGAGTTTTTGAAAGAATACGAGTACTCTATGTTTAGCATAGTAACTTATAATTAACTCTATCATTTCTCGTCCTCATTTAAGAGACTTAGCCTAATGTGAATTTAAGGAATCAAAGCTAAGTGCTCAACACGCACGGTCGAATCAAAAATTACTCTTATTCTCGCCATCGGAAAACCTACATTCGTGTCTTCAAACACTTATAAAACATGAGAAAAATTTTAAAATTTGGCCATTTTTAGCCTTATTTTGCAACAAAACGATAACAAAAAGATAAACTTTGGAAAGCGTGAAGGTTTGGCAAGGCAAGTATCTATTCACCCCCCCATACTAAAGTTAAACATTGTCCTCAATGTTTCGAGTCTACGGGTGCAAACACCCCCATACTAGAGACGTAGTCGAATGCTTAATCTAGCATGGAAAGGGTGTAACCATTAAATTAATAGCCGTTTATGAAGTGTGCTAAAAACCTAAGGTTAGAACATAAAAGGATATATCATGGATATTGAGAAAGGTCTTCAAAGCAAACGATCGAGTGCTCCCATAAAACGAACACGAGAGGCTCCAATCGTGAAGATCATGATCTAAAAACCACAATGCACAAACAACCACGGAACAAAGGTTGGAAGGGCACAAATCCCCACACGTAAGCTACATTAGAAAGCGATAATATGTACATAGGATAAGCATGGGACTCCCCCACGAGGCACCTCGTTTTTGATTACCGAGTCATGAGCTCGACTCGATCCCCTCAATACTAATTATCATTGGGGAAGGTTACTTGGTCGAGGTAGTTCAAGGATGGAACTTCCCCGCCAAAGTAGTGCTTCAACCTATGTCCATTCACCTTGAAGTTAGGACCATCATCTTGAGCTAGCTCGATGGTCCCATACGGAAACACTTGAGTCACGGTGAATGGACCGGACCAACGGGATTTCAACTTACCGGAAAAGATTTTTAATCTTGAATTAAAAAGCAAAACTTGATCCCCAATGTTAAAAACCCGGTTTTTAATTTTAGAATCATGCAAATTTTTAGTTTTCTCTTTATAAATCAATGAATTTTCATAAGCAATATCCCTCAATTCATCTAATTCATTCAATTGCATTTTCCGGTGTTTTCCCGCGGTCTCCATATCATCATTACAATGCTTTAGGGCCCAATAAGCCTTGTGTTCTAACTCGATAGGCAAATGACAATTCTTTCCATACACAAGCTTATAGGGAGTGCACCCAATGGGCGTCTTATGAGCGGTCCTAAAGGCCCATAAAGCATCGTCCAACTTATCCGACCATGATTGTCGGTTTTCCCCTACGGATCTCTCCAAGATCCTCTTCAAAGCTCGGTTTGAAACCTCGACTTGCCCACTCGTTTGTGGGTGATAAGCCGTAGAAAGCCGATGTGTAACCCCATATTTCCTTAGAACCCTTTCAAATTGGTCATTACAAAAATGGGTTCCACGATCGCTTATGATAGCACGAGGGGTTCCAAACCGAGAAAACAATTGCTTCAAAAACTTGACTACCACACGAGCATCATTGGTGGGCAAGGCCTTTGCCTCCACCCACTTAGAAAGGTAGTCAACCGCAACGAGAATGTACTTATTACCACGAGATGATGGGAACGGCCTCATAAAGTCTATGCCCCAAACGTCAAAGATCTCACATACTTGAATGATATTTTGTGGCATTTCATCTTTTTGTAAGGCTTTTCCTTGTCGTTGGCATGCATCACACGACTTCACAAGATCTTGTGCATCTCGGTAAATAGTAGGACAAAAGAAGACGACATCAAACACCTTCTTAGCCGTGAGATTAGCACCGTGGTGACCACCCATGGGTCCCTCATGGCAAGCTCTAAGGATGTTAGAAGCTTCGGTGCCAAATACACAACGTCGGATGATTTGATCCGCACAAGTTCGAAACAAGTAAGGGTCGTTCCAAAAGTAGACTTTGATGTCACGAAGGAATTTTCGTTTTTGTTGAGTCGTCATACCCTTAATGATGAAGTTACCCGCATGGTAATTTGCAAAATCCGCAAACCATGGGGTAGAAGAATCAAGCTTAGAATTCACTACACCAAGTGTTTCAAGCGGAAATGTTTCGGTGATTTCCTTGGGCTCGTAAACACTTTGGTGAGGATCTTCCAAACGAGAGAGATGATCGGCCGCTAGATTCTCGGCTCCTTTTTTGTCAACGATTTTGTGATCAAATTCTTGAAGGAGGAGAATCCAACGAAGTAATCTCGGCTTAGCATCTTGCTTTGCCATAAGATACTTAATAGCCGAATGGTCCATATACACTATGCATTTCTTCAAGAAGAGATAAGGTCGGAATTTCTCAAATGCATACACCACGGCAAGGAACTCCTTTTCCGTTGTAGTGTATTTAAGTTGAGCCTCGGTCATCGTCTTGCTAGCATAGTGAATAGGCAAGAAGTGCTTATCATGACGTTGCCCCAAAACGGCCCCTATAACGTAATCACTAGCATCACACATAAGCTCAAAGGGGAGGTTCCAATTGGGAGCAACAAGAATGGGAGCTTCGGTAAGTTTCCTCTTAAGGATCTCAAAGGCTCGTACACAATCTTCGTCAAAGACAAAACGTGCCTCTTTTTCAAGAAGATGTGTAATGGGTCGAGAAATCTTTGAAAAGTCCTTGATGAATCGAAGATAAAAGCTCGCGTGGCCTAGGAAACTCCTAACTCCCTTGACGGTTTTGGGATGAGGTAATTTGGCGATGACGTCTACCTTAGCTTGATCTACGTCAATCCCCGCTTTCGATACCTTGTGCCCTAAGACGATTCCACTCTTAACCATAAAATGACATTTTTCCCAATTAAGCACAAGGTTGGTTTCCTCACAACGTTTTAACATTCTCTCTAGATTCGACAAACACGAAGTGAAAGAATCACCAAACACGGAAAAGTCATCCATGAAGACTTCCATCGTCTTCTCGATCATATCATGAAAAATAGCCATCATGCATCGTTGAAAAGTTCCCGGTGCATTGCAAAGTCCGAATGGCATTCTACGATAGGCAAACGTTCCATATGGACACGTAAACGTAGTTTTTTCTTGATCACGAGGATCGATGGGAATTTGGAAGTAACCGGAAAAACCATCTAAAAAGCAATAGAAATCGTTTCCCGCAAGACGCTCCAACATTTGGTCCATGAAGGGCAAGGGAAAATGGTCTTTTCGAGTGGCTTCATTCAACTTACGATAGTCAATGCACACTCTCCATCCGGTCACGAGTCTAGTAGGAATCAACTCGTTGGCATCGTTTGGCACAACGGTCATCCCTCCCTTTTTAGGGACACAATGAATAGGACTCACCCAAGGGCTATCGGAAATAGGGTAAATCATTCCCGCGTCAAGGAGTTTAAGGACCTCCTTTTTGATGACATCGTGAATTTTGGGGTTTACCCTCCTTTGACTTTGGATTGTGGGCTTGAAATCCTCCTCCATTAAGATTTTGTAGGTACAAAACTTGGGATCGATTCCCTTAATGTCGGATAACTTCCACGCAATCGCCCCTTTGTGATCCTTTAGAACATCGA
Organism: Glebionis coronaria; assembly: GCA_025667525.1. NCBI lineage: Eukaryota > Viridiplantae > Streptophyta > Magnoliopsida > Asterales > Asteraceae > Glebionis > Glebionis coronaria. The sequence goes on along the minus strand of CM046880.1, from coordinate 247,233,984 downwards.
CAAGTGCGGTTTTTTCATCATTCGAAAGATCCTTTGCAATAATAACCGGCAACTTGTCGTCCTCCTCCAAATAGACATATTCGAGGTGAGGAGGTAAATCTTTCAACTCGAGAATAGGTGGTTCCTCAAGTGAAGATTTGGGCTCGATACTCATAACCTCCTCGGGTGGAGGAAATGGGAAATCGTTAAGAAAATCCTTGATAATCGAGAAGTCCTCATCGTTGTCGAGGTCTTCGTCACAAGTACGTGGAACATCGCATTCTTCCAACGTAAAACCACCACCTTCAAAAGGAGTGAAGGTTGGTGTCGAATTATCAAGAATTGGATCTAACATAGTGGGATTGCCACTAGTTTCTTCATCACCAAACCCTAAAACTTCTTGTGAAAATTCCTCGCAAACCACGTCAATCATATCAACGAGGTTTATGGTTGCAACGGAATAGACATGAGAAAGTTGAGAATTTTGAGTTGCGTTTATAACAAGTTCCTCGTCGTTGAAACGTAAGGTGATCTTTCTAGCATGCACATCAATTAAAGCCATAGACATATCTAAAAACGAATGACCTAAAATAAGAGGAACTTGAGGATCCGTGGGGATATCGACAACGATAAAGTCTACGGGATAGTAGAACTTCCCCACTTTCACAAAAACGTCTTCCGCCAAACCACATGCAAGAATCGTGGAATGGTCGTCCAATTCAATAGACATTCGTGAAGGAGTAAGATTAGGAAGATTGAGCGACTTGAAGATTGCAAGTGGCATCAAGTTAATGCTAGCACCAAGATCGGCCAAGGCATAGCATTCTTCCATATCTTGAATTGCACAAGGGATCAAAAATTTACCGGGATCACCGACTTTTTGAGGTATGCGATTAAGATAAACCGACGAACAACTAGACATTTGGTGTAATTTCTCCTTGTTGTTCAACATACTCTTAAAGTTAGCGGCAAATCGAGGCATCATGACCAAAGCATCGGCGAAACTCACATTAAGGTGCAACTCACGAAACATTTTCATATAAAGCTCAAATTGGTAGTTCTCGCGCTCTTGTCGTTTCTCCTTCCTAAGTCTCGATGGGTAAGGCAAGGGTGGTGTGGGTTGGGACATAGGCATAGCCTTTGGAATCTCGGGTTCCAATGTTGGTAAAGGGTCGACCGTAGGTGTGGCATGAGCGGTACTTTGTGGGCTTGAAATATGCTCCTTTTCGACCACCACCTCAGGTTCTTCCTCAATTTCCTCCAACGTTGGAGTAATTGGTTGAGGAGTCGGTTCTTTAAGTGTCTTACCACTTCGTGTGGTAATCACTTTCATCTCTCCCTTCGGGTTTTAAACGGTGTTACTAGGTAGACTACTCGAAGTAGAGGCTTTGTTCCCCATGACGGCTTCTAAAATGGCATTAAGCTTAGCTCTTGACTATTAAACTTCAAATCTTGACTAGCAGCTTTTTGGTCAATTCTTTGTTCAAGCCTAGCATGAATTTGTTCTATCTTGTTGTTTTGACCTCTAATTTGATTAGCAAAATCATTTTTCAATTCATTTCTCATGTTAGGATTTTCCTTAACAAAATTAGCTAACTCCTTTGTGTTCTTAGCCGTGTCCCTAGCTTGACTAGTCAATTGCTCTTGAATGTTCTCCAAAATCTTATCATTTGCCGTGGCGTAATTCAAAAAGTCCATTGGAAGTTCTTTTGTGTAAACATTTTGAAGACCTTGACTTGTGTTTTGAAAATTACGGTTTTGGTTTTGATTTTGCAATTGGCTACTAGTTCCTTGATTCCCATAGTTGTTATTACCCTTGTAATTTTTCCTTTGGTAACCAACTTGATTGTTTCGATAATTGTTAGCATTTTGATTTGGTGGAAAACCCGGTGGAGTCAATTGATTAGTGCGAGGAACTTGACCGTTTTGGTTATAAGTTCCCGCGGCCGCGAAGGCACTCGAAGTGTTACCACCGTTGGTAATGCACTCGGAATAATCATGAGCTCCACCACAATACATACAAGAAACCTCAACCGCTTTAATCGTAGCGGGAGCGGGTTGTTCACCAACTTTAAACTCAATTAACAATCCTTTCAACTTATCAAAAATTTTGTTCTCTAAATTAGCCTCGATTTGACAAGCATCAACGGTGTGTGACAATGAAGGTGAAGGCGAAGACGAAGCCTTACGAACATCGACGTGCTACGAGGACTATAGACCTTAGACCTATTCTCAATGATTAACAATGCTTCCTCGACCGTCTTACACAAAAAATTACCACCCGCGGTGGCATTAAGATAATCAAGCTCATGATCGTTCAAGCCATTGTAAAACGTGTCAATTTGATGCAAGTCGGAAAAACCATGATGAGGACATTCGTGCAACATTTCCTTAAACCTATTCCAAGCCGTCGAAAAACTCTCATTATACTCTTGTGAAAACTTTGAAATCTCGTTTTTCAAGTGCGTAGTCTTAGAGGGCGGAAAAAATTGGTTCACGAATTTTGAAACGAGATCCTTCCACGTCAATATAGAATTGGGTGGCTCTTTCTCTAACCAAATTTTTGCGGGCCCCGCTAAGGAATACGGAAAAAGCATCATCTTAATCGAGTCGTTTGAGACGTCCTTAAACTTGCATGTGGCGGTGAGACGATTAAATTGGCGGATGTGGTTATGAGGGTTGTCCTTTTCGTCACCTCGAAACTTGTTGTTTTGAATCATGGACAACAAACCTGTCTTAACCTCAAAATTCTCCGCAAGGATAGCGGGAATCACAATCGCTTCTCCATAACCCTTGGTGGGTGCTTGAAGCAACTCCATCATAGTTCGATTAGCCATGGGTGCTTCTTTCACTATAATGGGTTCGTCAATAGGAGACTCCTCACTAGTAGGAGTGATTGATTTGTTTCTTCGTTTACGAGCACGTCTTGATTTAGAGCGAGTTTGCATAAACGTCACGTACAACGAGAAGGCGAGCAAAGAAGATTCTTTTTGGTGTTTTTACTTTTTCAATTTTTTTGTGGTTTTTGATTGTTTTTACTTTTTTTTGGATTTTTGGAATGTATTAGTAGACACAAATCTACAAATCTCCTCCTTAATCAAATCTCTTGATTAAAGAAGCCTCAAGGAATGAAAACGATCACGTGAAGTGAACGCCTTTGATGACTTTAGAACGATGGTGGAATACCAAATCGTTCAAGAGGGTTTAATCAAATGAAACCAAGAAAATATATATGATACTTAGTAATACTTTGGGCGGCAAAACCCTTGATTAGCTTTCAAAATCAAAATACGCACAAGCAAGCGGAGGAAACGAGGCGGCGCGAAGCACTTAAGAACCTTTTTCCTCTAGGTCGTGAGATACAACCGCCTTATACCCACCTTATAGTTTGTATTTCTCAAAATCGAGCTTCACGAAAGTATTTATCTATTTTTGCCTTTTTCTTTGGTTTGAGATTCGAATACAATGATTGGGTAATGACCTCCCAAGTCAAGGTTGTGATTTCTCACGTATTTAGAGTACTTGTAAATTTATTGTTCTACGTATACAATATAGTAATAGTATTCACAAAAAACGAAAAACCGATAATACGTATTAGTAGAGTGCTACTAATACAATTAGCTATTATGGCTATATATAAAAACAACAATTGTTCAACCAAAACACAACACGCCTCCCCGGCAGCGGCGCCAAAATTGATGTAGTGTTTTTGCAACCCTTTAGGAAAAGAGAGGCAAAGTAGTGGTAAGCGTTAAGTGTCGGTTTAGGAAAACCGAGCACTAATGACCCAACAAGTTCGTTTCCCAAGGAGGCAAGTGCGTTGTGTGTTGAATTGATATTGATTTGTAATTATATGATTTGAGAAAGAAATGGGATTAGAAGAGAAAGACGGTTACAAAGACGAATTAAACTACGACGAAAAAGGCGAACACGTAAAACCGTAAATAGTTCAAAAATTAAAATTTTAACCTAAAAATTCCTAAAAATTACTAAAAATCCCCAATAATATTCTAAGAGTTTACAAAAATTACAAACTTGCTAAAACCTTTTAATTAATTAAATAATGACTTTTTAATGCTAATTAAGGCCCTAAAAATCACTTTTAATTATTAAAAAGCCTTAAACAAGATCTAATAGTTTGTAAACCTCAAAAATATCCTAATTGAGCTAAAAACTATTTTTAAAAATTTTAAAACTAAATTAAACTATTTTTAAACACTTAAAACTATTAAAATCTATTAAATCTTAAATTAATTCTAGAAATTAATTGAAAAGTCTTAAAAATATTTGGAAAGTGAAAAAACTCCTAATTAAGTGTTCTTAACCTAGGAAAAATGTAAAAACTAAAAAAAATCAAACTTCAATTTTTAATAATAAAATAATATTAAAATATTCAAAAAAATAAAAAGTTTATAAATAAATTCTAAAAAATTACCAAAAATCTAGAATAATGTAACTAAAACAAAAATGCAATCCAAATTTTCTGAAACCTATTTAATAATTTTATATTGAATTTTAAAGTTAGCTAAAAACCCTAAAATCCTATAAAATAAAAAATAAACTAAATTGAAAACCTAAATAGCTGTAAACCTCAAAAATATGATTAAAAACCTAAAGATTATTTTTTTAGATTTTAATATACCTTTTACTATTTTTTATGACTTTTTAAAATTAAAACTTAAAATAATCCTAATAAACTAATTAATAATGGGAAAAATATACTTTTTGCTCTGAAAAGTCAAAAACCCTAATATAAACCTAAGAAAAATGCTAAACAGAAAAAAGCTTGAAACAGCTTATTTAAAAGCTGTTAAGTAATTAAGCCACCAAACAAGTACACCTTAAATAGATAATGAAATGAAACTTAAACGTAAAAAAACCATCCGGATCACTGGTAAACACGTTACTCCTCCAAACGGGAGGTCGCGTGTTCAAGCCCAGGCCAGGTGAGTTTTTGCTATTTATTATTTTATTTTTTTTTTAAAAACACAATCCAATAACTATTTAAGTCACAAAAACACAAACACAACTCAAAATTAAACAAGATTAAGGCTACTAAGATCAAAACAAGTGCCCAGGTAGCACTATGTTTCTGATGAACACTTAGAGTGCAAAATGAGTATCTCCACTTGTGCAGATACGAATCAAGAGGCCTTGATTCTTGGTTTATGGATGTTATGTTGGACAAGGAGGGCACCCTTATACTCCTTTGAGTATAAGGAGTCAATACAAACACAAACAAGCAAGTATCAAGCACCAAAAATCATATCCAATGTGATACAAGTTTCTGAATAAGGCAAATGTTATGACTGATGAACAAATGACAAATTACTTGCATACAAATGAGATTCAAGCCTTCATAACTTGCATACAAATCAACCAAGAGACATATAAGTTATAGCACACCCTTACACAACCTATTATCTAGCAGGTTTTCACAAATTGAAGGCACAAATCACTCAAAAATCAAGCAGTAGGCAGTTTTCTGATTTTTGCTATATTTTCCAAACTTTTGACTTGCAAAATGCTTTAAAACTCTTCCAAAATGAAATACAACCAGCAAACAACCTATATATCAACTAGGAAGTATTTCTAGACAGGTTTTAACTCATAAATTTGTCTCAAATTCTGCTTAAAACACAAATCCAAACACCCCTTTAAGTTTCTGAAATCAAATTTTTCTAACCAAATCACATCAGATCTATACTAGACTGATTTTAAACCTTCTAAACATGCATAACAATCATCAATAAAGCAATATCAAATCATATTAACAACACTTAACACTTTTCATGCACAATCACACAAATCACATAAAATTAGAAAACTGAAAATGGAAAAGAGAAACAAAGAGCTACCTTAAGGGTCCTACATCCAGGACCCTTAGTGGTTGAAAAACCACCTCCCTATAGGCTGGGGCCTATGCAGAACTTTGTTGAGATGCTGATGAAGTCTTACTTAACAAAAATGGATGAAAAATGGTCCTTGATTAGAACCTGCTAAGATCAAACCACAACAACAAGAGTGACCTGGTATGAGAGCCAATGAGCTATAAGAGTGACTTATAGACAAGTCTCCTTATAGCTTATAGCTTTTTAACTGAAACAGTGATGTTAAAAATAAGCAAAAAGGTTTTTTTACCTCACTTTGCCCTTTTTACCCAAACTTTTATACCCACTACACCTTGATATCTCCAATATATCAGGGTGATATGGTCATATACAAGCTTGAATGTAAGAAGCTTATGTGGTTTAACAACCTTTCTAAAAAGAAAATGGATTTAAGAACTTAAAATGAAAACTTGAAAATCAGAAACTTGGAATGCCTTTTAAAAGAAATAATTCAAACCAAACACAACATGAAAATATAAAAGGTACTCAATCTTTCTCATCAACAACACTTAAACCATTTTCATTCCTTAAAAACTGGATTTACAAAGCTGTGAAAAAGGAGAAAAATTAAGAACAGAAAAAGCTAAGTCCTATCATGCCTTTATATAGGCTTACATTTGTTCTAGAAAGCTGAAAGAAACTTAAAACCCTAATCTCTTGAACTTCCAACTTTGCCCTTGGAGAATATTTGAAGATGCCATTTTTTGAATTCGTCAAGAGATCATGTGATGATTCTTGGACGTTTATGAGATGCCAGTGATGTAGAAACGATCTAGGACGTCCATCTTTTCTTTGGGAGCACGAAAAATGCTAAGAAGCGTTGATTGGCTGTCATCTTTGTCTTGGAGCCAAAATGTGGGGCAGGGGAGGGTTGGAGAGGCATGTGAGGGTGAGGGTGACACTTTTTGGGAGGTGGGATGTGGTGACAAAACCATAAATTAGTCATCTGGAAAGATTGGGGTAAAAACCCCTTGATTTAAGGCCAATTAGGTCTGGGTTGGATTAAGGTTTATAGGTAATTAGGGGGGGTTTAATCCGGATTTGGGTGGGGTTAATTTAAAAAATGTGTTTGGGAGGGAAATTAAAGAGGGGTTGACCGTTTGACCCTGGTTTAATAAATTGGTTGGGTAATGGGTTGTGGGGTACGGGTTGGGTAGGGTTATTGGGTATTTGGGTGGGTTATGTGACGTGTCAAAGTGTGAGTGGGTGTGTGGGATTGGTTGTTTGGCAGTTTGGCCCCCTGGACTCCTTCACTTCTTTCACTTTGTAAAAACTGCATCAAAACTTCATTCCTTTGTTTTTAAGTTTGCCAAAGTGTCACTTTTGGCACAAAAACTTTATAATCTTGAAACAAGGACTTCAAATGCAAATTTTTGGATTCTTCAAGGGCTGATCTTGTATAGTCTTCAAATTTTAAGGCTTTGACTTGTTTGTTGATTTCTTGGAGGGCCATTATTGACAATTTAGTTTTGATGAGGGACTAAATTTGCCAATTCTTCAAAGTTAAGGGTCCTTTTTGTAATTTTGACAAACTTTAGGGACCAAACTTGTAATTATGAAGATACAAGGGTATAAAGAGTCAATTCTTCAAACTTGGAGGACCAATATTCATAATTCTTCAAATCCTCAAGGGTTGACTTTGGAAAATTCTTCATTAGGGCTTGGTTCATTGTGTGGCTTCGTTTCCCGTGTTCGTTTTTGATTGATTCTTGTGATCTTTTGTCATTTTCTCAATATCCGTACCTAAAATACACAAGCAACAAACACAAGCATATATTTGGGTATTTTGATGATATTTAATGCATTTTAAGCCCTATTTGGACGATGAGACTATGTATAAAAGCAGTCTCATCAGAGTGCTTTTTGCTATTTGGGTTGCTTAATTGCTGGCTTATAAGCTAACTGGCTTATTAGCCCTTTTGTGCCAAAACAACATCAAGTCTAGCCACTGCTAAGACTTTGATTCACAAGGATTGACCTCAATCCTTGACCATCATGTGTTAAACATAGCAAAACAAGTTCACCAAGTCTTGTCAGTGCCTAAGTTTTCACTTGTCAGCGTTTGAATTGCATTTGTCAGAATTGACTTTGGTCAAACTTGTCCAAAGAGCTTATTGAGTTGAATTGGATTATCAAAACGTTCAACAACTTAATTTTTGTGATCAGTCTTATTTTTCTCACCTAAATAACAAGTCTGGAAGGTCACAACTTAATTGGTTAAGGTTTTGCTAGAAAACTAGTTTATTGTGCTTTTTCAGCCAGCTTATTGGCCTCTAAAGCTTATTGTACTTGACTTATTGGGATTTTCTTTGTTGATTATTCTTAGTTAAGCTACTTTCGAGCTTTTGCAACAAACCAGAGCTTCTGAATCGTCCTAGAACTCAAACCCGACTATTTTGTCGTTTTGCGAAAAAGTTCTTTGCTTATTTCCAGCTTATTTCTTGGTCTTTTTAAGAATTTTTTTTTGTAGAAAGCTTTATATTCACAAGAGAAGGACGTGTGTTAAATTAGAGCTTATGGCATTAACTTATAGCTTAATGGGCTTATTGGCCCATTAACAATAAGCTGTTGTACATTTAAGCTGTGATAAGCACATTTTCAGCTTTTAGGCCTTTAGAGTTTTGTGTTTAAAAGTGAATTTTGAGTCAGACTGGTGATTTTTAGCTTATTTGGTTGAGTTTGATTTTATTGGGCCAAAAAGCCCATTTTGTTGGACTGTTTTTTATTTAGGTTAAAATAAATTAGTTTGCAACTTTTTAGAATTTTTTATAATTTTTAGATTTTTAATATTATTTTAATATTATTTTATTATTAAATTTCATTTTTAATATTTTGCAACTTTTACATTTTTCCTAGATCAAATACTTTAAGTTAGAATTTTTAGAATTTTTAGATTATTTTTAGCACCTTTTAATTAAATTTTAGAATTATTTTAAGTTTTTAATAGTTTTTAATCATTTAAAATAGAATAAATAGTTTTTAAAATTTGGAAAAATAATTTTTAGTTTAATTAAGTTTTTTTTAGGTTTACAAGTAGAAAAATATTTATTTGGGCTTTTTATTAATTAATTTGATTTTTAGGGCTTTAATTAGCAATTGAAAATTAATATTTAATTAAATAAAAGGTTTAAAAAAGTTTTGATCATTTGTAAACCCTTTGTTTATTTTAAAGTATTTTTGTTAATTTTTTGGGAATTTTTAGAATTAATTTTTATTTTTGCACTTTTTACGATTTTGCGTTTTTTACGTCTTAGCTTAATTTTCACGTATCCGTCATTTTCTTTTCTTCTTAGCAATATTAATCCAAAACTCACAAATTATTCACACACATATACCTCCTTGGGAAACGAACTTTGTTTTTGTGACACCCCCAAATTGAGTCAAACGCAGCGTAAATAGTATTTGGGTGTCACGTAGGTGGATCAACAGCAGACAGAATATAGAGCAACAGATAAAAGATTATCCTTACATTTATTACATGATTGAAAGTGCAAATAGTATTAAAATAGTGTTTAACATTGTTCGTAAGTTTGAATTATTCCCAATTTATAAAACCCCAGATGAGCTCTATAAATGCAGCCTATCATGATGCTTGACTCCATGCACACCAATACCTGCTTAAGTTTCCTGAGAAAACATGCTTAGAGAGTCAACATAAAGTTGGTGAATTCACAGGTTTAATTAAAATAAGTTTGGACATTAAATATTCACTGAAGTAGTAATGCACAAAGCATCAATACTTAAAAGTAATTAAATTCCCGTATTGCTCGAAACTGAAACTTGACAGTTAAGTCCTTAACAAATAAGGACCCTTCGCCTAATCATTATCAAGGCACCCATAACAAAAATAAGTGCTGACATGTGAAACATCTGTTGTCCTGGCCTAGGCACAGTGAGCATGACTCACCCAGACGGGGACGGTCAATCCCAAATAGATCTATTTATAACATTCAGGTAATTCAATAATTCTAACAGTTTCGGATGCACGGGTCATGCGGGTTCATCTACAATAGGCAATGTAATCAAAAGTTTCACAGTTCGATCCATGTCCATAAAATAAAATATGTTGCATGTATTCTTCCACATAAAAAGGTTTAAAAGTTTGTCAATATATAAAGTGGGGCCATGAACTCACCTCAGTAGTACAGCAATAAGTCAGTGGATAAATCTGATAAGGATGCTCACGATACAATCAACGACCTAAATAATTATATGGTCTCAGTAAATGCATAACATAATGCATAAAAGTTCCAGAATAAATCTGTACATGCTTAAACTGGTTTTAAGCATTTTATTACAATACTTGTATTTTGTTCATCGTTGTACAAGTTCTAATAGTATTTATTTTAAGTATAAAATAAATAATAAGGTTTAATTAATTAATTCATTTAATTAATATTTTGTACTTACGTTGTTTATAAAACACTTTAAATATTTATATAGGATAGTTTTATATACATTTAAAGTGATAGGAAATAAATATAATTAATATATTTATTTTATAAGTTAATCGTTTTTAATTTATATTTAATATATAAATAAGGTTTATAAACGTATAACATTTTATTTAAAATACATGTTTAGGTAAAGTTTATAATTATTAAATTATAAGTTTGGAAAAATAACAATTGTTACGTTTATTTAAGTTTTTACGTTTTAAATAACGGTTTAAATATATAGGATTTTAAGGTTCGTAATACTTTGTATAAAATACGTTTTAGTCCTTTTAATAAATAATTTCCCGTGGTTAAATTACTTTTATACCCCTAGGGTTCCTAAATATTTTAAATAATTACAGTTTTGGTCCCTCCCTAGTTACACGTGTAACTAGGGTTTCTTTAAGTTTCAACAAATGGCAAAAATAGTCCCTAAAGTATACGGCTCATATTAGGGCTTATTAAAGTTTCACAACTTGGCAGTTTTAGTCCTCCAACCTTCGGCTATATTTAAGTTTAGTTACAAGTTACACTATTGCCCCCTAGGGCTTGTATATGTTTCGGCAAATGGCAGGAATAGTCCCTAGGGTTACTTAGGGCTTAAATAAGTTTGCTATCTTTGCATATTTGGTCCCTAATGCTTATATTAAGTCTCGGCTAGAGTCCAAAGTGATCCCTAGGTTTTATAAAGTTTACACAACTTACCCTAACATTATATTAATCCCTTTTTAGTCCTTTTTAACACTTTTAAGTTTCGGATATGTTCAAAACACACCCCTAAACTCTCGGCAATATTTATAAGTGGTCCAAAAGTTTATGTTTTTGAAATATAAGTTTCTACACTTATTTATTTAGATCCCTTTTACTTTATAAATTTATAAATCCAACCCGAAAGTTTATACTTGTTATATTTAATCCAAAATTTAGTAGATATATTATTTAAATCCAAAACTTCTTAGATTTATTATTTTAATCCAAAATAATTATAGATTTATATTTTCAACATGAAACTTTATAAAATCATATTATTGACACTAAAAGTTTTATAAAAACATTTATTTAGTGAAAATGATTATTTATTAAGGCAACTTATTATAGTGAGTTTAAAACTAATCTAATAAGGCATAATAGTGCTCTTAACATTTTAGGGCACCTAAAAACATAAATCTAATGTTTCTAGTTATAACTAAACATTTCAAGATTACCCAAAATAATACTATGAGCTTATAACTCACGTCCAAAATTCATGCATGGTTAGGTTTTCATGGTTTTTCAAGTTAAACAAGATCATGTTGATGTCTTCTTCATGGTTGACAAGTTTTTACATCATTTTATGTTATATCAAAAATCAAGTCGTGAGTCACCTTAGGTTTTTAGGGTTTCATTATTTGTTTAAATGTTAACTTTACCAAGAATAACCATGTACATAATAATATGTATGAAAGTAATGTATTAGAAAGATAGGTTTTAAATTTGACTTACTTGTTTAGATAGGTTTAGGAGTGATATGAGGATGAGTAGAAACAAGTGACAAGCTTTCAACAATGGAGGTCTTGGAGACCAAAAACAAGCCGTGGGCTTCACTAGGCTTCTAGGGTTCTTGTTCTTGCTTCAAGGATCAAGGTTTCTTGTAGGATGAGCTTATGCTTGATCTTTATGTAGTAGAAGACATAGTATAGGAGTAGTAGATAAATTTGAAGGTTTGAAAATGGTGGAGAGTGAGTTTAGCCGTAGGTTTAGGAGTGAGAGAGTGAAGGTGAGATTTGCAAGTGAATTATGTTGTGTGTTTGTGTGCTACGGATTAAGAAAAGAGAGAGAGATATCCAAAGAAAATCCATGTACCTTGTACCAAAATATCTACCTAAGATATGTCATATCTAGTTGTGATTTGGTTGGTTGATTTCAACATGTGTCAAAAACTAGCAAAATTCCTTTCTTCCTTTTTGGTTTGCAACCGTGGGTTTCACAAGTCAAAGGGGGACAAGAACTTACATGGTATAGTAAGATGCATGAGGGTTTGACTGTGTAAGTGGGTTATGTAAGAAAAGTATGCTTAGGCATGTAATTGTGTAAGTAATGGTGTAAGTAAAGTATGGTTATGCATGCATTAGTATAGGGTGTTAGTGGAGTGGCATGATTACACTAGATTACTTATAAGATAGTTAATCAAATGATGGTAGTGTGTGCATGCATACATCTACACGCCTAATATATGCATGGGGAAAGGGTTTTTGATAAATTTTGCCAAGTGTTGTATGATAATAATAGTACTTGTATATTATTGTAGGCATTTGTTGAGTTGTAGGTATTTTTGAAGCTTTTAGGTAATTTAGTGAAAGTGTATATTAAATACATCACTAAAATTATTTTACTTAAATAAAGTAAATAAGTGACAATGTAAAATAATGTACATTGTTTTTAAAGTGTTTAGGTATTTATTCCTTTTAGGTAATATATGTAAATATTTACATATAAAAATAATCCAAGTACTTAATAAATAAATTAAGTAAGGTTACAGTTAATCTCAAAATATGTACTGAGGTGATTATTTTATTATTCAATCAAGTGGCCAGTAAGTTACCAGAGTAGTCAGTAAATGACTAAAGGTTCATATAAATGTAAAATAAATATGAAAGGTAGTATGACAAAAGGTATATGATAATTAATAAGTCATATAAAAGTGAAATTACATAAATTCCAAAAATAAATAGTACAACAGTTGACAAAGTCAATAAGGTAAAATTAGAGGTTTTACAGCACCATCCCGTTATTTTAGCTTTGTCCTCAAAGCTTAAGATGAAGCTATTGGTCAGGTGAACAAGTGTGGGTACTTGGTCTTGAACGAGTCTTCTCGTTCCCAAGTGAACTCAGGGCCTCTCCTAGAGTTCCAACGTACTTTGACCAACGGGGTGCGACTGCGTTTCAATTTCTTAACTGTCCTCTCCATGATTTCTACTGGTTCTTCTACGAACTGGAGTTTGTCGTCGAATTGAACTCCCTCCAATGGCATAGCCAGTGGTTCTTCAGCATAGCACTTCTTCAGGTTAGAAACATGAAAGGTAGAGTGTACCCAAATCAGTTGTTGGGGCAACTCTAAACGATAAGCTACTTCCCCGATCCTGGCTATTACTTTGAAAGGGCCAACATAACGTAGATTCAGTTTTCCATGTTTGCCAAAACGTACAACACCCTTCCAAGGTGAAACCTTGAGCATAACACGGTCACCTACTTCAAATTGCATAGGTTTGCGTTTCAGGTCCGCGTAGCTCTTTTGTCGATCGCGGGCAGCTTGAATTCTCTGCTTGATGAGGACGATCTTGTCTGTAGTCTCCTGGATTAACTCTGGTCCAGTGAGCTGAAATTCACCTACTTCCGCCCAGCACACAGGCGAATGGAATTTGCGACCGTACAGTGCTTCAAAAGGGGCAGCCTTAATACTGGCGTGATAACTGTTGTTGTAGGAGAATTCCACTAAAGGAATGTGGTAAACCCATCCATTTCCAAAATCAATCACACATGCTCGTAGCATGTCCTCTAGAGTCTGGATGGTTCGTTCACTTTGACTATCAGTCTGCGGATGATAAGCAGTGCTCATATCCAAATTGGTACCTAAGGCTCGTTGGAAAGCCTTCCAAAAGTTTGACGTGAACCTACCATCTCGATCACAGACTATCGACACTGGTATTCCATGTTTGGTCACAATCTCCTTCAGGTACGTCTTTGCTAGTTTTTCAAGGGAATCGTTCTCCCTAATTGGCAGGAAATGAGCGGACTTGGTGAGTCGATCGACGATTACCCAGATAACATCGTAACCGTGAGATGACTTTGGGAGTTTGGTGACAAAGTCCATAGTGATGTTGTCCCACTTCCATTTCGGTATCTTGGGTTGTACAAGTAAACCTGATGGTCTCTGGTGTTCAGTTTTGACACGAGCACAGGTCAAACATTTCTGAACGTAGGTGGCAATGTTGGCTTTCATATTCGGCCACCAATATAACTTCTTCATATCCTGCTACGTCTTTTCAGATCCGGGATGTATAGAATATTTAGACTTATGAGATTCGTGCATGATCACGTTCCTCAAATCTCCATAACAAGGTAACCAACTTCGTCCGTGAAGGCATAGGGTTTCGTCTGCTCTAGGTTCTAACTTCTCCTTGCTAAGATCGGTTCTGAGCATTCCCCCGACATCTTCCTTCACGAGGTTTTCAGGCAATTGGGCTTAAGTCTGAGCTTCCAAAATCTGTTTGGGTAGATCCAAACTGATTGTCATAACCAATGCCCGAACTCTCATACGAGGGTCCGTTTCCTTACGACTTAAAGCATCAGCAACTACGTTTGCTTTACCCGGGTGGTATTTGATCTCGCAGTCGTAGTCACTCAGTAACTCAATCCAACGGCGTTGTCTCATGTTCAACTCCTTTTGATCCAATATGTGTTGCAAACTTTTATGGTCAGTATGCACTGTGCACTTTGTTCCGTATAGGTAATGTCTCTAGATTTTGAGAGCAAAAACTACGGATCCAAGTTCTAGATCGTGAGTGGTGTAATTCTTCTCATGCTTCTTCAATTGTCTTGAAGCGTAGGCAATCACTTTCATCCTCTGCATCAATACTACACCTATGCCCTTGTGTGAAGCATCATAGTATACAACGAAATCATCGTTTCCTTCAGGCAAAGCCAGTATGGGTGCACTGCATAACTTTTGCTTGATCAGTTGGAAAGCTGATTCTTCCTTCTCTCCCCAATCGAACTTTATTCCTTTCTGTGTGAGTTTGGTCATCGGTTTGGCTATTTTGGAAAAATCTTCAATGAATCTGCGGTAGTATCCGACAAGGCCTAGAAATTGGCGGATCTCCGTCGGTGATTTAGGAGATACCCAATCCTTGACAGATTCGACCTTTGTTGGATCCACGTGAATACCGTCACAATCGATGACATGACCAAGGAATTGCACTCTAGGAATCCAAAATTCACATTTGGAGAACTTAACATAGAGCTGCTCCTCCTTGAGTACCTTTAGTACTTGTGCAAGATGTTCCCCATGTTCCTGTTCGTTCTTGGAATAACTGAGTATGTCGTCAATGAAGACTATCACGAATTTATCCAGGTAGGGTCTGCACACACGGTTCATAAGGTCCATGAAAATAGCAGGTGCATTGGTCAACCCAAATGGCATTACCTGGAATTCGTAAAGACTGTAATGGGTTCTAAAAGCTGTTTTTGGAATATCTTCCTCCCTGACTCGTAGATGATGGTATCCAGATCTCAAGTCAATCTTGGAATACACACTTGACCCTTGCAGTTGGTCAAATAGGTCGTCAATGCGAGGAAGCGGAAAGAACCATCTTTCTTTTTGACAAATAATGCAGGAGCTCCCCATGGTGAGGAACTGGGTCGAATGAATCCTTTGTCAGATAGTTCTTGAAGTTGTTCAGTTAGTTCTTTCATCTCTGATTGTGCCAACCGGTATGGAGCTTTAGCTACAGGTGCCGCTCCGGGAACCAAATCAATTTGAAATTCCACTTGTCGGGTCGGTGGTAAGCCTGGCAACTCATCAGGAAATACTTCTGGAAAATCTCGGACGATGGGTACGTCCTTGATTTGCTTCTTCTCGGGCTCGTCTTCTTCATCTGTTTGAGAAATATGGGCCAAGAAGATGGGACATCCTCTCAACAAATATTTCTGAACTTTTGTACAAGAGATAACACTAAGTCTAGTGTCAGCGAGGTCGGTGTTACCGTCGCCTCGAATGATTAGAGTTTTGTTTCCCCATGGAATACGAACTAGCTTTTCGTCACAAACAATGACTGCGCGGTATCTCGCTAACCAGTCCATGCCAATAATAACATCAAAACTACCAAGGTTTACGGGGATAAGGTCAATGTTGAACGGATGTTTGGAAAGATTTAAGGTACAACCTCTAATGATAGTGTCAGCATCTACAGTTTTACCGTCAGCTAATTCTACGGAGTAATGGTGATCTAAGCTTGTAGGAATAACTTCTAGTACTTGACTAAATTCAGTGGATATAAAACTTCGGTCTGCTCCAGTATCAAACAAAACAGATGCATAACGATTGTTCAATAGAAACGTACCAGTAACGACATTTGAATCGGGGTTGGCTTTTGCATTGTCGACCACGAACACTCTGGATGAAGCTCCTCCACTATTCTTGTTCTGGTTGACCCGCTTAGGGCAACTTGGTCTCACATGTCCTGGTGCTCCACACTCATAGCACACAACTCCCTTCTTGGGTCTATTGTTGTTTCCTCCAGTAGCGTTGTGGTTCCCCTGCTGTTCATTCCCGTTCCCACGGGCATGGTATCCACCCATGTTGTTGTAGTTCCCAGTGTTTTGAGTGGGTCGGGCCTGAGTGACAGCATTAACTCGACAGGTTTTAGAAAAATGACCCACTTGTCCACATCTGTAGCAGGTCTGGCATGGGCTATCAACAGTATGATGATAGTTGCACTTTGAGCACAAAGGTTTGGCGCCCACGTACGAGTTAGCTCCTGCAGAGGTAGCACTGTAAACTTGCCCAGCATTCTGCTTCTTAGGATGCTGCTGGTGCTGACTGCGGAAATACTCGTCTGCCTTTCGCTTGTTGTCAGTATTCCTCTCGGATATGGTACGGACTCTTTTGTTTATCAATTCAGTAGCGAACTCAATGGCACTCTCGACGGTAGTAGGTCGAGATGCGAGCACACTGTCTTGAATGGCGTCTGGGAGTCCACCCACATACTTCTCAATCTTATCATCCTCCTCCACAAACATTCTGGTGCACATTAGGGTCAACTCTTGGAACCTTTGGTTGTACGCAGTGATGTCATTGTTCCTGCATCTGAGATCCCACAACTAGATCTCCAGTTTCTTCATTTCTCCCCTTGGACAGTATTTCTCTGTCATCCTCTCCTTCAGCTCAGTCCAGTTGAGAGCATAGGCAGCATCGTGTCCAAGAGTAGCAACAACAGAGTTCCACCAAGTAAGATCCCTCTCAAGTAGGGTGTAGGCGGAAAACTTCACTTTGTTCTCTTCTGCACAGTCGCTGATGCGAAAGACCGTTTCCAATCTCTCAAACCACTGCATCAGCTCCACCACTCCTTCTTTGCCCTTGTAATAGGAAGGTTTACATTTCAAGAAGTCGGGGTAAGAGCAACCCCTGGTGGTCTGATTATTCCGGCGGTTGTTGGAATTTTGAGTGTCGTCTACGTTTCTGCTGGCAGCCATCATAGATGCGATGCCTTGATCAATCATTTCCCTTAGTTGGGCAGCAGTAACGTTTTGGGTAGTATCGGCATTGTTGGGGTTCTTTCTAGTGATTACCATTTTTCTATAATTATACACTAAAATGAAATCATTAGTTAAAGGTGTTAGCACTGTTTTATATAATTACACGAAAAGGAATTTCATCCATAGACTTTGCAACAAATTGGATAACCTGTTTAAAGTTCATAATATAATACAGTACATGATATAACAAAAGCTATTTAGTACATGCCATAAGTCTTGAATAGGAATACAGTACAAAATGCACAACCTGATCCAAGACAGAGCACAACCCGCCTGTCTGGGATGGTGGTACATGAAATCTAAAGTACATCATCTACGAATCCCTAATCTAAATAGTACAGTACAAAGATACAACTGACTAAAGAAAAGTACAAATAAAAGAGATCCTATATCATGATAGCCGGGATGCAACCCTAATAGCTTATCATGATGTACAAAAGATCTAGTACATCTAACCTACTGATGCCTAACTGACTCCTCGGATACGGCTGGCGCCACGAGCGGAGATGAGACAGGCGGTGCATGCATGGCAACCTGCATCGTGGTCATGGCAGTCCTAGTCTCCTTGAGCAGTCAGAGTGCCTCAAGGAACTGGTCTCTGAGAGTCTGCTGAACTCCCCGGAGATGAGCGGTCTCTGACGTCAACCCCTGATGACGGACCTCCTGGAGATCGAAGAATATAGCAAGAGTCTCCTCCATGGTCAATAGGGAAGTATGAAAATCCGTCTGCTGGCTCTGGAGCAGGTAGATCTGCTCACGGAGGAACTCATTCTCATCCAGCAACCACTAGAGAGAATGGTAAGTAGTCGACCACTCCCCTCAGGCAGCGTGCGCCTCCGAACTCACGGTCCATGATAGAAGGTCCTGGCGCTACTGTAGAACAGCGCCCCCCGTCTGTCCGGCCGCTAACAGAGCAAGAATGTCTGCTACATCCTGGGCCTGGCGTGCGGCCAGTGCCGTGATCTGTGCCTGGACAGGGTCAGCATGTCTGGCCCGGGAACCCTCACCGATCTCATAAGTGGAATCGAGAGGTGCCTCGTAGCTCCTCTTACGAGGTGGCAAAGACTCGGGTGCATGCTCCCGCAATGAAGTCACAAGTGGTACAGGTGGTATAGCAGCAGGAGGCTGGACCTCTTCCCCAGCGGGGGAAATAGGTTGAGTAGAAATAAGTGTCTCAATGGATGCGGCGTCGGCAGAAGCGTGACTATCACCGGAGTCACTAGCAGATAACCATCCACATAAGACGGTCGTCGGAGATACGGCAGCAGGTGTATCGGTAGGTGATGTCATGATAAATCTGAAAGTAATATAGTTTTAATTGATATAAGTATAAACTTACTCAAGTTAAAAGTTTTGGGAAATATAATTTAAAATTATATAATAGTGCCGTTTAACACTCGCCATGCTAAATGTTACGTTAATACTTATAAGATTAATCAACCGGATGTTAATAATCAATGCACAGGAAATCACACAATCGATGTATGCTCTACATTCTATATGCTTAACTATTCTAGTCCCGAAAATCCCAAAAGATTTTTAAAGCAGTTATAGTTCAGATTATATAAAAATTTTATTTTTATATTTATTTTAATTTTGTTCTGATTCTCAATAACTATCGCTCTGATACCATTCTGTGACACCCCCAAATTGAGTCAAACGCAGCGGAAATAATATTTGGGTGTCACGTAGGTGGATCAACAGCAGACAGAATATAGAGGAACAGATAAAAGATTATCCTTACATTTATTACATGATTGAAAGTGCAAATAGTATTAAAATAGTCTTTAACATTGTTCGTAAGTTTGAATTATTCCCAATTTATAAAACCCCAGATGAGCTCTATAAATGCAGCCTATCATGATGCTTGACTTCATGCACACCAATACCTGCTTCAGTTTCCTGAGAAAACATGCTTATAGAGTCAACATAAAGTTGGTGAATTCACAGGTTTAATTAAAATATGTTTGGACATTAAATATTCACTGAAGTAGTAATGCACAAAGCATCAATACTTAAAAGTAATTACATTCCCGTATTACCCGAAACTGAAACTTGATAGTTAAGTCCTTAACAAATAAGGACCCTTCGCCTTATCATTATCAAGGCACCCATAACAAAAATAAGTGCTGACATGTGAAACATCTTTTGTCCTGGCCTAGGCACAGTGAGCATGACTCACCCAGATGGGGACGGTCAATCCCAAATAGATCTATTTATAACATTCAGGTAATTCAATAATTCTAACAGTTTCGGATGCACGGGTCATGCGGGTTCATCTACAATAGGCAATGTAATCAAAAGTTTCACAGTTCGATCCATGTCCATAAAATAAAATATGTTGCATGTATTCTTCCCCATAAAAAGGTTTAAAAGTTTGTCAATATATAAAGTGGGGCCATGAACTCACCTCAGCAGTACAGCAATAAGTCAGTGGATAAATCTGATAAGGATGCTCACGATACAATCAACGACCTAAATAATTATAAGGTCTCAGTAAATGCATAACATAATGCATAAAAGTTCCAGAATAAATATGTACATGCTTAAACTGGTTTTAAGCATTTTATTACAATACTTGTATTTTGTTCATCGCTGTACAAGTTCTAATAGTATTTATTTGAAGTATAAAATAAATAATAAGGTTTAATTAATTAATTCATTTAATTAATATTTTGTACTTACGTTGTTTATAAAAAACTTTAAATATTTATATAGGATAGTTTTATATACATTTAATGTGATGGAAATAAATATAATTAATATATTTATTTTATAAGTTAATTGTTTTTAATTTATATCTAATATATAAATAAGGTTTATAAACGTATAACATTTTATTTAAAATCCATGTTTACGTAAAGTTTATAATTATTAAATTATAAGTTTGGAAAAATAACAATTGTTACGTTTATTTAAGTTTTACGTTTTAAATAACGGTTTAAATATATAGGATTTTAAGGTTCGTAATACTTTGTATAAAATACGTTTTAGTCCTTTTAATTAAATAATTTCCCGCGGTTAAATTACTTTTATACCCCTAGGGTTTCTAAATCTTTTAAATAATTACAGTTTTGGTCCCTCCCTAGTTACACGTGTAACTAGGGTTTCTTTAAGTTTCAATAAATGGCAAAAATAGTCCCTAAAGTATGCGGCTCATATTAGGGCTTATTAAAGTTTCACAACTTGGCAGTTTTAGTCCTCTAACCTTCGGCTATATTTAAGTTTAGTTACAAGTTACACTATTGCTCCCTAGGGCTTGTATATGTTTCGAAAAATGGCAGGAATAGTCCCTAGGGTTACTTAGGGCTTAAATAAGTTTGCTATCTTGGCATATTTGGTCCCTAATGCTTATATTAAGTCTCGGCTAGAGTCCAAAGTGATCCCTAGGTTTTCTAAAGTTTACACAACTTACCCTAACATTATATTAATCCCTTTTTAGTCCTTTTTAACACCTTTAAGTTTCGAATATGTTCAAAACACACCCCTAAACTCTCGGCAATATTTATAAGTGGTCCAAAAGTTAATGTTTTTGAAATATAAGTTTCTACACTTATTTATTTAGAACCCTTTTACTTTATAAATTTATAAATCCAACCCGAAAGTTTACACTTGTTATATTTAATCCAAAATTCAGTAGATTTATTATTTAAATCCAAAACTTCTTAGATTTATTATTTTAATCCAAAACAATTATAGATTTATATTTTCAACATGAAACTTTATAAAATCATATTTTTGACACTAAAAGTTTTATAAAAACATTTATTTAGTGAAAATGATTATTTATTAAGGCAACTTATTATAGTGAGTTTAAAACTGATCTAATAAGGCATAATAGTGATCTTAACATTTTAGGGCACCTAAAAACATAAATCTAATGTTTCTAGTTATATCTAAACATTTCAAGATTACCCAAAATAATATTATGAGCTTATAACTCACGTCCAAAATTCATGCATGGTTTTTCAAGTTAAACAAGATCATATTGATGTGTTCTTCATGGTTGACAAGTTTTTACATCATTTTATGTTATATCAAAAATCAAGCCGTGAGTCACCTTAGGTTTTTAGGGTTTCATTATTTGTTTAAATGTTAACTTTACCAAGAATAACCATGTACATAATAATATGTATGAAAGTAATGTATTAGAAAGATAGGTTTTAACTTGGACTTACTTGTTTAGATAGGTTTAGGAGTGATATGAGGGTGAGTAGAAACAAGTGACAAGCTTTCAACAATGGAGGTCTTGGAGACCAAATACAAGCCGTGGGCTTCATTAGGCTTCTAGGGTTCTTGTTCTTGCTTCAAGGATCAAGGTTTCTTGTAGGATGAGCTTATGCTTGATCTTATGTAGTAGAAGACATAGTATAGGAGTAGTAGATAAATTTGAAGGTTTAAAAATGGTGGAGAGTGAGTTTAGCCGTAGGTTTTGGAGTGAGAGAGTGAAGGTGAGATTTGCAAGTGAATTATGTTGTGTGTTTGTGTGCTACGGCTTAAGAAAAGAGAGAGAGATATCCAAAGCAAATCCATGTACCTTGTACCAAAATATCTACCTAAGATATGTCATATCTAGTTGTGATTTGGTTGGTTGATTTCAACATGTGTCAAAAACTAGAAAACTTCCTTTCTTCCTTTTTGGTTTGCAACAGTGGGTTTCACAAGTCAAAGGGGGACAAGAACTTACATGGTATAGTAAGATGCATTAGGGTTTGAGTGTGTAAGTGGGTTATGTAAGAAAAGTATGCTTAGGCATGTAATTGTGTAAGTAATGGTGTAAGTAAAGTATGGTTATGCATGCATTAGTATAGGGTGTTAGTGGAGTGGTATGATTACACAAGATTACTTATAAGCTAGTAATCAAATGATGGTAGTGTATGCATGCATACATATACACGCCTAATATATGCATGGGAAAGGGTTTTTGATAAATTTTGCCAAGTGTTGTATGATAATAATAGTACTTGTATATTATTGTAGGCATTTGTTGAGTTGTAGGTATTTGTTGAAGCTTTTAGGTAATTTAGTGAAATTGTATATTAAATACATCACTAAAATTATTTTGCTTAAAAAAAGTAAATAAGTGAAAATGTAAAATAATGTACATTGTTTTTAAAGTGTTTAGGTATTTATTCCTTTTAGGTAATATATGTAAATATGTACATATAAAAATAATCCAAGTACTTAATAAATAAATTAAGTAAGGTTACAGTTTATCTCAAAATATGTACTGAGGTGATGATTTTATTATTCAATCAAGTGGCCAGTCAGTTGCCAGAGTAGTCAGTAAATGACTAAAGGTTCATATAAATGTAAAATAAATATGAAAGGTAGTATGACAAAAGGTATATGATAATTAATAAGTCATATAAAAGTGAAATTACATAAATTCCAAAAATAAATAGTACAACAGTTGACAAAGTCAATAAGGTAAATCAGAGGTTTTACAGTTTTTACACCTTTGTGGGTCATTAGTGCACGGTTTTCCTAAACCGTCGTACTTAATACTTATCACTTTTACGTCTCTTTTCATAAAGAGGGGTAAATTTACCTACAATCATTTTGGCGCCGCTAAGGGGAGGTGTGTTGTGCTTAATTTGAAAACTTTTGTTTTTAATATTATCTATAAATAGTATTTGTGTTACTTGGAACTCCATTAACACGTATTATCGGTTTTAGTTTCCTTTGTGAATATTATTACTATATTGTATACGTATCACAATAAAAGTACAATATCTCCAAAAGTATGAAAACACAACCTTGATTTGGGATTTCATCACTCAATCATTGTATTCGAATCTCAAACAAAAAGAAAAGGCAAAAATAGATAAATACTTTCGTGAAGCTCGATTTTAAAAAATACGAACTTTAAGGTGAATAGATAGGTAACGTGCTATAAGAGGCCGTTAAAAGGAAGCTAGGTACTTAAGTGCTTCGCGCCACCTCATTCCCCCCGTTCACTTGTGAGTATTTAATTTTGAAAGATAATCGAGGGTTTTGCCGCCCAAAGTATTATTACGTATCATATATATTTGCTTGGTTTCTTTGTGATTAAGACCTCTTGAACGTTTCGGTGTTCCACCAACGTTCTAAAGTCATTCGAAGGCGTTCACTCCACGTGATCGTTTTCATTCTTTGAGGCTCCTTTAATCAAGAGTTTGATTCGAGGAGAGATTTGTAGATTGTTGTCTACGTAATTCAACCAAAAAAAAATCCAAAAAAAGAAATTAAAAATAATCAAAAACACAAAAAAAATAAAAATTGAAAAACGTAAAAACACCAAAAAGAATCTTCTTTGCTCACCTCCACGTTCTACGTTACATTTATGCAAACTCGCTCACAAGCGAAACGTGCTCGTAAACGTCGTCAAAAAGAAAGAAACCACGATATTGTTGAAGAAAATCCAATTGTCGAACCCGTTGTAGAACAAATAGTCACTATGGCTAATCGTACTATGATGGAGTTGCTTCAAGCACCCACCGAGGGTTTTGGAGAAGCGATTGTGATTCCGCCATCCTTGCGGAGAATTTCCAGATCAAAACGGGTTTAATGTCAATGCTTCAAGCTAATAAATTACGCGGACACGAAAAAGATAATCCACATTATCACATACGGAATTTTAATCGTCTCACCGCAACGAGCAAGTTTAAGGATGTTCTACACGACGCCATTAAGATGATGTTGTTTCCATACTCATTAGATGGTCCCGCTAAAATTTGGCTTGAGAAAGAACCCCCAAATTCGATTTTGACGTGGGGTGATCTCGTGTCTAAATTTGTGAACCAATTTTTTCCACCATCGAAAACGACACATTTGAAAAATGAAATTCCGAGGTTTACGCAAAAACCTAACGAGAGTTTTTCTATGGCATGGGAACGATTTAAGGAAATGTTACACGAATATCCACACCATGATTTTTCCGAATTGCATCAAATTGATACGTTTTATAACAGACTTAACGATCATGAACGTGATTATTTAAATGCCGCCGCGGGTGGTAAGTTTTTGTGCAAAACAACAAACGAAGATTTAACGATCATCGAAAATATATCTAAGGTTTACAACCCTCGTAACACACCGAATGTTGCCAATATGGGTTCATCGTCGTCTCACAACATGATCGTTTTGCAAAACGAAGCAAATGAGGAAAATAGATTTTTCGATAGATTTTCAACGCTAATGAACCATTGGAAAACCAACTAAGCTTCCAATAACGCATCGGTAAAAGCGGTTGATAAGAGTTGTTTATCGTGTGGAGGAGCACATGATCTTTCCGAGTGCATTACCGCCGGTGGTAACACTTCGAGTGCTTGCGTAGCCACGGGAACTTTTGGTCAAAATTCACGTACAAACCAAGTTTCTCAAAATCAAAATGTTAACAACTATCGAAACAATAATCAAGGAAATGGTTACCAAGGAAATTCACGTAACTACAACAAGGGTAATTATACAAGTGGTAATAATGGGCAAGTGAAAAATCAAAACCAAAATCGTTATTTTCAAAATACGAGTCAAGGTTTTCAAAACGCTCACACTAAAAATCTTCAAGGTGAATTTTTAGATTACGCTAAGGCCAACGATGCAAAGTTTGATAATATGGAACGAGAAATGATTAGTTTGAGAACCGAGTTGAAGAACGAGTTAAAAAATGAGCTTGCAAGCGAATTAAAAACTCACGCTAATAAAATGGAGGGTAATGTTCAACGTCTTCAACAAAATCAACAAAAGATGGAACAAGGCCAACATGAAATTAAGCTAGAGTTATTAAAAGCGGATTAAAGGCAATCTAAATTCGAAGATCGAATGGCAAGCATGTTCGAAGCCATAATGTGTAAACCGTCTTCCTCGGGTGGTCTTCCTAGTGATACCCTTGCAAACCCGAAAGGTGAAATGAAGGTTATTACTACTCGTAGTGGTAAAACTTTCAACGAACCCATTTCTCGTGCTACAAGGAGAAGGAAATTGAAAACGAACCCGAGGTAGTGGTCGAAAAGGAGCATATCTCAAGCCCACGAAGTACTGAACCACACCTACGCCGAACCCATACCAATTGTGTAACCCGAGATTCCAAGGCCGTTGCCTACGCCCCAACCCACACCACCCTTGCCTTATCCATCGAGACGTAACAAGGAGAAATTAAATGAACGTAACAAACAACAAATCGAGCTTTTTATAAAAATGTTTCAACAAGTGCATTTTGACGTAAGTTTAGCCGACGCGTTGTTATAAATGCCTCGTTTCGCCTCCACTTTTAAAAGTATGATGAACGATAAGGAGAAGCTTTCAAAGCTATCTAATTGTTCTTCGGTTTATCTTAACCGAATACCGGAAAAAGTGGGAGACCCCGGGAAATTCCTTATCTCGTGTGATATTCAAGAAATGGAAGAATGCCTTGCCTTGGCCGATCTTGGCGCGAGCATTAACTTGATGCCTTTTCGATGTGGAAATCACTATCACTTCCGGCTCTTACTCCTTCGAAAATGTCCATCGAAATGGCTGATCATTCAACAATTCTTGCATGTGGAATAGCCGAAGACGTTTTCGTTAAAGTTGGGAAATTCTACTTTCTGGTCGGTTTTATTGTTGTAGATATTCCCGCGGATCCACAAGTTCCTCTAATTTTGGGCCGTCCATTTTTAGACACCTCGAGATCGATTATCGACGTTTACGCAAGAAAGATTACGTTACGATTTAACGAGGAGGAACTTGTCATAAACGCTACCAAAAATTCGACACCTTCTCATGTTAACGCTATCGCTACTATAAATCACATTGATTTAATCGACGTAGTTTGCGATGAATTTTCACAAGAAGTGTTAGAATTTTCCGAAGGTTCCATTAGTGGCAATCCCACAATTTTAGATCCTATTGTTGCTAACAATTCACATTCTCTCGCTCCATTCGAAAGAGGCGATTTTATCGATAATGAAGAAAATGTGCATTATAGTAACGAAAAAATTCCACCATATTTTCCGCCCGTGGAAATTATGAGTGTTGAGCCAAAATCTTCAATCGAGGATCCACCAATCCTAGAATTGAAAGACCTTCCACCTCATCTATAATACGCATTTTTAGAAGGTGGAGATAAGTTGCCGGTAATTATTGCGAAAGATCTTTCCGATAACGAAAAAACCTTACTTATAAAAATCTTGAAAGCTCATAAAGGGGCAATTGCGTGGAAAATATCCGACGATAAAGGAATCGATCTTAAATTTTGTACTCACAAAATATTAATGGAGGAAGACTACAAACCCGCAATTCAATGTCAAAGAAGGGTAAACCCCAAAATTCACGATGTCATTAAAAAATAGGTTTTAAAACTTCTCGACGCGGGAATGATTTATCCTATCTCTGATAGCCCATGGGTGAGCCCAATCCATTGTGTCCCTAAAAAGGGAGGAATGACCGTTGTGCCCAACGAAAACAACGAGTTAATTCTAACTCGTGTTGTGACCGGTTGGAGAGTATGTATCGATTATCGTAAACTCAACGATGCAACTCGAAAAGACAATTTTCCCATGCCCTTCATGGATTAAATGTTGGAGCGACTTGCGGGAAACGATTTCTATTGCTTTCTAGATGGTTTTCCCGGTTACATTCAAATCCCTATCGACCCTCGTGATCAAGAGAAAACTACGTTTACGTGTCCTTATGGAACGTTTGCTTATCGTAGAATGCCTTTCGGACTTTTTAATGCACCGGGAACGTTTCAACGGTGTATGATGACTATTTTCCACGACATGATCGATAGGTCGATGGAAGTGTTCATGAATGATTTCTCGGGATTTGGTGATTCGTTACGTCATGCATAAATAACTTAGAAAAAATGTTAAAACGATGTGAAGAAACCAATCTCGTACTTAATTGGGAAAAATGCTACTTTATGTGCAAACAAGGAATCTTCTTAGGACATAAAATATCAAAAGAGGGGATTGAGGTCGACAAAGCAAAAATTGACGTCATTTCTAAATTACCTCACCCCAAAACCGTCAAAGGAGTTCGAAGTTTCCTAGGCCATGCGGGATTTTATCGACGTTTTATCAAAGATTTTTCAAAAATATCTCGACCGATGACACATATACTTGAAAAAGATGCTCCTTTTATCTTTAACGAAGATTGTGTTCGAGCTTTCGAAACTCTTAAAGGGAAACTTACCGAAGCTCCTATTCTCGTAGCTCCAAATTGGAACCTTCCATTTGAGCTAATGTGCGATGCTAGCGATTACGTAATTGGAGCCGTTTTAGGGCAACGATATGAAAAGCACTTCCATCCTATCCATTATGCTAGTAAGACGATGACCGAGGCTCAAATGAAATATACTACAACGGAAAAGGAATTCCTAGCCGTAGTATACGCTTTTGAAAAATTCCGACCTTATCTCGTCTTAACTAAAAGCATCGTGTATACGGATCATTCGGCCATTAAGTACCTTTTGGCTAAACAAGACGCTAAGCCAAGGTTGCTTCGTTGGATTCTCCTCCTCCAAGAATTTGATGTCACCGTGCTTGACAAAAAAGGAGCCGACAATTTAGCGGCCGATCATCTTTCTCGTTTAGAGGATCCTCACAAAGATGTATTCGAGAACAAGGAAATTACCGAAACATTCCCTCTCGAAACACTTGGTGTGGTAAACTCTAAAGACGACACCCCATGGTTTGTGGACATCGTAAATTACCATGCGGGAAACTTCATAATCAAGGGTATGACGACGCAAAAAAAACGAAAATTCTTTCGTGACGTCAAGTTCTATTTTTGGGACGACCCTTATCTCTTTCGAGTATGTGCGGATCAACTCATTCGACGTTGTGTATTTGGCACCGAATCTACTAATATCCTTAGAGCTTGTCACGAGGGACCCACGGGTGGTCACCACGGTGCTAATCTCACGTCTAAGAAAGTGTTCGATGCCGGTTTCTTTAGGCCTACAATTTATCGTGATGCATGCGTACTTGTAAAGTCGTGTGATTCTTGTCAACGTCAAGGAAAATCCTCTCAAAAGGATGAAATGCCACAAAACATAATTCAAGTTTTTGAGATTTTCGACGTTTGGGGCATAGATTTTATGGGACCGTTCCCATCGTCTCGAGGAAACAAATATATCCTCGTCGTCGTCGACTACTTGTCCAAATGGGTAGAAGCTAAGGCTTTACCTACAAACGACGCGCGTGTTGTAGTGAAATTCTTGAAACAATTATTCTCTCGGTTTGGAACCCCTAGTGCAATTATAAGCGATCGTGGAACCCATTTTTGTAACGACCAATTCGAAAAAGTCTTGAAAAAATATGGAGTAACACATCGTCTTTCTACGGGTTATCACCCGCAAACGAGTGGGCAAGTCGAGGTTTCAAACCGAGCCTTGAAGAGAATTTTGGAAAGGTCGATTGGAGAAAACCGTGCTTCATGGTCCGACAAACTCAACGACGCTTATAAAACACCTATCGGTTGTACTCCGTATAAGTTGGTATATGGAAAGAATTGTCATTTGCCCATCGAACTAGAACATAAGGCATATTGGGCACTTAAGCATGCCAATTTTGACTTAAAGACCGCGGGGGATCACCGGAAAATACAATTAAATGAATTGGATGAATTAAGAGATCTTTCTTTTGAAAATTTGTTAATTTTTAAAAAGACTAAAAAGTTTCACGATGATAAAATTAAAAACTGGGTTTTTAACGTTGGAGATCAAGTGTTACTTTTTAACTCTCGTTTAAAAATATATTCCGGAAAGTTGAAATCCCGTTGGTCCGGTCCGTTCACCGTTACACAAGTTTTTCCATATGGGACCATCGAGCTAGCTCAAAATGATGGTCCTAATTTTAAAGTGAATGGACATAGGCTTAAACACTACTTCGGTGGGGAAGTTCCTTCTTTGAACGACCTCGACCAAGTCACCTTCCCCAATGATAATTAAACGTTGATGGGATCAAGTCGAGCTCATGACTCGGTAATAAAAAACGAGGTCCTTCGTGGGAGAGTTCCCATGTTTATCCATGTACATATTATCGTTTTCTAATAGAGTTAATGAGAGGGGATTTGTGCCCTTCCAACTCGTTGTCTCGTGGTTGTTTGTGATTGTGTTATCTAGATCATCATCATCACGTTCGAAGCCTCTCGTGTTCGTTTCACTCGAGCTTCGATTGTTTGCTTTGAAGGAATTTTTCACGAATCCACGACATATATCCTTTATCGTTCTAACAATAGTCTTTTAGCATAATTAATAAACGGCTTTAGACTATTTGTTGCTTACCTTTTCCATAGTAGATCCTAAGCATTCGACTTTTCGTCTCTAGTATGGGGGTAATCCACCCTTAGACTCGAAGCATTGAGGACAATGTTTACTTTTAGTATGAGGGGGGGGGGGGGGGTGTGAATAGATACTTACCTTGCCCACGTCTTTACACACTCCAAATTTTATCGCTTTGTATTTGTTTTAATAAGGCTAAAAATGGCAAATTTTAAAAATTTTCGTAGTTTTTCATAAGTGTTTTTAAGACACAAATGTATATTTTCCGTTGGGTAGAATGAGAGCTAATTTTTGACTTGATGGGCATTTAGAGCCCCTAACATTCCTTATCCCGCTTAAATCAAGTTTTGCTAGACTTTTATATAGGGGACTTTAAAACGTTAAAGTCTTAATTCATACGGGTTAAGAACAAGAACTTTCGCAAGTTCCTATAATTGATCCTAGAAAGTCATCTATCAAAGGAACTTTAAAACGCAAAATCTAAACTTATCTAAGTCTAAGAAATTGCAAGATCCTATAGTGGCTTGAAAACCCAAAACTTTGATTTAATATAGTCTTAATGAAAGCTAATCCAAATTTGGCTTAATTTTGACTTGCACGGCTAAATATTCACGAGTCTTTTTAATTAGAGGTCTTTATATAGTGAAGAACGAGAGATGATAGAGTTAGACAATTGATCATGCTAAACGTAGAACATGAAAATGTTCTTTCAAAAACTCATGTGTTTTTAGTTGTGGCTTTTTCTCCCATAAGATCAATGCATTAGGAATAAATAATTGCAATAAATAAGGTTGTACGATTTAAAATAATTACTTAGCTTCTAGCACAAGATCGTTTAAAAGTTTCTCATGTTTGAATAGAGTTCATAACCGAGGCATAACCTATTGAAGCGGGACGCGAAGATTGGCGAAGTCCAAAAAGGCCCTAACAAGGCATGAGGATTCCATTTTGTCGCTAAAGATCCAAGATGATGTGAAGTATCATTGTTCCAAAATCAATATGAAGGATCGAGACACAAGACGAAAAGGAATATACTCCCCTAAAGATCATGGATAAATCTATCCAAAACGAGTCTAATAAAGTAGGAGGATAAATATATCCAAGTCCGAAAAGGAGGCGGATCGTTGTAAATCAAAATCCAAAATAAAGATTGTAGAAAAATGATGAAGTCGTGGTCTAAGTTTGAAGAAATCTCTCAAAAACGTCAAGTGAAGAAATTCCATTTATGAAGAGAAGACCATAATTTCAAGAACGTCTTCCAAGATTTGAAGTATGAAGTACATGCCAAATATCGGTCCGAGAAAGGTCTCAAATCGCGAAACGAGTTATTTCAAGATATGAACTTAAGGAGATTACGGGAAGCCGTTTTAAAAGATTTTGTCATTGAGCTAAATATTAATTAAATCGTCCTACTTTATTTTCGGCCTTAATAAATATCGAAATAAGTCAATATGAATCACTTGTGATCCATGACAAATAGTTAAAAAATTCTAGAAACATTTCTTTTCATTAAATAATTAGTATTGCGGGGAGAAAAGTATTACACAATTTGAATGCATGAGTATTGTTAGCATTGTGACTTTACCAACAATGATCTCGTTTTTGCACTTAGCATGGAATGTGTGACACTCAAGGATGACGAATTTTACTCTATGAGACATTCACTTGTTTCTATTCATTGACCCTAAAAGTTACTTTCGTGATGAAAATCATATATAATGTCTTTAACACACTGTAGTAGTAGTATAGCTTGTTTTTATTTCAATAAAAGTTCTTAAAAATGAATTTTGGAGATGTCTAGATACTTTATTCTAGCATTGCGTGAGGGCACGACAATGGTTTAGTATGGGGGAGTGATGATATGGCATTTATACATGATCTCATCATTCTTTTCGGGCTTTTAATACATAAAATGTCACCAAAATACCATATATATGCTTGTGTTTGTTTACTTGTGTATTTTAGGTATGGATATCGTGAAAAAGATAAAAGATCACAAGAAACAAGGAAAAATGAACACGAGAAACGAAGACGCACAATGAACCGGGCTTTACTTATGATTTCTCAAAGAAAAGATCTTGAAGACTTGAAGATGTACAAGAATGATCCCTCATTTATGAAGAAATGACACTTCATATCCTTGTATATTCATAATTACAAGTTTGGTCCCTTAAGTTTGTCAAAATTACAAAAAGGTCCTCCAACTTTGAATATTTGGCAAGTTTAGTCCTTCAACAAATCTAAATTGTCAACAATGGTCCCTCATGAAGTCAAGAACCAATAAAGACCTTCAAAGATGAAGAATGTCCAAGATCAGTCCTTCAAATATCCAAAAATGGCAAAACAAGTCCTTAAAATACTTTGGAAAACTATTTGGGGCCAAAGTATGAAAACTGAAAGTTTATTAACAAAGGAATTCATTTTTCATGGAAGAAATACTTTGTTTTCATGTTTTGCCAAAGACTAAGGGCTAAAGCTGTGCAAATGAAACATTCAAACCAATTTTGCGCCAAACACTTTTCACCCAAACAAGAAACGGATCAAAGTGTTTTACTATTCACCCTTCACCTCCAGTTACTATCCCACTTAAACCAAAGGGTAAAACCCAATTACCCACACCCACGTGTAATTCAACCTCACACGAATCAATCCCACGCCTCACACCAACCCTCGCATCAACAAGGACCCCACTCCCAATTTCCTTTTAGCCAATCAACATACGGATTCCTCTCCAAGAAATCCTATGTGGCAAGATCAAGGCTTTACACTCAATACTTGGTCCCAAAGGCATACATGAACGTCCAAGATCAATTTGGACAACTCACCACTCAAAACATTCAAGGGCAATTCTGGAAATCATTAGCTAGGGTTTTTAGTTCTAGAATTGTAACATTATAAAAGGAGACCTCAGCCTGTAAGTCCCTTTGTTCCATTTTCTTACAATTTCTCTGTAATTCCTTTCACTTCAATATAAGTTTGTGTATTTTGAAAATTTTTCAATTTTAATTCCTTTATATTGAATGAAGTTGGTATTTAAAGCTTGAATCTGTGTTCCATATTCCTATTGAAGGTGTTTTGGTAGTTTGTGATGAATACGTTTAAGTTTTGTGAAGGTTTAAAGTTTTTGAGTTTCTGAAAAAGTGTGTTGGACCACGCCAACCTCCCGAAATGGAGGGCTTTACCTGGTTTGAGTTGAAAGGATTCTAGGTGTTAAGATCCACTCATTAGCCACCAATACCTTAGTTCTTGAGTGGTTGGCTTGGATTTTCATTAGAATAGTTTGTGCAAGTGTTTGAAAGGTGGTTAATACCCCTGCTGATATTGATACCCCTGCTTGTGTTATTACTTGTACTAACACCTAGCCAAAAGCCTAAGGATCTTTCAAGCTTGTTGACACCAAGCCTTTGAAGGGATTTAAGCATTTGGGTAGGTTGTTTACTGCCTTGTGTTGAAGATCATACATATCAAGGTCTGGTTCTACTTTGAACCATCAGCAGACCTTGACCTTTTTGTTTCAAAGAACCTTGGTCACTCTCTAGTTGTTGAGAGTGGTCCAAGGAGCATAACTGATCCCCTAAGGAAGTTGTGGGGGATAGGTATAAGTTTCTTTAAGGTTTCCTCTAAAAAATTTATGTTTAAGTCTGTTATGATGATTGCCATGTGATTTGGAGTTCTTGTGTTTGTGCTTTGTGTTTTATTGTTTGAATTTGCTAGTTGTCACCTAGGGTAGCTATCTGGATCATAAAATCAATAGGTTACTTGTTGAAATAAAAAGTTTGTTCGAAAAAGGGCTTATAACAGGCTGTTTGTGATTACTGGTTCATAAGGCCTTGTGGCCTTTTGCCCTTGATTCTTTGGGTTTGGAAACTTTAAACAAGTCATTTGTCACTGGTTTTAGTCATTGGGTAAGTGTTTTGAAGTTTGGAAAAGGTTTTGCAACATTTGATAAAATCTGCAAATATTGGTTTGAAATTGGTCAAACACATCAGATCCAATAAAATCTTTGTTGTTTGGATTTGGAATCTGATTTTTGGTTTGGGAAGAGTTTAGGTGATAAGCTATATGTGCTATATCTGTTTGTGAAATTTGGTGGCTTATTATGGGTGCTAGAGCTTATCAAAGTTGGCTGAAGTGGTCATTTGCATCAGCAAAGTGACCCCCTGAATTTGGGTTTGCATTTTCCATTCTAGTGTATGCCTTGTTGTTTAATTGCTTGAATCTTGTTAACTTGCTGCTTGTGATTGCTTTTTGCTATTTGGGTTGCTTACTTTTTGGCTTATAAGCTAACTGGCTTATTAGCCCTTTTGTGCCAAAACAACATCAAGTCTAGCCACTGCTAAGACTTTGATTCACAAGGATTGACCTAATCCTTGACCAGCAGGTGTTAAACATAGCAAAACCAGTTCACCAAGTCTTGTCAGTGCCTAAGTTTTCACTTATCAGCGTTTGAATTGCATTTGTCAGTGCTTGACTTTGGTCAAACTTGTCCAAAGAGCTTATTGAGTTGAATTGGCTTATCAAAACATGCAACAACTTACTTTTATGATCAATCTTATTTTTCTCACCTAAATAACAAGTCTGGAAGGTTACAGCTTAATTGGTTAAGGTTTTGCTAGAAAACTAGCTTATTGTGCTTTTTCAGCCAGCTTATTGGTCTCTACAGCTTATTGTACTTGACTTATTGGGATTTTCTTTGTTGATTATTCTTAGTTAAGCTATTTGTGAGCTTTTTCAACAAACCAGAGCTTCTAAATCGTCCTAGAACTCAAACCCGACTATTTTTCGTTTTGCGAAAAAGTTCTTTGCTTATTTCCAGCTTATTTCTTGGTCTTTTTCAAAATTTCTTTTTGCATAAAGCTTTATATTAACAAGAGAAGGACGTGTGTTAAATTAAAGCTTATGACATTAACTTATAGCTTAATGGGCTTATTGGCCCATTAAGAATAAGTTGTTGTACATTTAAGCTGTGATAAGCATAGTTTCAGCTTTTGGGCCTTTAGAGTTTTGTGTTTAAAATTGAATTTGAGTCAGACTGGTGATTTTCAGCTTATTTGGTTGAGTTTGATTTTATTGGGCCAAAAAGCCCATTTTGTTGGACTGTTTTTTATTTTAGCCCATTTGGGGGCGCAATAGGGGCTTTTTGGTAATTTCACTTTCATTTTATGATTATTTAGGTTAAAATAAATTAGTTTGCAACTTTTTATAATTTTTTATAATTTTTAGATTTTTAATATTATTTTATTATTAAATTTCATTTTTAATATTTTGGCAACTTTTACATTTTTCCTAGGTCAAATACATTAAGTTAGAATTTTTAGAATTTTTAGATTATTTTTAGCACCTTTTAATTTATTTTTTGAATTATTTTAAGTTTTTAATAGTTTTTAATCATTTAAAAATAGAATAAATAGTTTTTAAAATTTTGAAAAATAGTTTTTAGTTTAATTAAGTTGTTTTTTAGGTATACAAGTAGAAAAATCTTTATTTGTGCTTTTTATAAATTAATTTGATTTTTAGGGCTTTAATTAGCATTTAAAAATAAATATCTAATTAAATAAAAGGTTTGAAAAAGTTTTGATCATCTGTAACCCCTTTGTTTATTTTTAAGTATTTTTGGTAATTTTTTGGGAATTTTTAGAATTAATTTTTATTTTTTGCACTTTTTATGATTTTGCGTTTTTTACGTCTTAGCTTAATTTTCACGTATCCGTCATTTTCTTTTTCTTCTTAGCAATATTAATCCAAAACCTACAAATTATTCACACAAATATACCTCTTTGGGAAACGAACTTTGTTTTTACACCTTTGTGGGTCATTAGTGCACGGTTTTCCTAAACCGTCGTACTTAATACTTACCACTTTTACGTCTCTTTTCCTAAAGAGGGGTAAATTTACCTACAATCACGCGCCATCGACTATTACGAATTATCAGCGACGTGTTGTACGTTCTTCTATGCCTACTTGTGATGCTTATATGAGCAGTTTGCCTAAGATTGCATGTAATAGAGATGATTTCCCTGCTGAGTCAAGCAATGCTGCTACCGATCTATCCATGAAAACATAGCTAAGGTGTATTGTCCTGTCCTAGAACTTATGAAGATATTTATTGTTTTCTTAAGAGTTTTGATAGGTCTTTGTTTGAAAGGTATGTAGTTGAGACCCGTGTGATCAAAAGGTTTAGGCAGAATGAGAAGTAGTTTGATAGGTTGGTATCTGGTGTGAGAAGGTCAGAGTATGTTAGAGCTAGAGAGATGGATGAGGTTGCTAGTCTTCGATCAATGGTGATGAATCTGAGTCCTCTATTTGAGAGGTTTAGAGAAGATTAAGAAAGGATGGCAAGGGTGAATGAATGGGATTTTCCAGTGAGATCTTATCCAAGTCAAGGTGTGAGGATTCGTGATGTACCAAGTCGTGTTGAGACTCATTCGTTGGTTAAGCCATGTGAAGGAAAAAGCTATAAGGGAAAGGTGAAAATGGAAGAGGGATCTGAGGAAGAAGATAGCAACAGTGACGATGAACCGATGTATAAGAAGCCACGTGGATCACCGCGTGATTAGTTTCTTTGTGTTTTCTTTATTTTCCATGTTGTAATAGTACTTATTTATACTGGTACTGTAGTGATGTGATGAAACTTAATAACTCTTAAGTTTGATGTGATGACGGATTGTAGTGACATTACTTGTCACGATTTTGTGGAATTTTCCAATGCAATCTGAATTACCTTCATGATCTATGATCTGTCTTTTTAGTTCTTTTGTGATTTGGTTAATGAATCATTGTGGATTGTGTTGTTTGTGTATGTAGTATCCATGATACTTCTTGATAGAGAAATCCTTCTTCTTATCTTGATATGAATACTTACTTGTTTTCTTTCATTTGTAATGATAGGAACATGCCACCAAAGTTAACAACTGCTACTGTGAGAAATATGATTGAGCAAGCTATTGCTAGAGCACTTGAAGCTGAACGGCTACGAGGAATCAAGGTGCTGGGAATGGAAATGATGCTGATCCAGTTGGGGTAATGATGTTGAACTAGTTAGAGGTAATGAAGCTGGTCAAATTAGAGGTAATGCTGTCGTTCCACAAATTCCAAAGGAGTGTTCATATGCTAGCTTCATGAAGTGTGGACCTACCCAATTTCGTGGTAATGGTGGTTCTTTGGAATTGCGAAGGTGGATTGAGAAGATAGAGAGTACTTTTGAAATCAGTGGATGTTCAGAATCGAGTAAGGTAAAATTTGTTGCAGCTACATTTCAGGATGATGCATTGAGCTGGTGGAATAGTCAGGTAGCTATTGTGGGATTAGTTGAAGAAAATGCAAGGACATGGACTGTGACCAAGGGACTGTTAGTTGCTAAGTTTTGTCCTGAGGAAGAGTTAGGTCAGTTAGAAGATGAGTTGAGACATCTGGTGCTGAGGAACAATCACATTGTTGCTTATACTAAGAGATTTTCTGATTTGTGTTTGTTATGTCCTGATGCTTTTGCTGATGATTGAAAGAAGATGAAGTAGTATATCAGAGGTTTATCCAGCAATATCAAGGGAAAGACTACTTCGTCGAAACCCAAGACTTTTGATGAAGCTCTTTAGATGGCACATGTTTTGATGGAGGTAAAGCTGCAAGACAAGAAAGATAGTATTGTTGAGGGGAACAAGAGAAAGTGGGAAGTTGCATATTTAAACCAAGGGCAAAATTGTGGTGGTTATTGGAACAACAATAACCAAAGACCGAATAGAAATCAGCAGTACAACTAGAGAAGGAATGATGGTGTTCGTGCTGCTACTGTGCCTCAAGGAAACAAAGTGAACCCAAAGTATGGTCGATGCAGTCTATATCATGTTGGAAATTGTCCACCTGCTTGCAACAAGTGTGGGAAGGCCAAACATAAAGCGGCAGACTATAGGAACAAGGGTGTGGCCACTAGAGCCAATGCTGCCAAGGTGATTAGTTGTTTTGGATGTGGAGGGCGTGACAGAAGCAAGGAAATTGTCCGAGGGTTGGCGCTCGACAGGGAGGCAATGTTGCTGCTGTTGCTGCTCCTCCAGCCTATCTCACGGAAGATGCTGACAAACCTCATGGTCCTAATGTGGTGACTGGTACGTTCTTACTCGATGCTTTTTATGCTAGTGTTTTATTTGATTCTGGATCCGATAGAAGTTTCGTAGATGTTAGATGCAGTCAGCTATTGGATAGAGAACTAGTAAGATTGACAACTAGTTATAATGTGGAGTTAGCTGATGGTAAGATTGTTAGCACTAGTTCTATACTGAAAGGGTGTTCCTTGAAGTTAGGGAATTATGTGTTTAGTATTGATCTGATGCCCATAGATGATGCCCATAGAATTAGGATCTTTTGACGTGATTATTGGTGTGGATTGGTTAGTTGCGAATGGTGCAGTAATTGTCTGTCGGGAGAAATTAATGCAGATACCGCTAAGGAATAGGGTATTGACTGTTAAGGGTGATGAATGTACTTCTCGTTTGAGAGTTGTTTCATGTTTGAAGATGATGAGGTATATGGAAGAGGGTTGTGATGTGTTTCTTGCTCAGATAACTAGTGATGGTGTGAATGAGAGGAAACTAGAGAATGTGCCTATAATTAGAGAGTATCTTGAAGTTTTTCCTGAAGACTTGTCGGGATTACCGCCGTGTCATGAAGTTGAGTTCCGTATTGACTTAGTGCCGGGAACTGCGCATGTTGCTTGTGTACCGTATCATTTAGCGCCGTATGAGATGAAGGAATTATCTGATCAATTGAAGGAATTGATGTATAAGGGATTTATTAGACCGAGTTCGTCACCATGGGGTGCTCCTGTTTTGTTTGTTAAAAAGAAAGATGGATTGTTTTGTATGTGTATTGATTATCGAGAACTTAACAAACTGACTGTCAAGAATCGGTATCCTTTGCTAAGGATTGATGATTTGTTTGATCAGTTGCAAGGGTCAAGTGTATACTCGAAGATCGATTTAAGA
Source organism: Glebionis coronaria (assembly GCA_025667525.1). Taxonomy (NCBI): domain Eukaryota; kingdom Viridiplantae; phylum Streptophyta; class Magnoliopsida; order Asterales; family Asteraceae; genus Glebionis; species Glebionis coronaria. Next base: position 247,195,163 of record CM046880.1, on the reverse strand, counting down.
TCCGGGTATCATCAACTGAGAGTTAGGGAAGAAGATATTCCTATAACAGCTTTTCGTACTCGATATGGACATTTTGACTTTCAAGTGATGCCTTTTGGATTTACGAATGCGCCTGCCGTATTCATGGATTTGATGAATCGCGTGTGCAAGCAGTATTTAGATGAGTTTGGTATCGTATTAATTGATGATATTCTCATTTATTCCAAGAGTGAAGAAGAACATGAAAAGCATTTAAGGATAATTTTGTAATTATTAAAGAAAGAGAAGTTGTATGCAAAGTTCTCTAAGTGTGAGTTTTGGTTGAAGTCAGTGCAATTTTTGGGGCACGTGATTGACAATGAAGGTGTTCGTGTAGATCTTGCTAAGATTGAGGCTATTAAGGATTGGTCGATACGAACAACGCCGACTGAAATTCGTCAATTTCTTGGTCTAGCTGGGTATTATTGAAGGTTTATCGAGAAGTTTTACTAATTTCTAAACCATTGACCACGCTTACTGAAAAGAATCGAGTATTTGAATGGGGTTCAGAAGAGGAAGTTGCTTTAATACACTAAAGAATAAATTGAGTTCTGCGCCGAGTTTGTCTTTGCCAGAAGGATCTGAATATTTTGTGGTGTATTGTGACGCGTCTCATTAGGGATTTGGAGTTGTGTTGATGCAAAGAGAGAAAGTGATAGCTTATGCATCAAGACAATTGAGAAAGCATGAAGAGAATTATACTACTCATGATTTAGAACTTGGAGCTGTGGTTTTTGCTTTGAAACTGTGGAGACACTATTTTTATGGAACCAAGTGTGTGGTGTTCACTGATCATAAGAGTCTGCAACATATTTTAGATCAAAAGGAATTGAATATGAGACAAAGGATATGTGCATAATTGCTGAGTGATTATGACTGCGAGATTCGTTACCACCCTGGTAAAGCGAATGTGGTAGCTGATGCACTTAGTAGAAAGGAAAGAGAGAAGTCTTTAAGAGTTGGAGCTTTGGTAATGATGGAAAGTGTTGATTTGAAAGAAATGATATTGAAAGCCTAAGTTAATGGTTTGAAGGAAGAGAATGTTGAGGTAGAAAATCTGGGTAGAATGTTGAAACCTTTGTTTGAAGTAAGGCCAAATGGAATGAGATATTTTGAGAATAGGATTTGGTTACCATTGTGTCCGTCTGAGGAATGTGCTATAGGAGTGCGAGGTTTAGTGATGAATGAATCTCATAAGTCCAAGTATTCAATACATCCTGTAGCGGACAAGATGTACCAAGACCTGAAGAAAGTATATTGGTGGCCGAATATGAAATCGGATATAACTCAGTATGTTAATAAGTGTTTAACTTGTGTGAATGTAAAAACTAAACATAAGAAGTCGTCTGGATTATTGGTGCAACCTGAAATTCCTGAGTGGAAATGGGAGAAAATTACTATGGATTTTGTGACAGCTTTGCCAAGAACATCTAGTGGTTGTGATATGATATGGTGATTGTAGATAGAAAGATTGAAGACAGAGTATGTGAAGGAGATTGTTTGTCGACATGGTGTGCCTTTGTCGATAATTTCATATCGTGATAGTAGGTTTACCTTAGAGTTTTGTAAATCTCTTCAGAAAGCGATGGGAACGGAGTTAAGTTTGAGTACAACATATCATCCAGAAACTGATGGACAAAGTGAAAGGACGATTTAAACATTAGAGGATATGCTTCGAGCGGTGTGTGATTGATTTTGGGAATAGTTGGGATAGACATTTGCCATTGGTGGAGTTTTCGTATAATAATAGTTATCATTCTAGTATTAAAGCCGCACCATTTGAAGCTTTGTATGGACGTAAGTGTAGATATCCAGTGTGTTGGAGTGATGTAGGAGAGAGTCAGTTGACTGGACCTGAAATGATTTTTGAGACAACTGAAAAGATTGTGCAAATTAAGAAGCGTTTGTTATCTGCCAGAAGTAGACAGAAGAGTTATGCTGACAATAGAAGGAAATCGTTAGAATTTGAAGTAGGAGATATGGTTATGTTGAAAGTATCGCCATGGAAGGGAGTGATTCGTTTTGGAAAGAGAGGAAAGTTGAGCCCGAGATATATTGGACCTTTTAAGATTATTCAAAGAATTGGATTGGTTGCTTATAAGTTAGAATTGTCGGATGAACTTAGGGTTATTCATAACACTTTTCACGTGTCTAATCTGAAGAATAGCAGGAATGGGTTTGGTGATTCCATTGTAGGAAATACAACTTGATGATAAGTTGCATTTTATTGAGGAACTTGTAGAAATTATGGATAAGGAAGTTAAAAGATTGAAGCATAGTAAGATTGTGATTGTGAAAGTGAGATGGAATTCTAGACGTGGACTGAGTTTACTTGGGAACGTGAGGACTTCTTTAAGGATAAGTATCCTCATTTTTTTGAGAAGGGGTTAAGCGTCGGGACGTCGCTCTCTTTATGAAGGAGGGGATGTGATAACCTGAAACCGAGGTCATTGCCTAATCTTATTTTACGAATATTTTTGAAATTTTGATGAGCTTGAATGATTTTTGCTTTTGATGGTTTGAGTTGAAACCAATGTTAGGAGACTTATTTTTTCTTTTTTAATTAGTATGAGGATTATTAGTAAGCGTGATGTCGACGGATGCCCAATATTTTACGTTTTATTGTCAATTGTTCGATGTTTGACGTTTTCGATGTTTTCTTTTTAATGACGTGTTAAGTCGAGTCGGGAGATGATATTATTATATTTATGATGCATTTTAACTTTTGAAAAGTATTTTTATGAAACCCGAGCCTCGTGAATATTTTCAAAATTGACTAATAGTCATTTTCCCGCTTTTTAACTAACTATTTTCCTTTAAGTCCAAAACTATGCAAGTTTGGCAATACTAACCCTTCCACCCACCATATATAAGCCCTACCTAACACAAAAACACACACATGCAAAGTTTATAAAAACCAAAACCCCCCACCCTCTTTTCTTTTTTCTACCGTGAGCAACAAACACCCCTTACCCTAATTTTTCTTGATTTTGAGATTGATCAATCCAAAAACTAAAACAAGACCACTTCCTAAAATCTAAAGGTGGTTCTAATAATACTAAACTTTCCAACATGCATGAGGTTTTTTTGTTATGAACTAGGGTTGGTGTGAGTGTTAGATGATCATGCATGTGATGATCTAGTTATGATCATGTTATTTTGTTGTAGAAAGTTGATTTTTGATTTTGGGTTTTTATTTTTATGAATTATACAAGTGTTAGGATTGATAGAGATTGATGCTAGGGGATTAGGATGAGTAGAAAAATGGTTAGAATTGATTAAAAGTGTGATTTTATGTGAGATCTTGAAGGGTAAATTAGAGCAGTGACTTGTAGGCTGATTTTGGATGTCTTATGTTTTGATTTATTGTCAAACTAATAAGATAGTGTTACATTGATTTTTATTATCTTCGATTTGATATAAATTAGATCTTCTATCTCCAAATGAGTGTGAAGTTATGATAGTTTGATTATTCGTGTGCCGGGATACGAGTATCGGCACAATTTGAAGTTGTTTTTTATATTTGGATCGAACTTTGGGGACTATAGAATGCGTTTTAAGATGAGTCCAGGTCTGTTTTTAACATGTAAACCCTAGGTTGTGAGTCTATTTTCAAACCTAAGTGTCTATTTTGTAAATGAAGTTGATTAGAAAAGTCAAAATGGTTTTATGAGTCGATGACGTAAAACTGTCCGGTCTTTGTGATTCAGATATGTGTCGGGAAGGGAGTCTTAGAAGTAAAATATTTTAACAAACTTTTTGGAGGACTTTCTATAGATAGTAAGTGAGTTCCTCGAGTTGCTTCATAAACCTTTGACGTGTCTAAGTGGGGTAAATAAGCATGTACATTGGGTATGTGCCGGCATATTTTTATGAAGAGTGTAGATTAATAAAGTAAACATGTAGAAGAGTATAATAGTATCACTTGTATTGTTCTCTTTCGGGTTTGTCGTGATTGTATGATTTTGAGTTTAATGTTATTGTTTTTATTTATGTTTTGTCAGTTTTTCATTATCTTAAAATTCGCATCTTGATGATCCTTTCTTTTTTTTTATTCGTATTTTTTTTTCTTTTGGTAGATTAGAAATAGATTTAGTCTTAGTTTTTATTTTAAAACAAATGCACTAGTTCTATTTACCTTGTATTTAGATTCGATTAATAGATAATTGAAAGTTTGATTTCATGATATAATTTTGTGTTCGATTCGAGATTTGATTCGTAAGTTTGACGAAGACTTGATTTCTGGATTTCTGGTTATTGTTAATGGTTATTGTTATTATCTATGGATTAGGTGTTGACGATGGGATTAAATTTGATGATTGTAGTTTGTGATGTTGAATTGATGCTTTGTTGTTGTTGTTAGATGTTTCATGAGTAGCTTTTGAGTTTTTTTTAATATATTTAGCTTAATTGTTTTGAAACATTAGAAGCAGTAGTAGTATTACCTGTAACCTCTTTGTTCTCGTCCCATCATGTTTTACTACTGAACCAAACTTACATTCATGATTATATTTTCCATCAATTTTTTACATTCATGTTTATATTTGCCATCAATAGTTAATATCATGGATTTAATGTGGTTTATTTTCTTTGATAGCTTTAGTAAAAGTTAAACTTTTATAGGTGGTCTTCTAGTTAAGGTTGTTTTCATAAAATTGTTTTAAGTATTAATATTTTGTGAAATAGTTTTTTTTTTTAAAATAGTGTAATAAAATTTAGAATTAAAATAAAAATAGTTTTCATAAAATTTTAATATGTTATGTTATTTGTCGTTAATCGTTTTATGTCTTATATTATCTCGGCGTATCCGGTTCATATCTTTTGGCGAGGAGCTTTATGGGTTTTTTAGCTAGATTAAGTTTTAAAGCTTAAAGCTCTATTTGTTTTTATCTCGTTAGTTAGTTGATAAAATTGACAACTTTATCGGCTAATTAGTTTGATAAAAACTTTGAAAGTTATAAGCTTTTGATTTAATTTAGTTATTAGATCGGTTGTTTAATTTTTCGTCTCCGGTTCATCATTACGGGTTAAATTCTCTATCTCTTTTCTTATTTTATCTCATTAGCTTCTATATGATTATTATTGTTGCCTTGTTCATGTTTAGCTTTAATGTCGTGATTTGAGTAGTTTTAATTATAGTTGTTTAGTAGCATCTTTATTGTCATTATTATTATTTTAGATAACTTTCACTTGATTCGAGTAGTTTGATTATGGTTGTTTAGTTTAGCATCTTTATTGTTATTATTATTATTTTAATATCTCTAGCTTTATGATTGTAGTTTAATTTTTATTCTTATCGCTTTTATATATTTTAATATTTAGTTATTAATTTTAGTAGCTTAAATATAAAAAATCAAAACCCTTTTTATTCGAGCATCAAACTTGAGACATAAACGCGGATTTCCATTCACACTTCGCCAGGAACTACGATAACTTTGAAAAAGATATCAAAGTGTCACCCGAGGACACTTGATAGAAACTCAAAGCAAGAGTCGATGGGGTAACCGGTAAAACATCACAAGTAATAGCAACATCAACGTCTCCTCCAGGATCAAAACACTCATCCTCATTTCCCGGTATGAAATGAGGCGAGTAAAAGCGATAAATCACCTGCTTGGGTGTGCACGCAGTAGGACGGGGTGGCAACATAATATGAGAAATATCAGAAGAAATATCGACCACCCGCGTCACCTCTCCAGACCGAATCAAACGGAAGGTAGGGTCAAATCTCTCCACCTCCTCTACGATGGGAGGTGGCATGGCTAACAACGAATGCTCATCAATAGCAGGAGAGTCGGAGCTATCAATGTCCTCAATCCCCTCTTCAAAGAAAGGATTCACCTCACTAGAGATGTAGGCGTCATCAAAATCAAATAAAGGGTTCGAATAAATCTTGAAATTTTCCTTCTGAACGTCTTCATCGGATAGTGACTCGTCATCACTAGAAGTAAAATCATCATCGAGATCAAAGAGAGGATTAGAGAAAGCCAAAGAATCGTCTCCCAAGATGTCGGTGGGAGGTAATGAGTCATCACTAGAAAGAGATTCACACTCATCGTCACTATCGGAAGCAACCGTAGGCTCACTTTGAATTGGAATAAGATTCTCATCACAAGGAATAGTGATAAGACCCTCATCCCCCATGATGAGAGAGGCATTGATCTCCGTAGTGGAGGAATCGAGAATAGGAGTGGTAGAATCCTTAGGCTCGAGAGCCGGCAAGTCGAGAGAAGGAATTACAATTGCACTAGGACATTGAGCACAAAGATCATTCCAAGAAATAGAATTCTCATCGTCATCATCATCATAATAGTAAGAACTCACAAGAGGAGGAGTATAATCACTAAGATTAGATACTTGCTCTTGTTGTTGTCGTTGTCGCTTTTCCTCCTCCTTTGCTTCTTTTAGAAGAACAACGGCTTCTTGAAGTTGCAAAATAATGGCGTGTGTTTCGTCATTCAAAGCATTGAGTTGTTGAATTCTCTGAGAGGATTGATGATTGAGAGTGGGATGTGGGGGTTCACAGTTATGAAAACCAGAATTATAGCACGGATGTGGCTCATAGGAAGTCATCGGTTGAGAAGAATTAGAACACGGATTTGGTTCATAATAATCCATCGGTGAAGAAAAATGAGGACACAGATTTGGCTCATAATAATTCATTGGCTGACAATACGAAGTATCGTGACGGCCCCCACAATAATTGCAACACGGGTATTGAGAAAAACCCGGTGCATGTTGCGGATAGGGATTGTCATAGACGGGAGGGGGTGAGAGTATTGTAAGAGGAGAAGTACGAATTTGTTGAATTGCAAAATGGACAAAATCCAATTGTGTATTGTCGATATCAAAACCGCACCGCTCACAAGTACACCATTGACATGTTTGAAAACCATGCCATGGTCTCCCACACAGTACGCAAGACGAATCCATGAAGAATTAAAAATAAGAGGGGTTGAGAAAAGAATTACACACAATAGAGGATAAAGAAGAATATTTTTTAAAACTTTTTTTTTTATATTTTTTTTCTTATTTTTTTTTTATATGAAAATATTATAATATATAGCTAAAAAAAAATCTAAAAGAAATTTTTTTTTAAAAGGTATATATACTAATAAAGAAAAGAATATAAAATAAGAAAATATTTTTGGTTTTTATTGATTTTTTTTTACGACAATAAAAATAACGTTCAAAATCGAACGGATCCCAAAATCCAAATCGTCTCACGAAAAATCGTCAATCGTAACGAGCACGAACCGGCAGCGGCGCCATTTTAATGTCCAATTTTTATTATATCGTTTTGTCTCGACTCGTGTCGAATTGATTTTACTTTTTCTCGTTAAGACTTTATTTGTTCTTGGTTAATAAAAAGATAATTGGTATTTATAGCTACTTTCGACAAAAAAAAAACATAAATGACACGTAAATCGAGAATTTACACTAATATAATATTTTATACTAGTATTATACTATTAATGATGCAACTAAACCTAAATGACAAATGAAAATGAAACTGATCCAATATGCCGTGACTATTAAACCAAATTCTAACTCAAAATCATAACAAAATTTTACACAGTAAACTAACAGTGATAATTTATTAGAATCAGTAAAGACTAGTTTCAACCTTAATGGATGACTAAAACTACTTTGTTTATTACTTGTATAAAGCCTCTATGAAATCTTACTACTAACAGTATGCAATGACAACAACCAATTCAACATATAAGAGCTAATCTAAACACACATTAACTAGCAGTAAGTAAAAACTATCAAAGCTAAATCTCATGTATCAAATCAAATACCATAACCATCTAAAAGGCATCAAGTAACGAATTAAGTCCTACATAGAATTTAATAGCTTTGCACTAAAATAAGCTCAAACAATATTAGTCTACAAATTACAGAAAACTAAATGAGGATTACTTTACATCCAAAGCCTCCGCTGATGTAGTCGCTTGCTATTTGCTGAATCAAAAATCGATGTTAAACCTATAATAACTCGGACAGCTTATCTACCGTAAGTTGTAGCAGCTTATCAATTCGGCAACTCCAAGCACCTTATGCTGAATTCATGAACCCTCCATCACTGATGAATGAACTTCGAATCAATACCTCTAAACTCCACAGCTACAACGAACCAATAAGCTACTCGAACTGCTTTTTCCAAAAGCTGATCCGAAAAATAAAACTCGCAAATTCTATCAACGATAAGCAAATAGAGTGATTATTAAATCAGCAAATCCAAACACATTTAAGCATCTAAACCACAACTAGCAGATTGTACTTAAAAAAATGCAGAAAATATAAATGCAAAACTCCCTTGTCAAACTTCATTTACCGAATAGCGGATCATCAACAGAAACATAACCGAATACAAAACCTGCTAGCCTTCGAATCACAAATATATAAATCGACTTAAACACCGATAACAAGAGCTAAATCAAACCGAAACTGCAAATCTTCAATAGTAACGAAACGAAAATCAAACTTCAATCATTAAAACATAAACTAATATCAAATCACACATTCACATCAAAACATACGAATCTCAATCAAACCATATGAATAATCGAAAAGTGTATCATCTAACCGAACCTGCTTACTACAATCTTCGAATCAAAAAGAGAATACAAAGTGTTTATTAAAAATAAAGCTGCGTTTTATATATGGAAAACTAATTGAACATTAAATCCTAAATCTATAGCTACGATGGAAAGAAAATAAAACACAAAAGTAAAAAAATGATAAAGCTGCGTATGTTTTTAAGCTATATCTACGCTATATAAGAAAGACATAAAAAGGTAATATATAAAATGAAAGCTGCGTCTCTCCCAAGCTACCCTCCCCCTTTTTCATCTATCTGATCTTTTATTTCTTTCCATTTTTTGGCCTTTAGCTGCGTCCAACATTTTGCAAAAAAATAAAATCCTCATGGGCCTGCTGCTTCGTCTAGTTAGTGGCTGCTGGGCTTTCTTGGGTTGCTGGGCTTGCTTGCTTTAAGATGTATTAATGGGTCGGTTTGACCCATTTAAATAGTGTCGGTCCGGTCCAATAAAATACAAATGCACCGTCAAACTCGATTTTCCGCGCTTTCTCCATTTCTCGTGCTCTTCTTAGCTCTTTTTCTTCGGTTTTGCTCCTTTTCTTAATTATTCGTACCTACAATAATAAATAACACATTTAAACGATAAATGCACTATAAATACCCGTTTTTCTATTTATTATACCAAAAATGAAGGGATTTAACACTAAAATCATGAATAATTCCGTGTTTAACAGTTATCATGTATGGTTTATTACTCGAGTCTATTATTAATGAACGCGCCTTATTTGATAGGTTGCGATTCTCGTGTTTAACGGGCATCACTTATCATCGACGATCCTCTTGCTAGGTCTCTTATACTAAGGTGAGTTTGTAGCCTCGCTTCCATACTAGCTACTAAATATTTTAATACCCGCGAGGGGGATACATGCTATTTGAAATACAATGAACACAAGTCATGAATGATTGTTTGGACCCGAATGTTGCCTGATGTTGCCTTGAATTATATTGATTACCTTGTTGCTATGGACCCTAATTTCATGAACCGTTAACTATGTTCTGACTTGATGTTGTGAGTTGAGAATAGTCGCTTATTCAAATGGTAGTACTACGGGGTTAACCACCCTATCTCGGTCAAGAGTTGTACGTTGAGTAATCTCTTGGAGGAGTAACTATGATGAATGAGATGTGGGAATATATCTAGAAACTAATACCCTATAGGGCAATTGTTTTATCTAGTCATGCTGGCATTTGGCGTGGGTGACTAGTTGGTTAAGGGGTCGGTGTCATGAGCTTAAATTCAATTGTATAGCTTCGGCTATAAGATGAGTTGCCTATATATATAGATTGTGTGCACGACAATTCTATTAAATGATTATGATTGATTTTCCTCTTGTGTTCAAATGTGATTTGTTAAACCTATGGACTCGCTCAACATTATTGTTGACTCGTTTAAGCATGTGTTTCAGGTAATCGAAGGTCAACGATTGCGGAGCATTGATGTGGATGTTGTGGGTTTGCTTTTCAAGTGTTGTGGTCTAAAACATTTTCTTTCCCTTTTACTTTTGAACAATTTTTTTAATGTCATGTTTAATGTAATAAAACTATGTGGTTTGATGGTCGAGATCCAAGGGGGACTAAACTCTTTACTCTGATGTTGTTTTGGTACTATATTATGGGATGAAAATTATGTTTTAGACAATGTGGTACAATCTTATTTATTCTTTATCTTTAAATGTCCTATTTTGCGTCGTTCAATATAACTTGTGTGATGATACTTGTGTTTAGCACCCAATTGTGTATTTCCGCTGCTCAATGTAAATTGGGGGGTGTTTATGATTTCCCTATCATAAAGAAAACTGTAATAATTTGTCGTTTCCTTAATGAAGTTAAAAAATTGCGTAGCAGTTGGGGTTATCATACCAATACTTATGTCTATCACTTGCTGCACATTTTCAATTCTCTTCATAAGATACCCCTTATGTAACCCAAACAACCAATTATTAGCATATCTATGCCATCCATCAACTTACTCTTAGAAGCTTCACATATTTTGTTCAGTAAGATCTCACACTTATGTCTTCTTGTATTTTACAAACATTCAACTAATAATATTGGAAATTGCATATTCAACCAACCAACTATACATGATAAATATGGCCTACACCATGATGTTGCAGGTATTGTTTTTAATCAGACATAAGCTTTAGGGTCTACTGCTTTTATTTGATCCATCCTCCAAGTGAGCTATTGTTGATGCCCTTGCACACTTCCAAATAAGCTACATCAAACATTTTTACTTGTGATACTTTTTCATATTTTCATAAAAGCGTCGGACAAAAAATTATGTTCAGCATCAGGAGATAGTTCTTAGTGGCTGGTAATTCCCTTGTATCAAGAAACAATATTTCAATTCGGTTGCTAAAATACTACACATAATTAATTACTAGTCAATAAATATACCTAATGTAAGTCGAAAATCAATGTGAACTTTGAATTAGATTGCCAATTAAGGCCATCTCCTAAGTAGATAAGGAACCATAATCATGAACTCTTGCACTAAGATTCAGCAATTGCATAAGCTACCGGGTACACACCATTATTGTTATCCACATCAAAAATCGTTAAGATTTGACTAGTATATGACCCTTTAATAAAAATTCCATCCAAATTCATAATTTCCCTTTTAGTAGCTCCGAAACCTGCTTTCAGTAGACCAAAACAAACATAAATTTGTTGGAAACCCTTGAATTAAGGGTTAAATCCTTGTTTGTTTCAACCTGGATATTGATAGTTGTATCCGGATTTTTTGCTTCAACTCCATCGCATAATCCCTAAATTTCATATATTGCTCTTTGTTGGAAATTCACTTTATGTGACAACATTTCGGAATTTCCATAAGTTATCATAGTCACATACGCAAAGACTAGACTAGGAAACTGTGTATAGTTTAGGCGCGTATGTGACTATATACACCCCTCCAGGGATTCCAAGGAGGGGTTGAGCTTTGTGTTTTTTCATTATCGTTTATACATTTTACTTTCTCTCACTAAAAATTCTCCTCCCTCTACTTTGTCTTTCTAACAATGGCAATCTTATACTTTCATCAACCATAACCACCGGATCTTAGTTTATATTAAACTAGCAATTGGCATCAAGAGCTGACGGTTCAATCCTTAGATCGGTTGTGGTTTTGTTTTTTTCTTCAATGGTCTTTGGTCATATTAAGTCTCGTTACTCACTTTTATTTATCGTTGATGTTGTTTGTTTTGGTCTCTTAATATCCCACTTTTGATTGTCTCTGGTATCATTTTTTGGTCCGAAAGTTACTTTAATTTGTATTAGTCACCTTTATTATGTAGTTTCAACATTTGGTCATTAAAATACTTTCTGATAAATCTTCTCACCCTGTCTCTGATACCATTGTTAAGATATGAAAATCTTATAAATCTAGAGATAGAAAGTAGAGAGAGGGGTTACACACACACACTTTTAGACAGTGAGAGAAAATATGTAACTATGTAAAAATAGAATGAGCAACCAAACCTCTAAAACTAAGGAGATGATATATATACCCAAGCCCACAAGATGGGCTTGGGCTTACAATAAGCCGCCACCTATACTTAAAGAGGTGGGATTTGCCTTTGTTTACTTAGCTAAATGTTACTAGACTACGAGCTATCACTAATATATTGTTCGAGTGACTGGTCCTTCCTAAATACGTAAAACTTATTTCCAACAATCTCCCCCTAAGGGAGGTCACTCCAAAGTACAAGGAGGTTACCCAAGTTACAATAATAAAATAAGCCTAGCATACTATGCTTGTCTTAAGCTCGTAGTGTGATAACCCGAACCCGAGGTCATTTTTTAATCTTATTTTACGAGTATTTTTAAAATTTTTTATGAGCTTCAAGGATATGACGTTTGGTGGTTTAATTTAAAACCGATGTTAGAGGCCTTATTTATACCTTTTTACTAATAGCGAGGATTATTAGTGATGATGATATCTACGGTGTTGGGAATAAAAATAGCTAAGTCACTGGGACGCTGACAAGAAGAACTTAGACGCTGACAAGAGATAATGAGGCGCTGAAATTTGTTGTCCGAGATAATTTGTCTAAAGCGCTGACAAGTTCTCTACGTGTTAAGCTTGATTAAAAATTGATTTTTGATGGCATGTTACACAACAAGGGTACCAAGATGACTCTTGTGTACCCTAGGTTTTTGCAAATGTTTTTTGAAATGCAAGGCTATTGTACCAGGGACCATGACCATTTTTATAAGGTCCCTGAACAAAAGAAAACCGTTTTTGGCAACATGAATTCCCCATCATACAGAGACTTATCCCTCACCCAAGCCATGCGTGCTGTCATTCAGGCATCTTCTATCCCTCTACCTCCACCACAACCTGCCCAAGAACCTGTTCCAAAACAACCTCCATCACCACAACACATGGACGTTGACCCTCCATCCCCAAGCGCTGACATTCCAAATGTAGGCACTGACACAACCAACCCCAACGCTGACACTACCAATCCCAACGCTGACACCATTCACCCACAATCCCAAACAGACCTTAATTCATCTTCATCTGAACCCCATGACTTTAGGTTTGAAAAATGCCAAAGGACTACTGGAGTGTTCTCCTCTAGTGGTCCTAGCCATGTAGCAGAGAGAACCACCACCATAAGTATGGTTGGTGCTATGGGTGAGGCTGGGACTAGTGGCACTAGCTTAGATGCAGGCCACGTCAGTCCCAACATCTTTAAGTTCACACCCATGCCCAATGAATCTCTTATGGGAGGGAAACTTCCCATACTAGAGGAGGGAAGTATGTAACCCTTATCAGTAAGGGAATTGACGATGGTTTGTATGAGCTTGCAAAAGCAAAATACAAACCTTGTACAGGTTGTAAATGCTCAAGGCCTTGAACTCAATTCATTGAGGGAGACGATAGTTGTTTTGGAGGCTGCCAATACTCGTCCCAAGCAGGAGGATTCTTCCAAAGGGGATGATGAGCAGGTACATGTGAGTGACAAAGGCTCACAAGATGAGCATGTACATGTGAGTGACTAAGGCTCACAAAAAGGTGCTTCTATTGGAAACTCGTTGGATGTAGTTGAAGCCCTTACAGGTTTGAAAGAGCAACCAAGTTTTGATGCATCACTGGTTACTCCGACAAAGTTATCATTTGTGGAGATGATGAAGCAGTTCACAGAGTCAGCCGCTGACAAGAGCAAATCAAGCGCTAACACTTATAGTTTGGAAGCTAACAGACTTGCATGTATAGTTGGTGTATCCCAACCATCAACTATCATCAAGGATATGTCTACACAGGTACCATCAGCTCCTTCACCTTCTATTGACATATTGGATAAAGGTAAACGGATTATGGTAGAGGCAGAAGTACCCAACGATGCAGCCCAGGTACATTTTGATTCAGTTTTGGCTGCACAATTAGAGGGACAGGGTAACAAAAAGACTGCCATTGAGTCACAAATTATGACTACTTCTGTAAGTAATAAAGAAGGCAGTGATGATGAAAGTTCTGGTTCAAGTGTGATGATTATTGAAGAACCAGAAAGCTTAGAGTATGGAGAGAATGATTTGGCCAAGGAAAAGCTTGCTGAGTTGAAGATGTAGGTAGATTTTGACATGCCTGAAGTTCAATCTATGTATTTTGCCTAGGAATCCAAATATGAAGAGAATCCAAATCTTTCTATATCTGATCAAATTTGGGGTTTGAAGATTCTCTTAAGAGTTCAAAGGGATTGCAAGGTTATCTTGAAGCACAAAGCAAGCAAGATCTACTCTGAGTTGAAAATGGATAGAATGGAGCTCTATTACATGCTACTTAGGTGTCATCAGCCAGGATGGACCTATGCCAAATTGAAGAAGTACACCTTTGAGGAATTGGAGTACTTTGCATATCCATTTTGGGTGGAAGTGAAAAAGGAGAATACTATGAGGCTCCTTTCTGATGAAAGAAAGGATGAGATTGAAGAAGAGATGCAGATCAAGAAGGCATCTATAACTCCAAGGCCATTGAAGAAGGGCTAGCAGATTGAATTTCCAGAGTTTGATCAACTAAATCCAATTGAAGGTGTTTTAAAGAAGACAATGAAGCTTTCACCATTGGAAGTTTCAGATATTGCACAGGTGTGGCCCTTAGACTTCATAAACCCTATAATCAAGTATGAGGAAGATGCAAGTGGTTTTTAGGTGGTCACTAGATATGGTGATAAGGTACACACATTCACTTCTTTGATTTCTTTGTTTGCAAGTATGGATAGGGAGGATTTGGTATATTTGTGGGCCTTGATGATGGGCAAGTATGAAGCTGAAGAGCCTACTTTAGTGAATGGAATAAAGATCTGTACAACATTCAAGAGAATGATTTTTCCAGATGAAGTTGATCCAACATGGTTGGATCTTGATGATCTCAGTGGTTTAAAGTGGCGTTTGTATTCAGCTGCTGGTGTATATCATCTTAGTACTAAAAAGTTTGCAGAGTATCTTTTGGTTGATGCTAAATATCCTCTGTCCCAAGATGTTTTGAAGATGATGGTGTCCACTAGTTTAGAGGTTGACTATACCAGTGACATTAGTTGTAAAACCCGCATGCTTTTACCATGAATAGTAACCTTAAGATCGTACGTACTAGATTAAATCTTTCCTATTATAGCATGATTATGTTTACATGTTAGGATTTTACGTATTACGTACGTGTTAGAACACGATAAGTACTTATTACGTACGAACACACAATAATTATTTAACAATAATTAATCACGAGCATGCGATCATGAAATCATGAACGTAATTAAATCACGAACTAATATTAATTACGTATATATATTTATTACGAGCGTGAATAAATATATTAGGTCATGATAAATATTTAACGAGAACACATAAAACGCGAACACAAATAAATACGAACGAACACTTAAACAATGAGACACGGAAAACGGTACGGGTACCCCATGTGGGGCCCCCTACCCGCGGCAACATCAAGGAGATGGGCCAAGCCCATCTCAAAATTTACTAAGAAGGGGTTAAGGTAATTTTTACTACTCATTTTCACTTTACAGGAAACCAAAACAAAAACCTAAAAATATTTTTCTCCTTCTCCTTCTTGTCTTCTTGTGGCCGCCGCATATAACACACCAAAGGGGGGGGGGGTGTTCATTTGATTTTGATCTTGAATCTTGTACGTGTATTCATGTGTGTTCATCCTCGTTAGATCCACGCATTCGGTATATTCTTTTAATCCTTTTTCTTTTGATTTGATCTAATAAAATTAATTAAGAACATGATGTTTTTAAAAACCTAAATAAAAGCATAAATCAATCATGTAAATGGTTATTGGGTAAATCAAAAAGGTTGTTATTAGGGGTGTTTGTTTGGCCGGCGCCTAAACCGAACCCCAAGGGGGTCTCGGTTTGGCTAATGGACCACCACCGAGACCATATGGTCTCGGTTTGGTGGTGTGGGTCCCAGGGCAGCAGCAAACCAAAGGGAACCCCAAAGTGGTTCAGGGTGTGGTGTCGATTTCATGTCTGGTTCATGGTTTCTAGTCAAGATCCGGTTCACGGTTTATGTTAAGATTATTTTTTTATAAATCATATGTTAAAATTAAATTAACAAATATGACATGATTAATTTAATAAACATGACTTAGGTTATAATTTAATTATTAGAATCATGGAATTATTAACCTAAGTATTTTATATTTTATAGACTTTATAATTAATTAATTATTAAAAACCATAGTTATAATTAATTATTTAACATGACTTAGGTTATATTATTAATAAATAATAATACATGTTTTAACCTAAGTATTTAACTTTATTTAATTAAAAACATGATATATTTAATTAAATACTTTTAACCTATAGTTTATTTAAATTACATGTAATAATTAATAAACTATACATTATATGATTATGACTTAGAAAATAATCAGAAAAACACTAAAGCTTATATACTTAGCTTATTTAACCAGCTTATATCTAATTATTGAAACTTTCTATTTTTAGAAACTTATTTAATTCAGGCAGGTAATCTATTTATGAAAACTTTCTATTTTTAGAAACTTATTTAATTCAGGCAGCTAATCTATTTATGGAAACTTTCTATTTTTAGAAACTTATTTAATTAAGGCAGCTGATCTATTTATGAAAACTTTCTATTTTTAGAAACTTATCTATTTTAAGCAGTAATTCTATTTTTGGAAACTTTCTATTTTTGGAAACTTTCTATTTTTGGAAACTTTCTATTTTTGGAAAATTTCTATTTTTAGAAACTTTCCAGTTTTGGAAACTTTCTATTTTTGGTCACTTTCTATTTTAGGAAACCTGCTATTTTTGGAAAGTTACTTATTATTACACAGTAAGTATAATAATACATGAAATACCAGAAATACTTAATCAGAATAGACAGAATATAAGATAAACACAGTTTAAGGCGTTAAACAGTAAAACATGATATGAACATATAATATAAGCTGTAGAAATGCTAAAATAGATCTGGTGGTCTAATGTGGTGGTAAATGGTGGTGGAAGCCATTGTTGGCTTAGAGAGAGAGAAGAGAGGTTGAGAGTGAAAGTGTAATGTATTCCCAAATGAACAAATGACAATCAACACCCCTCCTTGGAAGCTAAGGAGGGGTATATATAGTCACGCACACAACCTAAACTTTACAACGAGCCTAGTCTAGTCTAAATGTGCGTGACTATGATAACTAACGGGAATTCTTAAATGTCGTCACATAAAGTGAGTTTCCAACAATCTTCCCCCATGGGACGACGTGTAGAATTCCTTACAATATTCTACCTATCAAGTACAAAATAATTAAGAACAAGAGCTTTCATGAAGCATCCAATGCTGATGAAGTCTTCTGAGGCCTTTGACTTCAAAACGACTCATCTTTAACTTGTAGTAGAAATACTGTAACGGCACGAGCTAAGTAACCCATACACTTCTGGTTAAGGAGAAGCTTCTGAATAGCTTCCCCCTAATTCATGCCACGTAAACTTGATGTAGAAGCATTTTAAAGCTTCCCCCTAAACCAACAATCCTCGTAAGCAACTTCAAAGCTTTCAATAAAGCTTAGAATGATTAAGCGCACAACAGAATCTAACTAGCAAATCCCATCATATAAATAATGTTGCTAAGAGGGATTGAAAGTTTGGGGTACACCAAGTAGATCAACAACTTTTCTTCTCACTCTTGAATAATTCTTCTGAATTTTTTCCCCCTGAGAGTTCAAGTTATGCATACCAGAAAGAATCAAGACACTTCTTCCCCCACATAGTTGAAGAAG
Organism: Glebionis coronaria; assembly: GCA_025667525.1. Taxonomy (NCBI): domain Eukaryota; kingdom Viridiplantae; phylum Streptophyta; class Magnoliopsida; order Asterales; family Asteraceae; genus Glebionis; species Glebionis coronaria. The sequence continues at coordinate 247,177,269 of CM046880.1, read as the reverse complement.
GTAAATCAATCCCAATTATGAAGCTCAAATACTGAAGTGGACACTTTATCCCATTCATGAAGCTGACATCGTAACACCAGAGTCAATTAAGTCCCGGAAATGCACACGTCTTCTTCCGGAGATGCACCAGAGTCAATTAAGTCCCGGGAATGCATATAGGATAATGATGAAGAATAATTGCAACAATCAAACAATTAAACCTCGAATCAGTAGTGTACCGTTTGGAGATTGATAACGACACGAGTTAAAACACTGATTTTCTCTGCGGCTATGACAAATGTCACCCCGGAATATCTTCAAATCAAAAGAAGGTATGAAGTTCATCACGTGTCCTCGGTGTGCGTTCAATGTGTTTTCTTCTTCCCCCTTGATGGTTTCGAAACTCGGAACCATCAATAAATTGTACGCACATGAACCTGAAATCTCGTGAGAATAATAAATAAGCTGAATTATATATTTTGTGAGAATCAGCTGTTGATCGAAAATCTCTTCTCATAAACTCTCCATGGCCACCTTTACCAACCCACATGAAAGCAATTTGAAGTGACCACTGAATGAATGAACCAGATACATCAAACGTGAAGCTGAATAAAAATCCTTCGATCTTGTGACTTAAGCTTGCACTATTGTTGAATGAAGAACGGTGGAGAAATCTCTAAGTACTCAATGCATCACTGAAGAAGTCTATAAGCACAACACCTCTTGAAATTATCCACGTCGACTAAGCGCGTGACACTGAGTACAACAATGTAACCCCTTTAAGTGATAGTTATCCGAGTCATCAACCATCCACCTCGAACCCGGAAACCAGATAACCAAGTCTTCATTCTAGGATTAAGCACGAGCAAGTTATCTAGTAAAAGATAAAATAAATACACGCCTTCGAAAAATCCGTCTTCAACGTCACGTAATTAATACCCGATCAAACAAAATCTGTAGCAACTAAAAAAATCGCCCATTTTTTCTTGGTCTCGTCAAAATAAATTCTCGTCACATTTGTCACGTCATTTTGTCGCGTCACAGTTCTCATCACCCAATCAGTGTCAAGAATAAATTAAAGAACCACAAATGCAACAAAAAAACTACAAATTCAAAAAAGGAACTTGTTTGTTTGAGCATCCATTCTCCTTAACAATGTCTTGTCACTTTTTGTCCCGATAATGTCCAAATTCTATCATAATACACAAAATTTTTTATTCAAAAAGAAATAATTTTGAAACAAAAAATTCGTGTATATGACATACTGCCCAATTTCCAAATCTGTTCCAAGGCCCAACAATTTTAAAACTAAAACTTGACCCATCAAATGTCCAACCCGGTTATAACACACGGTTATAAGACTCTCCCAACCCTAAATATCTCACACAAGTTTAATTAAATCCGTCCTTTTCTCTCACCTAACTTCATCTCCTCCCAACACTTCCTCGTAACCTCCGTCCCCCCAAACACGGATCAGTGATGATTATTGATTTTCGTGTGAAAAGATCTACAAAGATCTCACCATGAAAATGAATCTGAGGTTAATTTCTAGTTACTGTTTGAGTTTGTTTTAGTGTTCGAATCAAGATGGGATATAAGTGACGAAGGGAATTAGGTTTAGTTTTGGAGTTGTGGAGATAAAAGGTTGGCAGTTGAGTTATGGTCGACTCAGTGGGTTGACTGAGTCAACTCGGTAATTACCGAGTTGACTCGGTTGGTTTAGACGATGGGTTGGTTTTGGTCACAAAATTTGGTTCACAAATGTTTAAAAAAACAGTCCCATCGGAATGAAAAAAAACAAACCAATCGGAATGTTTAAGTGAGTCTGGTCTCATCGGAATTAAGCATACACCCCCATCGGAATAGATTAATATGAATGTCAATCTGAAAGTCAATCTGAATGTCAATCTGAATGTCAATCTGGATGTTCAATCGGAAAGACAATCTGAAACCCAATCTGAATATCCAATCTGAAAGTTCAATCGGAAACCCAATCTGAAAAGGGTTTTGAATGACCCGAAAAAGGTGGAACTGCAAACTTGTCCTTATCTCTCTGTATAAACAAGGATAAATAAACCCAGAAACAGTGACAAGATTTGAATAACTTTGACCAAGATATTGATGAAACCGAGAGTAAATTAATAAGTTTGAGACCCCAAAAACATGTGACTGATTGGACAATTGGACAAAAGAATAAGACGTGACCCAAAAAAAATTTTGTGACAATGGACAGAAATATTATATAACGAGACACAAAGAATGAGTTAGACCACCAAATCGAATATATATACACGATCCAAGGATGGAACCGTGGCTCTGATGCCAAATGTAGAAATACTAAAATAGATCCGGTGGTCTAATGTGGTGGTAAATGGTGGTGGAAGCCATTGTTGGCTTAGAGAGAGAAGAGAGGTTGAGAGTGAAAGTGTAATGTATTCCCAAATGAACAAATGACAATCAACACCCCTCCTTGGAAGCTAAGGAGGGGTATATATAGTCACGCACACAACCTAAACTTTACAACGAGCCTAGTCTAGTCTAAATGTGCGTGACTATGATAACTAACGGGAATTCTTAAATGTCGTCACATAAAGTGAGTTTCCAACATAAGCTAAGACATGACATAAAACCAGTTACGTATTTAGTAAGAAGATACTTATTCATGTAAGTATTTATGTAGCATTAGTGATACCGAAGTAGGATTCTCCTTAGTTCATCTTCTTCGTTCACTGGACATAAGGTACGGATTCCCGTCCTTTCAGTATAGACATTCTTTCCTTATTAGGATTCCCCATATGTAGCCAAATGTTTTCCCGTAGTATAAGTTTATATGTTTGACTTGCTTTAGAATACCTATAGCCATATACATGCATGACCAGTTTCACCTAGTTATGGAGGTACCATAACCTTAACACTAGAGGCACTAGTGTTATGACTTTACCACGGCGGAGTGATTGCTCGTGGCGTCCCTTCAGTTTTTGGCCATATTATTATATTTATCATGTGGGGCGTATGGGTGCATCCTAGTTACATGTTTTTCAGCAGATTACTCAGTGTGAATGTGGTGTGTGCCTTGCATCCTTCACAAGGAGCTGATCCCTCCTACCCAAAACTAGTTTATTAAATTAGAGGCAGCCCCTCTAATTTTCATGATGAGGTCACCCCTCCAAGTATTCATGCACGATGGATTTTCATGACCTATATTGGCTAATGGTAGAACATGTTAAACAGTTTTTATAAGATAAACATAAGGCTTTTCAAACTATAAAACTAGTTTTACCAAGACTTAACCAGGTTATTCGGGACTTAGTTTCTTCCGCTGTTATATGTTATATGCTTATCCTATTCATGCTTTATTGTACATCTGTGCACTGAGCGTATTGCTCAGCCGTTTTCCTTTTCTATGTTCCCAAAACGGCAGGTACTCAGGGACGCTCGTAGATTTTAAGCGTACGTGCTTATGGACTGGAAGCTTTCTAGCATTTCTTTACTTTATGCATTATCTTTACTTTGATACTCTGCTATGGACATTGTTTAGTCCTTTCCTTTACTGTAAAACCCGCATGCTTTTACCATGCATAGTACCCTTAGGATCGTACGTACTAGTTAAAACTTTCCTAATATAGCATGATTACGATTACGTGTTAGGAGTTTACGTATTACGTACGTGTTAGAACACGATAAGTATTTTATATGCACGATCACGTAATAATTATTGAACAATAATTAATCACGAACATGCGATCATGAAATCATGAACGTAATTAAAACACGAACTATTATTAATTACGTATATATATTTATTACGAGCGTAATTAAATATATTAGATCACGGTATTTACGTAACGAGGAAAATTAAAACACGAACATAAATAAACACAAACGAGTAACTAAATAACAAGACACGAAAATAGGTACGGGAACCCCATGTGGGGGTCCCTACCCACGGCCAAACAAGGACAATTGGCCAAGCCCATTGTAAATTTTTACTAAAGGGGGGTTAATTAATTTTTCACTACTCAAAAACACTTTACAGAAGATTTCAAGAAAAACCTAAAACCCTCTCTTCCTCTTCTCTTTGTGCCGCCACCCATAAATCACCATACAAGGTGATTTGTTGATCTTTGATCTTGAAGAATTGGTGATTGTTCGTGTTTGTTCTTCGTTCTCTTGATCCACGAATTCGGTAAAAACCTTTTAAACCTTTTTTTTTTAATTTAATCTTTTATTAATTATGAACATGTGATGTTTTTTATAAAAACATATTAATTAATCATAGATCTAACATGTTTTGGTGATTAATTAAATCAAAGGGTCGTTTTAAGGGGTGTTTTGTTTTGGCCGCAGGCTGCAACCGACCCCGAGGGGGTTTCGGTTTGCCAAGCCGACCACCACCAAGACCATATGGTCTTGGTTGGTGCGTGTGGGTCCCACGGCAGCTAGGGGTACCCCGAGTTGGTTCGGGGTACGGTGTCGATTCATGTCCGGTTCATGTTTTTAAGCCTAGATCCGGTTCATGGTGTATGCTAGTTTTTTTTATGCTTATGAACTTATGTTAAAAATTTAAATTAATAAATGATGTAATTAATTTAATAACATGACTTAGGTTATTTAATTATTAATGATCATGAAATTATTTTAACCTAAGTATTAATATTTAAGACTTATAATTAATTAATTATTTTAAAAACCATGGATATAATTAATTAATTAACATGACTTAGGTTATATTATTAATATTTAATAATACATATTTTAACCTAAGTATTTAATATATTTAATTAAAAACATGTTATACTTTAATTAAATATTATAACCTATAGTTTAATTAAATTACATGAAATAATTATTAAACTATACAATATATCATATGACTTAGAAAATAATCATGAAAACACTTAGGCTTATATACTTAGCTTATTTAACCAGCTTATTTCTAATTATGGAAACTTTCTATTTTTAGAAACTTAATTAAATAAGGCAGCTAATCTATTTAAGGAAACCAGCTATTTTTAGAAACTTATTTATTTAAGGCAGCTAATCTATTTATGGAAACTTATTTAATTAAGGCAGCTAATCTATTTATGGAAACTTTCTATTTTTAGAAACTTATCTATTTTAAGCAGTAAATCTACTTTGGAAACTTTCTATTTTTGGAAACTTTCTATTTTTGGTAACTTTCTATTTTTGGAAACTTTCTATTTTTGGAAACTTTCTATTTTTGGAAACTTTCTATTTTTGGAAACTTTCTATTTTAGGAAACCTGCTATTTATGGAAAGTTACTTATTATTACACAGTAAGTATAATAACACATGGAATACCAGAAATACTTAATCAGATTAAACAGAATATAAGATGTAACACAGTTTAAGGCTTTAAAACATTAAAACATAGTAAGAACACATAAAATAAGCTAAGACATGACATAAAATCAGCTATGTATTTAGTAAGCAGATACTTATACATGTATGTATTTATGTAGCACTAGTGATTCGGAAGTAGGATTCTCGCAGTTCGTCTTTCTCGTTCACTGGACATAAGGTACGGATTCCCGTCCTTTCAGTATGGACATTCTTTCCTTATTAGGATTCCCCGTATGCAGCCAACTGTTTTCCCGTAGTATAAGTTATGAGTTTGATTGCTTATGTTTAATTAAGATTACCTATAGCCATATACATGCATGACTAGTTTCACCTAGTTATGGAGGTACCATAACCATAACATTAGAGGCACTAATGTTATGACTTCACCACGGCGGAGTGATTGCTCGTGGCGTCCCTTCAGCTTTTGGCCATTTATTTATATTTATCATGTGGGGCGTATGGGTGCATCCTAGTTACATGTTTTTATTCAGGATTACACGGTGAATGTGGTGTGTGCCTTGCATCCTTCACAAGGAGCTGATCCCTCCTACCCATAAACCAGTATATCAAATTAGAGGCAGCCCCTCTAATTTGCATGATGAGGTTACCCCTCCAATTATTCATGCACGGTGGATTTTCATGACCTATATTGGCTAATGGTAAAATATGACAAACAGTTTTTATAAGATAAACATAAGACTTTCAAACTATAAAACCAGTTTTATTAAGACTTAACCAGGTTACTCGGGACTTAGTTTTCTTCCGCTGTTATTATGCTATATGCTTATTCTATTCATGCTTTATTGTACATCCGTGCACTGAGCGTATTGCTCAACCGTTTTCCTTTTCTATGTTCCCAAAACGGCAGGTACTTAGGGACGCTCGTAGACACTAAGAGTACGTGCATATGGACTGTAAGCTGTCTAGCCTTCTTTACATTATGCATTTCCTTTCTTTTGATACTTATGCTTTGGACATTGTTTAGTCCTTTCCTTTATTATACTATGTTTGTGTGTGATGAGCTTTACTTATGGACTACCGATGTTTGATTCCGGTATTTTACTTTATATGGTCAAGTAATGTTTAGACATTTTACCTTGTATGTTTTGATGACACGCCATAATTGCATGTGACATTTCCATTATCAAAATGGGGTGTTACAATTATGGTATCAGAGCCAAGGCTTCGACCTGTAGGCTCTCAAAAATGACCTGTGATTAGTGGGTAGTCACTACGGTCTTCCTAGAACTGACAGTTGTTTTCATGCATTCATCATTTTTAAGCATACATATACATGTCATTGTTGCAGGGTTTTTGACTAAGTAATGGTTGGTACAGGATTGGCCCTATTTAGTCGCATGTGTTTTGTCGAAACTTTTAGATTTGGGACCGACCCATAGGCGTCCCCTCGTTATGTCTTTTGTTTTGGGTGAACTGACCAGAGGCGTTGACTCTCGAGCATACAAAGTTTTCATAAAACTGCATCATGCATTCATACACAAAATTTTTCTTGCATAAAATTTTTCTCGTGAAATTTTAGTATAATTATTTTTTCATGTATATATTTATATTTTATGTTTTGAACTGTTTAATCATATGTTCTATGTTATACTGTCAGATGGTTCTCACACGCGAACAGGAGCAGCAAAATGCTGCAATTCAGGCTGCCATGCAAGCCTTGCTTCCTCAACTGAGGAATGACATCTGGGCTGAAGTTCAAGCTGCCAACAATCAGCAGCATAATCAGCCACCTCCTCCTCCTCCTCCAGTGACATTAGCAGTATGGCTGGAGAGATTCAACAAGCTCCACCCTCGAGCTTTTGAGAAGACAGATATCCCCAGCGATGCTGAAAGCTGGTTGGCTCACATCGAGAAGATTTTAACGCTATGGGCTGTGACCCCGCATCCAAGGCGAGGTTGGCATGCTATCGGTTCGAAGGCGATGTACTTAACTGGTGGTTAGCATTGATGCAATCTGAAGGTGGTGATGAGTGGGTTGCTGGTTTCACTTGGGCTCAATTCAAGGACAGGGTGATGGAGCAGTTCTTTCTCAAGGCTGAGCAGGACAAGCTCAAGAGAGAGTACCATGGGATCCGACAGAGAGCTAGGAAGAATAGCAACGAGTTTATACAGCGCTTTCTTCGCCTGGCTGGTTTCCTTGGTGCGGCAGCAGGTACTCCTAAAGAGCAGGCACATCACTTCAGATGGGCTCTTCGCACATCGGTCGCAAACAATCTGGTGTGTGCTACGTTCAACACTATAACACAAGTGGCCGATGCAGCACGAAAACTGGAGATGCTGCAGGAGAGGGATGAGTTCGGGGAAGCTGAAAGACCCGACAAGAGGTAAACATTCGTATTCAAGCGGTGACCAATCCGTATATCTTCCATATGTCAATAATTCATCTCTTTAAATGTATCTTCTAGGCAGAAAACTGGGGACCGGTCTCAGCCGGCTACTCATCAGCAGCCTCATCAGCCCAAGGGAAACGGTCAGACTAACGACTGTTCTGCTACGGATAGGCGTGGCGGTAACGACAATTACCATAACAACGCCGGGCAATCCAACAACAGCAGGTCCTAATACTTACGAAATTCCTTATGTTTTATGTAATAACTCATATTCTGACACTTTAGCAAACTTCTACCAGGAACCATGGAAACGGTAGGGACCAGAACCAGAGAGGTTTGCAGCCTAGCCGTCCAGCTATCACTGGTATTCAATCTTATGATTATCCGCTTTGTCCTTTGTACCCAATTACCATGTCTTATGGGAAATGTTTTTATCAAGTCCTCAGCCAGCCAGAGCACCTGCTGGAGGATACACTCATCCTCTTTGCTCTACTTGCCACCGTAGGCACCCAGGACCATGTCGCCTTAATACTGATGCGTGCTTCAAGTGTGGTCTTCCTGGCCATATTATGAAGGATTGTCGTAAGGGCAAGATGGAGGGTACATCGGGACATGTTGATACCAAGCCGCCTCCTACTGCCGGGCGTGTCTACACGACATCTCGGGACCAGGCCAACAAGTCTACAGGTACCATCACTGGAATCTTGTATATGTATGGTCGCGCTGCATGTGTTCTTTTTGATACGGGTGCTACTCACTCGGTTATTTCTACTGCTTATGCTAAGAACATTAGGATGCCTCCATTGCCACTTGAAAATAGGCTTACTATTTGCATGCCTTTGAGGGACTCTGTATCAATCACCCATGTATACAAGAGTCTTCCCCTAGAATTTGATGATAAGGTTCGACCTGTCGACGCACTTCCGCTGGACATGAATGACTTCGACATGATTTTGGGCATGGATTGGCTATCCAAGTATCATGCTACCATAGACTGCCATTCATATCGAGTTATCTTCGGTGATGTCAATGCACCAGAGTACATTCATAACGGGTTCATACCCGGACGGTCTTTACAAGTCATATCCACCCTGCAAGCATGTGCACTACTGTCACATGGCTGCGAGGGTTATCTAGCTACGGTTCACGACCTGGATGCTGAGTCTCCATTGATTCAGGATCAACCAATAGTGTCGGAATTCCAAGACGTGTTTCCAGCAGAACTTCCGGGCATACCACCTGCACGAGAAGTGGAATTCAGTATCGAGCTGGTTCCAGGAGCTGAACCAATCTCCAAGGCTCCTTATCACATGGCTCCCATAGAGCTGAAAGAGCTGAAGGATCAACTACAAGAACTTCTTGAATGAGGTTTCATTCGGTCGAGCGCATCTCCATGGGGCGCACCGGTCTTATTTGTTAAGAAGAAGGACGACAGTATGCGTCTTTGCATAGACTATCGCGAGCTCAACAAGATTACCATTCGGAATAGGTATCCACTGCCACGCATTGACGATCTGTTTGACCAACTCCAAGGGGCCAAACACTTCTCCAAGATCGATCTTAGGTCAGGCTATCATCAGCTAAGGGTCAAGGAGCAGGACATCGGTAAGACTGCTTTTCGTACTCGCTATGGCCACTACGAGTTTGTAGTTATGCCATTTGGCATGACAAATGCTCCAGCAGTGTTCATGGATCTGATGAACAGAATCTTCCATGAATTTCTGGACAAGTTCGTCATTGTCTTCATCGATGACATCCTGATTTTCTCAAAGTCCAAGGAGGAACACGAAGACCATCTTCGTACGGTATTACAGATTCTTCGCCAGAAGCAGCTGTATGCTAAATTCTCCAAGTGTGAGTTCTGGTTAGACAAGGTGGCATTCTTAGGTCACATTGTATCAGCAGAAGGAATCACTATGGATCCAGTGAAGGTTGAGGCCATTACTAAGTGGCCAAGGCCGACATCAGCGACGGAAGTCCGCAGTTTCTTAGGCTTAGCTGGCTATTACCGTAGGTTCTTGGAGAACTTTTCCCGCCTAGAACTACCATTGACCAAACTGATGTGGAAAGGGGAGAAATTCGTCTAGACTGAAGATCGAGAGAAGAGCTTTGAAGACCTGAAGTAGAAGCTAGTATCTGCACCTATTCTTACTCTACCATCTGGTACGGGTGGATTTCAAATCTACAGCGATGCATCGGGGAAGGGACTTGGCTGTGTTCTCATGCAATATGGGAAAGTGATCGCGTACGCTTCACGACAGCTTAAGCCTTATGAAGGAATTTACCCCACGCACGATCTGGAACTTGCTGTAGTCGTGTTTGCATTGAAGATATGGAGGCACTACTTATATGGAGAATCAAGTGACATTTTCACGGACCACAAGAGCTTGAAGTATATCTTCACTCAGCGTGAATTGAACATGAGGAAAGGAGATGGTTAGAGCTGGTGAAGAATTATGACATCAATTTACAGTATCATCCCAGAAAGGCAAATGTAGTAGCAGATGCTCTTAGCAGGAAGTCCGGAATGATCAACGGCATTAGAATCAAAGAGGAAATCATTAGAGACTTGGAGCGACTAGATATCGAGATCATGGTACGTGGACAGCACGGTTACTGGGCTAATCTTAGAGTAGAACCCGAGTTACTATCTAAGATCAAGGAAGCTCAGAAGGATGACGGAGAAATCTGGGCGATAGTACAAAATTTGGAGAAGTAGACAGAATTCAGAGTAGATGCAGATGGTATCGTATGGCAGGGCATTGGACTTTGTGTTTGATAGGTGTGAAAACACCCATCCTTTTACCACTTATTTCTAGCTAAAACAAGACCAAAACACGTATTTAATATCATTTGTTTGGAATTATGCGTGGTTTTTGTGTTTATTGTGTTTTCATAGTCAACCGGATGAATATTGAAGAAAACATGGGATTGCACGGATTTTGTCGAAGAAAAAGACTCAAGACGAAGTCTATTGTCCAAGAGATGCAAAAGATTTGAAGTCATTGCGCCTATTTGAAGATTTATCGAAGAAAAAGGCCAAAGATGGAAGATTCTTATATGTCGAAGAACTCGAGTGTATTAAACAAAAGATTATAAGACGAGTTGGAATTATTCACCGACACTTCTCAAAATCCAAAGTCAGAAACGTTTATTTAAAGAAATGTAAAGACTAAAGAAGAAAGAAGAAAAGAAGCCCAAAACCAAAGCCCATTCACAAAGCCCACAAGAGACGCCTATATATAGGATTCCACTTCACAATTTTGGCTAGTTAGTCTTTAGTTAGTTTTTAGTTTTTCACTCTCTCTAGTTTTAGAGAGAGAAAATTCTCAACTTTCTCTCACTAAGTTCATCTTTTCTTTCTTTCTTTCAAGATTAAACCTTTGTATTGTTAATTTCATTAATCAAGTTTAAATTCAAGCTTTTAATCTTTAATCTCATTCTACCTTTCTTGATTTTAGTTAACTTTTGGTGCAAAATACATTTGATCCGTGTTGTTCTTAAAGTTTTTGTGCTTAAAAAGTTAATCTTTTTGTTCCTACATAAGCTTTCATTTGATTAAGCTTTAAGATTCTTGTGCTTATTGGCTTATTTACATGTTTAGCTTATCTACTTTTTAAAAGTTTTCTTAAAAAGTTCATCTTTTTATTGTTGATTTATAAGTTTGCTTATTTAAAGTTTAGATAAGTTGTATTTAGTGCTTATTCGATCCGTTTTATCATAGATTCGTCCTAGTTTTGGTGATTAGCTTATCTAAATAGCTTATTGCTTTAGCTTTATTTTCGGATCAAAAGAGTTATCGGAAATGGTATAAAGCCCTTTTCCGATTGAGTTATTCCGACCATACCATCTCCCTTATTCCGATCATTTGATCGGAAAAGGGTTTTAGATTTTCCGATTGGGTTGATTTGGTAACTTATTCCGATTGGTGCTGATTTTAGACATTCCGATTGCCTTCAATTTTAAGACATTCCGATCTGAGCTCTTTGTTGAATATTCCGATTAGGTGTTTTCAATTATTCCGATTGGGGGTTTATGATTATTCCGATTTGCACCCTTTTGTTTACATTCCGATTTGGACTTTCTTTTGAACATTTCGATGGGTTTATTTTCTGAACATTCCGACGAGAGTATTATTTGACATTCCGATCAGGGCTATTCTCCCATATTCCGATCTTACTTTCCGATAGTACATTCCGATCAGTATCCCTTTGCATTTTCCAATGGTTTTAGTTCTTGTCTTTTATAAACTTTCCAAGTGTTAGTTTTATTAAGTGTTCGAGTATTTTTCTAATTTTGCTTTTAAGTTTTCAAACATTTATTTTAACTCGTCAATCTAGTTTAATCTTTCAAAGCTTTAATTTTACTCTTCGACACTTACTTATTTGTTATTAGCTTAAAATAGATTAACAAACCAACACCTTTCTATTAACCAAGAACAAATCATTCCACTTAGAACCGTGATCAATTCGAGGAGATACCGAGATTAATTCTGAACCATAACAAATCACTTGTATCAAATGGCGCCGCTGCCGGCTCTTCTCGTTAAGATCAACAGTTTTTTGTGAGAACTTGGATTTTGGGATCCTTTCACCGTGAACGTTACTTTCTCATAAAAATTGTCAAAAACCCTAAAAAATATAAAATTTTCAAAAATACAAAAAATTAAAAAACCATAAAAACCAAAAATATTTCTTTCTTGCTTTGTTAGTTCTTTTGCAGGTGCATGCGTACACGATCAACGTCTTATCAAGAGCCCGAGCCTCTCGAAGACTTAGACATGGCCGGTGTACAAAACAACAATAATAACCCACCTCAAAATAACAACAACAATAATAACCCACCTCTCAACAACAATAATAACAACAACAATGAGCCTCTACCAGTCAATCGCCCGATGATTGAACTTCTGCAAGCACATGTAGATGGCAACAATGATCCCATTGTCATACCCGCGATTGCAGCCAACAATTTTGAGCTCAAATCCGGCTTTATTCAGATGGTCTTTGCTCAACCATTCTTGGGGCGTACCATTGATGATCCATATGACCACATCAAGAGATTCTTGCAACCCACGAATACGGTCAAATTCAATGGTGTTCCACAAGAGGTAATCCGTTTAAAACTTTTTCCCTTTTCCTTAGAGGGACAAGCCCGACATTGGCTTGCTAAGGAACCGCCACAAAGTATTCTTACGTGGACGGATTTGGAGACCAAGTTTATCAACTACTTTTTCCCACCCTCTCGTACTACCGCTTTGCGGAATGAAATTATCAATTTTGAACAAAAGTACGATGAGTCTTTTAGTGAATCTTGGGATCGTTTTAAAGATCTTTTGAGAAAGTGCCCACAACATGGTTTTACCAAAGTGCACCAAATTAATACTTTTTACAATGGTTTAAGCATGAATGACCAAGATTCACTAAACAGTGCCTCGGGGGGTAATATTTTGGTTAAGACTTCCAATGCTGCTTGGGATATGATTGAAAATAAGTCTCGTGTGCAAACCAAGAGTGTTCGGACCAATGTCGCTAGTGCTAGTACTAATGAAAGCGACAAGCGACTTGACAAAATTACTACGCTTCTTGAATCGCTTGTTACCCACACCGCTAACAACACCAACAACATCAACGCTAAAAACGCTCAAGACGCTCAAGTCAATGCTGTTAGCCAACCTTGTGAAATATGCGGGGGTCCTCATTCTTACACCACTTGTACCGCCACCCAAGACTATCCTTCTGAGAATGTGAATGCAGCATACGGTACCTATCCTCCGGCCGCTTATCAAGCTCGTCCTCAAGGTGACCGCAACTTGCTTAGCTACCGCTCTAACAACTATCTCTCACCACCCCGGTTTTCCTCCTAACAACCCAAACCAACAACAAAACCTCCCTCCTCAACAACAACAACAACCTCGTGCACCATACATACCACCTCACAAACAACCATATCCACCTCAAAGAAACAACCAAGTTTACCAACAACCTGCTTATCAACCACCCGCATACAATGCTCCTCCCAACCCACCCACCGCATTACACCAAGATATTGGAACCTACATGAGGACTAATGATGTGATCGTGGACAATATCCAGTGGGAAGTGCTCAACTTGAAAGCAGAAATTGTGAAACAAGGGAACGATTTGCGAGCTGATATGAGAAACACTTTGGCAAGTCAAAGGAATGACTTAAGGAACATGATGGCTGGTTTCTTCCAAGGTAATCAACCCTCTTCTTTGGGTACTCTTCCGAGTAACACCATTGCGAATCCAAGAGGGGACATGAAAGCAATCACCACTCGCAGTGGCAAAGGTATCAAGGAACCCGAGCTTCCTATACCTCCACCGGTGATTGTGACTAAGGAAAACGAGTCACCTGCTCCCCTTCCTCATCCTTCTACTTCCCCAATTTGTCCACCTCTTACTTCTACCCCTCCTCTACCCAAGGATGTGAGTGATCCTATTCTCCCAAAGCCTTCCTCTTCTTCTGAAGTACCTTATCCCTCAAGGTTGAGGAAAGATAAGCTCAAAAGCAAGGATGATATTTAGGTTTCGAACTTTCTCAAAATGTTTAAACAATTGAATTTCAACATCTCCTTCGCTGAGGCTCTCGCTCACATGCCTAAGTACGCGAAAATGTTCAAAGATCTTCTTAGCGACAAGGAGAAGCTTCTTGATATTGCTAACACCCAACTTAATGAGAATTGCTCTGCAGTGCTATTAAGGAAATTGCCAACCAAGCTTGGTGATCCGGGTCGTTTCTTAATCCCTTGTAACTTCCCGGGAGTAGAGAATTGCATGGCCCTATCCGATCTAGGTGCCAGTATTAACTTAATGCCTTTAAGTATGTTGAAGCAATTATCTCTCCCCGAGCTAGTCCCCACCAAAATGACTTTGGAATTAGCTAACCGTACGGTTGCTTATCCAGTGGGGATAGCCGAAGACGTCTTTGTAGGAGTCGACAAATTCACTTTTCCTGCCGATTTCGTTGTCGTTGACTACGACATGGACCCTCGTGTGCCATTGATCGTTGGTCGTCCATTCTTAAGGACCGGTCGCACTCTCATCGATGTTGAAGCCGGTGAGCTTATCATGAGAGTGGGTGACGATAAAATTGTCTTCAACATGGGAAAGATTTCTAAACAGCCTTATTCTAACGAGAGTGTTAATTGTATTGACGTTCTTGATGAGGCTTGTGAATAACACTTCAAAGATGCTTGTAACAGTATTCCTACCTCTCCTCCCAATGTTGAGACCGTTTCCTCTATTGACTCATCACTATCTCTATTTGGAGAAAGTGATTTACTTTGGAAAGATTTGGAAGCCACAATGGGAGATGTGAACTTAGCAAATGACGATTCCCCCACCGATTGGGGTGTAGATCTTCGCCTCATTGAAAACCTTCTTAAAGAAGACAATATTTCTCCACCATCTCCTACGGTTATTGCTATCGATGCTCCGACTTTGAAAACGCCTCCCATCGAAAATCCTCCGGATTTAGAACTTAAGGAGTTGCCGCCCCATCTCGAGTATGTGTTCCTTGAAGAAAAGAAGAAGTCGCCCGTCATCATCACAAAGGACTTAACCGAAGAAGAAAAATCTCGCCTCATCGCCGTGCTTAAAGATCATAAGAAGGCAATTGCTTGGAAAATTTCCGATATCCGCGGAATTGATCCGAACTTTTGCACTCACAAGATTCTCATGGAAAATAACTTTAAACCCGCAATCCAGAGCCAAAGAAGGGTTAATCCTCACATTCATGACGTCATCAAACAAGAGGTTATCAAACTTCTAGATGCCGGCTTGATTTACCCTATTTCGGATTCGCCTTAGGTAAGTCCCGTCCATTGTGTGCCCAAGAAGGGCGGAATAACCGTTGTTTCCAATGAACACAACGAGTTGATTCCCACTCGTCTCATTACTGGGTGGAGAGTTCGTATTGATTATCGCAAGCTCAATGATGCCACGAGAAAATACCACTTTCCTCTTCCCTTCATGGATCAAATGCTTGAGCGTCTAGCTGGTAATGACTATTACTGCTTCTTAGACGGTTTCTCCGGGTATTTTCAAATTCCCATCGATCCCAAGGACCAAGAAAAGACCACATTCACTTGTCCCTACGGAACATTTGCTTACAAACGTATGCCTTTTGGTTTATGCAACGCTCCTGGGACGTTCCAACGGTGTATGATGGCTATCTTCCATGAC
Source organism: Glebionis coronaria (assembly GCA_025667525.1). NCBI lineage: Eukaryota > Viridiplantae > Streptophyta > Magnoliopsida > Asterales > Asteraceae > Glebionis > Glebionis coronaria. The sequence continues at coordinate 247,161,368 of CM046880.1, read as the reverse complement.
ATGGTGGAAGACACTATGGAAGTATTCATGGATGATTTCTCGGTTTATGGCGATTCTTTCTCTGCTTGCCTTGCCAATTTAGAACGTATGCTTAAGCGGTGTGAAGACACTCGCCTTGTTCTTAATTGGGAAAAATGCCATTTCATGGTAAAAGAGGGCATCGTGCTAGGACACAAGATCTCCAAATCCGGTCTTGAAGTGGATCGTGCTAAAGTCGATGTTATTTCTAAGTTGCCTCCACCTTCAACCGTGAAGGGTGTGAGAAGTTTCCTTGGTCATGCGGGCTTCTACCGACGATTCATCAAAGATTTTTATAAAATCGCTCGCCCGATGACCCACCTCTTGGAAAAAGATACTCCTTTTATCTTTTCCATAGAGTGTCTTGAAGCCTTCAACTTGCTTAAGGATAAGCTAACTAAGGCACCCGTCTTGGTTACCCCAAATTGGGAGCTTCCCTTTGAGTTGATGTGCGATGCTAGCGACTATGCTATTGCAGCGGTTTTGGGCCAAAGAGTGAATAAACACTTCCAACCGATCCATTACGCTAGCAAGACAATGACAGGGGCTCAAATGCATTACACGACAACCGAAAAAGAGCTTTTAGCTGTTGTCTATGCCTTTGAAAAGTTTCGCCCCTATCTTGTCCTTTCTACCACAATCGTTTACACCGATCATTCCGCGTTGAAGTACTTGTTAACTAAACAAGATTCCAAACCAAGACTTCTTCGCTGGGTTTTGCTACTCCAAGAATTTAAAATCGAAATTCGCGATAAGAAAGGAGCTGAAAACCTAGCCGCGGATCATCTCAGTAGACTTGAGGATCCTTACCAAGGGGATCATCCGAACAAAGAAATCAATGATTCTCTTCCCCTGGAGACCTTAATGTCTATCAACTCGACTTCTGATGAAACCCCGTGGTTTGTGGACATTGCAAACTACTTGGCGGGTGGAATTCTCGTTGACGGGTTAACATCCCAGCAAAAGAAAAAGTTCTCCAAAGACATTAAGATTACTTTTGGGATGACCCGTACCTATTCAAACAATGTGCTGATTTGATTATTCGTCGATGTGTTGATGGACCGACAGCTTTAGAAATCCTTGACGCTTGCCATAAACGACCCACCGGTGGTCACTTTGGTCCCAACTACACCGCCAAAAAAGTGTTTGACATGGGATTTTATTGGCCCACCATTTATCGTGATGCTCACGAGATGGTTAAACGTTGTGATGCTTGCCAAAAACAAGGCAAGATCACACATAAAGATGAGATGCCTCAGAATTTCATCCAAGAATGTGAAATCTTTGATGTTTGGGGTATCGACTTTATGGGGCCATTCCCTTCATCTAAAGGAAACAAATACATCCTTGTAGCCGTTGACTATGTCTCCAAATGGGTTGAAGCCAAAGCTTTACCTACTAATGACGCAAGGGTGGTTTGTAACTTTTTTAAATCGCTTTTCGCTAGATTCGGTGTGCCTCGTGCCATTATTAGTGATCGCGGGACTCATTTTTGCAATGACCAATTCGCAAGAGTCATGGCTAATTATGGTGTAAATCATCGTCTTTCCACCGCCTACCACCCACAAACTAATGGCCAGACAGAAATATCCAACCGAGGATTAAAGCGAATTCTTGAAAGAACCGTGGGAGAGCATCGTGCCTCATGGGCTGATAAACTTGATGATGCTTTGTGGGCTTTTCGTACCGCATACAAGACTCCTATTGGTTGTACACCATTTCATCTCGTGTACGGAAAAGCGTGCCACCTCCCCATTGAGTTGGAGCACAAGGCTTACTGGGCCTTGAAGTGGGCTAATTTTGATATCAACAAAGCCGGTGACCTACGCAAGATCCAACTCAATGAGCTCAATGAACTCCGTAATGAGGCTTATGAAAATTCTTTGATCTATAAGGAAAAGACTAAGCTCATTCACGACTCCAAGATTAAAAACCGAGAGTTCCAAGTCGGAGACAAAGTTTTGCTCTTTTACTCTTGGTTGAAAATCTTTTCAGGCAAGCTAAAATCTCGTTGGTCCGGCCCATTCACCATTGCCCAAATTTTTCCATATGGTACTCTCGAGCTCGCTCAACCTAATGGACATAATTTTAAGGTGAATGGCCAACGAGTGAAGTTGTACTTTGGTGAGGACATCTCTCAGGAGATGATTCCATCTCTCACCACGTTTCCCATGAACTAATTTTGGGTCGAGTCAGGCTCGTGACTCGGTTATAAAAAACAAGCGCTCCTCGGGAGGCAACCCGAGTATCTATCCTTTTCCGTTTTAACCTCCTAAGTGTAGGGGGACCTATATAGGTGTTTGTCTTTGTGTGGTGATGTGATTACAGGAATGAATGCACTTTTGGAACCTTTGAAGAACCGTGCTCCCGTGTCATCCGACATCCGGTTCTATCTCTCAACTATCGTGATTCAATTTTCTTCATACTCACATTTGAAATTGATCACGTTAGTCGTCTCTTCCTTAACTTGAGTTAACCAAACGTGCACAATGTGATAAGTATAGGGGAGACTTTTCCCACATGCTTAAATATTGAGGACAATGTTTATCTTAAGTGTAGGGGGACTTCTATCGAAGTTTTAAGTGGACCTTTCCATTAAAATGCCTTCATTTAACCGGAAAATCATCTTTTTCAACATTTTTCAAATTTTTTATCAACTTTGGCCATTTAGTCGTAATTTTTTTAATTTTTTTTATCGTTGCTTTCATATGTATATATCCAGTAATAAAGTCAAAAATATTAATAAAGTGGTGTAGCTAGTTTAGAAGTCTTTGATATATTAGGCCTGTTGCGATTATTTTGACTCAACCCGAATAGACTTATCCAAGTTATTCTAGCTAGTATCCTTAACCATGTAGACCTTAATTGGTTTATTAGGCTAAGCATCCACGAGTCTCATTACTTGAGATTTTAAATTGTGGAGGACGAGAAATGATAGAGTCAATTATAAGTCGCTATTCTTGCACAAGCTCACTTGGTGTAATTATTTGCCTATTCTCCCATCACTTGCTAATAATTTATCTGCAATAAGTAAGGTCGTACGATTTGAAAAGTTACTTAGCTTCTAGCCCAAGATCGTTTAAAAGTTGCTCGGTAATGATAAGAGTTCATAGCCAAGGCATAACTTATGAAGCGGGGCGCGAAGATTGGCGAGTCCGAAAAGGCCCTAACAAGGCATGAGGATTCAATCTTATTGCTAAAGATCCAAGGTGATGTGAAAAGCATTATTCCCAAAATCAATATGAAGGATCAAGACTCACGACGATAAGCAATCAACTCCCATAAAGATCATGGAGAAGTCTATCCGAAAAGACCCTAACAAGGTATGAGGATAAATAGATCCAAGTCCGAAAAGGAGGCGGATCGTTGTATCTCAAAATCCCAATTAGAGATTGAAGAAATAATCATGAAGTCGTGGTCAACAAAGTTGGAGTACCCCTCAAAAGTCTCCAAGTGAAGAAACTCTATAACGAAGAGAAAGGTCTCAAGATATGAAGTATGAAGTACATGCCAAATATCGGCCCGAGAAAGGTCTCAAATCGTGAACCAAGTTATGCCAAGATATGAAATTTTTGATATCCCGAGAAGCAATTTTAAGAGATTTTGTCCTTTAGCTAACTATTGATCAAATCGTCCTACTTTGCTTTTGGCCTAAATAAACTATCGAAATAAGTCCAAAAATGCATCTTCATGATCATTCTAAGACAAAAATAAAATATAAGAGATACAACGAGGAATAAGGGAGTTTAAGCATTTAATAAAGCCATGTGTGTAAGTGTTTGATTTGTTAACTTATAATAACAATGATCTCGTTTTTAAGCTTAGTTTGGGGAACGTGAAACTTGAGGGTGATAAATCTTCGTAGCACCAAAGCCCTAATGTAAGTCCTTGATCTCTCTGCAAGTTATCTCCATATAGCTATGATTTTCTATCCTTTTATTTGCTTTAAAGTTTTTAATTTCTCCTAGTACTTTAATTTTTGTTTAAGTAGTATTTTAATAAGGCCAAGGTTGATTGATTATGAGAAAAATGTAAAATTGCTTTATCACTAAGCATTGCATGAGGGCATGGCAATGGTTAAGTGTAGGGGATTTGATAGGTGTGAAAACACCCATCCTTTTACAACTTATTTCTGGCTAAAACAAGACCAAAACACGTATTTAATATCATTTGTTTGGAATTATGCGTGGTTTTTGTGTTTATTGTGTTTTCAGAGTCAACGGGATGAATATTGAAGAAAACATGGGATTGCACGGGTTTTGTCGAAGAAAAAGACTCAAGACGAAGTCTATTGTCCAAGAGATGCAAAAGATTTGAAGTCATTGCGCCTATTTGAAGATTTATCGAAGAAAAAGGCCAAAGATGGAAGATTCTTATATGTCGAAGAACTCGAGTCTATTAAACAAAAGATTATAAGACGAGTTGGAATTATTCACCGACACTTCTCAAAATCCAAAGTCGGAAACGTTTATTTAAAGAAACGTAAAGACTAAAGAAGAAAGAAGAAAAGAAGCCCAAAACCAAAGCCCATTCACAAAGCCCACAAGAGACGCCTATATATAGGATTCCACTTCACAATTTTGGCTAGTTAGTCTTTAGTTAGTTTTTAGTTTTTCACTCTCTCTAGTTTTAGAGAGAGAAAGTTCTCAACTTTCTCTCACTAAGTTCATCTTTTCTTTCTTTCTTTCAAGATTAAACCTTTGTATTGTTAATTTCATTAATCAAGTTTAAATTCAAGCTTTTAATCTTTAATCTCATTCTACCTTTCTTGATTTTAGTTAACTTTTGGTGCAAAATACATTTGATCCGTGTTGTTCTTAATGTTTTTGTGCTTAAAAAGTTAATCTTTTTGTTCCTACATAAGCTTTCATTTGATTAAGCTTTAAGATTCTTGTGCTTATTGGCTTATTTACATGTTTAGCTTATCTACTTTTTAAAAATTTTCTTAAAAAGTTCATCTTTTTATTGTTGATTTATAAGTTTGCTTATTTAAAGTTTAGATAAGTTGTATTTAGTGCTTATTCGATCCGTTTTATCATAGATTCGTCCTAGTTTTTGTGATTAGCTTATCTAAATAGCTTATTGCTTTAGCTTTATTTTCGGATCAAAAGAGTTATCGGAAAGGGTATAAAGCCCTTTTCCGATTGAGTTATTCCGACCACACCATCTCCCTTATTCCGATCATTTGATCGGAAAAGGGTTTTAGATTTTCCGATTGGGTTGATTTGGTAACATATTCCGATTGGTGCTGATTTTAGACATTCCGATTGCCTTCAATTTTAAGACATTCCGATCTGAGCTCTTTGTTGAATATTCCGATTAGGTGTTTTCAATTATTCCGATTGGGGGTTTATGATTATTCCGATTTGCAACCTTTTGTTTACATTCCGATTTGGACTTTCTTTTGAACATTCCGATGCGTTTATTTTCTGAACATTCCGACGAGATATTATTTGACATTCCGATCAGGGCTATTCTCCCATATTCCGATCTTACTTTCCGATAGTACATTCCGATCAGTATCCCTTTGCATTTTCCAATGGTTTTAGTTCTTGTCTTTTATAAACTTTCCAAGTGTTAGTTTTATTAAGTGTTCGAGTATTTTTCTAATTTTGCTTTTAAGTTTTCAAACATTTATTTTAACACGTCAATCTAGTTTAATCTTTCAAAGCTTTAATTTTACTCTTCGACACTTACTTATTTGTTATTAGCTTAAAATAGATTAACAAACCAACACCTTTCATTCCACTTAGAACCGTGATCAATTCGAGGAGATACCGAGATTAATTCTGAACCATAACAAATCACTTGTATCAGTGTTCCTGATGACCAAGAACTCCGGGAAGCTTTGTTAGCTGAAGCTCATAGCTCCCCATTCTCGATACATCCTGGTTCGACTAAGATGTACCATGACATCAAACAGTACTTTTGGTGGAGTGGTATGAAACAGGATGTTGCCACTTACGTCTCCAAATGTCTTACCTGCCAGCAGGTTAAGATCGAGCATCAGCGATCTGGCGGTCTCCTTCAACCGTTAGATATTCCAGAGTGGAAGTGGGACAAAATCACCATGGATTTTGTTACCGGTCTTCCGCCTACCAAAAGGAAGCACGATGCAATTTGGGTTATCGTTGATCGACTTACCAAATCAGCTCATTTCTTACCGATCCGCAAGGAAGATCCGGTAAGTAAACTCGCAGATACGTACATACGGGAGATCATGAGACTCCACGGTGCACCATCCAACATCGTCTCAGACAGAGATCCTCGATTCACTTCGCGCTTTTGGAAAAGTCTGCAGAAAGCTTGGGGTATACAACTTAAGCTTAGCACGGCTTTTCATCCTCAAACGGACGGACAGTCGGAGCGAACCATTCAGACATTGGAGGATATGTTGAGGTCATGTGCGTTGGAATGGACGGGTGATTGGGACGAATACATCTGTTTGGTGGAGTTTGCATACAACAACAGCTGGCACGCAAGCATCAAATGTGCTCCATTTGAGATGTTGTATGGCAGAAAGTGTCGCGCCCCAATCTGCTGGGATCAGGTTGGCGAGCGAACACTCGAAGGACCGGAAATCATAGAGATGACAAATGAGAAGATCGAAGTAGCTAAGCAGAAGATTCAGGAGGCACGGCCACGTCAGAAGAGTTACGCCGATAAGCATCGTAGGGATATACACTTTAACGTAGGAGATCACATCTTCCTTAAGGTTTCGCCGGCACGTGGTGTTAGACGCTTCGGGATTAAAGGAAAGCTCAGTCCTCGTTTCATCGGACCGTTTGATATCATTAAACGAGTCGGTGAAGTATCTTACCGATTGCCGTTACCTCCGCAGATTTCGCATGTGCACAATGTGTTTCATGTGTCCTTACTCAGAGGGTACCAATATTATCCCCTTCACATGGTTCAGTATCCACTGGAACAGATACGTGAAGATCTCACTTTTATAGAAGAACCTGAACGAGTTCTTGACAGACAAGAACGAGTCATGAGAAAGAAGACGATTCCATTCGTCAAAATTCTATGGAGGGATCATACCGAGCGGGAAGTCACTTGGGAAACGGAGGAGTCTATCCGGGCTTCTTACCCTCATTTCATATTTTGAATTCGGGTATGTTCTTCTTTTCCAGTTTACTTTATCTATAATTCAGGAACGAATTATTCTTTTTAGGGGGGAAGAGTTGTAAAACCCGCATGCTTTTACCATGCATAGTACCCTTAGGATCGTACGTACTAGTTAAAACTTTCCTAATATAGCATGATTACGATTACGTGTTAGGAGTTTACGTATTACGTACGTGTTAGAACACGATAAGTATTTTATATGCACGATCACGTAATAATTATTTAACAATAATTAAACACGAACATGCGATCATGAAATCATTAACGTAATTAAAACACGAACTATTATTAATTACGTATATATATTTATTACGAGCGTAATTAAATATATTAGATCACGGTATTTACGTAACGAGGAAAATTAAAACACGAACATAAATAAACACAAACGAGTAACTAAATAACGAGACACGGAAATAGGTACGGGAACCCCATGTGGGGGTCCCTACCCGCGGCCAAACAAGGACAATGGGCCAAGCCCATTGTCAGTTTTTACTAAAGGGGGGTTAGTTAATTTTTCACTACTCAAAAACACTTTACAGAAGATTTCAAGAAAAACCTAAAACCCTCTCTTCCTCCTCTCTTTGTGCCGCCACCCATAGATCACCATACAAGGTGATTTGTTGATCTTTGATCTTGAAGAATTGGTGATTGTTCGTGTTTGTTCTTCGTTCTCTTGATCCACGAATTCGGTAAAAACCTTTTAAACCTTTTCTTTTTATTTAATCTTTTATTAATTATGAACATGTGATGTTTTTTTATAAAAACATATTAATCAATCGTAGATCTAACATGTTTTGGTGATTAATTAAATCAAAGGGTCGTTTTAAGGGGTGTTTTGTTTTGGCCGCAGGCTGCAACCGACCCCGAGGGGGTTTTGGTTTTCCAAGCCGACCACCACCAAGACCATATGGTCTTGGTTGGTGCGTGTGGGTCCCACGGCAGCAAGGGGTACCCCGAGTTGGTTCGGGGTACGGTGTCGATTCATTTCCGGTTCATGTTTTTAAGCCTAGATCCGGTTCATGGTGTATGCTAGTTTTTTTTATGCTTATGAACTTATGTTAAAAATTTAAATTAATAAATGATGTAATTAATTTAATAACATGACTTAGGTTATTTAATTATTAATGATCATGAAATTATTTTAACCTAAGTATTAATATTTAAGACTTATAATTAATTATTTATTTTAAAAACCATGGATATAATTAATTAATTAACATGACTTAGGTTATATTATTAATATTTAATAATACATATTTTAACCTAAGTATTTAATATATTTAATTAAAAACATGTTATACTTTAATTAAATATTATAACCTATAGTTTAATTAAATTACATGAAATAATTATTAAACTATACAATATATCATATGACTTAGAAAATAATCATGAAAACACTTAGGCTTATATACTTAGCTTATTTAACCAGCTTATTTCTAATTATGGAAACTTTCTATTTTTAGAAACTTAATTAAATAAGGCAGCTAATCTATTTAAGGAAACCAGCTATTTTTAGAAACTTATTTATTTAAGGCAGCTAATCTATTTATGGAAACTTATTTAATTAAGGCAGCTAATCTATTTATGGAAACTTTCTATTTTTAGAAACTTATCTATTTTAAGCAGTAAACCTATTTTTGGAAACTTTCTATTTTTGGAAACTTTCTATTTTTGGAAACTTTCTATTTTTGGTAACTTTCTATTTTTGGAAACTTTCTATTTTTGGAAACTTTCTATTTTTGGAAACTTTCTATTTTTAGAAACTTTCTATTTTAGGAAACCTGGTATTTTTGGAAAGTTACTTATTATTACACAGTAAGTATAATAACACATGGAATACAAGAAATACTTAATCAGATTAAACAGAATATAAGATGTAACACAGTTTAAGGCTTTAAAACAGTAAAACATAGTAAGAACACATAAAATAAGCTAAGACATGACATAAAATCAGCTATGTATTTAGTAAGCAAATACTTATACATGTACGTATTTATGTAGCACTAGTGATTCAGAAGTAGGATTCTCGCAGTTCGTCTTTCTCGTTCACTGGACATAAGGTACGGATTCCCGTCCTTTCAGTATGGACATTCTTTCCTTATTAGGATTCCCCGTATGCAGCCAACTGTTTTCCCGTAGTATAAGTTATGTGTTTGATTGCTTATGTTTAATTAAGATTACCTATAGCCATATACATGCATGACCAGTTTCACCTAGTTATGGAGGTACCATAACCATAACATTAGAGGCACTGATGTTATGACTTCACCACGGCGGAGTGATTGCTCGTGGCGTCCCTTCAGCTTTTGGCCATTTATTTATATTTATCATGTGGGACGCATGGGTGCATCCTAGTTACATGTTTTTATTCAGGATTACATGGTGAATGTGGTGTGTGCCTTGCATCCTTCACAAGGAGCTGATCCCTCCTACCCATAAACCAGTATATTAAGTTAGAGGCAGCCCCTCTAATTTGCATGATGAGGTCACCCCTCCAATTATTCATGCACGGTGGATTTTCGTGACCTATATTGGCTAATGGTAAAATATGACAAACTGTTTTTATAAGATAAACATAAGACTTGCAAACTATAAAACCAGTTTTATTAAGACTTAACCAGGTTACTCGGGACTTAGTTTTCTTCCGCTGTTATTATGTTATTTGCTTATTCTATTCATGCTTTATTGTACATCCGTGCACTGAGCGTATTGCTCAACCGTTTTCCTTTTCTATGTTCCCAAAACGGCAGGTACTCAGGGACGCTCGTAGACACTAAGAGTACGTGCATATGGACTGGAAGCTGTCTAGCCTTCTTTACATAATGCATTTCCTTTCTTTTGATACTTATGCTTTAGACATTGTTTAGTCCTTTCCTTTATTATACTATGTTTGTGTGTGATGAGCTTTACTTTTCGACTACCGATGTTTGATTCCGGTATTTTCCTTTATATGGTCAAGTAATGTTTAGACATTTTACCTTGTATGCTTTGATGACACGCCATAATTGCACGTGACATTTCCATTATCAAAATGGGGTGTTACATTTACAGTACTTATGTTTGTGTGTGATGAGCTTTACTTTTGTACTACTGATGTTTGATTCCGGTATTTTCCTTTTTATGGTCATGTAATGTTTAGACATTTTTCCTTGTATGCTTTGATAACACCCTATAATTACGCGTGACATTCCATTATCAAAATGGGGTGTTACAATTATGGTATCAGAGCCAAGGCTTCGACCTGTAGGCTCTCAAAGTATGTCCTGTGATCAGTGGGTAGTCACTATGGTCTTCCTAGAACTGACAATCGTTTTTCATGCATTCATCATTTTTATGCATACATATATATGTGATTGTCGCATGTTTATGACTAAGTAATGGTTGGTACAGGACTGGCCCTATTTAGTCGCATGTGTTTTTTCGAAACTTTTAAATTTGGGACCGACCCATAGGCGTCCCCTCGCCATGTATTTTATTTTGGGTGAACTGAACATAGACGTTCACTCTCGAGCATACAAAAGTTATCATAAAACTGCATCATCTATTTTGGTATAAATTTTTTTTTCATGTATATATATTTAATGTTTTGATCTGTTTAATCATATGTTTTATGTTATACTGTCAGATGGTTCTCACACACGAACAGGAACAACTTAATGCTGCAATCCAAGCTGCAATGCAAGCTTTGCTTCCTCAACTAAGGAACGACATCAGGGCTGAGGTTCAAGCTGCCAACAATCAGCAGCATAATCAGGCACCTCCTCCTCCTCCTCCAGTGACATTGGCAGTATGGCTGGAGAGATTCAACAAGCTCCGTCCTCGAGCTTTTGAGAAAACAGATAGCCCCAGTGATGCTGAAAGCTGGTTGGCTCACATCAAGAAGATTTTCAATGCTATGGGTTGTGAACCCGCGTACAAGGCGGGGTTGGCATAATATCGGTTCGAAGGCGATGTGCTAAATTGGTGGTAAGTGTTGACGCAGTCTGAGGGAGGTGACGAGTGGGTTGCTGGTTTGACTTGGGCTCAGTTCAAGGACAGGGTGATGAAGCAGTTCTTTCCCAAGGCGGAGCAAGACAAGCTCAAGAGGGAGTACCATGGGATCCGCCAGAGAGCTGGGGAGAATAGCAACGAGTTTATGCAGCGCTTCCTTCGCTTAGCTGGTTTCCTTGGTGCGGCTGCAGGTTCTCCTGAAGAACAGGCACACCACTTTAGGTGGGCTCTTCGCACATCGGTCGCAAACAATCTGGTGTGTGCTACGTTCAACACTGTAGCACAAGTGGCCGATGCAGCACGTAAGCTGGAGATGCTGTAGGAGAGAGATGAGTTCGGGGAAGTTGAGAGACCCGACAAGAGGTAAACATTCGTATTCAAGCGGTGACCAATCCGTATTCTTTCCATATATGTCAAATATACATCTCATTAAAATGTATCTTCCAGGTAGAAAACTGGGGACCGGTCTCAGCCGGCTACTCAGCAGCAGCCTCATCAGCCCAAGGGAAACGGTCAGACTAACGACCGTTCTGCTACGGATAGGCGTGGCGGTAATGATAATTACCGTCACAATGCTAGACACTCCAATGGCAGTAGGTCCTAATACTTACGCAATTTTCTTATGATTTCATATTATAACTCATATTCTTACACTTTAGCAAAAACTTCTACCAGGAACCATGGAAACGGTAGGGACCAGAACCAAAGAGGTTCACAGCCTAGCCGTCCAGCTATCACTGGTATTCAATCTTACGATTATCCGTATTGTCCTTTGTACCCTATTATCATGTCTTATGTAAAATGTTTTATCAGGTTCCCAGCCAGCCAGAGCACCTGCTGGAGGATATACTCATCCTCTTTGCTCTACTTACCACCATAGGCACCCAGGGCCATGTCGTCGTAACACTGATGCATGATTCAAGTGTGGTCTTCCTGGCCATATCATGAAGGATTGCCGAAAGGGCGAGATGGAGGGCACATCGGGACATGCTGATTCCAAGTCGCCTCCTACCACTGGGCGTGTCTACACGACATCTCGAGACCAGGCCAACAAGTCTACAGGTACCATCACTAGAATCTTGTATATGTATGGTCAAGCTGTATGTGTTCTTTTCGATACGGGTGCTACTCACTCGGTTATTTCTACTTATTATGCTAAGAACATTAGGATGCTCCCCATGCCACTAGAGAATAGGCTTACTATTTCAACGCCTTTGAGGGACTCTGTATTAATCACCCATGTATACAAGAGTCTTCCCCTAGAATTTGACGATAAGGTTCGACCTGTTGACGCACTTCCGCTAGACATGAATGACTTCGACATGATTTTGGGCATGGATTGGCTATCCAAGCATCATGATACCATAGACTGCCATTCATATCGAGTTATCTTCGGTGATGTTAATGCACCAGAGTACATTCATAAAGGTTTCGTACCCGGACGGTCTGTACAAATCATATCTACCTTGCAAGTGCGTGCACTAGTGTCACATGGTTATGAAGGTTATCTAGCTACGGTTCATGACATGGATGCTGAATCTCCATCAATTCAGGATCAACCAAGAGTGTCGGAATTCCAAGATGTATTCCCAGAAGAACTTCCGGGCATACCACCTACACGAGAAGTGGAATTCAATATCGAGCTTATTCCAGGAGCTGAACCAATCTCCAAGGATCCTTATCGCATGGCTCCCATAGAGCTGAAGGAGATGAAGGATCAACTGCAAGAACTTCTAGAACGAGGTTTCATTCGACCAAGCGCATCTCCATGGGGCGCACCGGTCTTATTTGTTAAGAAGAAGGACGGCAGTATGCGTCTTTGCATGGACTATCGCGAGCTCAACAAGATTACTATCTGGAATAGGTATCCACTGCCGCGTATAGACGATCTGTTTGACCAACTCCAAGGGGCCAAACACTTCTCCAAGATTGATCTTAAGGTCAGGCTATCATCAGCTACGGGTCAAGGAGATCGCCAAGACTGCTTTTCCTACCCGCTATGGCCACTACGAGTTTGTAGTTATGCCATTCGGCCTGACAAATGCTCCAGCAGTGTTCATGGATTTGATGAACAGAATCTTCCATGAATTTCTGGACAAGTTCGTCATTGTCTTCATCGATGACATCCTGATTTTCTCAAAGTACAAGGAGGAACACGAAGACCATCTTCGTACAGTACTACAGATTCTTCGCCAAGAGCAGTTGTATGCTAAATTCTCCAAGTGTGAGTTCTGGTTAGACAAGTTGGCTTTCTTAGGTCACACTGTATCAGCAGAAGGAATCACTATGGATCCAGCGAAGGTTGAGGCCATTACTAAGTAGCCAAGGCCGACATCAGCGACGGAAGTCCGCAGTTTCTTAGGCTTAGCTGGCTATTACCGTAGGTTCGTGGAGAACTTTTCCCGCTTAGCACTACCATTGACCAAACTTATGCGGAAAGGGGAGAATTTCGTCTGGACTGAAGAACGAGAGAAGAGCTTTGAAGACCTGAAGCAGAAGCTGGTATCTGCACCTATTCTTACTCTCCCATCTGGTACGGGGGATTTCAAATCTACAGTGATGCATCGGGGAAGGGACTTGGCTGTGTTCTCATGCAACATGGGAAAGTGATCGCGTACGCTTCACGACAGCTTAAGCCTTATGAAGAAAGTTACCCCATGCATGACCTGGAACTTGCTGCAGTCATGTTTGCATTGAAGATATGGAGGCACTACTTATATGGAGAATCATGTGACATTTTCACGGACCACAAGAGCTTGAAGTATATCTTCAATCAACGTAAATTGAACATGAGGCAGAGGAGATGGTTAGAGCTGTTGACGGATTATGACATTAATCTACAGTATCATCCCGGAAAAGCAAATGTAGTAGCAGATGCTCTTAGCAGGAAGTCCGGAATGATCAATGGCATTAAAATCGAGGAGGAAATCATAAGAGACTTGGAGCGATTAGACATCGAGATCATGGTACGTGGACAACACGGTTACTGGGCTAATCTCAGAGTAGAACCCGAGTTACTCTCTAAGATCAAGGAAGCTCAGAAAGATGATGGAGAAATCTGGGCGATAGTACAAAATTTGGAGAAACAGGCGGAATTCAGAGTAGATGCAGATGGTATCGTATGGCAGGGCACGAGACTTTGTGTTCCTGATGACCAAGAACTCCGGGAAGCCTTGTTAGCTGAAGCTCATAGCTCCCCATTCTCTATACATCCTTGTTCGACTAAAATGTACCATGACATCAAGCAGTACTTTTGGTGGAGTGGTATGAAACAGGATGTGGCCACTTACGTCTCCAAATGTCTTACCTGCCAGCAGGTTTAGATGGAGCATCAGCGATCTGGCGGTCTCCTTCAACCGTTAGATATTCCAGAGTGGAAGTGGGACAAAATCACCATGGATTTTGTTACTGGTCTTCCGCCTACCAAGACGAAGCACGATGCTATTTGGGTTATCATAGATCGACTTACCAAATCAGCTCATTTCTTACCGATCCACAAGGAAGATTCGGTAAGCAAACTCGCCGATACGTATAGAAGAGAGATCATGAGACTCCACGGTGCACCATCCAGCATCGTCTCAGACAGAGATCCTCGTTTAACTTCGCGATTTTGGAAGAGTCTGCAGAAAGCTTGCGGTACACAACTAAAGCTTAGCACGGCTTTTCATCCTCAAACGGACGGACAGTCAGAGCGAACGATTCAGACATTGGAAGACATGTTAAGGTCATGTGCGTTGGAATGGACGGGTGATTGGGACAATTACATCTGTTTGGTGGAATTTGCATACAACAACAGTTGGCACGCAAGTATCAAGTGTGCTCCTTTTGAGATGTTGTATGGAAGAAAGTGTCGCGCCCCAATCTGCTGGGATCAGGTTGGCGAACGAACACTTGAAGGACCAGAAATTATAGAGATGACAAATGAGAAGATCGCAGTAGCTAAGCAAAAACTTCAGGAGGCACGGTCACGTCAGAAGAATTACGCCGATAAGCATCGTAGGGACATACATTTTAACATAGGAGATCACGTGTTTCTTAAGGTTTCGCCGGCACGTGTTGTTAGACGCTTTGGGATTAAAGGGAAGCTCAGTCCTCGTTTCATCGGACCGTTTCATATCATTGAACGAGTCGGTGAAGTATCTTACCGGTTGGCGTTACCTCCGCAGCTTTCGCATGTGCACAATGTGTTTCATGTGTCCTTACTCAGAGGGTACCAGTATCATCCCCTTCACATGGTTCAGTATCCATTGGAACAGATACGTGAAGATCTCACCTTCATAGAAGAACCCGAACGAGTTCTTGACAGACAAGAACGAGTCATGAGAAGGAAGACGATTTCATTCGTCAAAATCCTATGGAGGGATCATACCGAGCGGGTAGCCACTTGGGAAACAGAGGAGTCTATCCGGGCTTCTTACCCTCATTTCATATTTTGAATTCGGGCCTTCTTTTTCAGTTTACTTTATCTATAATTCGGGGACGAATTATTCTTTTAGGGGGGAAGAGTTGTAAAACCCGCATGCTTTTACCATGAATAGTACCCTTAAGATCGTACGTGCTAGATTAAAACTTTCCTATTATAGCATGATTACGTTTACATGTTAGGATTTTACGTATTACGTACGTGTTAGAACACGATAAGTACTTATTACGTACGAACACACAATAATTATTTAACAATAATTAATCACGAGCATGCGATCATGAAATCATGAATGTAATTAAATCACGAACTAATATTAATTACGTATATATATTTATTACGAGCGTGAATAAATATATTAGGTCACGGTAAATATTTAACGAGAACACATAAAACGCGAACACAAATAAACATGAACGAACACTTAAACAATGAGACACGGAAAATGGTAGACCGCGGCAACATCAAGTAGATGGGCCAAGCCCATCTCAAAATTTACTAAGAAGGGGTTAAGGTAATTTTTACTACTCATTTTCACTTTACAGGAAACCAAAACAAAAACCTAAAAATATTTTCTCCTTCTCCTTCTTGTCTTCTTGTGGCCGACGCATATAACACACCAAAGGGCGGTGTTCATTTGATTTTGATCTTGAATCTTGTACGTGTGTTCGTGTGTGTTCATCCTCGTTAGATCCACGCATTCGGTATATTCTTTTAATCCTTTTTCTTTTAATTTGATCTAATAAAATTAATTAAGAACATGATGTTTTTAAAAACCTAATTAAAAGCATAAATCAATCATGTAAATGGTTATTGGGTAAATAAAAAAGGTTGTTTTTAGGGGTGTTTGTTTGGCCGGCGCCTAAACCGAACCCCAAGGGGGTCTCGGTTTGGCTAATGGACCACCACCGACACCATATGGTCCCGGTTTGGTGGTGTGGGTCCCACGGCAGCAGCAAACCAAAGGGAACCCCGATGTGGTTCGGGGTGTGGTGTCGTTTTCATGTCCGGTTCATGGTTTCTAGTCAAGATCCGGTTCACGGTTTATGTTAAGATTATTTTTTTATAAATCATATGTTAAAATTAAGTTAATAAATATGACATGATTAATTTAATAAACATGAATTAGGTTATAATTTAATTATTAGAATCATCGAATTATTAACCTAAGTATTTTATATTTTCTAGACTTTATAATTAAATAATTATTAAAAACCATAGTTATAATTAATTAATTATCATGACTTAGGTTATATTATTAATAAATAATAATACATGTTTTAACCTAAGTATTTAACTTTATTTAATTAAAAACATGATATATTTAATTAAATACTTTTAACCTATAGTTTATTTAAATTACATGTAATAATTAATAAACTATACATTATATCATTATGACTTAGAAAATAATCAGAAAAACACTTAAGCTTATATACTTAGCTTATTTAACCAGCTTATATCTAATTATGGAAACTTTCTATTTTTAGAAACTTATTTAATTTAGGCAGCTAATCTATTTTTGGAAACTTTCTATTTTTAGAAACTTATTTAATTCAGGCAGCTAATCTATTTATGGAAACTTTCTATTTATAGAAACTTATTTAATTAAGGCAGCTGATCTATTTATGGAAACTTTCTATTTTTGGAAACTTATCTATTTTAAGCAGTAATTCTATTTTTGGAAACTTTCTATTTTTAGAAACTTTCTATTTTTGGAAACTTTCTATTTTTGGAAACTTTCTATTTTTGGTAACTTTCTATTTTAGGAAACCTGCTATTTTTGGGAAGTTACTTATTATTACACAGTAAGTATAATAATACATGAAATACCAGAAATACTTAATCAGAATAGACAGAATATAAGATAAACACAGTTTAAGGCGTTAAACAGTAAAACATGATATGAACATATAATATAAGCTAAGACATGACATAAAACCAGTTACGTATTTAGTAAGCAGATACTTATTCATGTATGTATTTATGTAGCATTAGTGATACCGAAGTAGGATTCTCCTCAGTTTATCTTCTTCGTTCACTGGACATAAGGTACGGATTCACGTCCTTTCAGTATGGACATTCTTTCCTTATTAGGATTCCCCGTATGCAGCCAAATATTTTCCCGTAGTATAAGTTTATATGTTTGACTTGCTTATGGTTAATTTAGAATACCTATAGCCATATACATGCATGACCAGTTTCACCTAGTTATGGAGGTACCATAACCATAACACAAGAGGCACTGGTGTTATGACTTCACCACGGCGGAGTGATTGCTCGTGGCGTCCATTCAGTTTTTGGCCATTTTATTATATTTATCATGTGGGGCGTATGGGTGCATCCTAGTTACATGTTTTTCAGCAGATTACTCAATGTGAATGTGGTGTGTGCCTTGCATCCTTCACAAGGAGCTGATCCCTCCTACCCAAAACCAGTTTATTAAATTAGAGGCAACCCCTCTAATTTGCATGATGAGGTCACCCCTCCAAGTATTTATGCACGGTGTATTTTCATGACCTATATTGGCTAATGGTAGAACATGTTAAATAGTTTTTATAAGATAAACATAAGGCTTTTCAAACTATAAAACCAGTTTTACCAAGACTTAACCAGGTTATTCGGGACTTAGTTTCTTCTGCTGTTATATGTTATATGCTTATCCTATTCATGCTTTATTGTACATCCGTGCACTGAGCGTATTTCTCATCCATTTTCCTTTTCTATGTTCCCAAAACGGCAGGTACTCAGGGACGCTCGTAGACTTTAAGCGTACGTGCATATGGACTGGAAGCTTTCTAGCCTTTCTTAACTTTATGCATTATCTTTGCTTTGATACTCTGCTATGGACATTGTTTAGTCCTTTCCTTTACAGTACTTATGTTTGTGTGTGATGAGCTTTACTTTTGGACTACCGATGTTTGATTCCGGTATTTTCCTTTTTATGGTCATGTAATGTTTAGACATTTTTCCTTGTATGCTTTGATGACACACCATAATTACGCGTGACATTCCATTATCAAAATGGGGTGTTACATTAGCAAGGACTTTGTTAGATTTGTTTATTCTCAAATTAGGAAAGGTGATTAGTTTGTAAGAATCCTCCTTTGTATTTTGTTTTTATTTTGAAACTTGATTACTAGAGTAGATATCAAGTTTAGGGGAGGATTGTTGGGAATAAAAATAGCTAAGTCATTGGGACGCTGACAAGAAGAACTTAGACGCTAACAAGAGATAATGAGGCGCTGACAGCTGGACGCTGACAAGAGATATTGGAGCACTGACAAAGAGAAGTTCAACCGCTGATAGAATACTTAATCTACACGTTTTGTACTTTTAGTAAAGATATGTTTGACATCGTATTTTCTATATTTATCTTTACCTAAAATAGCTGATACGTAGAATCTTGTACAAGGCTCCTTAGTCTATAAAAGAAGACCTTTAGGTTCTATAAAATGAGGCCTTTAGGTTTTAGTTTAACATGCGTTTGTACACTTTCATTGCACGCAAGTTCGATTATCAATCAAAGTGAAAGTTTGGGTTATACTGTTTTGTTTGTTCTTGTTCTAAGTGTTAAATTCCGCATAGCACTTAGATTGTTTCATAACATAAAGTTTCTCTACCTGTTAAGCTTGATTCAATCTCGTTAACACAAAGCTAATCGATCTAAGTTTGGAATCAATAGACGGATGCCCGAGATTTTATGTTTTATTATTTTTTGTTTCGATGTTTATATTTTTGACGTTTTTATTTTTAATTGCGTATTAAGTCGAGTCGGGAGATGATATTATTATATTTGAGATACGTTTTAATTTTTGAGAAGTATTTTTATAAAACCCGAGCCCCGTGAATATTTCAAAATTGACTAATAGTCATTTCCCGCTTTTTAGCTAACTATTTACATTTTGGACCAAAACTATCACAAATTGGTAAAATAAACCGTTGGAGCACCATATATAAGTCAAAATCCCACCAACTTTTCTCATAGTTACATTAAACTATAAAATAATACTACTCCCCTTTCTTTTCTTTGTAAACCGTCAGCCCCTAACACACCTTCAATCAATTTTCTTGCAAAATCAAGCTTGATCTATTAAAAAACAATTAAAGACCCATCCTTAGATTTTCAAGGGGCTTCTTTTGGTACTAAATTTAGTTACATGCATGAAGTTTGATTTTTCTAAGGTTGGTAGGTCAAGTTTATGATCATGCATGTGTTGTTGGTGATGATCAAGAGATGATCAAGAAATGATCATGCTAAAATTTTGTTAAAAACTTGTTTTTGATTTTGAGATTGATACAAGTGATAGGATGAACATATGTTGATATTAGGGGTGTAGGATGATAAGAAAAGTTGTTAGAATTGATCAAAAATATGATTTGTGTAAGATTTTAGGAAGTGATTTAGATCAGTGACTTGTGGGATGTTTTTAGATGTTTTATGTTTAAACAATTGTTTAACTAATAGAATAGGGCTGTAGAGAAGTCGATTCGCTTCGATTTGATATAAAGTAGAGCTTCTAGCTCCAAACGAGCGAGAAGTTATGATATTTTGATTATTTGTTTACCGGGAGACGAGTATCGGCACAATATGTAGTTGTTGTCGATATTTGGATCGAATCTCGGGGACTATAGAATTAGTTTTGAAATGAGTCAAGGACTCATATAAAATTTTAAACCCTAGGTTGTGAGTCTATTTTCAAACCAAGGTGTCGGTTTTGTAAATGGAGTCGTTTATAGAAGTTGAAATCGTTATATGAGTCGATAACGTAAAACTGTCCGGTTTTTGTAGTTCAAAGATGTGTCGGGCAGGGAACTTTAAAAGTAAAAACTTTTGGTGGGATTTTGGGAGGACTTTCTATAGATAGTAAGTGAGTTCTCTGTGTAGTACCATAAATTTTTGATGTGTTTAAGTGGGGTAAACGGGCTTGTACATTTGGTATGTACCGGCAGATTTTATCGAGTGTATTGTCTAATAAAGTAAACATATGGAAGGAAGTAATAGGTCACTTGTATTGTTTTTTATTTATTTTGGGTTTTTTGTGATTTCATTATTTAGAGTTTGATGTTATTAAGTATGAATTTTACTCTAGTTTATTATTAATGAACGCTCCTTATTTGATAGGTTGCGGTTTTTGTGTTTATCGGGTATCAACTATCATCGAAGATCGTCTTGCTACTTCTATTACTCAAGGTGAATCTATAGCCTCGCTTTTGTAATTATTTTGAATGATTTTAATACCCGCGAGGGGGATACAGGCTATTTGAAAATAAATGGAACATAAGTCATGAATAATTGTTTGGACCCGTATGTTTCCTTTGGACCCGAATGTTGCCTGAATTATGTTGAGTACCTAGTTGTAGAAGGCCCTAAATTCATGAACCATTAACTATTGTCTTGCCCTTGTGTGGGTTGGAAATAGCCGCTTAAACAATTGATAGTACTATCGGGGTTGACACCCCTATCCGAGACGAGAGTTAGTAGGCTGAGTGCGCTGCTCGGACGGATAACTTGAATAAGAGACAAGGTAAAATTTACAACGATTACCTTAAGAGGGGCAATGGTTTCACTTTTATCATGTCGGCCTTTTGGCGGATGATTTGTCATAACAGGTCGGTGTCATGAGCTTAAACACAATTGAATAGCTTATGCTATAAGATGAAATGCCTGATTAATAGATTGTATACGTAGCAATTCTATTAAACGATTGTGATTGATTTTTCTCTTGTGTTCAAATGATGATTTGGAACACCTATAGACTTGCTCAACCATTGTGTTGATGATTTTAAGCATGTATTTCAGGTTTGGAGTTGACTAATGATGGAGCTTGCTGGAGAAGGTTGCGGGTTGCTTTTGTGGTAGTTGAGTCTAAAACTGTTTTCTTTCCCTGTTTGTCATAAAGATAATTATGAATGGTCATGTATTTTAGTAAAAATGTTGTGGGTTGGTTGAGATCTTTGGGGGACCGACACGCTACTCTAATTGTTAAACTCTTGTTCTAATTGGTTAAATTACTTTCTTTTATATTTGAAATGTCTCATTTTGATATCGTTAAAAGTGTGTTGTGTAATGATGTTTGAGTTTAGCACCCAAATGTGTATTTCCGCTGCTATTTTGGAAGTGTTAAAGATTGGTAATCAGAGCTTTTTAGTTATAGAGAATTAGGTCGATTTTAAAAAATGTCCTAAACTATAACTTTGGTGTCGAAAATATTTGACAAAAGCACGCAACTTCTCTGCAAGGCTCCGGTAAGATTATTTTAGTTTTGTTATTGTATTATAGATGTATCCCTTAAAACTATAATGAATTCTTGAGTATTTATTAAGTAAATACGATAATGATGTATTGATGTTGTTGAAGGTATGTTGAGTACTTGTATTGTATTTTTCTATTTTCAATGCATATGTATATGATTTTGAATAATGACCTTATATACCGCCGAGGGTCTAGGACAGTAGACCAGATGATGAACGATTTTACTACTGATTTTTTGCGACTTGTATCGGGTGTGAGGAAGTTTTATCAATTGATGTATGAAAGATATGTGGTTGAAACTCGTGTGATTAGGTGGTTTGATGTGAATGAAAAGTTGTTTCAAAGGTTGTGTCTGGTATGTGGAGATTGGAATTTGTTAGGACTCGGAAGATGGATGTGATTGCTAGCCTTAGGTCGATGGTGATGAATTTGAGTGTTTGAATTGAAAGGTTTAAAGAGGAGTGGGTAAGGTTTGAGAGGATGAGTGAATGAGAGTCTCATGTGAGATCAACTCTGAGTCAAGGTTGGAAGTGTAGGAATGATGAAAGGCGTACTGAGATTTGTTTTTTGATTAAACTGCCATGTAGAAGTGAGTATTTGAACTTTGGGGGTGAGCTGCCATCATGTTATGGATTTGACTTTGAGGTGCGAAAGGGAAATGGATGAGTGTGATGAAGCTGACAGCAACCTTAAGGAGGATAAGGAGTCGGTGTCTAAGAAACTAATCGCGTGATGGATTTCTTTGTATTTTATTTTCTTTCTGTGATCGTACTTATTTAGACTTTGTGTCGTAGCATTGTGATGAAACTTATTATCTTTTAAGTTTGTTTGGTAGATGATTGTAGTGACAGACATTACCACTATCTTGTTGAATCCTCAACTCAATCTGAATTACCCTCATGATCTATGATGTGTCCTTATTAACTCTTTTGTTATTTGATTAATGAATAAGTGTGGCTTGTGTTGTTCGTGCATGTAGTATCCATGATATGTCCTGATAAAGAAATCCTTCTTTTATCTTGATATGTATACTTACCATGTTTCTTTCTTCTGTGATGATAGAAGGAGTATAGGAAGCATATTTCTGTCATTAGCGGATCGCTGCGTGACTAAGTTTCTTGAAATATGCCGCCAAAGCTAACAACTGCTACAGTGAACACTATGATTGAACGAGCTATTGTTACGGCACTTGAAGCTGATCGTGCTGCAAGGAATCAGGATGCTGAACTTAATGATGCTGCTGGGAATAATAATGATGCTGCTGGGAATAATGATGATGCTGCTGGGAATAATGATGATGCTGCAAGGAATAATGATGATGTTGCTGGGCATAATGATGATGTTGCTGATCCAGTTGGGAGTGTTGTTGCTGTTCTGCAGGTTCCAAGAGGATGTACGTATGCTAGTTCTATGAAGTGTGGTCCTACTCAGTTTCGTGGTACTGGTAGTGCTTTTGAAATGCGTAGATGGATTGAGAAGATGGAGAGTACTTTTGAGATTAGTGGGTGTTCTAAAGCTAATAAGGTAAAATTTGCTGCAGGTACATTTCAGGATGATGCACTGAGTTGGTGGAATAGTCAAGTGGCTACTGTAGGATTAGTTGTGGATAATGGTAGGACATGGACCGTGGTTAAAGGATTATTGACTGCTAAGTTTTATCCCGAGGAGGAACTAGGACAGTTGGAAGACGAATTAAGACACTTATTGTTAAGAAATGATAATATTACTGCTTATACTAGAAGGTTTTCTGAGTTGTGTTTGTTATGTCCTGATGCTTTTCCGAATGACCGTAAGAAGATGAAGCAATACATTAAAGGATTATCTAGTAACATCAAGGGTGAGAATACTTCTTCAAGACCTAAATCTTTCGATGAAGCTGTTCAGATGGCGCATGCTTTAATGGACGTAAAGTTGCAAGATAAGAAAGATAGCATTGCTGAAAGCAATAAGAGAAAGTGGGAGTCTGCTTAGTCTAGCCAGAATCAAGATCAAACTCGTGGGAATTATCGTAATAACAATAACCAAAGACAAAACTGAAACCAGTATTTAAACTATGGAAGGAATGATGGGATTTGTGCTGCCACTGTGTCTGGAAATAAAAAGATAAATTCCAAGTGTGTTTGTTGTACTCTATACCATGTAGGTAACTGTCCTCCTGCTTGCCGTAAGTGTGGACAACCTGGTCATAAAATTGCTAAGTGTAGCACAAGAGGATTAGTTACTGGAATTAGTACCCATGGAGTTGTGATATGTTTTCGATGTTGTGAGAAAGGACACAAGCAAGGAAATTTTCCAAGGAGAGGAAATAGACGAGATGGGAATGCTGCCGCTCCAGCTTACGTTTTGGGTGATGCTGACAAACCTTAAGGTCTGAACATTGTAAATGGTGTGTTATTATTGATGTTCTTTATGTTAGTATGTTGTTTGTTTTTAGATCAGATAGAAACTATAGAAATGTAAAGATTTAGTCGTTTTATCAATGGAGAATTAGTAAAGATTGTCGATTAATGATGAGATGGCATCTATACATGATCTCATCGTTCTTTTCGGGCTTTAAATGCATAAAAATGTCATAAAATACCATATATATGCTTGTGTTTGTTTACTTGTGTATTTTAGGTATGGATATCGTGAAAAAGACAAAAGATCACAAGATACAAGGAAAAACGGACACGAGAAACGAAGCCGTACAAAGAACCGGGCCCTAAATCATGGAAAATTTAACAAATATCCTTAAAGACTTAAAGATGTGCAAGTTTGATCCTCAATGAATGAAGAAATGACACTTAAAACCCTTGTATATTGATAATTACAAGTTTAGTCCCTTAAGTTTGTCAAAATTACACAAAAGGTCCTTCAACTTTGAGGAAATGCCAAGATTAGTCCCTCAACAAATCCAAATTGCCAATAATGGTCCCTCATAGAGCCAAAGATACATTGAAGACCTATGAAGATCAAGAAAGTCCAAAATCAGCCCTTGAAATATCTCAAAATGGCAAAAACAACCCTTGATAACCTTTTTCCAAAAGTTTGTGCCAAAACTGCCAAGTTGTGAAAGTTGACAACAAAGGAAACACGTTTATTTGCAAAATAAACTTGTTATACAACTTTTCCCAAAACCAAAGGACCAAAAGTGACAAGCTGAAAGTTTAAATCCCTAAACATGCGGGAAACACTTACTATTGGGATTTTTACCAGCCAAGAACACCTTTTTACCCAGGATTAAAAAGGAGGAAAACAAAGGGGAAATCAAAATTGGTTATACCCACGTGTGATTCACATCACCTCAATCACATCCCACACCTTAAACCTCAAATCCCACTACCAGAATGATACCCCCATCCCCACTCACAATACGACACCTGGCATTTGATCCTGACTTGGCAAAATCAAGGGCTGCAAATCATTACTTGGTCACAAAGCACTCAACAAACGTATAGGATTCTCTCAAAACAGCTGACAACACACCTAGAAGATTCTACAAGGATAGAATAGGAATTTCAGTTGCTAGGGTTTGTGAATAGTGTTTAGCCAGGCATTTGCCTATAAAAGGAGACCTCAACATGTGAGAGTCCCTTTGTTCCAGTTTTAGGCTATCAATCTTTGTAATTCCTTTTTAAGTTTAATAAAATTTGAATTTCTGAAAATTTTGAATTCTCTTTTTGATTTGATTAAAAGTTGGTGTTAGAATAACCTAAATCTGAGTTCCATTTGATTGTTAAGACCTTCCTTAATCTTGTGGTTAAGGAAGGTCTTGGTTCATAAGGTTTTCAAGGTTCAAAGGCCTTGAAATCCTAGTTACTGATTTTGACTTATATTTGTGTACTAACCCTTAGCCATAAGCCTTGAGCTCCTTCAAGCTTGTTGACACCAAGCCTGAGAAGGGTTCTAAGCCTTTGGTTGAGTTTGTTTGCTGCTTGTGTTGAAGACATATCATAATCAAAGCCTTGTTCTACTTTGAATATCAACAGGCTTTGATCTTCTTCATTGAAGTACCTTGGTCTTGTTCTAGTTGTTGAACAAGGTCCAAGGAGCATAGCTGGCCTTCCTAGGATGTTGTGGAAGGCATGTATAACCTCCTGTTAAGATTCCTCTAAAAAATTTCATGTTTATGCCTGTTTTGGATTTGGTACTTGGATTTTGAGTTCTTGTGTTTGTGCTGGTAATTTTTGAGTTTGATTGTGTTAGTTGCTACCTAGTAAGTGTTTTTGATCATTAAAATCAGTAGGTTATTAGTTAAAATCACAAGTTTCTTTGTTAAGTAGTGGATTAAATGGTGTTTGAGTCTACTGCTTGAATTGGATTTTTGGTTTGCTAAGTTGTGGCATGGTGCTTGCAAGTGTTGGTATCTGATATTTAGGTGCTATTGTTCATCTGTTTGCAGGTTTGAAGGTTTGAAACACATAGATTCATAAAATAGGTCATAAAATCTTGTTTACTTGGTGAATTTGGCTGAAATTTAGGGGACACCTAGATCTAATCATAGACTAGGGTTAACAAGTGTTAAATCTAGGGTAACTACACCAGGGAAGTAGGATTTGAGGCTTGAAATTGGATCTGTGGTCAAATAGATCAGCAAACTTGTTTCTGCATATGTTCATTGTTCATCAGTAACTTTTCATGCTTTGATCTTGTTGTTTACTTTGATTCAGTGTTTGATTCTTGTTGCTTTGTGTTTATTCTTAGTTTATATAGCTTGTGTATGCATCATGTTAAGTTTGGTTGGCTTATTCTTGCTGAATCTGCTTATTAAGTGCTTAACTGCTTATTTCCATATCTGGGCTATATCTGGCAACTGTTTGATTGATTGTGGCTTATTGCGTGAACCAAATTGTGATTTTCTTGTTTCTATTGACTCCTTGTGATTCACATTTAAAAACGTGCCTTTGTTTCCACTTGAATCCAACCAGAACTCTCAAATAAGCTTGGTCAACTAGTCAAAGCAGTGGGAACTCCTTTCCCCTGCTAGTTACCACTGCTAGTGTAAAATTGGGTTCAGCTTATCAATAAGCTATAATAGCTTATTCTAACCAGCAACAACTTTGATTTTGTAAAAGGTGCTCATTATTTGACCCATTTGTTCATACTGGAGCATTTGGTGGGTTGACTTTAGGATTTGACTAGAAAACCAACTTCATTGACTTTTTCATAAGTTCATTTGTGCTTATTCTGGCTTATTGGTTGTGTTTATTGGATTTTTGTTGATTGATTTGGCTTATTGAGTCCATTTGTGATCTTTTGCAAGTTGAATCAAGTCCTGAGGTGCCTTATTTCTCAAACCCGACTATTTTGTCGTTTTGTGAAATCATACTTTGCTTATTTCTGGCTTATTGAGTGAGCTTTTTCAAAATTTCTTTTTACAGATCTCATAAGCATCCCAAAATAAGGTTGTGTGTCAAATTAGAGCTTATGGCATTGGCATATTGCTTAATGGGCTGAAAAGCCCAATAAGAATAAGCTGTGTGCTTAATAAGCTGTGATAAGCTCATATTCAGCTTTTGGGCCTTTAGAGTTTTGTTCTTAGAATTGAATTTTGAGTCAGATAGGGCTTTTCCAAGTCAATTGGGCCAAGTTTGACTTTTTGGGCCCAAAAGCCCATTTGTGTTGACTGTTTTTGGTTTTGGCCCATTTAAGGGCCCAATAGGGGTGTTCTGGTCATTTCACTTTGATTTTCTGATTATTTAGGTTAAAATAAACTAGTTTGCAAGTTTTTAGAATTTTTTATAATTTTTGGATTTTTAATATTATTTTAATATTATTTTTTATTATTTTTCAAATTTCACATTTTCCAACTTTTTACATTTTTCTTAGGTTAAATACATTAAAATAGGAATTTTGCAACTTTTAGAATAATTTTATCTCTTTTAGATTAATTTTTATAATTATTTTAAGTTTTAATAGTTTTTAAATCATTTTAAATAGTTTTTATTAGTTTAAAAATTTCTAAAAATAGTTTTTAATCTTTTTAGGTCATTTTTGAGGTTTACCAATTGAAAAATCTTTATTTGGGCTTTTTGATAATTTATTTGATTTTTAGGGCTTTAATTAGCATTTAAAAATTGAATATTTAATTATTTAAAAGGTTTGAAAAAGTTTTGATCATTGGTAAACTCTTAGTTTATTTATTTTGATTTTTGGTGATTTTTTGGTAATTTTTAGAATTAATTTTTATTTTTGTGGTTTTTAAGGTTTTACGTTTTAACTTTCTAGTAGTAATTTTTACGTTTTCGTCATCTACTTTTCTCATCCCCTTCTAAACCAATCATTAATCACAAACATTTAACAAGTTTTTCACACACATATACCTCCTTGGGAAATGAACTTGGAATTCATAAGGGTCATTAGTGCTTGATTTTCCTAAATCATCACTCAATACTTACCGCTTTTACGCCTTTTTCCTAAAAGGTCGTATTTTACCACAATCATTTTGGCGCCGCTGCCGGGGAGGTGTGTCGTGATTAATTTGTATTGTTATTTTTAATATTAACCATAAATAGTATTTGTATTAGTAGAACTCTACTAATACGTATTATCGGTTTTCTTGGTTTTTCTTGTAAAAATATTATTACTATATTGTATTAAGTATCACAATAAATTCACAATATCTCCAAAAGTGTGAAAATACAACCTTAATTGGGATTTCATCACTCAATTATTGTATTCGAATCTCAAACAAAAAGAAAAAGGCAAAAATAGATAAATACTTTCGTGAAGCTCGATTTTGAAAGATACAAACTATAAGGTGGGTATAAGGCGGGTATTATAAAATATACCCTAAGGAAAAAGGCTCTTAAGTGCTTCGCGCCGCCTCGTTTCCCCGCTTGCTTGTGAGTATTTTGAGATTGAAGGCTAATCGAGGGTTTTGCCGCCCAAAGTATTATTACGTATAATATATTTGCTTGGTTTCTTTGTGATTAAACCCTCTTGAACAATTTGGTTTTCACCAAAGTTCTTAAGTCATTCGAAGGCGTTCACTCCACGTGATCGTTTTCATTCCTTTGAGGCTTCTTTAATCAAGAGTTTGATTCGAGAGAGATTTTGTAGATTGTTGTCTACGAAGATACACCAAAATCCAAAAAAATTAAATATCATCAAAAACACAAAAAAATTGAAAATTCACAAAACACCCAAAAAGAATCTTCTTTGCTCACCTCCCATTCTTCGTGAAGTTTATGATCACTCGTAATCAAGCAAAACGAGCTCGTAAACGTCTTCAAAAGCAAGCCAACCAAGAGACGTTGATTGTTGAACAACCTCCAATTGTTGAACCTATTGTAGAACAAGAAGTCGTCATGGCTAATCGTACTATGATGGAGTTGCTACAAGCACCCACCGAGGGTTTTGGAGAGGCTATTGTGATTCCCACCATCCTTGCGGAGAATTTTGAGATTAAGACGGGTTTAATGTCGATGTTGCAAGCAAATAAGTTTAGAGGTCATGAGAAAGACAACCCGCACTACCACATTAGGAATTTTAACCGTCTCACCGCTACTAGCAAGTTTAAGGATGTTCCACATGACGCCATTAAGATGATGTTGTTTCCATACTCGTTAGATGGACCCGCAAAAATTTGGCTTGAGAAAGAACCGCCGAATTCGATTTTGACATGGGCCGATCTCGTTTCTAAGTTTGTGAACAAGTTTTTTCCACCATCTAAAACAACACATTTGAAAAATGAGATTTCACGATTTGTGCAAAGAAATAATGAAAGTTTTTCAATGGCATGGGAACGCTTTAAAGAAATGTTACATGAATGTCCACACCATGATTTTACGGAATTGCATCAAATTGATACTTTTTATAATGGGCTTAATGATCATGAACGAGATTATTTGAATGCCGCCGCGGGTGGTAATTTTTTGTGCAAGACGACAAATGAGGCTTTACAAATCATCGAGAATAGATCTAAGGTTTATAGCCCTCGTAACACACCGAGTGTTGCCAATTTGGGTTCGTCATCATCGTCACAATCGTCTCGTAGCATTAATGCCTTACATGATGAAGCTAATGAGGAAAATCGTTTTTTTGATAGATTTGCTAATCTAATGTCCCATTGGAAAGCTCAAGAAGCTTCAAATTCCGCTTCGGTTAAAGCGGTTGCTAAGAGTTGTTTGTCGTGTGGGGAGCTCATGATCTTTCCGAGTGCATTACCGCGGATGGTAACACTTCGAGTGCTTATGTAGCAACGGGAACTTACAACCAAAACGGCCAAGGTTCCCGCACAAATCAAGCTCCACCAAACCAAAATGTTAATAATTAACGAAACAACAACCAAGGTAATTACCAAGGCAATTCACGCAATTATAACAAAGGGATTATCAAAATGGGAATGGACAAATTTCTAATCAAAATCAAAACCGTGATTTTCAAAACACTACACAAGGTTTTCAAAATGCTCACACTAAAAATTTGCAAGGAGAATTTTTGGATTATGCTAAAGCAAATGATGCTAAATTTGATAATATACAACGTGAGATGATTAGCTTAAGATCCGAGTTGAAAAACGAGCTTAAAAATGAACTTGCTAATGAACTTAAAACTCATGCAAACAAAATGGAAGGAAATGTCCAACGTCTTCAACAAAATCAACAAAATATGGAATTAGGACAACATGAGATTAAGCAAGAGTTATTAAAAGCGGATGCTAGGCAATCAAAATTTGAGGACCGAATGGCTAAGATGTTTGAAGCAATCATGTGTAAACCCTCTTCCTCGGGTGGTCTTCCTAGTGATACCATTGCAAACCCGAAGGGAGAAATGAAGGTTATTACTACACGAAGAGGTAAAACTTTCAAGGAACCAATCTCTCGTCCAAGTACTTCTACGGAGAAGGAAATCGAGAAAGAACCCGAGGTGATGGTCAAAAAGGAGCACATTACAATCCCACGAAGTACCGCTCATACCACACCTACGGGACCAATACCAATTGTGGAACCCGAGTTTCCAAGGCCGTTGCCTAATGACCAACCCACACCACCTTTACCCTACCCTTCGAGACGAAACAAAGAGAAGTTGCAAGAACGTAACAAACAACAAATCGAGATTTTTATAAAAATGTTTCAACAAGTGCATTTTGATGTAAGTTTAGCCGACGCGTTGTTATATATGCCTCGTTTCGCTTCCACTTATAAAAGTATGATGAGCGATAAGGAAAAGCTTTCAAAGCTTGCTAATTGTTCTTCGGTTTATCTTAACCGCATACCGGAAAAAGTTGGTGACCCCGGAAAGTTTCTCATTCCTTGTGACATACAAGATATGAAAGAATGTCTCGCCTTGGCCGATCTTGGTGCGAGCATTAATTTGATGCCATTTTCCATTTGGAAATCGCTTTCGCTTCCGGCTCTCATTCCTTCGAACATGTCTATCAAGATGGCCGATCATTCTACGATTATGGCATGTGGAGTAGCCGAAGATGTTTTCATGAAAGTGGGGAAGTTCTACTATCCCGTTGATTTTATAGTAGTTGACATCCCCGCGGATCCTCAAGTTCCTCTAATTTTAGGTCGTTCATTTTTAGACACTTCGAGATCGCTTATCGATGTTCATGAAAGAACTACCACTTTGAGATTCAACGAAGAGGAACTTGTTATAAACGCTACTCAAAACTCGAAACCTTCTCATGTTTATGCAATCGCTACCATCAATCACATTGACATCGTGGATGTGGTTTGCGATGAGTTTTCACAAGAAGTGTTAGGTTTTTCCGATAGCTCGTCAAGTGGCAATCCCACTATTTTAGATCCGATTCTTGCTAATTCCACACCAAATCTCACTCCATTCCAAGGAGGCGATCTCACTTCAAATGAAATCGACAATGAAGATGAGGTGTTGATTAGTGATGACACTTCTATTCCACCATTTCTTCCACCGATGGAAGTTATGAGTGTTGAACCAAAATCTTTAATCGAGGAACCACCTATCCTTGAATTGAAAGATCTTCCTTCTCACCTTGAATACGCATTCTTGGAAGATGATGACAAGTTGCCGATTTATTGCAAAAGGTCTTGCTAATAATGAAAAAACCGAGCTCTTGAAAGTTCTTAAGGCTCATAAAGGGGCAATTGCGTGGAAAATATCCGACATTAAGGGTATTGACCCAAAATTTTGTACTCACAAGATTTTAATGGAGGAGGACTAAAAACCCGCAATTCAAAGTCAAAGAAGGGTGAATCCCAAAATTCACGATGTCATTAAAAAGGAGGTCCTTCAACTCCTTGACGCGGGAATGATTTATCCTATATCCGATAGCCCATGGGTGAGCCCAATCCATTGTGTCCCTAAAAAGGGAGGAATGACCGTTGTGCCTAATGAAAACAACGAGTTAATTCCCACTCCTGTTATGACCGGTTGGAGGGTGTGTATTGACTACCGAAAGTTAAATGACGCCACTCGTAAAGACCACTTTCCTTTACCCTTCATGGATCAAATGTTGGAGCGACTTGCAGGAAATGAATTCTATTGCTTTTTAGATGGTTTTTCCGGTTACTTTCAAATCCCTATCGACCCTCGTGATCAAGAGAAGACTACGTTTACGTGTCCTTATGGAACGTTCACTTATCGTAGGATGCCTTTCGGACTTTGTAATGCACCCGGTACGTTTCAACGGTGTATGATGGCGATTTTTCACGATATGATCGAGAAGTCGATGGAAGTGTTTATGGATGACTTCTCGGTGTTTGGTAATTCATTCACGTCATGTTTATCTAATCTCGAGCAAATGTTAAAACGTTGTGAAGAAACCAATCTTGTGCTTAATTGGGAAAAATGTCATTTTATTTGTGTAAACAAGGAATCGTCTTAGGACATAAAGTGTCGAAGGCGGGGATTGAGGTCGATAAAGCTATGGTAGACGTCATCGCCAAGTTACCTTATCCCAAAACCGTTAAGGGAGTTAGGAGTTTTCTAGGCCACCCGGGCTTTTATCGTCGTTTCATCAAGGACTTTTCGAAAATCTCTCGACCTATGACACACCTTCTCGAGAAGGATGCTCCTTTTAACTTCAATGAGGATTGTGTTAGAGCTTTCGAAACTCTCAAAAGGAAACTTACCGAAGCTCCCATTCTTGTTGCTCCTAATTGGGAATTACCCTTTGAAATCATGTGCGATGCAAGTGATTATGCTATAGGGGCCGTCTTAGGGCAACGTTATGACAAGCATTTCTGTCCTATCCACTATGCTAGTAAGACGATGACCGAGGCTTAATTAAAGTACACCACAACGGAAAAGGAATTCCTTGCCGTGGTCTATGCTTTTGAGAAATTCCGACCTTATCTCGTCTTGACTAAAAGCATTGTGTATACCGACCATTCGGCTATCAAGTATCTCTTAGCTAAGCAAGATGCTAAGCCGAGATTGCTTCGTTGGATGCTCCTCCTCCAAGAATTTGATGTCACCGTGCTTGACAAAAAAGGAGCCGAGAATCTAGCGGCCGATCATCTCTCTCGTCTAGAAGATCCTCACAAAGATGTTTTCGAGAACAAGGAAATCACCGAAACATTTCCTCTTGAGACTCTCGGTGTAGTGAATTCTAAAGACACCACCCCATGGTTTGCCGACATTGCAAATTACCATGCGGGCAATTTCATAATCAAGGGTATGACGACACAACAAAAACGAAAATTCTTTCATGACGTCAAGTTCTATTTTTGGGCGACCCTTATCTCTTTCGAGTTTGTGCAGATCAACTCGTTCGACGTTGTGTTTTTGGTGCCGAAGCTTCTAATATCCTTAGAGCTTGTCACGAGGGACCCACGGGTGGTCACCACGATGCTAATCTCACGGCTAAGAAAGTGTTCGATGCCGGCTTCTTTTGGCCTTCTATCTATTGTGATGCACACGCACTTGTGAAGTCGTGTGATTCGTGCCAACGTCAAGGAAAATCGTCTCATCGTGATGAAATGCCGCAAAACATAATTCAAGTGTGTGAGATTTTCGACATATGGGGAATAGACTTTATGGGGCCGTTCCCATCGTCTCATGGCAACAAATATATCCTCTTCGCGGTGGACTACCTTTCTAAGTGGGTGGAAGCTAAGGCTTTGCCTACTAATGATGCTCGTGTGGTAGTGAAGTTTTTGAAGCAACTATTCTCTCGGTTCGGAACCCCTCGTGCTATTATAAGCGATCGTGGAACCCATTTTTGTAATGACCAATTCGAAAAGGTTCTAAAGAAATATGGAGTTACTCATCGTCTTTATACGGCTTATCACCTGCAAACGAGTGGGCAAGTCGAGGTTTCGAACCGAGCTTTGAAGAGGATTTTAGAGAGGTCGATTGGAGAAAACCGTGCTTCATGGTCCGACAAACTCGATGACGCTATATGGGCCTTTAGGACCGCTTATAAGACACCTATCAGTTGCACTCCTTATAAGTTAGTCTATGGGAAGAATTGTCATTTGCCCATTGAGTTGGGGCACAAGGCATATTGGGCCCTTATGCATGCAAACTTTGACTTAAAGACCGCGAGAGATCACCGAAAAATACAATTGAATGAATTGGATGAATTAAGAGATAATGCTTTTGAAAATTCATTAAATTTTAAAGAAAAGACTAAAAAGTTTCATGATTCAAAGATTAAAAACCGGGTTTTAACGTTGGTGATCAAGTGTTGCTTTTTAACTCTCGTCTTAAGATATTTTCCGGGAAATTGAAATCTCGTTGGTCGGGTCCGTTCACCATTACACAAGTGTTTCCATATGGGACCATTGAGCTAGCTCAAGATGATGGTCCTAATTTCAAGGTGAATGGACATAGGCTTAAGCACTACTTTGGTGGGGAAATTCCTTCAATGGTTGCCCACGACCAAGTCACCTTCCCCAATGATAATTAGCATTGAGGGGATCGAGTCGAGCTCATGACTCGGTAATCAAAAACGAGGTGCCTCGTGGGGAAGATCCCATGCTTATCCTTTATGCTTACTATTCACTAATAAGGGGACTTGTACCCTTTCAACTCGTTGTCTCGTGGCTGTTTGTGATTGTGTTATCTAGATAATCATCATCATCTATGATTGAAGACTCTCGTGTTCGTTTACGTGAGCCTCCATTGTTTGCTTGAAGAAGTTTTTCACGAATCCATGACATATCCTTTATTGTTCTAACAATTATCTTTTGGCATACTTAATAAACGGCTTTAGATATATTGTTGATCACCCTTTCCATGCTAGATCATAAGCATTCGATTCTTCGTCTCTAGTATGGGGGTGCTCCACCTTTAGACTCGAAACATTGAGGATAATGTTTACTTTTAGTATGGGGGGTGAATAGGTACTTGCTTTGCTACGCCCTCACGCTTTCCAACTTTCAATGTTTTGTTTTGCTAATAAGGCTAAAAATGGCCAAATTTTAAAAATTTTCTTAGCTTTCATAAGTGTTTTTAAGACACGAATGTATATTTTCCGATGGGTAGAATAAGAGTTAAATTTTGGCTTGATGGGCATTTGGAGCCATTTACATTCCTTAACCCGCTCAATTCAACTTTTGCTAGAATTTTATATAGGGAGCTTTAAAACGCGAAAGTCTTAACTGTGACAATCTGTCAATTTATGGTTGATATTTTATTCTCAATATTTATTTGAAAATATTATTTTATGAACTCACTTATTTTTGGGAAGAAATTTGGATTTACGTCTTGAAGTAGCATCGACTACGTTTAAACCGGAGGATTCTACGTTACGTGCTTACGTTTACATACACCGTCTTTGGTGACAGTCCGACATTTTAGAAAATAAATTTGTCCATGAATATTATTTTGGAGTTTTAAATTTGAGTTAGTTCATAAACTCACAAATTTACGAGAAGAGATTAGGACTTACGATTTTATTTTAGCGTCCTTTACGACTAAACCGGAAACCTTAGGATTATGTATTTACGTTTTTGAACTCCGTTTTTGATGAGACAATTTTTATTGGATTCGTTTTGTGACGTTGATTCATAATTTATAAAAACGTTTTTCGTAAAACGACCCGAGGGCACGCAAATCGAGGAAACTAGAATCGAGGAGTACCCGTAAATAAATGGGGATGAGACAAGTGGGACACTTGCCCCACCCCCATCAAAACCGGCCCAAGCTAGGACACCACATCATTTGATATGGCACCTTTGTAACAATAATGCTACACTTGTAAGCAAAGCTTACAAGTTAAGCTTTTACACCTCAAAACAAGCTACCAAAACCACTCACTCTCATTTCACACATGCAAAACAACTTTCATCCTCCCTTTCTCTCTAAAAATGCCGTCGCTCATCCAACTCAAAATCCTCATTGGATCAAAACCAACCACAAAATCTCATGTTATTCATATACATGTTGATGCCCTTTTGAAGCCCTATTGATTGGTGTAAGTTATAACATCCAAGGAGGAGTTTCCATGGAGTCTTGAGGCTGATTTTCCACAAGGAGTTTATGAAGATTGGTGGTCTTGAAGATGGTCTTGGTGCATCACAAGTTTCTCCATCAAAATCCATGTTTTGATCAACCTACATCATCATGGTGGTATAAAGATCGTCCTCCTCATCTTCTTGTTATTTTGATTATGTAAACATGTATTTTATTTCCTATTGTATATGTATATGATGATTATATGATGATAAAAATGTTATGTGGGGATTTGTTGTTGATAAACATGATTAAAAAGGTGAAAAACTATAAAGAACAAGGCTAAAATCTTGCTTAAAAGTGATGGCTGTATAAAACAGTAAAGAAACATGTCATGAACTGATAAAATGATGAAGTAGGATGGATTTACAGTAAGCTATGGGTCTTGTACACATGTGAGAGTTGGCCATGCAATGGAATCATTGTAATGAGTGAGATATGATCATAACAAGTTTAAGGTACAAATCTGAGTTCACTGTTTTGGACGATTTTTAGAAAATACTTGGAAGATGATTCAACAGTAGCTATAGAAGAGTTAAATGGAGAAAATATCATGTAGTTTATGTGATAAAAATTTGAGCTTCTATCTCCATATAAAACTCTAGATATGGCAGTTTTGGTGAAAGTGAAGATAAAAATCAGATTTTTGGAAATTAAAGTATAATACTATTATATAAGCACTCAAAATTTAATAGTATAAAATATAAATTAAAACCCACTAACTTATATAATACATTTATATAAATATGTACAATGGTAAATAAGTGGACATTTTATAAAAATGGTAACTTGTTAAGTTTTATAAGTTATAAAACTATAAACATGATTTTTACGACTTTTTCGGCTAATACCGTAAAATTAACGTTTTTGTTAAATAAAACTTAGATGGTTGGACCCGTCTAATGTAAACTTTTATAAACACATATACTGATATATAAACATATATAACAAGTAAAAACCGATAAAAACCCGAACTATATAACATATGGACCTTAACGGACTAAGTAAACATACTGGACCAATAATTGGACTAAATAAGTTAAACACTTATAAAAAGAACTTATTGGGCTTAACCCATTTAGGCCCAACTTGTAAAGTGTATATACTGATAATATAGGTATAAAATGGATTAAAACAAGTTAAAGAACTTGTAATATGTTTATTGGACTTAAAAGACGTAAATAGGTAAAACTAGTAAACTGGTATAAACGTTATCGATATATAACACTAAAATGAGTAAACGAGAATATGTAAACCCACTTGATCATCAAATATATATAATCATCATATGTATACATAATTGTTATTTTTATAAAGTCATTGGACAGGAGTCTAAGACGAGTATTATTTGTCTAGGTTTCCGTGATTGAAGCACGTACCGTACGTCTGAATTGCCGATAACCCGCCTTCCCATATCAACGTGAGTTCATAGCCTCGCACTCTTTTAAGTGTTTTTATAAATGTTTTATAAACCCGCGAGGGAGATACCATGTTAGGTTTTATGAAATAGGACACCAATTGTCCTGATTGTTTGTTTATTGATTTGGACCCGAATGATTGTATGACCCGAATGTATGACCCGATAAATGATTAAAGGACCCGATAGATGAAATCAAATGGATTATTAAAGTTAGGTTATGTCACTAAAAGTCCCATTAGCATGAATTGTGAACTACCGGGAGTTGGTAGACGCTTATGCATTTAATAGTACTATTTGGGGACGATCACCCCAGTTCGCGCCTTGACGGTTGATCCCTGTCGTGCCACATTGATTGGTAAGCGAATTTATGTATGAGAAGATTTCCATAGCGTGACCTTTGTGACGACACGCTACTTTAGATGGGCAAAATTGGTATCGGGTTAGCTACCCG
The DNA here is from genome assembly GCA_025667525.1 of Glebionis coronaria. Lineage (NCBI taxonomy): Eukaryota > Viridiplantae > Streptophyta > Magnoliopsida > Asterales > Asteraceae > Glebionis > Glebionis coronaria. The sequence goes on along the minus strand of CM046880.1, from coordinate 247,123,297 downwards.
TTGTTGGTTTAGTAAGGTAACAATGTCATGCGGCTTATAATAATCCAATACTAACGAAATACTACTAGACGCTCCGAATTACGATGTATTGCCTGACTAGCTATACAGGGTCATACTATTGATATTATGTTCGTGTTTTGGTTTTTATAACCATATTCATATAACGGTTTTTATTTTCATACAACGTCGTAAGACGTATTGTATGATGTTTTTACGACATTGGCTCGTATAATGATTTTTAAGGCAAACGCCTATATTATGATTTTGATAAAGATTTGTATAAAATGACTTTGGCTATTTCATGGCCTATTAAGATGATTTGTACAAAATGATTTTCAGTAATAATTTTATACTGATATATTATATTGATGGATTTTATGAAACTTTATGAATTCACCCGGCGTTATCGCTGACCTTTTCTTTTAACATGTTTTATCTCAGGTACTTGAAGGTAATTCTCGGGAAGACGACAAGAATTCATGGCCCGCACTTAAACAATATTTTCCATTCCAATACTTTGTAAAACTTTGTATGAAATATAATGACTTGGGACCGATGTAAATTTGATGTTTATGAATGGAAATGCTTTTTTAATAAACGACGTGATTTTTATGCGTTGTCTATGATGTGAGTAATGTGCTATCCCCTAACACCAACTAGTCTTCCGCTGTATTGAGTTGTATAAATTTGGGGGTGTTACAGTTTGGTATCAGAGCTCTCGTTATAGAGAACGAAAGATTTTTAAGACCAAGGTTTTGAATAAAACATTTCAAAATCTTTTAACTATAAACATTTTTCTAAAAATGTCTAAAAATCTTTTGACTATAACGGTGCCGAAGAATTCCCGAGTTACCGACAAGGCCAGACTGAGAAGTGTTATTTTAATATATATATATAACTTGGATTATATATATATATATATATATATGATGTAATTTTATTACATGATTGTTTGATGATTATTTTAATATTTATACGAGGTATTTATACGACGTAGATTGTCACAAGGAACCCTAAATCCCCTAGTAAATTAATCGAAGCTATTCTCGTAGGAATTCTAGCTATCCTAGATCTAAACCAAGTTGTGGATATTTATGATCCTGACAAATGGTTGATATTCGTAGAAATGTAGATATTAGTTGATTGTGATATTGAAAAAGAATTGGCGAGATTAAATCTGATATCGATGTCATGATGATCTTTTCTTATAGAGTGGAGTTTGACAAAACGTTACCACCTAGAAAGATGTCATCTGATTCGTTGTCATCCAATTCTTAAATTGAAATCGAAAGGGGGAATTTTGCACTTGAGGCTGTCATTGGAACCATTACCCAAAAGCCTCATGCCACTAGTACCTTTCCGAGAAGTCTAATTGAATGTATGAGTCATCTCATACTAGTGACTCATTTGATAATTGTTGTTGTAAAAGATATAGGATTGGAAATTAAGTGTTGATCATATCGAGCTTTTATTGCCCTTTCAAGGTGTAAGAATAAGATTGAAAGTATTGGAGAATGATGTAGGATATCGAATTGAGTATAAAAGTGGCTGAAATTTGAATAAAGTAAAATTTAACCCATATGGAATATGAGATTATTAATAGAATTCGTTAAGTTTTGTGATTGAATTATAAGGTTTTAAATGATTGTTGGTTCGTGTTAAGTGTTGTTTCTAGGCCATTGTCCACTAATGAGGATGCCCAGTGTCCAAGAAATAAATTGAAGAAATCTTCTTCTGAATTGAGACTGATGGATCTTTTGGGACATGTGGAACACCTAATGACTCTTGTAGATTAGTATTCATTGTGGTATCTCTTAAAAATAATCCCTAACTTAACTGAGATATCAGTTGGTAGGATGAGTTCTGAGAATTGTATGACATAGTGACACATAAAGTGTTACGGTACAATTTGACTTGTTTGTGATTAATGAAAAGACTACCTTTGATTGCTAAATTCTACATGTATCGATGATATCTATATTTTATTGCTTCATCCTAATGTTCGCATTAGTGATGCAACCATTGAACAAATACTCATCTCGATTTGAGTTACGTTGTGGATTATTCTCTTTGTATTTTTGAGTGCCATCGAGATCATGAACCTCATGATTATTTGGCTAAAGCTCATTTCCTATCATATTGTAGTTAGTTCTTGGTGAACAACTCTTCATCACTCTTTTGCAGATCACACATTGTTTTTATAAAGTTAAAATTGTATCCTTTGAGACACTTTAATTTTCATCACAATAAGGATTACTCAAAGTGAGATTTATAAGTGATTGATATCAAAATGAAGTTGTTTATGAGACGCTTTGGAAACTTAATTATTTCCATAACAAAGAAAATCTTTGTAAATTTATTTTTGGATTCTTATTTAAGAATTAAGCATGAAAATGTTTTTATTATAAAAATGATGATAAAATTTTGACGAACTGAGTATTGCATCGTTAATCTTGAAATTGTATATAGTTGCGCGCCTACATACAATTTGGAATTGACCATGCAAGACTGATTAGTAGTCACCATAAAACTAATGAATAAACACTACATTTTATTTGAGGATTGTGAAAGATTAAATTTTAATGAGATCTGCAAGAAGTGAAAAATAAGGACATAGTGTTAGGGACACCTACATATGTGCCTGTAACACCTATTCTTCTGAGTCGAATTTACTCATCTGTAGAAATTGTCTTATTTGATAATTGACAATTCTTTCTTGTCCAATTCTCCCGTAGTGAGATTCTTAGGAAAAGTATCTGATTACCGAGTGTTGATACCCAACTGGATGTATTGACGTTCTTATCATTTCTTATGATTTGATTTCATTTTAATGACCTGGGTAACGATCCGAGGAGCTTTCGAATGCGTACTCAAGTTACGAAAACATGGAATATATTCATATTCATTAAATGTTTTCGTCTGTATCTGATTTGAAATTTTCTCGCATAGATTATGCGTTGACCTTACTCTTTTAATAGTAGTTGTGTATCCTAATATCCATGAATTCGTGAAGGATTATGAATTATTATTAGACTTTTGAGAAGTTCACATCTTATCGACGGCAATAAAACTGGAAAGTTGATAGTGCCCGTAGAATGGATTGATTGATTATGACATGACGACATTGTCTTAATTAATGGGAACTCGAATAGAAATTCCCCTAAATGATAAGATGTTGATTATCAAAAGTGATCTAAATAATTCTTGATGGATGTGCATATCCTGTATTTAGACTTAAATTTATACCGTGAATGGTTGTGAATTAGTCATAGATATTATAATCTAGAAAGAACCTAATATGAATGTACTAAAAGATGTTTATGTTATCTGAAACTTTAGTAATTATTTGTTAATGAATTACCTAGACTTTTGCCATTAAGGCAAGATTGAATTTGGTATTGATTTTATTCCCGGTGCTGCACCTGTGGCATATGCATTATAAGTCAGCACCATCTGAATTTAAGGAATTACCGTACAACTGAGAGAGTTGTCGGAGAAAGATTTTATTATACCAAGCGTGTCATCCTGAAGAGCTATGGTGTTATCATTCCTTATATATATAGATTACTGTGAGTGAGTAAATTGACAATCGAAAACAATATCCATAACTCGAAATGGAAGATTTGTTCGATCATTTACAAGGTTTTAACGTATGTTTTAAAGATTTGATCCACGGCATGGTTATTATCAACTTCGCATCTGCGAAAGAGATCATCTATTCCAATCACTACATCCGGTGCTTGTAATGAACATTATGAGTTCCACGTGATGTCGTTTGGATTGACCAATGTACATGTAGCATTCATAAATTTAGTGAATCACGTGTGTAGGCTGTAATTTGATAAATTCATTCTCGTGATCATTAAGGACTATTTGTTTGTTTATAAGAATAAGAATGAGTTAATAATTAATTATAGATTGCCCTGAATTGGCCGAACAATTAAAAACCTGTACCTTGAATAATTAACACGTGATTAAAGACTTACACCCTTACATTATTTGACTATGTGATTAATAGATAATGGAATATAAATTGACTCTTCAAAATTTAGAAGTCATTTAAGACTTTGGGTTATAATAAAAAAAAAAGAAAGTGCAAATATATTTTTACAAATGTTTTAACAAAGGATTTTTAAGGGATTATTCCCTTATACACAAACCATTTAACTAAACTTCTGTTTAGGGGTAAATGTTTGTGTATACCTCAAGATAACCTAAAAGGGATTGAGGAAACCATTTGAACCATGACTTGAAATTTGAAACGATAATTTACGCTTTTCAAACTAAGAAAATTTTGACCACAGTATAACCAAAGATTTTTCGAACATTTACGAATCCTATTAATTATTTTCGATAAATCAACAAAAATCGTGTTAATTAAATTCAAATTTATTTTTGAACATTTTATATAATTGGTCGAACTAAGAAATTTAACCCTTTTATGTTTACGCTTCATAAAAATTAACTAATAATTATTTAATTAATTATAATAATTATCGACGCTTTAGACGACGGATTGAGTAAAACGGATAAAGATGATAGTTGAGAAGAAACTAAAACTCAGAAAATGTGAAGAAATAATTTTTAAATAAATATGGACATGATAATTATATCATCAGGAAAAATGAATATAGATACTGACGTATTATATAAAAAGGATAAAGAACCAATTAGGATGTGTTCCTTAATAATGATTGTGCAAAATAAATTGCCGAACAATTTAAAATATAGCCGATGTTTGTAAAAAGGATAATATAGATAACAAAAGGGGTTCGCGGCTAATGTGAACCATTATAATTAAGAAGCCGATAGCGTTAAAAGTATAAAAGACCATATGTGATTGTCTAAATATGGAGGATTGTGAGATATAGTTATGTTGGAATTTGTAAGTATAAGTATTATATGTATGTCATTTATGACTAAAAGTATCTTTGTCTGAAGAAGTTGTACTGATGGCAATTATGAAGGCAGACATCGCCTCATACATTAGTAAACGTCTAGCTATTGCAAAGGTCATCATCTGAATTTCATTCGATTTGGGTCATCATCGACAGACTGACCAAATCTGCTAATATCATTCCCGTTAATGATAAATGCAAAAGATTTATGTAAACATAGTGTGCCTGTATCGAACATCTTTATCAAGATCCTCGCTTCGCATCGAATTTCTGATATTTGCTCAGAAATCATTGAGAACGAACCTTGATGAGTGTACTATGTACCACCTCAAATCGAAGGGACAAGGTAAAGTAACGATACAAAGTATATAAGTGTTGTTTTATGTTTGAATGATTGACCTTTGGTAATAGACCGTATAATCGTTTTCCTTTGGAGAGATTATCATTGATAATGATCGTGTTAGGATTGAGATCGAATCTTGTTAGGATCTAAATCTTAGAGCATCTGTAAGCAAGAGTTGAAATGAAGACATCCGACATACATCCATTGTGAGTTGGACATGTCTTTTAGGTTTAAGGTTTCCTATGATGGCAAACCTAACCTTACAAAATACCCGACCCGCGAGATCTGAAATGATTATTGAAATTAGGATCTGATTATTGATAGCCGGTAGTGGGCAAGAGGTTATGTGAATGTGAAATGTAGATCTTGAAGTGCCAAATGGGTAGCGAAGTTATGCCACAATTTTTTTTACTTGGAAAAATGAATTCATGATCTGACAAATCATGGGATATAATTCCCCGTTGTATGGGACCATTGAGATGATGTAAAAGTTGGGATTGAAAGGCATATAAGCTGGATCTACCCTAGGACTTCAAAGACAGCGTGAATTATGTTTCGTATATCGAACTTGAATATCTATCAAGTGAAAATCTGATTATTCTTAGTAAAGCTTAGATCGGCGAAAAGTTGCATTCATCAGAAACCCGTGAACATCATGGATAGAGAAAGTAAGTCAACATTTAGCCTGATCTTATTCTCGTAGTTATGTTTGATGAAACTCGCGTATTATAATGGATTACATTTGTGAGAAAAGACCGAATGTGGAGGAAATACCCACATGGCTTTAACTCTATAAGAAGCGAGTAGTAAGATGATCTTTGAGGACAAAGATCCTGTTTAGGGGTAAATGCTGTGACAATCCGTCAATTTATGGTTGATATTTTATTCTCAATATTTATTTGAAAATATTATTTTATGAACTCACTTATTTTTGGGAAGAAATTTGGATTTACGTCTTGAAGTAGCATCGACTACGTTTAAACTGGAGGATTCTACGTTACGTGCTTACGTTTACATACACCGTCTTTGGTGACAGTCCGACATTTCAAAAAATAAATTTGTCCATGAATATTATTTTGGAGTTTTAAATTTGAGTTAGTTCATAAACTCACAAATTTACGAGAAGAGATTAGGACTTACGATTTTATTTTAGCGTCTTTTACGACTAAACCGGAAACCTTAGGATTACGTATTTACGTTTTTGAACTCCGTTTTTGATGAGACAATTTTTATTGGATTCTTTTTGTGACGTTGATTCATAATTTATAAAAACGTTTTTCGTAAAACGACCCGAGGGCACGCAAATCGAGGAAACTAGAATCGAGGAGTACACGTAAATAAATGGGGATGAGACAAGTGGGACACTTGCCCCACCCCCATCAAAACCGGCCCAAGCTAGGACACCACATCATTTGATGTGGCACCTTTGTAACAATAATGCTACACTTGTAAGCAAAGCTTACAAGTTAAGCTTTTACACCTCAAAACAAGCTACCAAAACCACTCACTCTCATTTCACACATGCAAAACAACTTTCATCCTCCCTTTCTCTCTAAAAATTCCGTCCCTCATCCCACTCAAAATCCTCATTTGATCAAAACCAACCACAAAATCTCATGTTATTCATATACATGTTGATGCCCTTTTGAAGCCCTATTGATTGGTGTAAGTTATAACATCCAAGGAGGAGTTTCCATGGCGTCTTGAGGCTGATTTTCCACAAGGAGTTTATGAAGATTGGTGGTCTTGAAGATGGTCTTGTTGCATCACAAGTTTCTCTATCAAAATCCATGTTTTGATCAACCTACATCATCATGGTGGTATAAAGATTGTCCTCCTCATCTTCTTGTTATTTTGATTACGTAAACATGTATTTTATTTCCTATTGTATATGTATATGATGATTATATGATGATAAAAATGTTATTTGGGGATTTGTTGTTGATAAACATGATTAAAAAGGTGAAAAACTATAAAGAACAAGGCTAAAATCTTGCTTAAAAGTGATGGCTGTATAAAACAGTAAAGAAACATGTCATGAACTGATAAAATGATGAAGTAGGATGTATTTAAAGTAATCTATGGGTCTTGTACACATGTGAGAGTTGGCCATGCAATGGAATCATTGTAATGAGTGAGATATGATCAGAACAAGTTTAAGGTACAAATCTGAGTTCACTGTTTTGGACGATTTTTAGAAAATACTTGGAAGATGATTCAACAGTAGTTATAGTAGAGTTAAATGGAGAAAATATCATGTAGTTTATGTGATAAAAATTTGAGCTTCTATCTCCATATAGAACTCTAGATATGGCAGTTTTGGTGAAAGTGAAGATAAAAATCAGATTTTTGGAAATTAAAGTATAATACTATTATATAAGCACTCAAAATTTAATAGTATAAAATATAAATTAAAACCCACTAACTTATATAATACATTTATATAAATATGTACAATGGTAAATAAGTGGACATTTTATAAAAATGGTAACTTGTTAAGTTTTATAAGTTATAAAACTATAAACATGATTTTTACGACTTTTTCGGCTAATACCGTAAAATTAACGTTTTTGTTAAATAAAACTTAGATGGTTGGACCCGTCTAATGTAAACTTTTATAAACACATATACTGATATATAAACGTATATAACAAGTAAAAACCGATAAAAACCCGAACTATATAACATATGGACCTTAACGGACTAAGTAAACATACTGGACCAATAATTGGACTAAATAAGTTAAACATTTATAAAAAGAACTTATTGGGCTTAACCCATTTAGGCCCTACTTGTAAAGTGTATATACTGATAATATAGGTATAAAATGGATTAAAACAAGTTAAAGAATTTGTAATATGTTTATTGGACTTAAAACACGTAAATAGGTAAAACTAGTAAACTGGTATAAACGTTATCGACATATAACACTAAAATGAGTAAACGAGAATATGTAAACCCACTTGATCATAAAATATATATAATCATCATATGTATACATAATTGTTATTTTTATAAAGTCATTGGACATGAGTCTAAGACGAGTATTATTTGTCTAGGTTTCCTTGATTGAAGCACGTACCGTACGTCCGAATTGCCGATAACCCGTCTTCCCACATCAACGTGAGTTCATAACCTCGCACTCTTTTAAATGTTTTTTATGAAATGTTTTATAAACCCACGAGGGAGATAACATGTTAGTTTTTATAAAATAGGACACCATTTGTCCCGATTTTTTGTTTATTGATTTGGACCCGAATGATTGTATGACCCGAATGTATGACCCGATAAATGATTAAAGGACCCAATAGATGAAATCAAATGGATTATTAAAGTTAGGTTATGTCACTAAAAGTCCCATTAGCATGAATTGTGAACTACCGGGAGTTGGTAGACGCTTATATATTTAATAGTACTATTTGGGGACGATCACCCCAGTTCGCGCCTTGACGGTTGATCCCCGTCGTGCCACATTGATTGGTAAGCGAATTTATGTATGAGAATATTTCCATAGCGTGACCTTTGTGACGACACGCTACTTTAGATGGGCAAAATTGGTATCGGGTTAGCTACCCGTTGTTGGTTTAGTAAGGTAACAATGTCATGCGGCTTATAATAATCCAATACTAACGAAATACTACTAGACGCTCCGAATTACGATGTATTGCCTGACTAGCAATACAGGATCATACTATTGATATTATGTTCGTGTTTTGGTTTTTATAACCATATTCATATAACGGTTTTTATTTTCATACAACGTCGTAAGACGTATTGTATGATGTTTTTACGACATTGGCTCGTATAATGATTTTTAAGGCAAACGCCTATATTACGATTTTGATGAAGAATTGTATAAAATGACTTTGGCTATTTCATGGCCTATTAAGATGATTTGTACAAAATGATTTTCAGTAATAATTTTATACTGATATATTATATTGATGGATTTTATGAAACTCTATGAATTCACTCGGCGTTATCGCTGACCTTTTCTTTTAACATGTTTTATCTCAGGTACTTGAAGGTAATTCTCAGGAAGACAACAAGAATTCATGGCCCGCACTTAAACAATATTTTCCATTCAAATACTTTGTAAAACATTGTATGAAATATAATGACTTGGGACCGATGTAACTTTGATGTTTATGAATGGAAATGCTTTATTAATAAACGACGCGATTTTTATGCGTTGTCTATGATGTGAGTAATGTGCTATCCCGTAACACCAACTAGTCTTCCGCTGTATTGAGTTGTATAAATTTGGGGGTGTTACATTAACTCTTACGGGTTAAGAACAAGAACTTTTCGCAAGTTCCTATAACTGATCCTAGAAAGTCACTTATCAAGGGAACTATAAAACGCATTCTCTAAACTTGAAAAAGTCCAAGAAAGTGCAAGATCCTATAGGTGGCTTGAAAACCCAAAACTTTGATTTGATTTAGTCTTAATGAAAGCTAATCCAAATTTGGCTTAATTATGACTTGCATGGCTAAGTATTCACGAGTCTCTTTAATTAGAGGTCTTTATATAGTGAAGAATGAGAGATGATAGAGTTAGACAAGTGATCCTGCTAAACGTAGAACATGAAAGTGTTCTTTCAAAAACTCATATGTTTTTTATTGTGGCTTTTTCTTCCCATAAGATCAATGCATTAGGAATAAATCATAATTGCAATAAGTAAGGTTGTACGATTTTAAAGGTTACTTAGCCTCTAGCGCAAGATCGTTTAAAGTTGCTCGGGGTTGAATAGAGTTCATAGCCAGGGCATAACTTATTGAAGCGGGACGCGAAGATTGGCGATCATCCAAAAAGGCCCTAACAAGACATGAGGAGCTCTATTTTTGCTAAAGATCCAAAGATGATGTGAAGTATCATTATTCCTAAATCAATATGAAGGATCGAGACACACGACGAAAAGCAATTACTCCCCTAAAGATCATGGAGAAAGTCTATCCAAAAAGCCCCTAACAAGGTATTAGGATAAATATATCCAAGTCCGAAAAGGAGGCGGATCGTTGTATATCAAAATCCAAAGTAAAGATTGAATAAAAATGATGAAGTCGTGGTCCAAATATGAAGAATCTCTCAAAAACGTCAAGTGAAGAAATTCCAAATATATGAAGAGAAGACCATAATTTCGAGAACGTCTTCCCAAGATTTGAAGTATGAAGTACATGCCAAATATCGGTCCGAGAAAGGTCTCAAATCGTGAAACGAGTTATGCCAAGATATGAACTTAAGGAGATACACGAGAAGCCGTTTTAAAAGATTTTGTCCTTCGGCTAACTATTGATCAAATCGTGCTACTTTGCTTTCGGACTAATAACTACTCAAATAAGTCAATATGAATCACTTGTGATCCATGACAAATAGATAAAAAATGCTAGTAACCCATTTCCTTTTCATAATAACTAGGATTGCGGGGAGAAAAAGTATTACACAATTTGGACGTATGAGTAGTGTTAGCATTGTGACGTGTACCAACAATGATCTCGTTTTTGCACTTAGCATGGAATGTATGACAATCAAGGATGACGAAGTTTACTCTAAGGGACATTTACTTGTTTCTATTCTTCGACCCTAAAAGTCACTTTTTGTGATGAAAATCATACATGATGTCTTTACACATCTTCGTAGTATGTTGCAAGTCTTTTACTTTTCAATAAAGGTTAATAAAATTGAACTTTGGTGATGCTTAGATACTTTATTCTAGCATTGCGTGAGGGCACGACAATGGCTTAGTATGGGGGAGTGATGAGATGGCATCTATACATGATCTCATCGTTCTTTTCGGGCTTTAAATGCATAAAAATGTCATAAAATACCATATATATGCTTGTGTTTGTTTACTTGTGTATTTTAGGTATGGATATCGTGAAAAAGACAAAAGATCACAAGATACAAGGAAAAACGGACACGAGAAACGAAGCCGTACAAAGAACCGGGCCCTAAATCATGGAAAATTCAACAATTATCCTTGAAGACTTAAAGATGTGCAAGTTTGATCCTCAATGAATGAAGAAATGACACTTAAAACCCTTGTATATTGATAATTACAGGTTTGGTCCCTTAAGTTTGTCAAAATTACACAAAAGGTCCTTCAACTTTAAAGAAATGGCAAGATTAGTCCCTCAACAAATCCAAATTGCCAATAATGGTCCCTTATAGAGCCAAAGATACATTGAAGACCTTTGAAGATCAAGAAAGTCCAAAATCAGCCCTTGAAATATCTCAAAATGGCAAAAACAACCCTTGATAACCTTTTTCCAAAAGTTTGTGCCAAAACTGCCAAGTTGTGAAAGTTGACAACAAAGGAAACACGTTTATTTGCAAAATAAACTTGTTATACAACTTTTCCCAAAACCAAAGGACCAAAAGTGACAAGCTGAAAGTTTAAATCCCTAAACATGCGGGAAACACTTACTGTTGGGATTTTTACCAGCCAAGAACACCTTTTTACCCAGGATTAAAAAGGAGGAAAACAAAGGGGAAATAAAAATTGGTTATACCCACGTGTGATTCACATCACCTCAATCACATCCCACACCTTAAACCTCAAATCCCACTACCAGAATGATACCCCCATCCCCACTCACAATACGACACCTGGCATTTGATCCTGACTTGGCAAAATCAAGGGCTGCAAATCATTACTTGGTCACAAAGCACTCAACAAACGTCTAGGATTCTCTCAAAATAGCTGGCAACACACCTAAAAGATTCTGCAAGGATAGAACAGGAATTTCAGTTGCTAGGGTTTGTGAATAGTGTTTAGCCAGGCATTTGCCTATAAAAGGAGACCTCAACATGTGAGAGTCCCTTTGTTCCAGTTTTAGGCTATCAATCTTTGTAATTCCTTTTTAAGTTTAATAAAATTTGAATTTCTGAAAATTTTGAATTCTCTTTTTGATTTGATTAAAAGTTGGTGTTAGAATAGCCTAGATCTGAGTTCCATTTGATTGTTAAGACCTTCCTTAAACTTGTGGTTAAGGCACGTCTTGGTTCATAAGGTTTTCAAGGTTCAAAGTCCTTGAAATCCTAGTTTCTGATTTTGACTTATATTTGTGTACTAACCCTTAGCCATAAGCCTTGAGCTCCTTCAAGCTTGTTGACACCAAGCCTGAGAAGGGTTATAAGCCTTTGGTTGAGTTTGTTTGCTGCTTGTGTTGAAGACATATCATAATCAAAGCCTCGTTCTACTTTGAATATCAGCAGGCTTTGATCTTCTTCATTGAAGTACCTTGGTCTTGTTCTAGTTGTTGAACAAGGTCCAAGGAGCATAGCTGGCCTTCCTAGGATGTTGTGGAAGGCAGGTATAACTTCTTGTTAAGATTACTCTAAAAAATTTCATGTTTATGCCTGTTTTGGATTTGGTACTTGGATTTTGAGTTCTTGTGTTTGTGCTGGTAATTTTTGAGTTTGATTGTGTTAGTTGCTACCTAGTAAGTGTTTTTGATCATTAAAATCAGTAGGTTATTAGTTAAAATCACAAGTTTCTTTGTTAAGTAGTGGATTAAAGAGTGTTTGGGTCTACTGATTGAATTGGATTTGTGGTTTGCTAAGTTGTGGCATGGTGCTTGCAAGTGTTGGTATCTGATATTTAGGTGCTATTGTTCATCTGTTTGCAGGTTTGAAGGTTTAAAACACACAGATTCATAAAATAGGTCATAAAATCTTATTTAATGGTGAATTTGGCTGAAATTTAGGGGACACCTAGATCTAATCATAGACTAGGGTTAACAAGTGTTAAATCTAGGGTAACTACACCAGGGAAGTAGGATTTGAGGCTTGAAATTGGATCTATGGTCAAATAGATCAGCAAACTTGTTTCTGCATATGTTCATTGTTCATCAGTAACTTTTCATGCTTTGATCTTGTTGTTTACATTGATTCAGTGTTTGATTCTTGTTGCTTTGTGTTTATTCTTAGTTTATATAGCTTATGTATGCATCCTGTTAAGTTTGGTTGGCTTATTCTTGCTGAATCTGCTTATTAAGTGCTTAACCGCTTATTTTCATATCTGGGCTATATCTGGCAACTGTTTGATTGATTGTGGCTTATTGTGTGAACCAAATTGTGATTTTCATGTTGCTATTGACTCCTTGTGATTCACTGATCACAAGGGTGCCTGTCTTTCCACTTGAATCCAACCAGAACTCTCAAATAAGCTTGGTCAAATAGTCAAAGCAGTGGGAACTCCTTTCCGCTGCTAGTGTAAAATTGGGTTCAGCTTATCAATAAGCTATAATAGCTTATTCTAACCAACAACAACTTTGATTTTGTAAAAGGTGCTCATTATTTGACCAATTTGTTCATACTAGAGCATTTGGTGGGTTGACTTTAGGATTTGACTAGAAAACCAACTTCATTGACTTTTTCATAAGTTCATTTGTGCTTATTCTGGCTTATTGGTTGTGCTTATTGGATTTTTGTTGATTGATTTGGCTTATTGAGTCCATTTGTGATCTTTTTCAAGTTGAATCAAGTCCTGAGGTGCCTTATTTCTCAAACCCGACTATTTTGTCGTTTTGTGAAATAATACTTTGCTTATTTCTAGCTTATTGAGTGAGCTTTTTCAAAATTTCTTGTTACAGATCTCATAAGCATCTCAAAAGAAGGTTGTGTGTCAAATTAGAGCTTATGGCATTGGCTTATTGCTTAATGGGCTGAAAAGCCCAATAAGAATAAGCTGTGTGCTTAATAAGCTGTGATAAGCTCATATTCAGCTTTTAGGCCTTTGGAGTTTTGTTCTTAGAATTGAATTTTGAGTCAGATAGGGCTTTTCCAAGTCAATTGGGCCAAGTTTGACTTTTTGGGCCCAAAAGCCCATTTGTGTTGACTGTTTTTGGTTTTGGCCCATTTGAGGGCCCAATAGGGGTGTTCTGGTCATTTAACTTTGATTTTCTGATTATTTAGGTTAAAATAAACTAGTTTGCAAGTTTTTAGAATTTTTTAGAATTTTTGGATTTTTAATATTATTTTAATATTATTTTTTTATTATTTTTCAAATTTCACATTTTCCAACTTTTTACATTTTTCTTAGGTTAATTACATTAAAATAGGAATTTAGCAACTTTTAGAATAATTTTATCTCTTTTAGATTAATTTTTATAATTATTTTAAGTTTTAATAGTTTTTAAATCATTTTAAATAGTTTTTATTAGTTTAAAATTTTCTAAAAATAGTTTTTAATCTTTTTAGGTCATTTTTGAGGTTTACCAACTGAAAAATCTTTATTTGGGCTTTTTGATAATTTATTTGGTTTTTAGGGCTTTAATTAGCATTTAAAAATTGAATATTTAATTATTTAAAAGGTTTGAAAACGTTTTGATCATTGGTAAACTCTTAATTTATTTATTTTAATTTTTGTTGAACTTTTGGTAATTTTTAGAATTAATTTTTATTTTTGTGGTTTTTAAAGTTTTACGTTTTAACTTTCTAGTAGTAATTCTTACATTTTCGTCATCTTCTTTTCTCATCCCCTTCTAAACCAATCATTAATCACAAACATTTAACAAGTTTTTCACACACATATACCTCCTTGGGAAACGAACTTGGAATTTATAAGGGTCATTAGTGCTTGATTTTCCTAAATCATCACTCAATATTTACCGCTTTTACGCCTTTTTCCTAAAAGGTCGTATTTTACCACAATCAATTAACTATCATGTGGAATTAACCGATGGAAAGGTTGTTAGTGTTAGTTCTATACTAAGAGAGTGTTCCTTGAATTTAGGGAAGTAGGTGTTAAATATCGACTTGATAATCATACAGTTTGGATTTTTAGATGTAGATTATTGGTATGAACTGGTTAGTTGTGCGTGGTGCTGATGTTTGAGATGGACCAATCCCCACTATAAATAGATAACTACTAGTTTAGATTTTGTTGAGAAGCTGAGTGTTGACTATAAAAGGTGAGAAGTGAACTATTCATTTGAGAAGTGTATCTTGTTTGGAGATGAGGGAGTACGTGGAAGAGGATATGATGTATTTTTAACTCAGGTAACTTGTGATAGTGTAACTGAGAAGAAGTTGGGAAAGGTGTTAATGATTCGAGAGTATTCTAAAGTTTTCCTGATGTTTTGCCGAATTTACTACCGTTTCGTGAAGTGGAGTTCGTTTCGATTGAGTGTTGTAAGTGAAAGGTGTAGTGCTTCTGCGTTTCATTAAGTAGTATTCGTACGCCTTATCATTTGGCATCGTTAGAGTGGAAAGAGTTACTTGATCAAACGCGGGAATTGATGAATAAGGAATGTATTAGGTTAAGTTTTGTTGTAATAGTGATCACCTGTGTTGTTTGTCAAGAAGGATGGATTGTTTCAAATGTGAACCGACTATCGTGAGCTTAGAAAATTAACTGCCAAGAATCGGTATCCACTGCCGAAGATTGACGTTATATGATCAATTGTAAGGATCCAGTGTGCACTCAAAGATCGCTTTGAGGTCTGGTTATCATTAATTGAGAGATATTCATATAACTATTTTTCGTACTTGAGTTGGGTATCTTAGGTTTTAAGTTATGTCTTTTTGGATTGAAAAATGCGTCTGCCATATTCATGGACTTGGTGAATCATGTGTGTAAGTTGTATTAGGATGAGTTAGTCATTGTATATATTGGAGAAATTCTGTTTTATTCCAAGAGGAAAGAAGGAGCATAACTAGCGAATGAGGATAATTTTAGGATGGTTAAAGGAAGAAAAGTTGTATGCAAAGTTCTTTAAATATGAGTGTTGGTTGTAAGTAGTACACTTTCTAGGGCATGTGATTGACAACAAAGGTATTCGTGAAGATCTTACCAAGATTGAAACGATTAAGGATTGGTCGGTACCAACGACGCCGACAGAAATATGTTAATTCTTTGGTCTAAGCTATGTATTATCGGAGGTTTATCAAAAGGTATTCACTGATTGTTAAACCATTGATTATGTTGACTAAGAAGAATTGGATGTGTGAGTCCCACTTGTACATCTAAATTTGTAAGTTTCGAGATCTGATTCCTATGAGACGAGGAAGCTATTTTTTGAACACTGAAGGATAGGTTGTGTTTTGCAATGATGTTGTCATTGTTGGAAAGATCAGAAGGATTTATAGTTTGTTGTGATGTGTTTCATAAGGGTTATGAAGTTTTTGTATTGGCTTTGATATTTTAGAGATGTTACCTGTATGAAATCAAGTGTGTAGTAATCAAGGATCATAAGAGTTGTCTCATATTCAATTTCTTTGGAAGGCAAAGGAGATGAGTAGAGGATCACCAGTTATAAAATTTTGAGTACTTGAGTATGTTGGTGGTTATGAATGTGAGTGATTATGACTACGAGATTCGCTACCATCTGGGAAAAGCGATTGTGGTAGCTGATGCACTTATCAGGAAGGAAAAAGGAAAAAGCTTCTAAGAGTTGAGTTTTGGTGATGGAAGGAAGTGTGGACTTGATAGAAAGGATATTGAAATTTTAAGTTAGAAGTCTAATTTAATAAGGATGTCAAGGTAAGTGGTTTTAACATTTTGTCAAACTTATGAAAAGTATTTTGTTGTAAAGTCAAGTGAGACATGGTATATTATGCACTCTTAACATACATGCGTTGAGAGTGTGAGACTTAATGATGAAGGAATCTCATAAGTCAATGTATTCGATGCATTCTGGTTTGGATAAAAGTGAAAGTTGAGTTGAGTACTGCGTGTTATACAGAGACTGATGGACAAAGTGAAAGGACGATTTGAACATTAGATGATATACAACGCGTGTGACTGAATTAGGAATTGTTGGAATTCTTATACCACAATAGTTATCATGTTAGTAATGAGGTTGTACTATTTGAAGGTCCATAAAGAAATTCAAATTGTGAAGATAAAAGACCGTGAGTTATGGACGTAAGTTATGTTTTCTGTGTATTGAAGTAATGTAGGAAGAGTTAAATAGCTGAGCTAGGAATGATGTTGGTTATTACTAATACGATTGTAAAGATTAAGGATCGTTTGATAGCTACGCGGAATCATCAGAAGAGTTATGTTGGCAATTGATATGAGCTAAAACTCATATCCATTTATCAACAAATAACCCTAAAACATGAAGCAAAATACCAGTTTATGTTGCAAAAACAGTATTATGTGGTATGTTTGTGTTTGTGTACACTTGTGTAGGTAAAAGGATACATTTTCAAGCAAACAAGGAATTATCAAGCTTAAATTGATGAAAAAGAGAAAGAAGGATCAAAAGTGACAAGACTTTGAAGTACAAGGACCTATCTTGACAAACTGCCAAAGTTGAAGGACTAAAGTACAAATATTGAACAAAGTCAAGATCATAGTCAAACAAGGTCAACTTTCAAGTCAACAAAGTCAAAGGACCAATTCTGCTCAAAGATGATGTTGGAAGGACTAAAAGTGCCAAAGAAATGAAGTTACAAGCCTTTAAGTACAATCTGCCAAAGTTCAAGGGTTAAATCTGCCAATGTTGGAAAGTTTTACAAGTTTAATCCATGTGATTGAGTTGTGGGCCAATAAGAAGCAAGAGAAACAAGCACACGGATTGCCAAATATTAGCATTAAATATCCACTCAGCCGCCACTCATTAATGACAATATCACAACAGTGTGATCCGTGTGACCTTGTTTCAACCACTCAGAGCATGCCACGTGTCATCTTCTAGCAACTAAAAATTTACCAGGATCGTTTTTGAGCTAGACTGAATATCATGAAGAGTTGTAAACATCAAAAGTGCTTATTTTTGAGAGACGAACACATTTGTCATCACCAATTAACAAGAAATCAACTCAAGAAGAAAGCCCCATCTCATGTTCATTCTTTGAAGATCAAGTTTGCAGAATCATGCCACGTGGAGACCTGGGATTGGTCTCAACACGTCATCATCCCCAACAAACTTCTTCTTCAAGCCTATAAATAGCCTGCTAGGTCCTCATTTGTAACAAGTAGTTAAATTTGTAAAAAACACACACTTTTCATTTCCTTTCATCTTTCTTCCTTTTTAGCTAAACTACTCAAGAGT
The DNA here is from genome assembly GCA_025667525.1 of Glebionis coronaria. Lineage (NCBI taxonomy): Eukaryota > Viridiplantae > Streptophyta > Magnoliopsida > Asterales > Asteraceae > Glebionis > Glebionis coronaria. The sequence continues at coordinate 247,105,049 of CM046880.1, read as the reverse complement.
TTGACACACTCTTGAGTTAGTTAGTTAGTTAGCATCATTTCAACAACTTTGTAACCAATTTCCATGAATAAAATTTGAATTCTCCATTTCCCGCCAATTCTTATCTTTACCCTACTGTTCATATCATGCTTCTACTTGATCATTGTGTTGCTGCATTGAGTTTGTTATGATCATTCATGGATCATAACTGACTTTGAAGAAGAATTGTAGCTGTTAGAGTGATTTCAGTTCAAGCCTTAGCATTCTTGAAGATTCCATGTCATGATATTCTAGTTGATTTGTAGCTGTTGTTGATAGTAGATTGGTGATCTAGTGCTAAGGTGGTGGTTAGCACTAGGATAAGAGAGTTCAGCACTCCTCTTCTTCCCAATGGTTACTACAAAAGGTTTTGAAAGTTTCTGATTTTGGTTCACCTAAATTTGTCAACTGCATGCTACCTTTCCTAGTGTAAAACTTGATGATTGCATGATCAAAGTTGTTTAGCTTGGCTGTTGTTTGATTGTGTACTTACTTGTAGCTTAATTCTTGTTTTACTGCTTTTAATTTTGGATTGTGTTCTAGTTATAGCCTAATTCGGTCAAGTTTCAGTCTTTGCACCTTAATTGAGTAATAGTTGTTCTCATTGCTTGCTTGAAGTTTTAAAACATCTCATTTTGAGTCTCAAGTTTGGATAGCTAAAGGATTTCATACAGTTTAAACTAGAACTTAAAAAGTCTTTACAAAAGTTGTTAAAAGATCAGATAATGGGTGTTTGGCATTAATTGGTTATTGATTTTCAAGTATTGGATTTTGGTAAGTTAATGTTCATGTATAGTTGATAGGTCATAATAAAGTGTTTTAGGTCATTTTCAAGTCAAATTGAAGGTCAAAAAGGCAATTGGCAAGAAAAAGGATTGGGTCACTTTCATTCAGTTTTGCCTTTTAAAAGTTGTCATTTTCTTTTAGCTGGCATTTTCTTGTTTGTTGATGAAATCTTGCCAAACCAGTTCTCAATTGTAGTTCAATATATGAAGTTTAATATCCTATAAGCATTTTGTACAGTTTCCATTCAGAAAATAGAAATAAGCTAAAATCAGAAAGGCTGAGATAAGCCAAGTTTCTGTAAATGGAAACTGGTTTTTGAGATCTTTTGATTCTATTCATTAAACAAGCCATTTTCTTTCATAAAACCACTTAGTATATGGTATTACATGAAATTTGAGAGTTTCAGCTTTTTGTCAAAATTTGTGGTCAACGCTTGGTCAACGATAAGCCAATTTCAGTTTAATTCAAATTCCCAGCTTATTACTTGATGAAATTTGTTGTAACTTGATTTCCCGTTCATCATTTGAGATTTTTAATCAGTTTTGGCAAGAAAATCAAGTTGTGCTTATTCAGATTGTCCTAGAGCTTATTTTGTGCTTATTGTGAAGTGCTTATTTACTTATTTTACACTTTCAGTCAAAATCCTCTTACAGGTCTAGCTTATTTTGAATTTGAAGTGTTTTGCAATTGGTTTGAACCATTTTGGTCCAATAATAAGCTCACACGAGCTTATTTGTCTTACAAACCCGTTTTTGCTTAAATAGTTTCTAAATTTGCATTTTGGTCCTTGTTGTTTTAAGCAGTCTCTAAATCTGGCTAAGTTTCCATCTTTTTAGGGTTTTCACACATTAGTCCTTTCAGTTTTGAGTTTGTTAAAAATCAGTTAGCAAGTTTGGTATTTGGTTACAATTTGGTTAGTTTGTTACAAGTTTTACATTTTTGATCCTTTTAGTTTACTGATTTGCATTTTCAGTCCCTATACTTGTTAGAATTTTCATTTTAAGCATTTATATTTCATAGAATTTAAATTTTCAGTCCTTTTAGTTTTAAAAGTTACGTTTTGAATCTTACTTGAATAAAAATTTGGTAATTGCTCTATGTTTTACATATAAGTAGGTAATATTTTTCAGTTTTGTAAGGCTTTGTTGAATTAGCAAATAGAATATCCAAAAAAGATTTACAACCAAAAACAGTTAAAAACCCGATATTGGTTGGACTTTCAATTAGCAAGAACTGAGAAAAACGAACTGCATTATACACAATTTCAGCAATCTAAGATAATTGATGGAGATTGAAATTGGAAAAATGATTATGCTTAAGGAGTCGTTATGTAGGGTGTAATTTGTTTTGAGAAACAAGGAGAAAAACACACACTCTATTTTTCACTTTCAAAATTTTTCACCCTCTCCGTCTCTCTCTCTCTCTCTCTCTCTCTCTCTCTTAGCCGACGGCTACCACCACCATTGTTTTTTTTAGTTTTTGAAGAAACTAATCATAAACCACTTCTTGAGATCACTTTGTAAGTGTTTTAATTCACTGAAAACATACGTGCATTCATTTGATTTTTCCAAAAGTTTATGATTTTTCAAAAGGGGGTTTTGATTTAATTAAAGTATATGCATGTTTTAATTATGTGTTTATAATTATGATTGATAAATAAAACAAGATGGAAAAAAAATTTCTTGGGGGTTTTGGATCATCAAAACCCACGGCCAAAGGGGATGTTTGATTTTCATGGTGTTTGATTTATTTTGAGTATGAGGTTATGTTTATGGTGATGTTTTCAAGATTTAAAAATTATTTAATCATGAAAAAGAGTTTGTTTATGAAATGGGTTTTTGATGAAATATGATTCATACAAGTGATTAGGATGTTATGATTTAATTAAGATAGTTTAATAATAATATTAGGGGTATAGGAGTAGATGAAATTGATTGGAAACAAGTGTAAAGGTGATTTTAAAAGAGTCATTTTAGAATAGAATGTTAAGGCTCATTTCGTGGTTTTAAATTTTAGTATAGGTTTATATTATAGGATATAGTTTTATAGTTTCTTTTTTATCTTCGTTTCGGTATAAGGTAGAGCTTTTAACTCCAAACGAGTCAAAAGTTACATAGATTTGAATATTCATGTACCGGGAGGCGAGTATCGACGCAATCCGAATTTGTGATCAATATTAGGTCAAATCTCGGGGACTATAAGTAGAGTTTCAAAACTTTTTGAGGGCTGTTCTTTAGCTCTAAACCTGGAGTTGTGAGTCTATTTTCAAACTTAGGAATCGGATTTACGAATGGAATTGGTTAAGTGAGTCAAAATAGTTTTACGACTTAAAGGTACAAATCTGCCCGAATTTTCAAGGTTGGAAATGTGTTGGGCAGCGAGACTTAAGAGTAATATCTTTTTATGAATTTTTTTGTGGGCTTTATACATGATGTAAGTGAGGACTACAGTGAGTTTCGTAATATTTCATGGTGTTTAATTATGGGAATTCAGTCCGTACATTAGGTATGTACCGGCAGAATTGTGTTTGGAGTAATAGTTGTAATAACGTATAAAAATGAACGTGTCTAGTAAATATCACTTGCTTGGATTTTTGGCGTGAGTTTATACCAACTTTGAGTGTCTTTAATTATGTATATACATTAATTAATAGTACTTAAAGGTTTTGATTCGTTTCGCGTTTGTTTGTTAGGGGTTGTATTTGATTTCCCGGGACATCCTCATCGTCGGTGATTGTCTTCGTCGATGTCTTCGCTACTAATACTATCATTACTACTTAAGGTGAGTCTATAGCCTCGATTTATACTGTTTTTAAAATGATTTTTACCTGCGAGGGGGATACATGCTATTTAAATGAAAAGGAACATGAGTCATGAATGATTATTGGACCCGAAAGATGCCTTAAATTATGTTAAGTACCTAGTTGCTAAAAGACCCTAAATTCATGAACCGTTAACTATTGTTTAATCCTTTTATGGATTGGAAATAGCCGCTTATCCAATTGATAGTACTATTAGGTTGACGACCCTATCCTAGGCGAGAGCTTGTACGTTGAGTACCCTCTACGTACGGATAACTTGTGTTAAGAAAAAGGTATAATTTGCAACGAATACCTAAGAGGGACAATGGTTTCAATTAAATCACGCCGGCATTTGGCACGGGTAATTAGTTCTTGGGGTCCGTGTCATGAGCTTAAACGTAATTAAATAGCTTATGCTACAACGAGTAATACCAAAATAATAGTTTGTAATGATCAACATACTATTGAATAATCGTGAATGTTTTTATACTTATGCTCAAATGTGATTTTGTAAACCTATAGATTTCGCTCAACATTATCTATTGAAGATTTTAAGCATGTCTTTCAGGTAACAGAGGATGATGTGGCGGAGCATGCTATGGATGTTGTTGTGGCTTTTGGGCAGTCTAACTTGTTTTCCTCCCTTTTACTAAAGACAATTTATGTTCATTATGTCTTGTTAAACAAAATGGTTGGTTGTATGTGGTTGAGATTCATGGGGACCTAATGCTACTCTGTTAATATTTTTGGGGTTTGGAAACAATTAGACATGATGTTGTTGTAAATTTAACTTTGTTTAAATTTCTTTGAGTCATTCGATATGGCTTGCGTGATGATTCTTTGACTAGCACCCAATTGTAGTATTCCGCTGCGCAAGGTAAATTGGGGGTGTTAGAGATTGGTAATCAGAGCCACAAGTTGTACAGAACTAGGTCGTTTTTGAAAAAGTCCTAAACTATAACTTTTGGTGTCGTAAATATTTTCTTTCCTAAATCACGCAACTATCCCGAATGGCTCCGGTAAGATTTCTTTTAGCATGGTTTTATGATTAAATGTATCCCTTTGAAACTAAAATGATTTCTCGAGTATTTATTAAGTATATACCACGGTATTATATTGAGATATTGTGATTGTACGTGGAGTACTTGACATCATAATTTTTGCATTGCATTTGCATGGATATCATTTTATTGCATGTTAGCATACGTACTACATTTTCATTGCATGTGCATGCATGTATATATAATTTTTTAATAATGACCTTATATACCCTCGAACTTTCTGTATTTGCAGAAATGGCTGAAGTACCACCGAACGGAAATGGAGACGAGTACGTTGTGGGAGTTGAGGGAGGACCTAATGCCCCAAACCCGTAAGGCGATAATGGTTGGATTGAACCAGAATAAGAAAAGAATGAAGTTGACATTGATGTGGATAACTTCAGTAGGAGTGATAGAGATGATGTGGATAACTTCTGTGGACGATTGAAATCCTATGGACGTTGTTGGTTAGACTGAGCCGGACATTGTACAGCCTAATAGGTCACCATATAGACCTGATGTGCCACCGACTAGTCGATACGAGCAGCGACATGTTCATTCTACCACACCCACATGTGATGCTTATTTGAATGGTTTTCCAGGAGTTGCTCGTGAGAGTGATGAAGAGTATGCAGAATCCAGTGCTGCTGCAAGTGCACGTTCTCTCCACGAGAACATTGCAAGGGTTTATTTTACTAGGCCGAGAAACTATGGGAATACTATGCATTACTTGAAAAAGTTTGATAGACTGATGTACGAGAGGTATGTGGTCGAGATGAGGGTGATCAATCGATTTGAGAAGAATGAGCAAGCATTTCAGAGGTTCTATTCTTGTGTGTTGAGGGCTAACAATACTAGAGACCGTGAAATGGTAGAGATGGATAAGTTGAAGATGATTGTGGAAAGTCTATGTGCTAAGTTTGAAGGAATCAAGGGGGATCGTATCATGTATGATCATCTTCGATGTTGGGAGGCTTGTGTAAGAACTTTCTTGATGGATGCATGGAAGTTCAGAAGTGATCCAAAGTATGCGGGCACGCATTTCATGATTAAACCACCAGAGGTTGGCGAGTACTATACTTTTGAGGATAAATTATATTTTGCCAAGCGTGTGATTCCATCAGGTGAAGGATCGACGTCGAAGGGAAAAAGGAAGGTTGATGAGACTGCTTTTATACATAGTCTCATCGTCCAAAACGGGCTTTAATTGCATTAAATATCATGAAAATGGCCAAATATATGCTTGTGTTTGTTACTTGTGTATTTTAGGTAATCGAGAAAATGACAAAAGATCACAAGAAACATGCAAAAACGAACACGGTAAACGAAGCCGCACAATGAACCGGACCCGAATGATGAATTTCTAAAAATACCCTTGAAGAATTGAACACTGTAAGTTTGGTCCTCTAAGTTTGAAGACTTGTCATTTTATACCCGTGTAAAACTCTAAAATTACATTGTGGTTCCTAAAATGTCAAGAGTTTACATATTGGTCCTTGAAGAATCAAATTGTACAAGACCGAAGCCGAATTGCACAAAAACGAGTATTTTCGAATCGACTCGACAAATTTGAAGATGTTTACAAGTCAAGTCAAACCGAAACCCGACAATAGAATGAGCAAGAAAAACCGATCTCGAGATCCAAGTTATTATTTTACGGACCGACCCGCACCCGTTAACTCGGTCGGGTCAGCCCGTTAGAATATTAATAAATAACCCTTAGCCCAAATCATTTCTTTGCATAAATTTCAAATGTGGCAAATTCTTTGTAATGCATTTCGTATACACCACATGGCCCAATTCGTTTGCAAATGAACCCAACAACCCATTCCTTTTTGGTATCAATTCATTTCATGGGCCCCTCATTAGCTCAGCCCGAAATCAATATCACACCAGCCAAATACAAGTTAGTGTTACGTTTTTATAAAGAAAAAAAGGGGGGACGAGTAAAAAATCAAATTAAGGTTTGTTCATCATTTATCCATCTCAGCCTCCATCTTAATCAACAAATCAATCCAACCCTAATCCTAAAATCTGTCCCTCTCAACTTCGATCCTCACATCAGTCAATCTTACCCTACACCAACATGTGATCTCTGTCAAGTGTGAAGACCAAATCAATGGCCATAAACCAAAACGTGTTCACCACAAAAATATTAAGGCTCAAGATCATTTCAACCAGCTGGAACATCACAATCAATCACATGGAGCTCAGAAGAAGATTTTAAAAAACAACATCTTAAAAGGATATTTGAATATCCTTCAAGGGCATTTGAGGGATTCAACACTTAGGGTTTTAAGCATTCTAGATTCTTCTTTTCGTTCTATAAAAGGAGGCCCAACTTGTGGAGCACCCCTTTTTTTCCTTGTCTTAGATTTTTAGAAAAAAATTGTAATGCCTTTTTTATTTATGAAATAAAAGTTGGATTTGTTTTTAAAATCTCTGAGCACCATTTATTTATTTAAGTTTTCAGTTCAAGATTTTTTTAGTTCAAGTTTTTGTGGAAAGAAAAGATTTCAGTTGGTTTGGTTTTAATTGTTACTGTTCACGTTTTTTATTGATCTTAGCAGGTGTTAATTGGAAGCTTGTTCTTGTTAAGCTAGAACAAAAGCCCGTATATTTGAGGGCGTGGATGTACGTTCTCGAGGTTTGCTTCTTTTTTTTTACTTTTCTAAAAAAATTCATGTCTAAGTGATTTTTATGTGCTTGTTGATTTCTTTTAAAGTTGTGAGATTGATTTTAGATTGGTTCGAATGTTTTAAGTGTGCTGGTGCTAAGTTCTTGTTAATTATTCTTCTTGTTTTATATCAATCTGTCACAAAAAGTAGAATTTGGATTGTACTTTGTTCTTTTGTGATTTATGGTATGCAATTTTGATTTTCTCCTGTTTGTGTGCATTATGAGGTAACTGAGTTACTTGTGAATACCATTACGTACAAAACTTGCTTAAACTTGTTGTCCAAAGTTAAGAAACCCACCAGACAGCTTTTATGACGGCCAGTAGTTGTCTTAGAAAGTAATCTTTTGTATTCTGTTAAAATTAGGTGTTACTAAGGTCGTGTGCTTGTTAGTTTACTGTTTAGAGCTTATTCGGGTTTCTGTTTTGTTCTACCTCTTACCCTCTGTAGCCGATAGGTTTAGGACTGCGTGAACCTTGCCCGCTGACTGGCTTATTTGTGCTTCGTTTCAAGTTGTTGTGTGATATCAGCAGGAGAGGGGTGCAGGTGGCTTTTTCACTTGTTGTATGGTGTATGCATTGTATGTTTGGTGTATTGTGTTTGTATTGTGACTCTGCAAACAAAGCAAGCAAAGAAAAAATCACCCAAACCACAACTTGAAAACATAAAAGCGTGTTCACAAAAGGGTTGAAACGTTAACTGTTAGTCCTTACCAGCTTTTGTCGTAGTTTTGTTGCTGTCACAAGTTATTTTCAAATAGCGGCTGTGGATAAACATTGATGTTAAAACTAGAGCTGTGAGACTAGTTACCTGCTCGTTGCTTGCAATTTTAAGTGTACATGCTAAGATTCTGCAAAAGTAATGAACGATAGAAGATTTAGGGTAGTTGATTTGTTACTTTGAGTGTATAAGGTTCGAGGTTGTAAATCTTAGCTTGTAGGTAGCTTAAAAATCAGCCCATAGTTAACTTTGATACCCCTAGTCTGACTGTTCATCAGCATAGTGTTATTTTGCATCTTTTGTTTTTTTTTCTTCTTTTTGTTCTTTGATTGTGATTTTGTGTTTTGAATTTGTTGTTTCTGTGTTCTGCATTTGCTATTTATCACATCTTAGCCAACTACTGAGATTGTACTTTCTGCTGATCCAAAAACAAGCAGCAAATCTGTCCAAAAACAAAAGAACAAAAAAAACTTGCAGCTGTGGGACTTGAACCCCAGACCTGCACACAAGTAACAGACGCAGTAGACACCCTCCATTACCATCTGCTCTAGGAGCTCTTGGTGTTAACCTACACTCTCATTTTTATTTAATACAGTTAATATAGAAAAACAAAGAAAAATATCCAGAAAATGGACGCAGATGGATCTCGAACACCTGACCTTCTGCAAAGACCAGACGCAGCAGCCCACCCTCAACCATCTGCTCTCTGTTTCATTTTTGGTTACCATTCGTTTTATTTATTTTTTATAGGTATTTTAGTTTCGTCTTATTTTTATACATTCAACCCGTTTCTAACTTATTAGTATTAGGGAGACGTGTTTTTCGTTTTCTTTTTGTTTCTTTAGTATCTTAGGATTTTTAGAAAGTAAACCCGATTTTTTATCTTTAATAAATAAGTTTTATTTAATATTTTTAATTCACGTTTTAATTAATTAGTTTAAAAATAGAATTAAGTAGTTTAAAATTTTAAAATATTAGTTTTTAAGTTTTAATTAATATTTTTTAGGTTTACAATTAAGAAAGTTTCCATTTCCTTTTTCTTAATTTTATTTAATTTAGGGTTTTTAATTTAACTTTTAAAATTAATATAAAATAACTAAAAAGTTTTTTGGAAATTTTCGCTTTCATTTTTGTTTTATTCATATTTTTCTTAACTTAAAATAAAACTTTGGTTAATTTTAGTGTACTTTGTTTTTTTTGTCGATTTTACGATTTCGCGTGTTTTACGTCTTAGGACAATTTTTAGGGTAATTCTTCTTTTTCTTTCTCTTTTCTCATCAATATAATCACAAAATCAATCATCTCTTTACACATACACCAAGCCTCCTTGAGAACGATCCCACACTAAGGGTCATAAGTGCTTTCATTTTCCTAAACGAACCCTTAATACTTACCGCTTTTGCCTCGTTTTCCTAAACGAGTGTGAATTTACAACTATCATTTTGGCGCCGCTGCCGGGGAGGCGTGTTGTGTTTTGATTTGGCAATTTTTGTTTTTATATATAGCCATAATAGCTAATTGTATTAGTAGCACTCTACTAATACGTATTATCGTTTTTTCGTTTTTTGTGTGAATATTATTAATATATTGTATACGTAGAACAATAAATTCACAAGTACTCTAAAAGTGTGAAAACACAACCTTGACTTGGGAGGTCATTACCCAATCATTGTATTCGAATCTCAAACCAAAAGAAAAAGGCAAAAATACATAAATACTTTCGTGAAGCTCGATTTTGAAAAATACAAACTATAAGGTGGGTATAAGGCGGGTATTATAAAATATACCCTAAGAAAAAAGGCTCTTAAGTGCTTCGCGCCGCCTCGTTTCCCCGCTTGCTTGTTAGTATTTTGAGATTGAAAGCTAATCGAGGGTTTTGCCGCCCAGAGTATTATTAAGTATCATATATACTTTCTTGGTTTCATTTGATTAAACCCTCTTGAACATTTTGGTGTTCCACCAACGTTCTAAAGTCATCGAAGGCGTTCACTTCACGTGATCGTTTTCATTCCTTGAGGCTTCTTTAATCAAGAGATTTGATTAAGGAGGAGATTTGTAGATTTTTGTCTACTTAATACAATCACAAAAATCCAAAAAAAGTAAAAACAATCAAAAACCACAAAAAAATTGAAAAAATAAAAACACCAAAAAGAATCTTCTTTGCTCACCCCCACGTTGTACGTTACGTTTATGCAAACTCGCTCCAAAGCAAAACGTGCACGTAAACGTCGTCAAAAGGAAGGAAACCAAACACCTTCTAGTGAAGAATCTCCCATTGTCGAACCCATCGTAGAACAAGAAGCACCCATGGCTAATCGTACTATGATGGATTTGCTTCAAGCACCCACCGAGGGTTATGGAGAAGCTATTGTGATTCCCGCTATCCTTGCGGAGAATTTTGAGGTTAAGACGGGTTTGTTTTCCATGATTCAAAACGACAAGTTTCGCGGTGACGAAAAGGACAACTCTCATAACCACATTCGCCAATTCAATCGTCTTACCGCCACGTGCAAGTTTAAGGACGTCTCTAATGACTCGATTAAGATGATGATTTTTCCGTATTCCTTAGCGGGGCCCGCTAAAATTTGGTTAGAGAAAGAGCCACCCAAATCTATATTGACGTGGAAGGATCTCGTTTCAAGTTCGTGAACCAATTTTTTCCGCCCTCTAAGACTACGCATTTGAAAAACGAGATTTCAAAATTTTCACAAGAATTTAATGAGAGTTTTTCAACGGCTTGGAATAGGTTTAAGGAAATGTTACATGAGTGTCCTCATCACGGTTTTTTCGACTTGCATCAAATTGACACGTTTTACAATTGCTTGAACGATCATGAGCGTGATTATCTTCATGCCGCCGCGGGCGGTAATTTTTTGTGTAAAACGGTCGAGGAAGCATTGTTAATCATTGAGAATAGTTATAAGGTTTATAGTCCTCGTAGCACATCGAGTGTTCATAATACTTCGTCTTCACCTTCGCCTTCATTGTCACATACCATTGATGCTTGCCAAATCGAGGCTAATTTGGAAAACAAGATTTTTGATAAGCTTAAAGGATTGTTAATTGAGTTTAAAGTTGGTGAACAACCCACTCCCGCTACGGATAAAGCGGTTGAGGTTTCTTGTATGTATTGTGGTGGAGCTCACGATTACTCCGAGTGCATTACCAACGGTGGTAACACTTCGAGTGCCTATGCGGTCGCGGGAACTTATAACCAACACGGTCAAGTTACCCGCACTAATCAATTGACTCCACTGGGGTTTTCACCAAATCAAAATGCTAACAATTATCGAAACAATCAAGTTGGTTACCGAAACAATCAAAGAAACAATTACAAGGGTAATAACAACAATGGGAATCAAGGGAGTAGTAGCCAATTGCAAAACCAAAACAAAAACCGTAATTTTCAAAACCCAAGTCAAGGTATTCAAAATGCTTACACTAAAGAGCTTCCAAAAGACTTTTTGAATTACGCTACGACAAATGATATGATTTTGGAAAACATTCAAGAGCAATTGGCTAGTCAAGCTAGGGAAGCGGCTAAAAACGCAAAGGAGTTAGCTAATTTAGCTAAGGAAAATACCAATATGAAAAATGAGTTGAAAAATGATTTTGCTAATCAAATTAGAGGTCAAAACAATAAAATTAAGCAAAGTCATTCTAGGCTTGAACAAAGGATAGACCAAAAAGCCGCTAGTCAAGATGTTAAGCTTAATGCTATTTTGGAAGCGGTCATGGGAAACAAAGCCTCTACTTCGGGTAGTCTACCTAGTAACACCATATCAAACCCGAAGGGAGAGATGAAAGTGATTACCACACGAAGTGGTAAGACACTTAAGGAACCGACTCCTCAACCAATTACTCCAACGGTGGAGGAAATTGAGGAAGAACCCGAGGTGGTGGTCGAAAAGGAGCATGTCCCAATCCCACGAAGTACCGCTCATACCACACCTACGGTCGACCCATTACCAACATTGGAACCCGAGATTCCAAAGGCTATGCCTATGTCCCAACCCACACCACCCTTACCTTACCCATCAAGACTTAAAAAGGAGAAACGTCAAGAGCGCGACAATTATCAATTTGAATTTTTATGAAAATGTTTCGTGAGTTGCACTTTAATGTGAGTTTTGCCGACGCTTTGGTCATGATGCCTCGATTAGCCGCTAACTTCAAAATTATGTTGAACAACAAGGAGAAATTGCAACAATTGTCTAGTTGTTCATCGGTTTATCTTAACCGCATACCTCAAAAAGTCGGTGATCCCGGTAAATTCTTGATCCCATGTGCAATCCAAGATATGGAAGAATGCTATGCCTTGGCCGATCTTGGTGCTAGTATTAACTTGATGCCATTTGAAATCTTCAAGTCGCTCAATCTTCCTAATCTTACTCCTTCACTAATGTCTATCGAGTTGGCCGACCATTCCACGATTCCCGCATGTGGATTGGCGGAAGACGTTTTTGTGAAAGTGGGAAAGTTCTATTATCCGGTAGACTTTATCGTTGTCGATATTCCCACGGATCCTCAAGTTCCTCTCATTTTAGATCGTTCGTTTTTAGATACGTCTATGGCTTTGATTGATTTTCATGCTAGAAAGATCACCTTACGTTTCAACGACGAGGAACTTGTTATAAACGCAACTCAAAATTCTCAAATTTCTCATGTTTATTCCGTTGCAACCATAAAACTCGTTGATATGATCGACGTGGTTTGCGAGGAATTTTTAAAAGAGGTTTTAGATTTTTGTGATGATGAAAATGGTGGCAATCCCACTATGTTAGATCCCATTCTTGATAACTCGACACCAACCTTTACTCCATTTGAAGGTGATGGTTTTACGTTGGAAGAATTCGATGTTCCACGTACTTGTAACGAAGACCTCGACAATGATGAGGACTTCTCGATTATCAAGGATTTTCTTAACGATTTCCCATTTCCTCCACCCGAGGATGTTATGAGTATCGAGCCCAAATCTTCAATCGAGGAACCACCTATCCTCGAGTTGAAAGATTTACCTCCTCATCTCGAATATGTCCTTTTGGAGGAGGACGACAAGTTGTCGGTTATTATTTCGAAAGATCTTTCGGATGATGAGAAAACCGCACTTGTCGATGTTCTAAAGGATCACAAGGGGGCAATTGCGTGAAAGTTATCCGACATTAAGGGGATCGATCCCAAATTTTGTACCCACAAAATCTTAATGAAGGAGGATTACAAGCCCGAAATCCAATGTCAATGGAGGGTAAACCCCAAAATTTACGACGTCATTAAAAAGGAAGTCCTAAAACTCCTAGACGCGTTTATGATTTACCCTATTTCCGATAGCCCTTGGGTGAGTCCTATCCATTGTGTCCCTAAAAAGGGAGGAATGACCGTTGTACCAAACGATGCCAACGAGTTAATTCCCACTAGATTCGTGACCGAATGGAGAGTGTGCATTGACTATCGTAAGTTGAATGAAGCCACTCGAAAAGACAATTTTCCCTTGCCCTTCATGGACCAAATGTTGGAGCGTCTTGCGGGAAACGATTTCCATTTTTTTTAGATGGTTTTTCCGGTTACTTCCAAATCCCCATCGATCCTTGTGATCAAGAAAAAACTACGTTTACGTGTCCATATGGAACGTTTGCCTATCGTAGAATGCCATTCGGACTTTGTAATGCACCGGGAACCTTTCAAAGGTGCATGATGGCTATTTTTCATGATATGATCGAGAAAACAATGGAAGTCTTCATGGATGACTTTTCCGTGTTTGGTAATTCGTCACTTCGTGTTTGTCGAATCTTGAGAGAATGTTGAAGCGTTGTGAGGAAACCAACCTTGTGCTTAATTGGGAAAAATGTCATTTTATGGTTAAAAGTGGAATCATCTTAGGGCACAAGGTTTCGAAAAAGGGGATTGAGGTAGATCAAGCTAAGGTAGACCTCATCGCAAAATTACCTCATCCCAAAACCGTTAAGGGAGTTAGGAGTTTCCTAGGCCACGCGGGCTTTTATCGTCGATTCATCAAGGATTTTTCAAAGATCTCTCGACCTATTACACATCTCCTCGAAAAAGATGCACGTTTTGTTTTTTCCGAAGATTGTGTACGAGCCTTTGAAATCCTTAAGAGGAAACATACCGAAGCTCCCATTCTTGTTGCTCCCAATTGTAACCTCCCCTTTGAGCTCATGTGTGATGCTAGTGATTATGCTATTGAGGCCGTATTGGGGCAACATCATGAAAAATACTTCTTGCCTATCTACTATGCTAGCAAGACGATGACCGAGGCTCAACTAAAATACACTACAACAGAGAAGGAATTCCTTGTCGTGGTGTATGCATTTGAGAAATTCCGACCTTATCTCGTCTTGACGAAATGCATAGTGTATACGGATCATTCGGCTATCAAGTATCTTATGGCTAAACAAGATGCTAAGCCAAGACTACTTCATTGGATTCTCCTCCTTCAAGAATTTGATCACAAAATCGTTGACAAAAAAGGAGCCGAGAATCTAGCGACCGATCATCTTTCTCGTTTGGAAGATCCTCACCAAAGTGTTTACGAGCCCAAGGAAATCACCGAAACATTTTCGCTCGAGACACTTAGTGTAGTAAATTCTAAGCTTGATTCTTCCACCTCATGATTTGCGGACATCGCAAATTACCATGCGGGCAACTTCATCATCAAGGGTATGACGACTCAAGAAAAACAAAAATTCTTTCGTGACGTCAAGTTCTATTTTTGGAATGACCCTTACTTGTTTCGAACTTGTGCGGATCAAATCATTCGACGTTGTGTATTTGGCACCGAAGCTTCTAACATCCTTAGAGCTTGTCACGAGGGACCCACGGGTGGTCACCACGGTGCTAATCTCACGGCTAAGAAGGTTTTTGATGTCGGTTTCTTTTGGCCTACTATTTACCGAGATGCACATGAGCTTGTGAAGTCGTGTGACTTATGCCAACGACAAGGAAAAGCCACACAAAAAGATTAAATGCCACAAAACATCATCCATGTGTGTGAGATCTTTGACGTTTGGGGAATTGACTTTATGGGGCCGTTCCCATCATCTCGTGGTAATAAGTACATCCTTGTCGCCGTTGACTACATATCTAAGTGGGTGGAAGCTAAGGCTTTGCCCACCAACGATGCTCTTGTGGTAGTCAAGTTTTTAAAAGCTTGTTTTCTCGGTTTGGAATCCCTCGTGCGATCATAAGCGATCGTGGAACCCATTTTGGTAACGACCAATTCGAAAGGGTCCTAAGGAAATATGGGGTTACACATCATCTTTCTACGGATTATCACCCACAAACGAGTGGGCAAGTCGAGGTTTCAAACCGAGCTTTGAGGAGGATCTTCTAGAGATCTATTGGGGAAAACCGACAATCTTGGTCGGATAATTTAGACGATGCTATATGGGCCTTTAGGACCGCTCATAAGACGCCCATTGGGTGCATTCCTTATAAGCTTGTGTATGGGAATAATTGTCACTTGCCAATTGAACTTGAACACAAAGCTTATTGGGCCCTAAAGCATTGTAATGATGATATGGTGACCGCGGGAAAACACCAGAAAATGCAATTAAATGAATTGGATGAATTAAGGGATATTGCTTATGAAAATTCATTAATTTATAAGGAAAAGACTAAAAAGTTGCATGATTCAAATATTAAAAACCGGGTTTTTAACATTGGGGATCAAGTTTTGCTTTTTAACTCTCGTTTGAAAATCTTTTCAGGTAAGTTGAAATCCCGTTGGTCCGGTCCATTCACCGTGAATCAAGTTTTTCCATATGGGACCATCGAGCTAGCTCAAAATGATGGCCCTAATTTCAATTTAAATGGACATAGGTTGACGCACTACTTTGGCGGGGAAGTTCCATCCTTGAACTACCTCGACCAAATCACCTTCCCCAATGATAATTAGTATTGATGGGATCGAGTCGATCTCATAACTCGGTAATCAAAAACGAGGTGCCTCGTGGGGGAGTCCCATGCTTATCCTATGTATATATTATCGCTTTCTAATGTAGTAACGTGTGGGGATTTGTGCCCTTCCAACCTTTGTTCCGTGGTTGTTTGTGAATTGTGGATTTTAGATGATCATTATCTTCACGATTAGAGCCTCTCGTGTTCGTTTTATGGGAGCACTCGATCGTTTGCTTTGAAGACTTTCTCAATATCCATGATATATCCTTTGATGTTCTAACCTTAGGTTTATAGCACACTTCATAAACGGCTTTAAATTTAACGGTTACACCCTTTTCATGCTAGATTAGGCATTCGAATACGTTTCTAGTATGGGGGTTTTGCACCCCTAGACTCGAAACATTGAGGACAATGTTTAACTTTAGTATGGGGGGTGAATAGATACTTGCCTTGCCAAACCTTCACGCTTTCCAAAGTTTATATTTTTGTTTATCGTTTTGTTGCAAAATAAGGCTAAAAATGGCCAAATTTTAAAAATTTTCTCATGTTTTATAAGTGTTTGAAGACACGAATGTAGATTTTCCGATGGCGAGAATAAGAGTAAATTTTTACTCGACCGTGCGTGTTGAGCACTTAGCTTTGATTCCTTAACTTCACATTAGGCTAAGTCTCTTAAATGAGGGCGAGAAATGATAGAGTTAATTATAAGTTACTATGCTAAACGTAGAGTACTCATATTCTTTCAAAAACTCATGTGTTCTCGTTGTTTGCTTATTCTCCCTTCGCTAGTAAATATTTTTTGCTTAATAAATATTGACTTAGCGGTTTAGTCTTGATTGTTGGTTTCTAGTCTTTTCTAGTAGCTTCCATGTAATTAAATTGGGAAGACATTAAGGTATCGCCAGCGTCACGGTTTTGAAGTATTGGCAACCCGAAAAATCGAAAGCTTCACCCAATAATAAGATTTCAAGTGCTCACCTAAATCAAGCAAACAATTTGAAGCTCACAAGGCCGAAAAATCTATGCAAAACTGAAAGTGAATCAAGCCTTAATCTTTGAAGCTTTAAAGATCAAATATTCGCCTTAGCATGAGGATATACGTCTTTGGCCAATAAAACCACCGATGAGGCGGATAATAAAAGGCAAGGCAAGACCGAATTCATAATAAAAGCTTCATGCGAAGTTGAATAAAAGATGGAGGTAAACCTATGATAATAAAGCCCTTCCGTTAGGGGGCGTATACAAGTCTTGGTAATAAGTCTCACGTTCAAAACCGTTATAAAACCGTGTTTATCGATATGGGTAATCATGGATAGATTGACGAAATCTGCTAAATTTTTGCCTATGAGGAAGACAGATGGTATGGAGAAGCTTACTAGTGTGTATGTGATGTAGGTAAATCGTACACGTTTTAGGAAAAATGCGTATGAGCGGCAAGTATTAAGTCTTACGCTTTAGGAAAAACATAAAACCGAATAAATGCGGGTTCGTTCTCGAAGGAGGTGTGTGAATTAAGTGTGCCAATATATAAAATCAAAGTTTGGATTAGTGACGTTTTTGGTTGAGAAGAGAGAAATTAAAGACGAGCTACGATTACGATTACACTACGACGATTAGACGTAAAACGCGAACGTAAATACGTAGAACGTGACAAAATTAAAAATTAAACCTAAAAGTTTATTAAAAGTTTAAACTAAGTCTAAAATAATATAAACAAGAATAAAAATCCAATAAATAATTTTAAAAACCTTTTATTAATTAAATATTCAATTTTAAATGCTAATTAAAGCCCTAAAATTAAATATAATTAAGAAAAAGACCAAAATATTATTTTATTGAACTAATAAATCACTTATATTATTTAAAGACTAAAAAGTATTTTCCCTAAATTTTCAAAACTATTTTTCTATTTTTAAAACACTAAAAACTATTTTTAAACTAAAATAATGATTAAAAAAATTAAAATAATGCTAAAAATAATTTGACAATTTTAAAGATCCTAAATTATACTAATGAATAGTAAAAAAATGAAAAAGTTTGAAAAAAGTAAAATTTTCCACTAAAAGACAAAACAGTTTATAATTAAACCTATTTAAACTTAAATTAAATCTAAAAATTAATTTAAAAAGTGAACAGTAAAAAATATTTTTAAACTAAAAATCTTTATACTTTTCTAAATCTAAGAAAATTTCAAAAACTGAAAAATATTAAGTTTTGACACTAAAAGACAAAAACAGTAAATTAAAATTTAATTTAAAATGCAATTTAATCTAAAAAATAATAAATGAACAGTAAAAGAAAAATTAAACTAAACAGGAAAATCAGAATTAAAATAAGAAAAATAATAAAATTGGAATCAAGCAAAAATTCTTAAAAAAGACCACTAAAGACAAAAGTTTAAAGAACTGAAACTAACATGTGAGATTGTTTTGTCCAGTAGCTAAGCAGTGGAAACTTTTCCACTAACAGTGGGAACTTTGTTCCCACTGACTTCACAAGTTTTCAGGTCTGGTGACTGTTTTGATGATTGAGAGCTTGTTGCTAGGTATTTTTGGGAACCAAAGGCACCCCCACAACCAGTTGAGTTGTAGGGAGTCAATAATACAAGAAAAACACCAGGTAGCACACAAAAATCACAACAATGGGTCAAGACCAGTGACTGTTAATCAGAAAGTAGGTCTGAAGGGTGCTTGCTGATCTCTTGTGCAATTTCGTGAGTTTTGGTTGAACAAAACCCACCCAATTCACTCACAATATATACCAAACTAGGTCTAAGCCCTAGACATACACCTAGTCTAACAATCTACAAAGATTCAAGTCACAAATCTCAATAAAACAAGGCAGTAAAAGGTTTTATTGATTTTTAGCTATTTTTACCCAAGGTTTATCAAGCAAACTTCTTTTAAAACTTAACCAAACTAAAAACCTCCCTTATCTTTACCTAACTTAACCAAAGTGAGTATGTTGGACTAGTTTTTAACAGATTTAATGTCACTTTAAACTGCCAAACCCCTCAACCTAAACACCCCTTTAATGATGAAAAACAAGCTTATAACAAACAGATTCAACACAAATACTTCTAAGTTGATCTAAACTTACTCGAACATGCATATAATCATAAAATAAGAACAGGGCACACTTAGTACTATCACACAACAGTCAATCCTACAAATCACACAAGACTCATAGAAAAATTCAAAACTTGTTCACATGGGGTTCAAAGCCTTACATTGGCTGACTGCCTTCCAGATGAATTGTAAGAGAGATATTATGAGCTTATAGGAGGTGTAGAGGGGGCTTGCTGGTGAAATCACAAGTGACCCAAAGCCTTAACCAATATCTTGAAGTCCCAGAAACAAGAAAGATGGATGGGAGCTTGTTTTGTTCCTGCACACAACCACAAGAACACAAAACAAACTTCAAGTAGCAAAGTCTACAAGCTTTTTGGCTTGTAGCTTTTTCTACAGTGAAATATATAAGAAAAATGAAAAATAAGATTTTCTGAAAACCTTTGAAAAACCTGAAATTTGGAACCACCAAAACCCTTGACAAAAAGTTATTCAAATTGAAACAAGTGTTATAAATCCACTATCACTTCATTATAATACTGATTTTATACCTTTGAAAAACCTTCTTCAAGAATTCTTAAAAACGTATATTTTTTGAAAATGCCTTTTTGAAAACTGAAAACCTTATGAACCCTTAAACTAACTTGCATCAAAATTAAATTTAAACTAGAATAAACAGTAACTGGAACTCAACTTTTGCACATTTAATAAAATACTTTAACTATTAATTTCATAAAAATAATACAAAAGTTGGAACAAAGGCCATCTCACAACTTAAGTGGTCCTTTTATACTACATAAGAGATGATTCTAGACTGAATACAAAAGCTAAACCCTAGCATTTAATCTGCCAAAAATACCCCTGATATTTTGAATTCGTTCTTGGTCAAAGATGCCATCTTGTGATCTCTGTCTCCAGGCCATGTGAATGCCAGTTGTGTTTAATCCATCACAACCGTTGGTGTAACACTTTGGGACCAAGGAATAAACATAAGCTGTTGATTTGGTCGGGTCTTGGCTTTTGGGGGGAAAGTGACGTGCAGGGGAGGGTCCTACGCAACACATGGGTGTGTTGGGATCACGGTTTTGGTGTGGGTTTAGGTTATGGGGATGGTAATTAGGGTTCTGGAAAATTAGAACTAAAACCCCTTTGTTTTGTAGATTTTAGGTCTAGGGTTTATAGGAGATTAGGGATGGAGGAATAGTGGGTTTAATCTGATTAACCGTTTGAATATGTGTTTACCTCCAAATATTAAGTTAATCAGATTTAATAATAAAAATCTGTTAAATGTGGGTGAGTGGGATCTGACGTGTGAGGTGGAGGGTGAGGTGTGGAGTTGTGATTGGTTGGGTGATGATGTGGCGACTGGTGATAGGTGATATGGAGTTTGCTTTTCTGGTCACAAATAGTCCTCCCACTCCCTTGTCTTCTTCACTTTGTAAACAACAGCCTCAAAGTCTAATTCCTTTGTTATAAGTTTCACCAAGTTGTCATTTATGGCACAATGCATTTCCAAACTTTGTACAAGGATCTTTTATGTAATTTTGGCATTCTCCAAGGACTAAACATGTAATGTCTTGTCATTTTAGGGACCCAAATGTATTTTTGGATTTTTACAAGGGTATAAAATGATAAGTCTTCAATTCTTGAGGGACCAATCTTGCCAATTCTTCAAACTTCAAGGGCAATTTTGTAAATTCCATACTTGGGCCTGGTTCTTTGTGCGGCTTCGTATCCCGTGTTCGTTTTTGCTTGATTCTTGTAATCTTTTGGTGAATTCACGATATCCGTACCTAAAATACACAATGAACAAACACAAGCACATATTTGGGTATTTTGATGATATTTTAAGCGTTTTAAGCCCGATTTGGACGATGAGACTATGTATAATTACAGTCTCATCACTCCCCCATAATAAACCATTGTCGTGTCCCCACGCAATGCTAGAAGTAAGTATCATAGCACTTCCAAGATTCATTTTATGATGACTTTTCTTGAGGACATAAACTTAAATAAACTACTACATGCGTTTTAAACATAATGTATTGTTTTCATCACGAAAAAGTGACTTTTGGGATCATAGAACAAGAACACGTGAATGCTTCGTTAGAAATAATTTCGTCGTCCTCGATTTTCACCCAATTCCATGCTAAGCGTGTAACGAGATCATTGTTATTTTAAGTTAGCAACACGATCATATCTCATGAGTGTTAATTACACACCTAAACTCCCTTATTCCTACTTGGTTTCTCTTATATTTTATTTTGTCTTAATGATCACGAGGATACATCATTGACTTATGCGTGAATAGAGATTAAGTCTAAAAATAGAGTTTTAACGGTGTAACCAAAATCATCGAATTAATAATTCACCCTAATAGACAACGATGTCAAAAAATGAAGTCAACAAGAAGGATCGATAAACACGGTTTTATAACGGTTTTGAACATGAGACTTATTACCAAGACTTTTATACGCCCCCTAACGGAAGGGCCTTATTATCATAGGTTTACCTCCATCTTTTATTCAACTTCGCCATGAAGTTTTTATTATGACTTCGGTCTTGCCTTGCCTTTTATTATCCTCCATCATCGGTGGTTTTATTATGGTCAGAGACGTATATCCTCACGCTAAAGCGAATTTTGGATCTTTAAAGCTTCAAAGATTAAGGCATAATTCACTTTCAATTTGGGCATAGATTTTTCGGCCTTGTGAGCTTCAAATTTTTGCTTAATTTAGGTGAGCACTTGAAATCTTATTATTAGGTGAAGATTTCGATTATTCGGGTGCCAATACTTCAAAACCGTACGCTGGCGATACCTTAATGTTTTCCCAATTTAATTACATGGAAGCTACTAAA
This sequence comes from Glebionis coronaria, assembly GCA_025667525.1. NCBI lineage: Eukaryota > Viridiplantae > Streptophyta > Magnoliopsida > Asterales > Asteraceae > Glebionis > Glebionis coronaria. The sequence goes on along the minus strand of CM046880.1, from coordinate 247,083,166 downwards.
ACAATTTAGAAACCAACAATAGTGACTAAACCGCTAAATCAATATTTATTAACAATTTATTATACAAAAGCGTGGGGAGAATAAGCTAATAATTACTACACATGAGATCATGAAGATTACGAGACTTACAAATAACTCTATCATTTCTCATCCTCATTTAAGAGACTTAGCCTAAAAAGTTAAGGAATCGAAACTAAGTGCTCAACACGCATGGTCGAGTAAAAAATTACTCTTATTCTCACCAACGGAAAACCTACATTCGTGTCTTAAACATTTATGAAAAACTAGAAAAAAATTTTAAAATTTGGCCATTTTTAGCCTTGTTTTGCAATAAAAAGATAACAAAAAGATGAATATTGGATGGCGTGATGACGTAAGCACGGTGAAGTATCTACTCACCCCCATACTAAAACTAAACATTGTCCTCAATGTTTCGAGTCTAGGGGTGAAAACACCCCCATACTAGAGACGTAGTCGAATGCTTAATCTCAAGCATGGAAAGGGTAAAACAAATAACCTAAAAGCCGTTTATGAATTATGCTAATAAGATAAACGTTAGAACATAAAAGGATATCATCGGATATCGGAATCTCCAAAGGCAACGATCGAAGCTCGAGTGATCCATAAAACGAACACGAGAGGCTTCAATGATGACGATGAACCTAATGAATCACAATCACAAACAACCACGAAACAAAGGTTGGAAGAGCACAAGTCCCCTCGTTACACTATTAGAAAGCAATAATATTTACAAGGATAAGCATGAGAATCCCCCACGAGGCACCTTGTTTTTGATAATCGAGTCAAAAGCTCGACTCGAATCCCCATAAATGTGATCATTTAGGGATAATGATGGTTTGGTCATTTTTGGTGGGCCTTACATGATAAACAAGGCCCAAAAGTACATGGAGTACTTTAAAACCCCGATATAGGTATACCGGGGTCAAAGATAGCGTCCTCTTTTTCGGATGAAAGACGAAACAACGCTACTTCAACCGATAGTAAAACCCCAAAGGGGTAGAAGAAAATAGATGAGAAGTAGAAAGGTGGGGCAATGGGTAAGTCAACATAATGAGCTACTCGAGGTAGACTCACACCAAGCAAACGAAGATGATTTCCATTTATTGCATCGGTGGAAGTCCGAGATTTCCCTTTACAAGCAACTCCGGGATTGTAAATCTCGTCCTCGGTGGAGAAATGGGAGGGAACATAAGGGGCTTCCCCCACACTAGATCCACACCAACCATCGTCAAAAGAAGTAGACGAGGTGGTAGCACTCATAAAACACGATGATGACGGAGTTAAACTTGTAGAAAAATCTTTTAAAACATTTTTAAAATTCTTTCCTTTTTCATCGTTTAAAAACTCTTTATGAAAACCCGATTTGATAATGTTGAAAATATTTGGCGTGTCAAATTCAAAATTAGTCGCGCTAAAAATCCTCACATTTAAGTCTTTGGTGGGAGGGGGTGGCGGATTATATAAGTTCTCAAAACGTTTGTCAATAAAGAACACCGCCCCCTCGGGGTCTACATACTCATCATCCTCATGAACGTTGATCTCTTCGATTTCTTCATCAAAGATAGGCTTGTCAAACCAAGGTTTGTCATTCCCCTCCATGAGTATCTTAGAAACTCTCTCGAAAAGATCACGATCAAGCACGAAACCATCATCCATTTGTGGGGATTGTTGATAAGTTAAATCCTCACGAATGTGGTAAACGTAATTCTCATTTGAGGAGTGTTGATTAGGTAACTCCTCGAGAATTGGATTTTTAGTGGTCACATGAGTTGGTTCATCATCAAAAATAAGACGTTCCAACTCATTAAGTTCATCCTCGATTTTGGAAAGATCAACCTCACTCGTAGGTGGGAGTGGAGGCCAAAGAGCTAGCCCTCGTTCAATGATTTCCTCAATCTCGGGATCAAACTCGTAATCATCGTACTTCACATGAGAAGGGGTCTGATGAGACTGCTTTTATACATAGTCTCATCGTCCAAAAAGGGCTTAAAATGCATTAAATATCATCAAGATACCCAAATATATGCTTGTGTTTGTTGCTTGTGTATTTTAGGTACGGATATTGAGAAAATGACAAAAGATCACAAGAATCATGCAAAAACGAACACGGGAAACGAAGCCGCACATTGAACCAAGCCATAATAAAGAATTTTCCAAGAAAACCCTTGAAGATTTGAATATTTATGAAGAAGGGTCCTCCAATATGGAAGAATTGACACTTTATACCCTTGTATCTTCATAATTACAAGAGTGGTCCCTAAAGTTTGTCAATATTGCAAAAAGGGCCCTCCACTTTGAAGAATTGGCAATATTAGCCCCTCAACAAAGCTAAAATGTCAATATTTATCCTCCTCAAAGTCAAACATATCAAGAACGACTCCAAGTTACAAGAACTACAAATTTGGTCCTTTGAAAATCTCAAAATTACCAAAAGGACCCTTGACATTGAAAACTTGGCAAAAATGGTCCCTCATCAATCATGACTTGGTAACTTTAGTCCTCAAAAATGACAATCATACAAGTCAAGACCATAATCTTAGAAGAAAATACCAAAACAGCCCTTCAAGAATCATAAAATGGCAAGAAATACCCCTGAAAATACTTTGGAAAAGTATTTGGGGCAAAAGTGTGAAAATGAAAAGTTCGATAACAAAGGATTCGTGTTTATGGCTGATTATTTACAAAATGAAAGGAAATGGAAAGATAAGGGGTTAAATGTGGCCAGACAAGGAAGTTACCTAGACCAGTAGTGGGGTGACACATTCCCCACTACCACTCCACAACCAATCAGATTGCACCCTTCCTCCACATCATATCCCACTCACCAGATATTATTAATTAACTTTTCAAACGTTAATTAAATAATATAATCTGGCGCTAAACACCTCCTAAACCCACAACAAAGATCAAATGAGGTGTTCTTGGTGTTCTTATGAAAATTGGGTTTTTAATCCTGTTGTAATTAAACCACAAAACCCTCCAGATTAGTAATTGATGATCCCTTAATCACTTCCCAACCTCAAAAATGCTTGCCACCTCACTCCCTTGTCCCACACAAGATTCCCCCTGCTACAAGCTTAAGCTAATTGCCAAATTTTGGACAGTCATCCAACGTCCAAGGATTCAGCTTACATCCTAAGCTTATTTCACACCCTCTGATCAAATTTCTCCTTGCCAGCTACCACAAAACAACAAGAAAGAGTCACATGATTCTCCAAAGAGTTAAAACTTCAAAGGGCAATTTGGGGACTTTCTTAGCTAGGGTTCACGTTTTTTCAGCTTAACTAGTTCATTGTATGCCTATATAAAGGCCTTAGTTCATTACATGAAAACTTGTTCTTGAATTTTCCTTGGTTCACTTTTCTGTAAATCCATTTTCAATATTAATGAAATGTGTTTGAAATGTTGAAGAAAGCTCAAGTGCCATCATTTATATCTGCTTGTTATTGTTCTTAGTTTGATAATTCTGAATCTCAAAACCTGTTTTTAAGGAGTGTGCAAAAGTTTGCATATTTCCTTTCAAGCTTGATATTTTGCTAAGTTCTTGGTCTATCTTGGAATTCTTGGGCTATAGGGCTGATCATAGCATCCTGATATTGTGTTATCAAGGTGTGGGGAGGCTTATAACTTGGGGATAATCAAGTGTGGAGGACAAGAGTTGCATTAATCAAGGCTTTTCACTTTTCTGATTTTACTATTTTGCTTCTAACCTTGTTGAATCTTAGCAGCCTTTGTTGTGGACGCTTGTACTTGTTCTTGCTAGTACATAAGCTCAAAATTCGTGGGTGTGGATGTACATCCATGAGGTACACACCCTTAATCTCAAAATTTGATAAAAATTTAGATATTTGTGATATTTGAGTGTTGCTTGTGATCTTGTGAATTTTGTGGCTTAATCTTGCTTGAATCTGTTGTTCTCATCTGTTATTGTGTTATTTTGGGCTTGGGTGGTCTTAAAACTCACTTTTGATTTGAAAATTTTGATTTTGAAAAGTTAAAGGGGTGTTTGGGATTACCTGTTTGAAATCATAGCTTGGTATTTTATGGATAGAAGTTTGTGTTTATGCTTGGTATCTGATATATGCTTCTTTGAGTGCATTTTGCTGGAAGTTTTCAGCTTTGAAACACCAAATCAAACAATCTGCTATAAAAACTTTGTTCTTGACTGTTTTGACCTAGAATCTTGAAAACACTTAGGGTTTATGCATGCTTAGGGATAAAAGTGGTTTAAACAAAGTTATTATAACATGTTTAATAGATTTGAGTGGTTGAATTTGGCTTGTTGGTCAACTGCATCAACAAAGTATAAAACTGCATGTTCTTGTGTTCATCAGTAACTTATGGTGCTTGAATCTTGCTTAATACTTTGAATCATTGCATGAATCCTGTTTAGACTTGCTTATTTAAGTTTAATATTGCTTGTGTATGCCTTTGGTTAAGTTTGGCTGGCTGAATTGTGCTATAAGTGTTTTTTGAACCTCAACTTCTTATTTGTTCATGTTTGTGTCAGATCTGGTGATTGTTTGAGTTAACTGTATCATTTGGCTGTTGTTGATTGTGATTTTTTTATTGTTATTGACTCCTCTTGATCCACTGATCAATTGGGTACCTTTGTGAAACTTGAATCTCCAAAAAAGTCACTAAAGACAAAAAAAGTCAACAAGTCAAGCAGTGGAAAAAGTTTCCACTGTTCAACACCCAAAACTAGCCCCTGCTAGTGTTAATTTGCTTTCAGCTTATCAATAAGCCATTTTGGCTTACTCAGACCTGTAACAACTTATTTTTTGTGATAGATCTTCATTATTTGACCTATTTGATTGAACTGGAGCTTATTGGACTTTGACTTTGACTTTTTGCTAGAAAACCAACTTAATTGACTTTTTCATAAGTGCTTATTTGCTTTTTACAGCTTATTGATTCAGCTTCTTTGAAAACTTTTTGTTGAATTAGCTTATTTAAGTCATTTAAAAGCTTTTGCAATTTGAATCAGCTCTTGGGATATCCTAGAACTCAAAAACGACTATTTTGTCGTTTTCTGTAGATTACTTTTTGCATTTTTAGGCTTATTCCTTTGGCTTATTTCAAATTTCTTTTTACAGAAGTCTTATTTAGCTCAAAAGGAGCTTGTGTGTCTAATTTGAGCTTATGGCATTAGCTTATAGCTTAATGGGCCAAAAAGCCCATTAAGAATAAGCTGTTGGGTATAAGCTTGCTTATTTCACATTTTCAGCTTTTAGGCCTTTGGAAAAAGTTGTTCAAAATCAAATTTTGAGTCAAGTAGTGCTTTTTGGGCCATTTTTACAAACTTTTTCTTATTGGGCTCAATTTGGCCCATTAAGGTGACTGTTTTGGGTTTTGGCCCATTTCTAGGCCCATTAAGGGTATTTAGGTAATTTCAACTTCATTTTTGTGTTACTTAGGCTAAAATTAGCTAGTTTACAACTTTCCAAATATTTTTAGGGTCTTTCAATTATTTTCTAGAATTATTTTAAGTTTTAATAGTTTTTAATTGTTTTTAAATAGTTTTAATTATTTTTAAAATTTTCAAAAATAGTTTTAAATTAAGTTAGGGTATTTTAGAGGTTTACAAAGTGATAAAACTCATTTTGGGCTTTTTGTTAATTAAATTGGTTTTTAGGGCTTTAATTAGCATTAAAAAATCATTATTTAATTAAATAAAAGATTTGGGTGATTTTTGATTTTTGTAACCTCTTAATACATTATTTAGGATTTATTGCAATTTTTAAGGAATTTTTAGAGTAAAATTTTAAATTTGGTGCTTTTACGGTTTTACGTGTATGACCTTTTCGTCTTAGTGTAATCTGTCATCGTAACCATCATTCTCTTCTTATCCCACTTCTATTTTTCTTTCTCATAACAATATAATCACATAATTAATCATTTCATTACACACACACCAAGCCTCCTTGAGAACGATCCCCACTTTGGGTCATAACTCGTGGTTTTCCTAAACTACTTGTTAACGCTTGCCCTAATTGCCTTGTTTTCCTAAACAAGTGCTAATTTACTACTATCATTTTGGCGCCGCTGTCGGGGAGGCGTGTTGTGTTTTGTTTTGGAAATTGTTGTTTTTATATACTAACCATAAATATTATTTGTATTAGTAGCACTCTACTAATACGTAATATCGGTTTTTCTTTTTTTTTGAATACTATTACTATATTGTATACGTAGAACAATAAATTCACAAGTACTCCAAAAGTGAGAAATCACAACCTTGACTGGGGAGGTCATTACCCCCAATCATTGTATTCGAATCTCAAACCAAAGAAAAAGGAAAAAATAGATAAATACTTTCGTGAAGCTCAATTTTGAAAAATACAAACTATAAGGTGGGTATAAGGCGGATATTATAAAATATATCGTAAGGAAAAAGGCTCTTAAGTGCTTCGCGCCGCCTCGTTTCCCCGTTTTCTTGTGAGTATTTGATTTTGAGAGCTAATCGAGGGTTTTGCCGCCCAAAGTATTACTAAGCATCATATATATTTTCTTGGTTTCATTGAATAAACCCTCTTGAACGTTTTGGTGTTTCACCAATGTTCTAAAGTCATCGAAGGCGTTCACTTCACGTGATCGTTTTCATTCCTTAAGGCTTTTTAATCAAGAGATTTGATTAAGGAGGAGATTTGTAGATTTTGGTCTACCTAATACAATCACAAAAATCCAAAAAAAAAAGTAAAAACAATCAATAACCACAAAAAAATTGGAAAAATATAAAACACCAAAAAGAATCTTCTTTGCTCATCATCTCGTTTTACTTGACGTTTATGCAAACTCGCTCCAAAGCAAGACGTGCACTAAACGTCGTCAAAAGGAAGGAAACCAAACATCTTCTAGTGAAGAACTTCCCATTGTTGAACCCATTGTAGAGAAGGAATCAACCATGGCGAATCGTACTATGATGGAGTTGCTTCAAGCACCCACCGAGGATTATGGAGAGGCTATTGTGATTCCCGCTATCCTTGCGGAGAATTTTGAGGTGAAAACGGGTTTGTTGTCAATGATCCAAAACAAAAAATCCCGTGGTGATGAGAAGGACAATCCACACAACCATATCCGCCAATTCAATCGTCTTACCGCCACTTGCAAGTTTAAGGATGTCTCTAATGACTCGATTAAGATGATGCTTTTTCCGTATTCCTTAGCGGGGCCCGCTAAAATTTGGTTAGAGAAAGAGCCACCTAATTCTATATTTACGTAGAAGGATCTCATGTCTAAGTTTGTGAACCAATTTTTTCCGCCCTCTAAGACTACGCACTTGAAAAACGAGATTCCAAAATTTTCACAAGAGTTTAATGAAAGTTTTTCAACGGCTTGGAATAGGTTTAAGGAAATGTTACATGAGTGTTCTCATCACGGTTTTTCCGAATTGCATCAAATTGACACGTTTTACAATGGACTTAATGATCATGAATAATATTATCTTAATGCTGCCGCGGGTGGTAATTTTTTGTGTAAAACGGCTGAGGAAGCTTTGGTGATAATTGAGAATAGATCTAAGGTGTATAGTCCTCGTAGCACGTCTAGTGTTCGTAAGGCTTCGTCTTCGGCTTCACCTTCTTTGTCTACTACCATCGATGCTTGCCAAATTGAGGCGAACTTGGAAAACAAAATCTTTGATAAGCTTAAAGGTCTTTTGAAAGAGTTTAAAGTTGGAGAACCAAGTGCTCCCGCTACGGCTAAAGCGGTTGAGGTTTCATGCATGTATTGTGGCGGAGGTCATGATTTCTCCGAGTGCATTACCAACGGTGGTAACACTTCGAGTGCCTACGCGGCCACGGGAACTTACAACCAAAACGGTCAAGTTACCCACTCTAATCAATTGACTCCACCGGCTTTTGGTTCAAATCAAAATGCTAACAACAACTATCGCAACAATCAAGTTGGTTTCAAAAACAATTACAACAAAGGAAACTATGGTAATCAAGGGGCTAATAATCAAGTTTCAAACAAAAATCAAAATGATTTTCAAAACAACAACAAAGGTTTTCAAACTTTGAAAGATCTTCCAAATGAATTTGTTGAATACGCTAATGGGAACGATGCTAGGTTTGACAACATTCAAAGAGAAATCATTAGCCTAAGATCCGAGTTTAAGAACGACTTGAAGAAAGAGTTGACAAATGAGTTAGCAAATGAGCTTAAAATCCATACCAACAAGATGGAAGGAAATGTAACAAGGTTACAACAAAACCAACAAAAAATGGAACAAGGGCAACATGAGATTAAACAAGAAATGATTAAGGCCGAGAAGAGGCAATCCATGTTTGAAGATAAAATCTCATCTATGTTTGAGGCAATTATGTGTAAACCGTCTTCGAGTAGTCTTCCTAGCAACACCGTATCAAACCCTAAGGGTGAGATGAAAATGATTACCACACGTAGTGGTAAGACACTTAAGGAACCGACTCCTCAACCAATTGCTCCTACGGAGGAAGCAATTGAGGAAGAACCCGAGGTGGTGGTCCAAAAGAAGCATGTCCCAATCCCACGAAGTACCGCTCATGCCACACTTACGGTTGACCCATTACCAACATTGGAACCCGAGATTCCAAAGGTTATGCCTATGCCTCAACCCACACCACCTTTGCTCTATCCATCGAGACTTAGAAAGGAGAAACGTCAAGAGCGTGACAATTATCAATTTGAGATTTTTATGAAAATGTTTCGTGATTTGCACTTAAATGTGAGTTTCGCCGATGCTTTGGTCATGATGCCTCGATTTGCCGCTAACTTTAAGAGTATGTTGAACAACAAGGAGAAATTGAACCAATTGTCTAGTTGTTCATCGGTTTATCTTAATCGCATACCTCAAAAAGTCGGTGATCCCGGTAAACTTTTGATCCCTTGTGTAATTCAAGATATGGAAGAATGCTTTGCCTTGGCCGATCTTGGTGCTAGCATTAACCTGATGCCACTTGCAATCTTCAAGTCGCTCAATCTTCCTAATCTTACTCCTTCACTAATGTCTATCGAGTTGGCCGACCATTCCATGATTCCCGCATGTGGATTGGCGGAAGACGTTTTTGTGAAAGTGGGAAAGTTCTACTATCCGGTAGACTTTATCGTTGTCGATATTCCCACGGATCCTCAAGTTCCTCTCATTTTAGGTCGTTCATTTTTAGATACGTCTATGGCTTTGATCGATGTTCATGCTAGAAAGATCACCTTACGTTTCAACGACGAGGAACTTGTTATAAACGCAACTCAAAACTCTCAAATTTCTCATGTTTATTCCGTTGCAACCATAAACCTCGTTGATATGATTGACGTGGTTTGAGAGGAATTTTCACAAGAAGTTCTAGGTTTTGGTGATGATGAAAATAGTGGCAATCCCACTATGTTAGATCCCATCCTTGATAACTCAACACCAACCTTCACTCCATTTGAAGGTGGTGGTTTTACGTTGGAAGAATTCGATGTTCCACGTACTTGTAACAAAGACCTCGACAACGATGAGGACTTCTCGATTATCAAGGATTTTCTCAACGATTTCCCATATCCTCCACCCGAGAAGGTTATGAGTATCGAGCCCAAATCTTCAATTGAGGAACCACCTATCCTCGAGTTGAAAGATTTACCTCCTCATCTCGAATATGTCTATTTGGAGGAGGGCGACAAGTTGCCGATTATTATTGCGAAGGAACTTTCGGATGATGAAAAAACCGCACTTGTCGATGTTCTAAAGGATCACAAAGGGGCAATTACGTGGAAGTTATCCAACATTAAGGGAATCGATCCCAAATTTTGTACCCACAAAATCTTAATGGAGGAGGATTTCAAGCCCGCAATCCAATGTCAAAGAAGGGTGAACCCAAAAATTCACGACGTCATCAAAAAGGAAGTCATTAAACTCCTTGACGCGGGAATGATTTACCCTATTTCCGATAGCCCTTGGGTGAGTCCTATTCATTGTGTCCCTAAGAAGGGAGGAATGACCGTTGTGCCAAACGATGCCAACGAGTTAATTCCCACTAGACTCGTGACCGGATGGAGAGTGTGCATTGACTATCAAAAGTTGAATGAAGCCACTCGAAAAGACCATTTTCCCTTGCCCTTCATGGACCAAATGTTGGAGCGTCTTGCGGGAAACGATTTCTATTGCTTTTTAGATGGTTTTTCCGGTTACTTCCAAATCCCCATCAATCCTCGTGATCAAGAAAAAACTACGTTTACGTGTCCATATGGAACGTTTGCCTATCGTAGAATGCCATTCGGACTTTACAATGCACCGGGAACCTTTCAAAGGTGCATGATGGCTATTTTTCATGACATGATCGAGAAGACGATGGAAGTCTTCATGGATGACTTTTCCGTGTTTGGTAATTCGTTCACTTCGTGTTTGTCGAATCTCGAGAGAATGTTGAAACGTTGTGAGGAAACCAACCTTGTGCTCAATTGGGAAAAGTGTCATTTTATGGTTAAGAGTGGAATCGTCTTAGGGCACAAGGTTTCGAAAGCGGGGATTGAGGTAGATCAAGCTAAAGTAGACGTCATCGCCAAATTACCTCATCCCAAAACCATTAAGGGAGTTAGGAGTTTCCTAGGCTACGCGGGCTTTTATCGTCGATTCATCAAGGATTTTTCAAAGATCTCTTGACCTATTACACATCTTCTTGAAAAAGAGGCACGTTTTGTCTTTGACGAAGATTGTGTACGAGCCTTTGAAATCCTTAAGAGGAAACTTACCGAAGCTCCCATTCTTGTTGCTCTCAATTGGAACCTCCCCTTTGAGCTCATGTGTGATGCTAGTGATTACGCTATGGGGGCCGTATTGGGGCAACGTCATGAAAAGCACTTCTTGCCTATTCACTATGCTAGCAAGACGATGACCGAGGCTCAACTAAAATACACTACAACGGAAAAGGAGTTCCTTGCCGTGGTGTATGCATTTGAGAAATTTCGACCTTATCTCGTCTTGACGAAATGCATAGTGTATACGGATCATTCGGCTATCAAGTATCTTATGGCTAAACAAGATGCAAAGCCGAGATTACTTCGTTGGGTTCTCCTCCTTCAAGAATTTGATCACAAAATTGTTGACAAAAAAGGAGCCGAGAATCTAGCGGCCGATCATCTTTCTCGTTTGGAAGATCCTCACCAAAGTGTTTACGAGCCCAAGGAAATCACTGAAACATTTCCGCTTGAGACACTTGGTGTACTGAATTCTAAACTTGATTCTTCCACCCCATGGTTTGCGGACTTTGCAAATTACCATGCGGGTAACTTCATCATCAAGGGTATGACGACTCAAGAAAAACGAAAATTCTTTCGTGACGTCAAGTTCTACTTTTGGAACGACCCTTAATTGTTTCGAACTTGTGCGGATCAAATCATCCGACATTGTGTATTTGGCACCGAAGCTTCTAATATCCTTAAAGCTTGTCACGAGGGACCCACGGGTGGTCACCATGGTGCTAATCTCACGGCTAAGAAGGGGTTTGATTCCGGCTTCTTTTGGCCTACTATTTACCGAGATGCACATGAACTTGTGAAGTCGTGTGACTCATGCCAACGACAAGGAAAAGCCTCACAAAAAGATGAAATGCCACAAAACATCATCCAAGTGTGTGAGATCTTTGACGTTTGGGGCATCGACTTTATGGGGCCATTCCCATCATCTCGTGGTAATAAGTACATCCTTATTACGGTTGACTACCTATCTAAGTGTGTGGAAGCTAAGGCTTTGCCCACCAATGATGCTCGTGTGGTAGTCAAGTTTTTGAAAAGCTTATTTTCTCGGTTTGGAACCCCTCGTGCGATCATAAGCGATCGTGGAACCCATTTTTGTAATGACCAATTCGAAAGGGTCCTAAGGAAATATGGGGTTACGCATCGGCTTTCTACGGCTTATCACCCACAAACGAGTGGGTAAGTCGAGGTTTCAAACCGAGCGTTGAAGAGGATCTTGGAGAGATCCTTTGGGGAAAACCGACAATCTTGGTCGGATAAGTTGGACGATGCTTTATGGGCCTTTAGAACCGCTCATAAGATGCCCATTGGGTGCATTCCCTATAAGCTTGTGTATGGGAAAAATTGTCATTTGCCAATTGAATTGGAACACAAGGCTTATTGGGCCCTAAAGGATTGTAATAATGACATGAAGACCGCGGGAAAACACCGCAAAATGCAATTAAATGAATTGGATGAATTAAGGGATATTGCTTATGAAAATTCATTGATTTATAAAGAAAATACTAATAAGTTGCATGATTCTAAAATTAAAAACCGGGTTTTTAACATTGGGGATCAAGTTTTGCTTTTTAATTCTCGATCGAAAATCTTTTCAGGTAAGTTAAAATCCCGTTTGTCCGGTCCATTCACAGTGACTCAAGTATTTCCATATGGGACCATCGAGCTAGCTCAAAATGATGGCCCCAATTTCAAGGTGAATGGACATAGGTTGAAGCACTACTTTGGCGGGGAAGTTCCATCCTTGAACTACCTCGACCAAATCACCTTCCCCAATGATAATTAGTATTGAGGGGATCGAGTCAAGATCATGACTCGGTAATAAAAAATGAGGTGCCTCGTGGGGGAGTCCCATGCTTATCCTATGTATATATTTTCGCTTTCTAATGTAGTAACGTGTGGGGATTTGTGCCCTTCCAACCTTTGTTCCGTGGTTGTTTGTAAATTGTGGTTTTTAGAAGATCATGATCTTCACGATTGGGGCCTCTCGTGTTCGTTTTATGGGAGCACTCGATCGTTTGCTTTGAAGTCTTTCTCAATATCCATGATATATCCTTTGATGTTCTAACCTTAGGTTTGTAGCACACTTCATAAACGGCTTTAAATTTAACGGTTACACCCTTTCCATGCTAGATTAGGCATTCAACTACGTCTCTAGTATGGGGGTGTTTGCACCCCTAGACTCGAAACATTGAGGACACTGTTTAACTTTAGTATGGGGGGGGGGGGGGTGAATAGATACTTGCCTTGCCAAACCTTCACGCTTTCTAAAGTTTATCTTTTTGTTTATCGTTTTTGTTGCAAAATAAGGCTAAAAATGGCCAAATTTTAAAAATTTTCTCATGCTTTATAAGTGTTTGAAGACACGAATGTAGGTTTTCCGATGGCGAGAATAAGAGTAATTTTTGACTCGACCGTGCGTGTTGAGCACTTAGCTTTGATTCCTTAACTTAACATTAGGCTAAGTCTCTTAAATGAGGATGAGAAATGATAGGGTTAATTGTAAGTTACTATGCTAAACGTAGAGTACTCATATTCTTTCAAAAACTCATGTGTTCTCGTTGTTTGCTTATTCTCCCTTCGCATGTAAATATTTTTTGCTTAATAAATATTGACTTAGCGGTTTAGTTGGGATTGTTGGGTTTCTAGTCTTTTCTAGTAGCTTCCGTGTAATTAAATTGGGAAGACATTAAGGTATCGCCAGCATCACGGTTTTGAAGTATTGGCACCCGAATAATCGAAAGCTTCACCCAATAATAAGATTTCAAGTGCTCACCTAAATCAAGCAAACAATTTGAAGCTCACAAGGCCGAAAAATCTATGCAAAACTGAAAGTGAATCAAGCTTTAATCTTTGAAGCTTTAAAGATCCAAAATTCGCCTTAGCGTGAGGATATACGTCTTTGGCCAATAAAACCACCGATGAGGCGGATAATAAAACGCAAGGCAAGACCAAAGTCATAATAAAAGCTTCATGCGAAGTTGAATAAAAGATGGAGGTAAACCTATGATAATAAAGCCCTTCCGTTAGGGGGCGTATACAAGTCTTGGTAATAAGTCTCACGTTCAAAACCGTTATAAAACCGTGTTTATCGATCCTTCTTGTTGACTTAATTTTTTGACATTGTTGTCTATTAGGAAGGGTTATTAATTTGATGGTCTTGGTTACACCGTTAGGACTCTATTTTTAGACCAAAATCTCTATCATCGCATAAGTAAAAAATGTATCCTCGTGAAACATTCAAGACAAAAATAAAATATAAGAGATACAATTTAGGAAAATGGGAGGATAGGTACGTGATTAGGGCATATGAGTAGTGTTAGCATTACTAACTTATAATGACAATGATCTCGTTGCACGCTTAGCATGGAATTGGGGTGAAAATCGAGGACGATGAAATTATTTCTAACGAAGCATTCACGTGTTCTTATTCTATGAACCTAAACGTCCCATTTTGCGATGAAAATCATACATTATGTCTAAAACACAAGTAGAAGTAATAATAGTAGTGTAGCTAATTTATCATTCAATAAAGGTGCATAAAATGAATTTTGGAGATGCTAAGATACTTTATTCTAGCATTGCGTGAGGGTACGGCAATGGTTTAGTATGGGGGAGTGATGAGACTGCTTTTATACATAGTCTCATCGTCCAAAACAGGCTTTAATGGCATTAAATATCATGAAAATATGCTTGTGTTTGTTACTTGTGTATTTTAGGTACGGATATCGAGAAAATGACAAAAGATCACAAGAAACATGCAAAAACAACACGGGAAACGAAGCCGCACAATGAACCGGACCCGAATGATGAATTTCTAAATATACCCTTGAAGAATTGAAGACTGTTAAGTTTGGTCCTCCAAGTTTGAAGACTTGTCATTTTATACCCGTGTAAAACTCTAAAATTACATTGTGGTCCCTAAAATGTCAAGAGTTTACATATTGGTCCTTGAAGAATCAAATTGTACAAGACCGAAGCCGAATTGCACAAAAACGAGTATTTTCGAATCGACTCGACAAATTTGAAGATGTTTACAAGTCAAGTCAAACCAAAACCCGACAATAGAATGAGCAAGAAAAACCGATCCTGAGATCCAAGTTATTATTTTACGGACCGACCCGCACCCGTTAACCGGGTCGGGTCAACCCGTTAGAATATTAATAAATAACCCTTAGCCCAAATCATTTCTTTGCATAAATTTCAAATGTGGCAAATTCTTTGTAATGCATATCGTATACACCACATGGCCCAATTCGTTTGTATTAATTCATTTCATGGACCCCTCATTAGCTCAGCCCGAAATCAACATTACACCAGCCAAATACAACTTAGTGTTACGTTTTTATAAAGAAAAAAAAGGGGGGACGAGTAAAAAATCAGATTAGGGTTTGTTCATCATTTATCCATCTCAGCCTCCATCTTAATCAACAAATCAATCCAACCCTAATCCTAAAATCTATCCCTCTCAACTTCGATCCTCACATCAGTCAATCTTACACCACACCAACATGTGATCTCTGTTAAGTGTGAAGACCAAATCAACGGCCATAAACCAAAACGTGTTCACCACAACAATATTAAGGCTCAAGTTCATTTCAACCAGCTGGAACATCACAATCAATCACATGGAGCTCAGAAGAAGATTTCAAAAAACAGCATCTTAAAAGGATATTCAAATATCCTTCAAGGGCATTTGAGGGATTCAACACTTAGGGTTTTAAGCATTCTAGATTCTTCTTTTGGTTCTATAAAATGAGGCCCAACTTGTGGAGCACCCCTTTTTTTTCCTTGTCTCAGATTTTTAGAAAAAAATTGTAATGCCTTTTTTATCTATGAAATAAAAGTTAGATTTGGTTTTAAAATCTCTGAGCACCATTTATTTATTTAAGTTTTCAGTTCATGTTTTTTTTTAGTTCAAGTTTTTGTGGAAAGAAAAGATTTCAGTTGGTTTGGTTTTAATTGTTACTGTTCACGTTTTTTATTGATCTTAGCAGGGTGTTAATTGGAAGCTTGTTCTTGTTAAGCTAGAACAAAAGCTCGTATATTCGAGGGCGTGGATGTACGTTCTCGAGGTTTGCTTCTTTTTTTTTTATTTTTCTAAAAAAATTCATGTCTAAGTGATTTTTATGTGCTTGTTGATTTCTTTTAAAGTTGTGAGATTTTGATTTTAGATTGGTTCGAATGTTTTAAGTGTGCTTGTGCTAAGTTCTTGTTAATTATTCTTCTTGTTTTATATCAATCTGTCACAAAAAGTAGAATTTGGATTGTACTTTGTTCTTTTGTGATTTATGGTATGCAATTTTGATTTTCTCCTGTTTGTGTGTATTATGAGGTAACTGAGTTACTTGTGAATACCATTACGTGCAAAACCTGCTTCAACTTGCTGTCCAAAGTTAAGAAACCCACCAGACAGCTTTTGTGACAGCCAGTAGTTGTCTTAGAAAGTAATCTTTTGGATTCTGTTAAAATTAGGTGTTACTAAGGTCTTGTGCTTGTTAGTTTACTGTTTAGAGCTTATTCAGGTTTCTGTTTTGTTCTACCTCTTACCCTCTATAGCCGATAGGTTTAGGACTGCGTGAACCTTGCCTGCTGACTGGCTTATTGTGGTTCGTTTCAAGTTGTTGTGTGATATCAGCAGGATAGGGGTGCAGTTGGCCTTTTCACTTGTTGTATGGTGTATGCATTGTATGTTTGGTGTATTGTGTTTGTATTGTGACACTGCAAACAAAGCAAGCAAAGAAAAAATCACCCAAGCCACAACTTGAAAACATAAAAGCGTGTTCACAAAAGGGTTGAAACGTTAACTGTTAGTCCTTACCAGCTTTTGTCGTAGTTTTGTTGCTGTCACAAGTTATTTTAAAATAGCGGATGTGGATAAACATTGATGTTAAAACTAGAGCTGTGAGACTAGTTACCTGCTCGCTGCTTACAATTTTAAGTGTACATGCTAAGATTCTGCAAAAGTAATGAACGATAGAAGATTTAGGGTAGTTGATTTGTTACTTTGAGTTTATAAGGTTCGAGGTTGTAAATCTTAGCTTGTAGGTAGCTTAAAAATCAGCCCATAGTTAACTTTGATACCCCTAGTCTGACTGTTCATCAGCATAGTGTTATTTTGCATCTTTTGTTTTTTTTCTTCTTTTTGTTCTTTGATTGTGATTTTGTGTTTTGAATTTGTTGTTTCTGTGTTATGCATTTGCTATTTATCACATCTTAGCCAACTACTGAGATTGTACTTTCTGCTGATCCAAAAACAAGCAGCAAAATCTGTCCAAAAACAAAAGAACAAAAAAAACTTGCAACTGTGGGACTTGAACCCCAGACCTGCACACAAGTAACAGACGCAGTAGACACCCTCCATTACCATCTGCTCTAGGAGCTCTTTGTGTTAACCTTCACTCTCATTTTTATTTAATACATTTAATATAGAAAAATAAAGAAAAATATTCAGAAAATGGACGCCGATGGGTCTCGAACACCTGACCTTCTACAAAGACCAGACGCAGCAGCCCACCCTCAACAATCTGCTCTCTGTTTCATTTTTGGTTACCATTCGTTTTATTTATTTTTTATAGGCATTTTAGTTTCGTCTTATTTTTATAAATTCAGCCCGTTTCTAGCTTATTAGCATTAGGGAGACGTGTTTTTCGTTTTCTTTTTGTTTCTTTAGTATCTTAGGATTTTAGAAAGTAAACCCGATTTTTTATCTTTAATAAATAAGTTTTATTTAATATTTTTAATTCACGTTTTAATTAATTAGTTTAAAAATAGAATTAAGTAGTTAAAAAAGTTAAAAAATTAGTTTTTAAGTTTTAATTAATATTTTTTAGGTTTACAATTAAGAAAGTTTCCATTTTGTTTTTCTTAATTTTATTTAATTTAGGGTTTTAATTTAACTTTAAAAATTAATATAAAATAACTAAAAAGTTTTTTGGAAATTTTCGCTTTCATTTTTGTTTTATTCATATTTTTCTTAACTTAAAATAAAATTTTGGTTAATTTTAGTGTACTTTGTTTTTTTGTCGATTTTACGATTTCACGTGTTTTACGTCTTAGGATAATTTTAGGGTAATTCTTCTTTTTCTTTCCTTTTTTCTCATCAATATAATCACAAAATTAATCATCTCTTAACACATACACCAAGCCTCCTTGAGAACGATCCCACACTAAGGGTCATAAGTGCTTTCGTTTTCCTAAACGAAGACTTAATACTTATATCATTTACGCTCTTTTTCCTAAAAGACGTATTTCTACTCCTATCAAAGGTGGATGAAGGAACTACTTCCAAAGGCAAAGGAAAGATGGAGGATACTAATGAAGAGCCCGGGGAGAACGACGATGATGACGAGGATGAGCCGCCATCAAAGAAGTCATGTGGATCACCACGTGATTAGTTACTTGTATTTCATTTTATTTCCTTGTTGTAATCGAACTTATCCAGACTTCTGTATTATGGTATTGTGATGGAACTTGATGACTTTAAGTTTTATTTGGTGAATGATTGTAGTGGCATGACTTGTCACAATTATGTTGATATCAATGCAATCTATATTTACCTCTCATGATCTATGACATGTCTTTATTAGCTCTTTTGTGATTTGGTTGATGAGTACTTGTAGCATTTGCTTAATGTGCTTTTTGTATTTATATTATGTCCTGAAAAATAAATCCTTCTTGATCTTGGTGAGTATACTTACCTTGTTTCTTTCATTTGTTATAACAGATCATGCCTCCAAAGTTGACTACTACTACTGTTAACAACATGATTCAGCAAGCGATTACTGCGGCTCTTGAAGCGGACCGTGCTGCTAGAGCTCAAGGTGCTGGACCTGTTGGAAACAATGCTGGACCACAAGCCCCAAGGAAATTTTATTATGCCAGTTTTATGAAATACGGACCTACGCAGTTTCGTGGTACTAGAGGAGCTTTGGAACTTCGTCGATGGATAGAGAAAATTGAGAGCACGTTTGAGATCAGTGGATGTACTGAGGCTAATAAAGTGAAGTTTGCAGCTGCTAATTTTCTTGATGATGCATTGAGTTGGTGGAACAACCAAGTGTCTACCGTTGGGCTTGTAGTGGCTAATGGAAGGACTTGGGCTGCTAGGAAGGAGGTTTTGACTAATAAGTTTTGTCCCGAGGAAGAACTGGGCCAGTTAGAAGATGAACTGAGACATCTAGTATTGAGAGACAATGATATCACTGCATATACAAGGAGGTTTAATGAGTTGAGCTTGTTGTGCCCTGATGCTTTTACGGATGACCGCAAGAAAATGAAGCAATATATCAAGGGATTGTCAAGCAACATCAAGGGTGAGACTACTTCGTCAAAGCCTAGATCTTTTGATGAAGCTGTCCAGATGGATCACGCTCTAATGGACGTTAAAGTGAAAGATAAGAAAGACAGTGTTGCTGAAGGTAACAAGAGGAAATGGGAGTCTGCCCAATCTCATCAATCCCAAGGTCAGAATCATGGGGGTTATCGTAATAACACCCAAGGGTCGAACCGAAATAAGCAATTCAACCAGAGAAGGAATGATGGAATGATTGTTGCCACAGTGCCAAGAGGAAACAAGTTCAATCACAAATGTGGTCGTTGTAGTTTGTATCATGTAGGAAAATGCCCTCTTGCTTGTAACAATGTGGAAAGGATGGGCATAAAGCTGTGGAGTGTCGGGAAAGAGGTGCGGCAACAGGAGCGAATGCACGAGAATTATGGTTTTCTTTGGTTGTGGTGAGAGAGGACACAAGTAAGGTGATTGTCCAAGAGCTGGGAATAAGCAAGGAGGAAACGCTGATGCTCTAGCTTATGTGGTGGGGACTGCAGACAAGCCTCAAGGTCCGAACGTGGTAACCGGTACGTTCTTACTTGATGCTCGTTATGCTAGCGTATTGTTTGATTCTGGATCGGATAGAAGCTTTATAGATGTAAAATTCAGTCGCCTTATCAATAGAGAACCAGTAATGTTAACAACTAACTATAATGTGGATTTAGCCGATGGAAAGATTATTAGCACTAATTATATACTAAAAGGGTGTTCCTTGAAGTTAGGAAACTACATGTTTGATATTGATTTGATGCCTATAGAGCTAGGATCGTTTGATGTGATCATTGGAATGGATTGGTTGGTTTCGCATGGTGCTGTGATTGTTTGTGGTGAGAGATCAGATTCCGTTGAAGATCAAAGTGTTGACGGTGAAGGGTGACGAATTTACTTCTCGTTTGAGAGTAATATCTTGCTTGAAGGTGATGCGGTACATGGAGGAAGGGTGTGATGTATTTCTGGCTCAAATTTCCAGCGATGGTGATGTAGAGACAAAGTTGGAAGATGTACCAATGATTCGTGAATATCATGAAGTTTTTCCTGAAGAGTTGTCGGGTTTACCACCATCTCGTGAAGTTGAATTTCGAATCGATGGTGCCTGGAGCTGCACCAATTTCTCGTGCGCCTTATCGATTGGCACCGTCAGAATTGAAGGAGTTATCCGATCAATGGAAGGAATTGATGTATAAGGGGTTTATTAGACCGAGTTCATCACCGTGGGGAGCGCCTGTGTTGTTTGTGAAGAAGAAGGACGGATTGTTCAGAATGTGTATCGATTATAGAGAGCTTAACAAATTGACGGTCACGAATCGGTATCCATTGCCGAGGATTGATGACTTATTTGATCAGTTGCAAGGATCGAGTGTGTACTCGAAGATCGATTTGAGATCGGGTTATCACCAATTACGAGTTAGAGAGGAAAATATTCCTATAACTGCTTTCCTTACTCGGTATGGGCATTTTGAGTTCCAAGTAATGCCGTTTGGATTGACGAATGCGCCTGCTGTGTTTATGGATTTGATGAACCGTGTGTGCAAGCCGTATTTGGATAAGTTTGTCATTGTGTTTATTTGATGATATACTTATTTATTCCAAGAGCAAGGAAGAGCATGAGAAGCATTTGAGAGCAATTTTGGAATTGTTGAAGAGAGAGAAGCTGTATGCAAAATTATCTAAGTGTGAATTTTGGTTGGAATCGGTGCAATTTCTTGGGCATGTGATTAAGAAAAAAGGTGTTCATGTAGATCCTGCCAAGATTGAGGCAATCAAGGATTGGTCGGTCTCGACTGAAGTTCGACAATTTCTTGGTTTAGCTGGTTACTATCGGAGATTCATTGAAGATTTTCATTGATCGTGAAGCCATTGACTAAGCTTACTGAGAAGAATCGGGCGTTTGAGTGGGGAATTGATGAAGAAGTTGCTTTTAAAACGCTTAAGGACAAGTTGTGTTCTGCTCCGATTTTGTCATTGCCGAAAGGAATTGAAGACTTTATGGTTTATTGTGATGTGTATCATAAGGGTTATGGAGTTGTATTGATGCAACATGAGAAGGTGATTGCTTACGCGTCAAGACAATTGAGAAAGCATGAGGAGAACTACACTACTCATGATTTGGAACTTGGTGCTGTAGTTTTTGTGTTGAAGTTGTGGAGACATTACTTGTATGAAACTAAATGTGTTTTGTTCACAGACCACAAGAGTTTACAACATATTTTGGACCAAAAGGAGTTGAATATGAGAGAAAGGAGATGGGTGGAGTTACTGAGTGATTATTATTTCGAGATTCGCTACCACCCTGGTAAGGCGAATATAGTAGTTGATGCACTTAGTAGGAAGGAAAGAGAGAAACCTCTTAGAGTCAGATCTTTGGTGATGATTGAGAGTGCTGATTTGACTGGAATGATATTGAAGGCTCAAGCGAATGGGTTGACAAGGGAGAATGTCAAAGCAGAGAATCTGGGAAGGATGATGAATTCGCTTTTTGTGGTGAAGTCAGATGGGCTGAGGTATTTCGAGAATCGAATTTGGTTATCGTTATGTCTACCTGAGGAGGGAGTACCTAGATGCGAGATTTGGTTATGAACGAGTCTCATAAGATGAAGTATTTGATACATCCTGGATCGGATAAGATGTATCATGATATGAAGAAAGTGTATTGGTGGCCGAATATGAAGGCAGACAGTGCTCGATACGTTAGTAAGTGCTTGACTTGTGCGAACGTTAAGGCTGAACACAAAAGACCGTCTGGATTATTGGTGCGACCTGTGATTCCGGAATGGAAGTGGGAGAAAATCGCTATGGATTTCGTGACGTGTTTACCAAGAACTCCTAGTGGTTGTGATATGATATGGGTAATCATGGATAGATTGACGAAATCTGCTAAATTTTTGCCTATGAGGAAGACAGATGGTATGGAGAAGCTTACTAGTGTGTATGTGATGTAGGTAAATCGTACACGTTTTAGGAAAAACGCGTATGAGCGGCAAGTATTAAGTCTTACGCTTTAGGAAAAATATAAAACCGAATAAATGCGAGTTCGTTCTCGAAGGAGATGTGTGAATTAAGTGTGCCAATATATAAAATCAAAGTTTGGATTAGTGACGTTTTTGGTTGAGAAGAGAGAAATTAAAGACGAGCTACGATTACGATTACACTACGACGATTAGACGTAAAACGCGAACGTAAATACGTAGAACGTGACAAAATTAAAAATTAAACCTAAAAATTTATTAAAAGTTTAAACTAAGTCTAAAATAATATAAACAAGAATAAAAATCCAATAAATAATTTTTAAAACCTTTTATTAATTAAATATTCAATTTTAAATGCTAATTAAAGCCCTAAAATTAAATATAATTAAGAAAAAGACCAAAATATTATTTTATTGAACTAATAAATCACTTATATTATTTAAAGACTAAAACGTATTTTTCCTAAATTTTCAAAACTATTTTTCTTATTTTAAAACACTAAAAACTATTTTTAAACTAAAATAATGATTAAAAAAATTAAAATAATGCTAAAAATAATTTGACAATTTTAAAGATCCTAAATTATACTAATGAATAGTAGAAAAATGAAAAAGTTTGAAAAAAGTAAAATTTTCCACTAAAAGACAAAACAGTTTATAATTAAACCTATATAAACTTAAATTAAATCTAAAAATTAATTTAAAAAGTGAACAGTAAAAAATATTTTTAAACTAAAAATCTTTATACTTTTCTAAATCTAAGAAAATTTCTAAAACTGAAAAATATTAAGTTTTGACACTAAAAGACAAAAACAGTAAATTAAAAATTAATTTAAAACGCAATTTAATCTAAAAAATAATAAATGAACAGTAAAAGAAAAATTAAACTAAACAGAAAAATCAGAATTAAAATAAGAAAAATAATAAAATTGGAATGAAGCAAAAATTCTTAAAAAAGACCACTAAAGACAAAAGTTTAAAGAACTGAAACTAACATGTGGGATTGTTTTGTCCAGTAGCTAAGCAGTGGAAACTTTTCCACTAGCAGTGGGAACTTTGTTCCCACTGACTTCACAAGTTTTCAGGTCTGGTGACTGTTTTGATGATTGAGAGCTTGTTCTAGGTATTTTTGGGAACCAAAGGCACCCCCACAACCAGTTGAGTTGTGGGGAGTCAATAATACAAGAAAAACACCAGGTAGCACACAAAAATCACAACAATAGGTCAAGACCAGTGACTGTTAATCAGAAAGTGGGTCTGAAGGGTGCTTGCTGATCTCTTGTGCAATTTGGTGAGTTTTGGTTGACCAAAACCCACCCAATTCACTCACAATATATACCAAACTAGGTCTAAGCCCTAGACATACACCTAGTCTAACAATCTACAAAGATTCAAGTCACAAATCTCAATAAAACAAGGCAGTAGAAGGTTTTATTGATTTTTAGCTATTTTTAACCAAGGTTTATCAAGCAAACTTCTTTTAAAACTTAACCAAACTAAAAACCTCCCTTATCTTACCTAACTTAACCAAAGTGAGTATGTTGGACTAGTTTTTAACAGATTTAATGTCACTTTAAACTGCCAAACCCCTCAACCCAAACACCCCTTTAATGATGAAAAACAAGCTTATAACAAACAGATTCAACACAAATACTTCCAAGTTGATCTAAACTTACTCTAACATGCATATAATCATAAAATAAGAACAGGGCACACTTAGTACTATCACACAACAGTCAAACCCACAAATCACACAAGACTCATAGAAAAAATTCAAAACTTGTTCACATGGGGTTCAAAGCCTTTCATTGGCTGACTGCCTTCCAGATGAATTGTAAGAGAGCTATTATGAGCTTATAGGAGGTGTAGAGGGGGCTTGCTGGTGGAATCACAAGTGACCCAAAGCCTTAACCAATATCTTCAAGTCCCAGAAACAAGAAAGATGGATGGGAGCTTGTTTTGTTCCTGCACACAACCACAAGACCACAAAACAAACTTCAAGTAGCAAAGTCTACAAGCTTTTTGGCTTGTAGATTTTGCTACAGTGAAATATATAAGAAAAATGAAAAAGAAGATTTTCTGAAAACCTTTGAAAAACCTGAAATTTGGAACCACCAAAACCCTTGACAAAAAGTTATTCAAATTGAAACAAGTGTTATAAATCCACTATCACTTCATTATAATACTGATTTTACACCTTTGAAAAACCTTCTTCAAGAATTCTTAAAAACGTTTATTTTCTGAAAATGCCTTTTTGAAAACTGAAAACCTTATGAACCCTTAAACTAACTTGCATCAAAATTAAATTTAAAATAGAATAAACAGTAACTGGAACTCAACTTTTGCACATTTAATAAAATACGTTAACTATTAATTTCATAAAAATAATACAAAAGTTGGAACAAAGGCCATCTCACAACTTAAGTGGTCCTTTTATACTACATAAGAGATGATTCTAGACTGAATAAAAAAGCTAAACCCTAGCATTTAATCTGCCAAAAATACCCCTGATATTTTGAATTCGTTCTTGGTCAAAGATGCCATCTTGTGATCTCTGTCTCCATGCCATGTGAATGCCAGTTGTGTTTAATCCATCACAACCGTTGGTGTAACACTTTGGGACCAAGGAATAAACATAAGCTGTTGATTTGGTCGGGTCTTGGTTTTTGGGGGGAAAGTGACGTACAGGGGAGGGTCCTACCCAAAACATGGGTGTGTTGGGATCACGGTTTTGGTGTGGGTTTAGGTTATGGGGATGGTAATTAGGGTTCTGGAAAATTAGAACTAAAACCCCTTTGTTTTGTAGATTTTAGGTCTAGGGTTTATAGGAGATTGGGGATGGAGGAATAGTGGGTTTAATCTGATTAACCGTTTGAATATGTGTTTACCTCCAAATATTAAGTTAATCAGATTTAATAATAAAAATCTGTTAAATGTGGGTGAGTGGGATCTGACATGTGAGGTGGAGGGTGAGGTGTGGAGTTGTGATTGGTTGGGTGATGATGTGGCGACTGGTGATAGGTGATATGGAGTTTGCTTGTCTGGTCACAAATAGTCCTCCCACTCCCTTGTCTTCTTCACTTTGTAAATAACAGCCTCAAAGTCTAATTCCTTTGTTATAAGTTTCACCAAGTTGTCATTTATGGCACAATGCATTTCCAAACTTTGTACAAGGATCTTTTGTGTAATTTTTTGGCATTCTCCAAGGACTAAACATGTAATGTCTTGTCATTTTAGGGACCCAAATGTATTTTTGGATTTTTACAAGGGTATAAAATGATAAGTCTTCAATTCTTGAGGGACCAATCTTGCCAATTCTTCAAACTTCAAGGGTAATTTTGTAAATTCCATACTTGGGCCTGGTTCTTTGTGCGGCTTCGTTTCCCGTGTTCGTTTTTGCTTGATTCTTGTAATCTTTTGGTGAATTCACGGTATCCGTACCTAAAATACACAATAAACAAACACAAGCACATATTTGGGTATTTTGATGATATTTTAAGCGTTTTAAGCCGATTTGGACGATGAGACTATGTATAATTACAGTCTCATCACTCCCCCATAATAAACCATTGTCGTGTCCCCACGCAATGCTAGAAGTAAGTATCATAGCACTTCCAAGATTCATTTTATGATGACTTTTCTTGAAGACATAAACTTAAATAAACTACTACATGCGTTTTGAACATAATGTATTGTTTTCATCACAAAAAAGTGACTTTTGGGATCATAGAACAAGAACACGTGAATGCTTCGTTAGAAATAATTTCGTCGTCCTCGATTTTCACCCAATTCCATGCTAAGCGTGTAACGAGATCATTGTTATTTTAAGTTAGCAACACGATCATATCTCATGAGTGTTAATTACACACCTAAACTCCCTTATTCCTACTTGGTATCTCTTAAATTTGATTTTGTCTTAATGATCACGAGGATACATCATTGACTTATGCGTGAATAGAGATTAAGTCTAAAAATAGAGTTTTAACGGTGTAACCAAAATCATCGAATTAATAATTCACCCTAATAGACAACGATGTCAAAAAAATTAAGTCAACAAGAAGGATCGATAAACACGGTTTTATAACGGTTTTGAACATGAGACTTATTACCAAGACTTTTATACGCCCCCTAACGGAAGGGCCTTATTATCATAGGTTTACCTCCATCTTTTATTCAACTTCGCCATAAAGTTTTTATTATGACTTCGGTCTTGCCTTGCCTTTTATTATCCTCCATCATCGGTGGTTTTATTATGGCCAAAGACGTATATCCTTACGCTAAAGCGAATTTTGGATCTTTAAAGCTTCAAAGATTAAGGCATAATTCACTTTCAATTTGGGCATAGATTTTTCGGCCTTGTGAGCTTCAAATTTTTGCTTAATTTAGGTGAGCACTTGAAATCTTATTATTAGGTGAAGCTTTCGATTATTCGGGTGCCAATACTTCAAAACCGTAACGCTGGCGATACCTTAATGTTTTCCCAATTTAATTACATGGAAGCTACTAAAACAAATTAGAAACCAACAATAGTGACTAAACCGCTAAATCAATATTTATTAACAATTTATTATACAAAAGCGTGGGGAGAATAAGCTAATAATTACTACACATGAGATCGTGACGATTACGAGACTTATAAATAACTCTATCATTTCTCATCCTCATTTAAGAGACATAGCCTAAAAAGTTAAGGAATCGAAACTAAGTGCTCAACACGCACGGTCGAGTAAAAAATTACTCTTATTCTCACCAACAGAAAACCTATATTCGTGTCTTAAACATTTATGAAAAACTAAAAAAAAATTTAAAATTTGGCCATTTTTAGCCTTATTTTGCAATAAAAAGATAACAAAAAGATGAATATTGGATTGCGTGATGACGTAAGCACGGTGAAGTATCTACTCACCCCCATACTAAAACTAAACATTGTCCTCAATGTTTCAAGTCTAGGGGTGAAAACACCCCCATACCAGAGACGTAGTCGAATGCTTAATCTCGAGCATGGAAAGGGTAAAACAAATAACCTAAAAGCCGTTTATGAATTATACTAATAAGATAAACGTTAGAACATAAAAGGATATCATCGGATATCAGAATCTCCAAAGGAAACGATCGAAGCTCGAGTGATCCATAAAACGAACACGAGAGGGTTTAATGATGACGATGAACCTAATGAATCACAATCACAAACAACCACGAAACAAAGGTTGGAAGAGCACAAGTCCCCTCGTAACACTATTAGAAAGCAATAATATTTACAAGGATAAGCATGAGAATCCCCCACGAGGCACCTTGTTTTTGATAATCGAGTCAAAAGCTCGACTCGAATCCCCATAAATGTGATCATTTAGGGATAATCATGGTTTGGTCATTTTTGGTGGGCCTTACATGATAAACAAGGCCCAAAAGTACATGGAGTACTTTAAAAACCCGATATACGTATACCGGGGTCAAAGATAGCGTCCTCGTTTTCGGATGAAAGACGAAACAACGCTACTTCAACCGATAGTAAAACCCCAAAGGGGTAGAAGAAAATAGATGAGAAGTAGAAAGGTAAGGCAATGGGTAAGTCAACATAATGAGCTACTCGAGGTAGACTCACACCAAGCAAACGAAGATGATTTCCATTTATTGCATCGGTGGAAGTCCAAGATTTCCCTTTACAAGCAACTCCGAGATCGTAAATCTCGTCCTCGGTGGAGAAATGGGAGGGAACATAAGGGGCTTCCCCCACACTAGATCCACACCAACCATCGTTAAAAGGAGTAGACGAGGTGGTAGCACTCATAAAACGCGGTGATGACGGAGTTAAACTTGTAGAAAAATCTTTTAAAATGTTTTTAAAATTCTTTCCTTTTTCATCGTTTAAAAACTTTTTATGAAAACCCGATTTGATAATGTTGAAAATATTTGGCGTGTCAAATTCAAAATTAGTCGCGCTAAAAATCCTCACATTTAAGTCTTTGGTGGGAGGGGGTGGCGGATTATATAAGTTCTCAAAACGTTTGTCAATAAAGAACACCGCCCGCTCGGGGTCTACATACTCGTCATCCTCATGAACGTTGATCTCTTCGATTTCTTCATCAAAGATAGGCTTGTCAAACCAAGGTTTGTCATTCCCCTCCATGAGTATCTTAGAAACTCTCTCGAAAAGATCACGATCAAGCACGAAACTATCATCCATTTGTGGGGATTGTTGATAAGTAAAATCCTCACGAATGTGGTAAACGTAATTCTCATTTGAGGAGTGTTGATTAGGTAACTCCTCGAGAATTGGATTTTTAGTGGTCACATGAGTTGGTTCATCATCGAAAATAAGACGTTCCAACTCATTAAGTTCATCCTCGATTTTGGAAAGATCAACCTCACTCGTAGGTAGGAGTGGAGGAAAAAGAGCTAGTTCTCGTTCAATGATTTCCACAATCTCGGGATCAAACTCGTAATCATCGTACTTCACCTGAGAAGAGGTCTGATGAGACTGCTTTTATAAATAGTCTCATCGTCCAAAAAGGGCTTAAAATGCATTAAATATCATCAAGATACCCAAATATATGCTTGTGTTTGTTGCTTTTGTATTTTAGGTACGGATATTGAGAAAATGACAAAAGATCACAAGAATCATGCAAAAACGAACACGGGAAACGAAGCCACACATTGAACCAAGCCCTAATGAAGAATTTTCCAAGAAAACCCTTGAAGATTTGAATATTTATGAAGAAGGGTCCTCCAATATGGAAGAATTGACACTTTATACCCTTGTATCTTCATAATTACAAGATTGGTCCCTACAATTTGTCAATACTGCAAAAAGGGCCCTCCACTTTGAAGAATTGGCAATATTAGCCCCTCAACAAAGCTAAAATGTCAATATTTATCCTCCTCAAAGTCAAATATATCAAGAAGGACTCCAAGTTACAAGAACTACAAATTTGGTCCTTTGAAAATCTCAAAATTACCAAAAGGACCCTTAACTTTGAAAACTTGGCAAAAATGGTCCCTCATCAATCATGACTTGGCAACTTTAGTCCTCCAAAATGACAATCATACAAGTCAAGACCATAATCTTAGAAGAAAATACAAAAACAGCCCTTCAAGAATCACAAAATGGCAAGAAATACCCCTAAAAATACTTTGGAAAAGTATTTGGGGCAAAAGTGTGAAAATGAAAAGTTTGATAACAAAGGATTCGTGTTTATGGCTGATTATTTACAAAATGAAAGGAAATGGAAAGATAAGGGGTTAAATGTGGCCAGACAAGGAAGTTACCTAGACCAGTAGTGGGGTGACACGTTCCCCACTACCACTCCACATCATATCCCACTCACCAGATATTATTATTTAACTTTTCAAACGTTAATTAAATAATATAATCTGGCGCTAAACACCTCCTAAACCCACAAAAAAGATCAAATGAGGTGTTCTTGGTGTTCTTATGAAAATTGGGTATTTTTAATCCTTTTGTAATTAAACCACAAAACCCTCCAGATTAGTAATTGATGATCCCTTAATCACTTCCCAACCTCAAAAATGCTTTCCACCTCACTCCCTTATCCCACACAAGATTCCCCTACTACAAGCTTAAGCTAACTGCCAAATTTTGGACAGTCATCCAACGTCCAAGGATTCAGCTTACATCCTAAGCTTATTTCACACCCTCTGATCAAATTTCTCCTTGCCAGCTACCACAAAACAACAAGAAAGAGTAACATGATTCTCCATAGAGTTCAAACTTCAAAGGGCAATTTGGGGACTTCCTTAGCTAGGGTTCACGTTTTTTCAGCTTAACTACTTCATTGTATGCCTATATAAAGGCCTTAGTTCATTACATGAAAACTTGTTCTTGAATTTTCCTTGGTTCACTTTTCTGTAAATCCATTTTCAGTATTAATGAAATGTGTTTGAAATGTTGAAGAAAGCTCAAGTGCCATCATTTATATCTGCTTGTTATTGTTCTTAGTTTGATAATTCTGAATCTCAAAACCTGTTTTTAAGGAGTGTGCAAAAGTTTACATATTTCCTTTCAAGCTTGATATTTTGCTAAGTTCTTGGTCTATCTTGGAATTCTTGGGCTATAGGGCTGATCATAACATCTTGATATTGTGTTATCAAGGGGTGGTGAGGCTTATAACTTGGAGATAATCAAGTGTGGAGGACAAGAGTTGCATTAATCAAGGCTTTTCACTTTTCTGATTTTACTATTTTGCTTCTAACCTTGTTGAATCTTAGCAGCCTTTGTTGTGGACGCTTGTACTTGTTCTTGCTAGTACATAAGCTCAAAATTCGTGGGTGTGGATGTACATCCATGAGGTACACACCCTTAATCTCAAAATTTGATAAAAATTTGGATATTTGTGATATTTGAGTGTTGCTTGTGATCTTGTGAATTTTGTGGCTTAATCTTGCTTAAATCTGTTGTTCTCATCTGTTATTGTGTTAATTTGGGCTTGGGTGGTCTTAAAACTCACTTTTGATTTGAAAATTTTGATTTTGAAAAGTTAAAGGGGTGTTTGGGATTACCTGTTTGAAATCATAGCTTGGTATTTTGTGGATAGAAGTTTGTGTTTATGCTTGGTATCTGATATATGCTTGTTTGAGTGCATTTTGCTGCAAGTTTTCAGCTTTGAAACACCAAATCAAACAATCTGCTATAAAAACTTTGTTCTTGACTGTTTTGACCTAGGATCTTGAAAACACTTAGGGTTTATGCATGATTAGGGATAAAAGTGGTTTAAACAAAGTTATTATAACCTGTTTAATAGATTTGAGTGATTGAATTTGGCTTGTTGGTCAATTGAATTAACAAAGTATAAAACTGCATGTTCTTGTGTTCATCAGTAACTTAAGGTGCTTGAATCTTGCTTAATACTTTGAATCATTGCATGAATCCTGTTTAGACTTGCTTATTTAAGTTTAATATTGCTTGTGTATGCCATTGGTTAAGTTTGGCTGGCTGAATTGTGCTATAAGTGCTTTTTGAACCTCAACTTCTTATTTGTTCATGTCTGTGTCAGATCTGGTGATTGTTTGAGTTAACTGTATCATTTGGCTATTGTTGATTGTGATTTTTTGATTGTTATTGAATCCTCTTGATCCACTGATCGATTGGGTGCCTTTGTGAAACTTGAATCTCCAAAAAAGTCACTAAAGACAAAAAAAGTCAACAAGTCAAGCAGTGGAAAAAGTTTCCACTACTCAACACCCAAAACTAGCCCCTGCTAGTGTTAATTTGCTTTCAGCTTATCAATAAGCCATTTTGGCTTATTCAGACCTGCAACAACTTATTTTTTGTGATAGATCTTCATTATTTGACCCATTTGATTGAACTGGAGCTTATTGGACTTTGACTTTGACTTTTTGCTAGAAAACCAACTTAATTGACTTTTTCATAAGTGCTTATTTGCTTTTTACAGCTTATTGATTCAGCTTCTTTGAAAACTTTTGTTGAATTAGCCTATTTAAGTCATTTAAAAGCTTTTGCAATTTGAATCAGCTCTTGGGATAGCCTAGAACTCAAAAACGACTATTTTGTCGTTTTTTGTAGATTGCTTTTTGCATTTTCAGGCTTATTCCTTTGGCTTATTTCAAATTTCTTTTTACAGAAGTCTTATTTAGCTCAAAAGGATCTTGTGTGTCTAATTTGAGCTTATGGCATTAGCTTATAGCTTAATGGGCCAAAAAGCCCATTAAGAATAAGCTGTTGGGTATAAGCTTGCTTATTTCAGATTTTCAGCTTTTGGGCCTTTGGAAAAAGTTGTTCAAAATCAAATTTTGAGTCAAGTAGTGCTTTTTGGGCCATTTTTACAAACTTTTTCTTATTGGGCTCAATTTGGCCCATTAAGGTGACTGTTTTGGGTTTTGGCCCATTTCTAGGCCCATTAAGGGTATTTAGGTAATTTCAACTTCATTTCTGTGTTACTTAGGCTAATATTAGCTAGTTTTCAACTTTTTAGAATTTCTTAGGATTTTTGGATTTTTATTAATATTTTAATATTATTTTATTTTTAAAAGTTAAAAGTCTGATTTTCTAAGTTTTTATATTTTTCCTAGATTCTAGACACTTAATTAGGAACTTTACAACTTTCCAAATATTTTTAGGGTCTTTCAATTATTTTCTAGAGTTATTTTAAGTTTTAATAGTTTTTAATTGCTTTTAAATAGTTTTAATTATTTTTAAAATTTTTCAAAAATAGTTTTAAATTAAGTTAGGGTATTTTAGAGGTTTACAAAGTGATAAAACTCATTTTGGGCTTTTTGTTAATTAAATTGGTTTTAGGGCTTTAATTAGCATTAAAAAATCATTATTTAATTAAATAAAAGATTTGGGTGATTTTTGATTTTTGTAAACTCTTAATACATTATTTAGGATTTATTGCAATTTTTTAGGAATTTTTAGAGTAAATTTTTAAATTTGGTGCTTTTACGGTTTTACGTGTATGACCTTTTCGTCTTAGTGTAATCTGTCATCGTAACCATCATTCTCTTCTTATCCCACTTCTATTTTTCTTTCTCATAACAATATAATCACATAATTAATCATTTCTTACACACACACCAAGCCTCCTTGAGAACGATCCCCACTTTGGGTCATAACTCGTGGTTTTCCTAAACTACTTGTTAACGGTTGCCCTAATTGCCTTGTTATCCTAAATAAGTGCTAATTTACAACTATCATTTTGGCACCGCTGCCGGGGAGGCGTGTTGTGTTTTGTTTTGGAAATTGTTGTTTTTATATACTAACCATAAATATTATTTGTATTAGTAGCACTCTACTAATACGTAATATCGGTTTTTCGTTTTTTGTGTGAATACTATTACTATATTGTATACGTAAAACAATAAATTCACAAGTACTCCAAAAGTGAGAAATCACAACCTTGACTTGGGAGGTCATTACCCAATCATTGTATCCGAATCTCAAACCAAAGAAAAAGGCAAAAATAGATAAATACTTTCATGAAGCTCAATTTTGAAAAATACAAACTATAAGGTGGGTATAAGGCGGATATTATAAAATATATCCTAAGGAAAAAGGCTCTTAAGTGCTTCGCGCCGCCTCGTTTCCCCGCTTGCTTGTGAGTATTTGATTTTGAGAGCTAATCGAGGGTTTTGCCGCCCAAAGTATTACTAAGCATCATATATACTTTCTTAGTTTCGTTGATTAAACCCTCTTGAACGTTTTGGTGTTTCACCAACGTTCTAAAGTCATCGAAGGCGTTCACTTCACGTGATCGTTTTCATTCCTTGAGGCTTCTTTAATCAAGAGATTTGATTAAGGAGGAGATTTGTAGATTTTGGTCTACCTAATACAATCACAAAAATCCAAAAAAAAAGTAAAAACAATCAATAACCACAAAAAAATTTGAAAAATACAAAACACCAAAAAGAATCTTCTTTGCTCATCCTCTCGTTTTACTTGACGTTTATGCAAACTCGCTCCAAAGCAAGACGTGCACGTAAACGTCTTCAAAAGGAAGGAAACCAAACATCTTCTAGTGAAGAATCTCCCATTGTTGAACCCATTGTAGAGAAGGAACCAACCATGGCGAATCGTACTATGATGGAGTTGCTTCAAGCACCCACCGAGGATTATGGAGAGGCTATTGTGATTCCCGCTATCCTTGCGGAGAATTTTGAGGTGAAAACGGGTTTGTTGTCAATGATCCAAAACAAAAAATTCTGTGGTGATGAGAAGGACAATCCACACAACCATATCCGCCAATTCAATCGTCTTACCGCCACTGCAAGTTTAAGGATGTCTCTAATGACTCGATTAAGATGATGCTTTTTCCGTATTCCTTAGCGGGGCCCGCTAAAATTTGTTTAGAGAAAGAGCCACCCAATTCTATATTGACGTAGAAGGATCTCGTGTCTAAGTTTGTGAACCAATTTTTTCCGCCTTCTAAGACTACGCACTTGAAAAACGAGATTCCAAAATTTTCACAAGAGTTTAATGAAAGTTTTTCAACGGCTTGGAATAGGTTTAAGGAATGTTACATGAGTGTCCTCATCACGGTTTTTCCGAATTACATCAAATTGACACGTTTTACAATGGACTTAATGATCATGAAAAATACTATCTTAATGACTCCGCGGGTGGTAATTTTTTGTGTAAAACGGTTGAGGAAGCTTTGGTGATAATTGAGAATAGATCTAAGGTGTATAGTCCTCGTAGCATGTCTAGTGTTCATAAGGCTTCGTCTTCGGCTTCACCTTCTTTGTCTACAACCATCGATGCTTGCCAAATTGAGGTGAACTTGGAAAACAAAATCTTTGATAAGCTTAAAGGTCTTTTGAAAGAGTTCAAAGTTGGAGAACCAAGTGCTCCCGCTACGGCTAAAGTGGTTGAGGTTTCATGCATGTATTGTGGCGGAGGTCATGATTTCTCCGAGTGCATTACCAACGGTGGTAACACTTCTAGTGCCTACGCGGCCACGGGAACTTACAACCAAAACGGTCAAGTTACCCACTCTAATCAATTGACTCCACCGGCTTTTGGTTCAAATCAAAATGCTAACAACAACTATCGCAACAATCAAGTTGGTTTCAAAAAAATTACAACAAGGGAAACTATGGTAATCAAGGGGCTAATAATCAAGTTTCAAACAAAAATCAAAATGATTTTCAAAACAACAACAAAGGTTTGTAAACTTTGAAAGATCTTCCAAATGAATTTGCTGAATTTGCTAATGGGAATGATGCTAGGTTTGACAACATTCAAAGAGAAATCATTAGCCTAAGATCCGAGTTTAAGCACGACTTGAATAAAGAGTTGACAAATGAGTTAGCAAATGAGCTTAAAATCCATACCAACAAGATGGAAGGAAATGTAACAAGGTTACAACAAAACCAACAAAAAATGGAACAAGGGCAACATGAGATTAAACAAGAAATGATTAAGGCTGAGAAGAGGCAATCCATGTTTGAAGATAAAATCTCATCTATGTTTGAGGCAATTATGTGTAAACCGTCTTCGAGTAGTATTCCTAGCAACACCGTATCAAACCCTAAGGGTGAGATGAAAGTGATTACCACACGTAGTGGTAAGACACTTAAGGAACCGACTCCTCAACCAATTGCTCCTACGGAGGAAGCAATTGAGGAAGAACCCGAGGTGGTGGTCCAAAAAGAGCATGTCCCAATCCCACGAAGTACCGCTCATGCCACACCTACGGTTGACCCATTACCAACATTGGAACCCGAGATTCCAAAGGCTATGCCTATGCCTCAACCCACACCACCTTTGCTCTATCCATCGAGACTTAGAAAGGAGAAACGTCAAGAGTGCGACAATTATCAATTTGAGCTTTTTATGAAAATGTTTCGTGATTTGCACTATAATGTGAGTTTCGCCGATGCTTTGGTCATGATGCCTCGATTTGCCGCTAACTTTAAGAGTATGTTTAACAACAAGGAGAAATTGAACCAATTGTCTAGTTGTTCATCGGTTTATCTTAATCGCATACCTCAAAAAGTCGGTGATCCTGGTAAACTTTTGATCCCTTGTGTAATTCAAGATATGGAAGAATGCTTTGCCCTGGCCAATCTTGGTGCTAGCATTAACCTGATGCCACTTGCAACCTTCAAGTCGCTCAATCTTCCTAATCTTACTCCTTCACTAATGTCTATCGAGTTGGCCGATCATTCCACGATTCCTGCATGTGGATTGGCGGAAGACGTTTTTGTGAAAGTGGGAAAGTTCTACTATCTGGTAGAATTTATCTTGTCGATATTCCCACGGATCCTCAAGTTCCTCTCATTTTAGGTCGTTCGTTTTTAGATATGTCTATGGCTTTGATCGATGTTCATGCTAGAAAGATCACCTTACGTTTCAACGACGAGGAACTTGTTATAAACGCAACTCAAAACTCTCAAATTTCTCATGTTTATTCCGTTGCAACCATAAACCTCGTTGATATGATGGACGTGGTTTGAGAGGAATTTTCACAAGAAGTTCTAGGTTTTGGTGATGATGAAAATAGTGGCAATCCCACTATGTTAGATCCCATCCTTGATAACTCGACACCAACCTTCACTCCATTTGAAGGTGGTGGTTTTACGTTGGAAGAATTTGATGTTCCACGTACTTATAACGAAGACCTAGACAACTATGAGGACTTCTCGATTATCAAGGATTTTCTCAACGATTTCCCATTTCCTCCACCCGAGGAGGTTATGAGTATCGAGCCCAAATCTTCAATTGAGGAACCACCTATCCTCGAGTTGAAAGATTTACCTCCTCATCTCGAATATGTCTATTTGGAGGAGGGCGAGAAGTTGCCGGTTATTATTGCGAAGGAACTTTCGGATGATGAAAAAACCGTACTTGTCGATGTTCTAAAGGATCACAAAGGGACAACTGCGTGGAAGTTATCCAACATTAAGGGAATCGATCCCAAATTTTGTACCCACAAAATCTAAATGGAGGAGGATTTCAAGCCCGCAATCCAATGTCAAAGAAGGGTGAACCCAAAAATTCATGACGTCATCAAAAAGGAAGTCCTTAAACTCCTTGACGCGGGAATGATTTACCCTATTTCTGATAGCCCTTGGGTGAGTCCTATTCATTGTGTCCCTAAGAAGGGAGGAATGACCGTTGTGCCAAACGATGCCAACGAGTTAATTCCCACTAGACTCGTGACCGGATGGAGAGTGTGCATTGACTATCAAAAGTTGAATGAAGCCACTCGAAAAGACCATTTTCCCTTGTCCTTCATGGACCAAATGTTGGAGCGTCTTGCGGGAAACGATTTCTATTTCTTTTTAGATGGTTTTTCCGGTTACTTCCAAATCCCCATCGATCCTCGTGATCAAGAAAAAACTACGTTTACGTGTCCATATGGAACGTTTGCCTATCGTAGAATGCCATTCGGACTTTGCAATGCACCGGGAACCTTTCAAAGGTGCATGATGGCTATTTTTCATGACATGATCGAGAATACGATGGAAGTCTTCATGGATGACTTTTCCGTGTTTGGTAATTCGTTCACTTCGTGTTTGTCGAATCTCGAGAGAATGTTGAAACGTTGTGAGGAAATCAACCTTGTGCTCAATTGGGAAAAGTGTCATTTTATGGTTAAGAGTGGAATCGTCTTAGGGCACAAGGTTTCGAAAGCGGGGATTGAGGTAGATCAAGCTAAGGTAGGCGTCATCGCCAAATTACCTCATCCTAAAACCATTAAGGGAGTTAGGAGTTTCCTAGGCCACGCGGGCTTTTGTCGTCGATTCATCAAGGATTTTTCAAAGATCTCTCGACCTATTACACATATTCTTGAAAAAGAGGCACGTTTTGTCTTTGACGAAGATTGTGTACGAGCCTTTGAAATCCTTAAGAGGAAACTTACCGAAGCTCCCATTCTTGTTGCTCCCAATTGGAACCTCCCTTTTGAGCTCATGTGTGATGCTAGTGATTACGCTATGGGGGCCATATTGGGGCAACGTCATGAAAAGCACTTCTTGCCTATTCCCTATGCTAGCAAGACGATGACCGAGGCTCAACTAAAATACACTACAACAGAAAAGGAGTTCCTTGCCGTGGTGTACGCATTTGATAAATTTCGACCTTATCTCGTCTTGACGAAATGCGTAGTGTATACGGATCATTCGGCTATCAAGTATCTTATGGCTAAACAAGATGCAAAGCCGAGATTACTTCGTTGGATTCTCCTCCTTCAAGAATTTGATCACAAAATTGTTGACAAAAAAGGAGCCGAGAATCTAGCGGCCAATCATCTTTCTCGTTTGGAAGATCCTCACCAAAGTGTTTACGAGCCCAAGGAAATCACCGAAATATTTCCGCTTGAGACACTTGGTGTACTGAATTCTAAACTTGATTCTTCCACCCCATGGTTTGCGGACTTTGCAAATTACCATGCGGGAAACTTCATCATCAAGGGTATGACGACTCAAGAAAAACGAAAATTCTTTCGTGACGTCAAGTTCTACTTTTGGAACGACCCTTACTTGTTTCGAACTTGTGCGGATCAAATCATCCGACGTTGTGTATTTGGCACCGAAGCTTCTAATATCCTTAGAGCTTGTCACGAGGGACCCACGGGTGGTCACCATGGTGCTAATCTCACGGCTAAGAAGGGGTTTGATGCCGGCTTCTTTTGGCCTACTATTTACCGAGATGCACATGAACTTGTGAAGTCGTGTGACTCATGCCAACGACAAGGAAAAGCCTCACAAAAAGATGAAATGCCACAAAACATCATCCAAGTGTGTGAGATCTTTGACGTTTGGGGCATCGACTTTATGGGGCCATTCCCATCATCTCGTGGTAATAAGTACCCTTATTGCGGTTGACTACCTATCTAAGTGGGTGGAAGCTAAGGCTTTGCCCACCAATGATGCTCGTGTGGTAGTCAAGTTTTTGAAAAGCTTATTTTCTCGGTTTGGAACCCCTCGTGCGATCATAAGCGATCATGGAACCCATTTTTGTAACGACCAATTCGAAAGGGTCCTAAGGAAATATGGGGTTACGCATCGGCTTTCTACGGCTTATCACCCACAAACGAGTGGGTAAGTCGAGGTTTCAAACCGAGCGTTGAAGAGGATCTTGGAGAGATCCATTGGGGAAAACCGACAATCTTGGTCGGATAAGTTGGACGATGCTTTATGGGCCTTTAGGACCGCTCATAAGACGCCCATTGAGTGCACTCCCTATAAGCTTGTGTATGGGAAAAATTGTCATTTGCCAATTGAATTGGAACACAAGGCTTATTGGGCCCTAAAGAATTGTAATAATGACATGAAGACCGCGGAAAAACACCGGAAAATGCAATTAAATGAATTGGATTAATTAAGGGATATTGCTTATGAAAATTCATTGATTTATAAAGAAAATACTAAAAAGTTGCATGATTCTAAAATTAAAAACCGGGTTTTTAACGTTGGGGATCAAGTTTTGCTTTTTAATTCTCGATTGAAAATCTTTTCAGGTAAGTTGAAATCCCGTTTGTCCGGTCCATTCACCGTGACTCAATTGTTTCCATATGGGACCATCGAGCTAGCTCAAAATGCTGGCCCCAATTTCAAGGTGAATGGACATAGGTTGATGCACTACTTTGGCGGGGAAGTTCCATCCTTGAACTACCTCGACAAAATCATCTTCCCCAATGATAATTAGTATTGAGGGGATCGAGTCGAGATCATGACTCGGTAATAAAAAACGAGGTGCCTCGTGGGGGAGTCCCATGCTTATCCTATGTACATATTTTTGCTTTCTAATGTAGTAACGTGTGGGGATTTGTGCCCTTCCAACCTTTGTTCCGTGGTTGTTTGTAAATTGTGGTTTTTAGATGATCATGATCTTCACGATTGGGGCCTCTCGTGTTTGTTTTATGGGAGCACTCGATCGTTTGCTTTGAAGACTTTCTCAATATCCATGATATATCCTTTGATGTTCTAACCTTAGGTTTTTAGCACACTTCATAAACGGCTTTAAATTTAACGATTATACCCTTTCCATGCTAGATTAGGCATTCAACTACGTCTCTAGTATGGGGGTGTTTGCGCCCCTAGACTCGAAACATTGAGGACAATGTTTAACTTTAGTATGGGGGGGTGAATAGATACTTGCCTTGCCAAACCTTCATGCTTTCTAAAGTTTATCTTTTTGTTTATCGTTTTTGTTGCAAAATAAGGCTAAAAATGGCCAAATTTTAAAAATTTTCTCATGTTTTATAAGTGTTTGAAGACACGAATGTAGGTTTTCCGATAGCGAGAATAAGAGTAATATTTGACTCGACCGTGCGTGTTGAGCACTTAGCTTTGATTCCTTAACTTAACATTAGGCTAAGTCTCTTAAATGAGGACGAGAAATGATAGGGTTAATTATAAGTTACTATGCTAAACGTAGAGTACTCATATTCTTTCAAAAACTCATGTGTTCTCGTTGTTTGCTTATTCTCCCTTCGCATGTAAATATTTTTTGCTTAATAAATATTGACTTAGCGGTTTAGTTGGGATTGTTGGGTTTCTAGTCTTTTCTAGTAGCTTCCGTGTAAGTAAATTGGGAAGACATTAATGTATCGCCAGCGTCACGGTTTTGAAGTATTGACACCCGAATAATCGAAAGCTTCACACAATAATAAGATTTCAAGTGCTCACCTAAATCAAGCAAACAATTTGAAGCCCCACAAGGCCGAAAAATCTATGCAAAATTGAAAGTGAATCAAGCCTTAATCTTCGAAGCTTTAAAGATCCAAAATTCGCCTTTAGCGTGAGGATATACGTCTTTGGCTAATAAAACTATCGATAAGGTGGATAATAAAAGGCAAGGCAAGACCGAAGTCATAATAAAAGCTTCATGGCGAAGTTGAATAAAAGATGGAGGTAAACCAAAGATAATAAGGCCCTTCCGTTAGGGGGCGTATAAAAGTCTTGGTAATAAGTCTCATGTTCAAAACCGTTATAAAACCGTGTTTATCGATCCTTCTTGTTGACTTAATTTTTTGACATCGTTGTCTATTAGGAGGGGTTATTGATTTGATGGTCTTGGTTACACCGTTAGGACTCTATTTTTAGACCTAAATCTCTATTATCGCATAAGTCAACCAATGTATCCTCGTGAAACATTCAAGACAAAATAAAATATAAGAGATACAACTTAGGAAATTGGGAGGATAAGTACTTGATTAGGGCATATGGGTAGTGTTAGCATTACTAACTTATAATGACAATGATCTCGTTGCACGCTTGGCATGGAATTGTGGTGAAAATCGAGGACGATGAAATTATTTCTAACGAAGCATTCACGTGTTCTTATTCTATGAACCTAAACGTCCCATTTTGCGATGAAAATCATACATTATGTCTAAAACGCAAGTAGTAGTAATAGTAGTAGTATAGCTAGTTTATCATTCAATAAAGTGAATAAAAATGAATTTTGGAGATGTTACGATACTTTATTCTACCATTGCGTGAGGGCACGGCAATGGTTTAGTATGGGGGAGTGATGAGACTGCTTTTATACATAGTCTCATCGTCCAAAAATGGCTTAAAATGCATTAAATATCATCAAGATACCCAAATATATGGTTGTATTTGTTGCTTGTGTATTTTAGGTACGGGTATTGAGAAAATGACAAAAGATCACAAGAATCATGCAAAAACGAACACGGGAAACGAAGCCGCACATTGAACCAAGCCCTAATGAAGAATTTTCCAAGAAAACCCTTGAAGATTTGAATATTTATGAAGAAGGATCCTCCAATATGGAATAATTGACACTTTATACCCTTGTATCTTCATAATTACAAGATTGGTCCCTAAAGTTTGTCAATACTGCAAAACGGGCCCTCTACTTTGAAGAATTGGCAATTTTAGCCCCTCAACAAAGCTAAAATGTCAATATTTATCCTCCTCAAAGTCAAACGTATCAAGAAGGACTCCAAGTTACAATAACTACAAATTTGGTCCTTTGAAAATCTCAAAATTACCAAAAGGACCCTTGACTTTGAAAACTTGGCAAAAATGGTCCCTCGTCAATCATGACTTGGCAACTTTAGTCCTCCAAAATGCCAATCATACAAGTCAAGACCATAATCTTTGAATAAAATACCAAAAAAACCCTTTAAGAATCACAAAATGGCAAGAAATACCCCTGAAAATACTTTGGAAAAGTATTTGGGGCAAAAGTGTGAAAATGAAAAGTTTGATAACAAAGGATTCGTGTTTATGGCTGATTATTTACAAAATGAAAGGAAATGGAAAGATAAGGTGTTGAATGTGGCCAGACAAGGAAGTTACCTAGACCATAGTGGGGTGACACGTGCCCCACTACCACTCCACAACCAATCAGATTGCACCCTTCCTCCACATCATATCCCACTCACCATATATTATTAATTAACTTTTCAAACGTTAATTAAATAAAATAATCTGGCGTTAAACACCTCCTAAACCCACAACAAAGATCAAATGAGGTGTTCTTGGTGTTCTTATGAAAATTGGGTATTTTCAATCCTGTTGTAATTAAACCACAAAACCCTCCAGATTAGTAATTGATGATCCCTTAATCACTTCCCAACCTCAAAAATGCTTGCCACCTCACTCTTTTGTCCCACACAAGATTCTCCTGCTACAAGCTTGAGCTAACTGCCAAATTTTGGACAGTCATCCAACGTCCAAGGATTCAGCTTACATCCTAAGCTTATTTCACACCCTTTGATCAAATTTCTCCTTGCCAGCTACCACAAAACAACAAGAAAGAGTCACATGATTCTCCAAAGAGTTCAAACTTCAAAGGGAAATTTAGGGACTTCCTTAGCTAGGGTTCGCGTTTTTTTCATCTTAACTAGTTCATTGTATGCCTATATAAAGGCCTTAGTTCATTACATGAAAACTTGCTCTTGAATTTTCCTTGGTTCACTTTTCTATAAATCCATTTTCAGTATTAATGAAATGTGTTTGAAATGTTGAAGAAAGCTCAAGTGCCATAATTTATATCTGCTTGTTATTGTTCTTAGTTTGATAATTCTGAATCTCAAAACCTGTTTTTAAGGAGAGTGCAAAAGTTTGCATATTTCCTTTCAAGCATCCTAATAGGGCTGATCATAGCATCCTAATATTGTGTTATCAAGGTGTGGTGAGGCTTATAACTTGGGGATAATCAAGTGTGGAGGACAAGAGTTGCATTAATCAAGGCTTTTCACTTTTCTGATTTTACTATTTTGCTTCTAACCTTGTTGAATCTTAGCAGCCTTTGTTGTGGAAGCTTGTACTTGTTCTTGCTAGTACATAAGCTCAAAATTCGTGGGTGTGGATGTACATCCATGAGGTACACACCCTTAATCTCAAAATCTGATAAAAATTTGGATATTTGTGATATTTGAGTGTTGCTTGTGATCTTGTGAATTTTGTGGCTTAATCTTGCTTGAATCTGTTGTTCTCATCTGTTATTGTGTTAATTTGGGCTTGGGTGGTCTTAAAACTCACTTTTGATTTGAAAATTTTGATTTTGAAAAGTTAAAGGGGTGTTTGGGATTACCTGTTTGAAATCATAGCTTGGTATTTTGTGGATAGATGTTTGTGTTTATGCTTGGTATCTGATATATGCTTGTTTGAGTGCATTTTGCTGCAAGTTTCCAGCTTTGAAACACCAAATCAAACAATCTGCTATAAAAACATTGTTCTTGACTGTTTTGACCTAGGATCTTGAAAACAGTTAGGGTTTATGCATGCTTAGGGATAAAAGTGATTTAAACAAAGTTATTATAACCTGTTTAATAGATTTGAGTGGTTGAATTTGGCTTGTTGGTCAATTGCATCAGCAAAGTACAAAACTGCATGTTCTTGTGTTCATCAGTAACTTAAGGTGCTTGAATCTTGCTTAATACTTTGAATCATTGCATGAAACCTGTTTAGACTTTCTTATTTAAGTTTAATATTGCATGTGTATGCATTTGGTTAAGTTTGGCTGGCTAAATTGTGCTATAAGTGCTTTTTGAACCTCAACTGCTTATTTGTTCATGTATGTGTCAGATCTGGTGATTGTTTGAATTAAATGTATCATTTGGCTGTTGTTGATTGTGATTTTTGTTTATTGTTATTGACTCCTCTTGATCCACTAATCAATTGGGTGCCTTTGTGAAACTTGAATCTCCAAAAAAGTCACTAAAGACAAAAAAGTCAACAAGTCAAGCAGTGGAAAAAGTTTCCACTGCTCAACACCCAAAACTAGCCCCTGCTAGTGTTAATTTGCTTTCAGCTTA
Organism: Glebionis coronaria; assembly: GCA_025667525.1. Taxonomy (NCBI): domain Eukaryota; kingdom Viridiplantae; phylum Streptophyta; class Magnoliopsida; order Asterales; family Asteraceae; genus Glebionis; species Glebionis coronaria. Next base: position 247,039,419 of record CM046880.1, on the reverse strand, counting down.
TCAATAAGCCATTTTGGCTTATCCAGACCTGCAACAACTTATTTTTTGATAGATCTTCATTATTTGACCCATTTGATTGAACTGGAGCTTATTGGACTTTGACTTTGACTTTTTGCTAGAAAACCAACTTAATTGACTTTTTCATAAGTGCTTATTTGCTTTTTCCAGCTTATTGAGTCAGCGTATTTGAAAACTTTTCGTTGAATTAGCTTATTTAAGTCATTTAAAAGCTTTTGCAATTTGAATCAGCTCTTGGGATAGCCTAGAACTCAAAAACGACTATTTTGTCGTTTTCTGTAGATTGCTTTTTGCATTTTCAGGCTTATTCCTTTGGCTTATTTCAAATTTCTTTTTACAGAAGTCTTATTTAGCTCAAAAGAAGCTTGTGTGTCTAATTTGAGCTTATGGCATTAGTTTATAGCTTAATGGGCCAAGAAGCCCATTAAGAATAAACTGTTGGGTATAAGCTTGCTTATTTCACATTTTCAGCTTTTGGGCCTTTGGAAAAAGTTGTTCAGAATCAAATTTTGAGTCAAGTAGTGCTTTTTGGGCCATTTTTACAAACTTTTTCTTATTGGGCTCAATTTGGCCCATTAAGGTGACTGTTTTGGGTTTTGGCCCATTTCTAAGCCCATTAAGGGTATTTAGGTAATTTTAACTTCATTTCTGTGTTATTTAGGCTAAAATTAGCTAGTTTGCAGCTTTTTAGAATTTATCAGGATTTTTGGATTTTTATTAATATATTAATATTATTTTATTATTAAAAATTAAAAGTCTGACTTTCTAAGTTTTGAGATTTTTCCTAGATTCTAGACACTTAATTAGGAATTTTACAACTTTCCAAATATTTTTAGGGTCTTTCAATTATTTTCTAGAATTATTTTAAGTTTTAATAGTTTTTAATTGTTTTTAAATAGTTTTAATTAATTTTAAAATTTTCTAAAATAGTTTTAAATTAAGTTATGGTATTTTAGAGGTTTACAAAGTGATAAAACTCATTTTGGGCTTCTTGTTAATTAAATTGGTTTTTAGGGTTTAATTAGCATTAAAAATTCATTATTTAATTAAGTAAAAGGTTTGGGTGATTTTTGATTTTTTGTAAACTCTTAATACATTATTTAGGATTTATTTCAATTTTTTAGGAATTTTTAGCGTAAATTTTTAAATTTGGTGCTTTTACGGTTTTACGTGTATGACCTTTTCGTCTTAGTGTAATCCGTCATCGTAACCGTCATTCTCTTCTTATCCCACTTCTATTTTTCTTTCTCATAACAATATAATCACATAATTAATCATTTCATTACACACACACCAAGCCTCCTTGAGAACGATCCCCACTTTGGGTCATAACTCGTGGTTTTCTTAAACTACTTGTTAACGCTTGCCCTAATTGCCTTGTTTTCCTAAACAAGTGCTAATTTACAACTATCAAGGTCTTTTTAGGAGAATCCTCAAAAATGGCATGTGGATTTTGAAGTACGTGATCAATCTTGGCAAAATCGCCATCGTCATCTTCATCGTCAAGGAAAGAGTCGATGTGAGCACTCACAACCATGGTCTTACAAGTGGAATGACTATGCTTAGGTGACTTTTCTAAAACGAGAGGATCGATGTCGATAAAACCTTTAGCCTCAACGGGTGTTGGGCTAGGAAAAGGAGGCACTTCGATGGACTTAGAAGTTAAAGCCTCAAAGACGTGGTCCTTCGAAGGTGGTGAAGACGACCCCATTTTGGTCATTGTCGTGATGGCACTAACGTCGCCCTTCGGAATTGGTGTTTCACTTGTTTCATCAAATACATCCCAAAGTGATTTTTCATTCATAAATTTACACATACCCTTTTGAATTAGGTACACGTATTCTTTATCATTAAAATCCTCATATTTAAAATCGTTCTTCTTAACTTTTTCAAAACATGCATTAAGCCTCATTCTTTCCGCTAATGTGTGCATTTTGAAATCATTAGGTTTAGAATCATTAGGTTTTGAAACCTCGGTTTTTTCATTGTCATTAAACACTTGGGATTTACTCGTGAAAAAGTCCATTTTATCCTCCCCATATCTCATAGTAAGTCTCCCCTCGTGAACGTCGATTACGGTTCGAGCCGTCAATAAAAATGGTCGGCCTAAAATAATGGGACATTTAGGGTCACACTCGTAATCGGATATAACGAAATCCGTGGGAAAAACAAACTTTCCAATCCTAACATAGACATCCTCGGCTATTCCAATTGGTATAAGTGGTGTACAATTTTCAAGCTCGATTGTCATGTTCGTAGGGGTAAGATTAGGCAATATCATCAATTTCCAAAGAGAACGAGGCATGAGATTGATGCTAGCACCTAAATCGGCAAGGGCTAAACATCCCTCAATCTCGAAAAAATCACAAGGTAATAGAAATTGGCCCGGATCCTCTACCTTTCTCGGCATATGCATTTTGGGTTTTTTAAGAAGGATCGATACACAAGGTTTTTCAAGGGTTAGTTTGGTTAGGTCGATAAAACTCTCTTTTTAGACCGTGGATGGGATTTGAGGTACACGAGGGTGTGCACTCTTTTCCTTGGTCGCCACGTTCACCCCATCGACTTTAAAACAATAAGATGTCTTAGAAGTCGAGGGTTGAGAAGAAGGAACAACTCGAAATCCTCCAAGGTTAGGGGTAATCACACGACCTTTCTCACGAGACGAGGCGGTTTTACATTGTTCCTTCGGATTTGCAACGGTGTCACTAGGTAACGAACTCGATGAAGCACCCGAGGCTTTGTTCATAATGGCCAAAAACATCTTTTTAATATCAATTTGTCCTTGCTCAATCTTCGTGTTCTGCAATTTCAAAGTATTTGTAACGTCGTTTTTCAAAGTACCAATTTCTCCCTCTAATCGTCTCATATTAGCCTCATTCATTTTCATGTAATTTTGAAAATCGTTTGACGAACTATTTTGATTAGAATTAAAGTTCCCTTGGTTTTGATTACTTCTTTGAAAATTGTTTTGATTCCCACTTGAAAAATTGTTTCCTTGATTGTTGTTGTTTGAAAATTCGAGTTTTGATTATTGTCTCTTTTTTGCCAATTCATATTACGACCTTGATTATAACCTTGGTTTTGATTCGAAAAATTTCTTTGTTGATTATTTCCTTGAAAATTGTTTTGGTTTTGGTTTGAAAAATTATTGCCTTGAATATAATTGCCTTGTTGTGGTGGACCGGCGTTATTTTGATTTTGATTTGCAAAATTGTTGTTTAACGCACTCACATTTGACGTTTGGCCATCCGTAGCCGCACACTCGTAATAATTATGAGGTCCACCATAATACGTACACGAAACCTCAACCGCTTTCACCGTAGCGGGAGCGTCTTTCTTTTGCATTTCAACGAGAAAAGACGTAAACACATTCGTCAACTTGTCGACTTTTGCATCAACTCTCTCAATGTCGCGATTAGAAATACTAAAATTGGCGACACTGGCAATACTCAGCGCGTTGCGGAGTTGGTAAACCTTGGATCAATTTTCGATAATTATAAATGCAACTTTCGGAGTCTTACACAAAAAGTTGCCACCAGCGGCGGAATTCAACGAATCTTGTTCTTGAAAATTAAGACCGTTGTAAAACGTATCGATTTGGTGCAACTCGGAAAAACCATGGTGAGGACATTGCCTAAGCAATTCCTTAAAACGATCCCACGCGTCTCTAAAATATTCATTCGGGTTTTGCTCAAATTTCGTAATTTCATTTTGAAAAACGTCGTCTTAGACGGTGGGAAAAAATAATTAACGAACTTGGAGACGAGATCCTTCCACGTAGTTATGGAATTAGGTGTCTCCTTCTCGTACCAATCCTTGGCGGAACCATCGAGCGAGTATGGAAAAAGCATAAGCTTGACGACATCAGTGTCGACGTTCTTCAACTTTCTCGTGGCTAAAAGGCGATCAAAATTCCGAATATGGTCGTGAGGATTATCGTCTTCACGACCTCGAAACTTCGTCGCTTGGATTAACGAAAGCATTCCGCCCTTAATCTCAAAATTCTCCGCTTCGATAGCGGGAATTGCGATCGCGTCTCCATAACCCTCGGTGGGCGCTTGGAGCAATTCCATCATCGAATGATTGTCGGCCATCTCCTCTACGGTTTCTTCAACAACGATATTAGGAACGTCGGTTTCTAAATCTCGTCTACGCCGTCGATTCCTTCGATTACGATTGCGTCGATTCGAAGCGTCGCTAGAATTAGAATAATCCTTCGATCGAGTGCGCATGCACTAAGCGTAGAATGTGGGGTAGTAAAGAAGATTCTTTTTGGGGTTTTTCGATTTTTCAATTTTTTTGGCTTTTGATTGTTTTTAATTTTTTTGGGTTTTTGAATGTATTACGTAGACTCAAATCTAAAAATCTCCACTCGAATCGATTTCTCGATTAAAGGAGCCTCAAAGAATGAAAACTTTCACGTGGAGTGAACGCCTTCGATGACTTTAGAATGTTGGTGGAACACCAAAACGTTCAAGAGGGGTTAATCTTGAAAACAAGCAAATATATATGATACGTAGATAATACTTGGGCGGCAAACCCTTGATTGGCTCTCTTTCTCAAAACACGCACAAGCAAGCGGGGGAAACGAGGCGGCGCTAAGCACTTAAGAGCCTTTTTCCCTTAGGTCGTGAAATACAACCGCCTTATACCCACCTTATAGTTTGTGTTAATTGAAATTGAGCCTCACGAAAGTATTTATCTATTTTGCCTTTAAACTTTTGCTTTCGATTCGAATACAATGATCGAGTGATGAAATCCCGAATCAAGGTTGCGTTTTCTCGCTTTTGGAGTACTTGTATATTTATTGTTCTACGTAAGTACAATATAGTAATATATTCATGATAGGTGTGAAAACACCCATCCTTTTACCACTTATTTCTGGCTAAAACAAGACCAAAACACGTATTTAATATCATTTGTTTGGAATTATGTGTGGTTTTTGTGTTTATTGTGTTTTCAGAGTCAACCGGATGAATATTGAAGAAACATGGGATTGCACGGGTTTTATCGAGGAAAAAGACTCAAGACGAAGTCTACTGTCCAAGAGATGCAAAAGATTTGAAGTCATTGTGCCTATTTGAAGATTTATCGAAGAATAGAGCCAAAGATGGAAGATTCATATATGTCGAAGAACTCGAGTCTATTAAACAAAAGGTTATAAGACAAGTTGGAATTATTCACCGACACTTCTCAAATCCAAGTCGGAAATGTTTATTTGAAGAAGCGTGAAGACTAAAGAAGAAAGAAGAAAAAGAAGCCCAAACCAAAGCCCAATCACAAGCCCACCACCACAAGACTTGCCTATAAATAGGACTTTACTTCATAAATTTGGACACTTAGTCTTTTAGGTAGTTTTTAGTTTTTTCATTCTCTCTAGTTTTAGAGAGAGAAAGTTCTAAACTTTCTCTCATTAGATTTCATCTTTTTCTCTTTCAAGATCAAACCTTTGTATTATTTTTCATTAATCAAGTTCAAGTTTCAAGCTTTTAATCTTTAATCTCATTCTTCCTTTCTTTGATTTTATTGATTTTGCTACAAATCTCGTATGATCCGTGTTGTTCATCAAGGATTTTGTGCTTAAAAAGTTAATCTTTTTATGTGTCCTTAAGTTCTACACGAATAAGCTTTAAGATCCTTGTGCTTATTGGCTTATTTGTTAGTTTAGTTTATTTACTTTTTAAAGTTTTTATAAAAAGTTCATCTTTTTACTATTTGATTTAAAAGTTTGCTTGTTTTGTATTTGGATAAGTTGTGTTTGTGCTTATTTGATCCGCTTAATATTAGATTCGTTCTAGTTTTTGGAGTTAGCTTAATCAATTGGCTTATTTCCTTGGCTTAAATTTCGGATCAACATTGTTTTCGGAAAGGGCAAAGCCCTTTTCCGACCAGGTATTCCGACCACCGCACCACCATTTCCGATCGTGTTGATCGGAAAAGGGTTTTGAGATTCCGATTTGCCCCTCCTTTCCTTATTCCGATTTCACCATTTTGTTCACATTCCGATTTGTCCATTTTAAGATATTCCGATTGGTAAGTTTCCCTGTATTCCGATTAGTACTCATTTTAATATTCCGATTGCACTTCTTTTGAACATTCAGATTGGAACCAATTGTCATTATTCCGATTACGTGCTCTTGTGTTATTCCGATCACCATACTCCTCAACATTCCGATCAAAGTGATCGGAATATATTCCGATTTGCATCTTTTAGTGATATTCCGACTTGAGTTGTTTTTCTATATTCCGTTCTTACTTTCTTTTAGTATTTTCCGACTAAGTTCATATTTTTATAAAGTTTTCCAAGAGTTAGTTTTTATTGAGTGTCCATTTATTTTTCTAGTTTAATCTTAAAGTTTTCATACATTTATTTTTAAAACTCGTCTTTTTACTTTAATCATCTAAAGCTTTAAGTTTAATCTTTGACACTTAATTACTTGTTATTAGTTTAAAATAGATAAACAAACCATCACCTTTTTTATTAACCAAGAACAAATCATTCCACTTAGAGCCGAGATCAATTCGAGGAGATACCGAGAACTTAAATCAAGAACCCATAGCAAAATTCCTAGTATCAAATGGCGCCGCTGTCGGCTCTTCTCGTTAAGATCAACAGTTTTTTGTGAGAACTTGGATTTTGGGATCCGTTCACCGTGAACGTTACTTTTTCATAAAAAAATTCAAAAACCCTAAAAAATATAAAATTTTCAAAAATATAAAAAAAATTATTATTAGAAAAACCATAAAAACCAAAAATATTTTTTCTTTGTTTTTGCCTTGTTAGTTCTTTTGCAGGTGTATGCGCACTCGATCAACGTCTTATCAAGAGCCCGAGCCTCTCGATAACTTAGACATGGCCGGTGTACAAAACAACAACAATAACCCACCTCAAAACAATAATAATAACGATAACAATCCACCTGTCAACAACAATAATCACAACAACCATGAGCCTCTACCGGACAATCGCCCGATGATTGAACTTCTTCAAGCACATGTAGATGGCAACAATGATCCAATTGTCATACCCGCGTTTGCAGCCAACAACTTTGAGCTCAAATCCGGCTTTATCCAGATGGTCTCTGCTCAACCATTCTTGGGGCGTACCATTGATGATCCACATGACCACATCAAGAGATTCTTGCAACTCACTAATACGGTCAAATTCAATGGTGTTCCACAAGAGGTAATCCGTTTACAACTTTTTCCCTTTTCTTTAGAGGGACAAGCCCGGCATTGGCTTGCTAAGGAACCGCCACAGAGTATTCTTACGTGGACGGATTTGGAGACCAAGTTTATCAACTAATTTTTCCCACCCTCTCGTACTACCGCTTTGCGGAATGAAATTATCAATTTTGAACAAAAGTACGATGAGTCGTTTAGTGAATCTTGGGATCATTTCAAAGATCTTTTAAGAAAATGCCCACAACATGGTTTTACCAAAGTGCCCCAAATTAACACTTTTTATAATGGTTTAAGCATGAATGACCAAGATTCAGTAAATAGTGCCTCGGGGGGTAATCTTTTGGCTAAGACTTCTAATGCTGCTTGGGATGTCATTGAGAATAAGTCTCGTGTGCAAACCAAGAGTGTTCGGACCAATGTCGCTAGTGCTAGTACTAGTGACAGCGACAAGCGGATTGACAAAATCACTGCGCTTCTTTAATCGCTTGCTACCCAAACCGCCAGCAACACCAACAGCATCAATGCCAAAAACGCTCAAGTCAATGATGTCAGCCAACCATGTGAAATATGCGGGGGTCCTCACTCTTACACCACTTGTACTGCCACCCAAGACTATCCTTCTGAGAATGTGAATGCAACATACGGTACCTATCCTCAACCCGCTTATCAAGCTCGTCCTCAAGGTGACCGCAACTTGCTTAGCTACCGTTAGAACAACTATCTCTCACCACCTGGTTTTCCTCCTAACAACCAAAACCAACAACAAACCCTCAACCGCCCTCCTCAACAACAACAACAATCTCGTGGACCATACATACCACCTCACAAACAACAACATCCACCTCAAAGAAACAACCAAGTTTACCAACAACCTGCTTATCAACCACTCGCATACAATGCTCCTCCCAACCAACCCACCGCATTACACCAAGACATTGGAACCTACAGGAAGACTAACGATGTGCTCATGGACAATCTCCAACAGGAAGTGCGCAACTTGAAAGCAGACCTGGTGAAACAAGGGAACGATCTGAGAGCTGATATGAGAAACACTATGGATAATCAAACGAATGACTTAAGAAACATGATGGCTAGTTTCTTCCACGGTAATCAACCCTCTTCTTCGGGTACTCTTCCGAGTAACACCGTTGCGAATTCATGAGGGGAGATGAAAGCAATCACCACTCGCAGTGGCAAAGGTACCAAGGAACCCGAGCTTCCTATACCTCCACCGGTAGTTGTGACTAAGGAGAACGAGTCACCTGCTCCTATTCCTCATCCTTCTACTTCCCCAATTTCTCCACCTCTTACTGCTACCCCTCCTCCACCCAAGGATGTAAGTGATCCTTCGATCCCAAAGACTTCCTCTTCTTCCGATATACCTTATCCATCTAGGTTGAGGAAAGAGAAGCTTAAAAGCAAGGATGATATTCAGGTTTCGAACTTTCTCAAAATGTTCAAACAAATGAATTTTAACATCTCCTTCGCTGAGGCTCTCGCTCACATGCCAAAGTATGCGAAAATGTTCAAAGATCTTCTTAGCGACAAGGAGAAGCTTCTTGATATTGCTAACACCCAACTTAATGAGAACTGCTCTGCAGTACTCTTAAGGAAATTGCCAACCAAGCTTGGTGATCCGGGTCGTTTCTTAATCCCTTGTAACTTCCCGGGAGTAGAGAATTGCATGGCCTTAGCCGATCTAGGTGCCAGTATTAATCTAATGCCTCTAAGCGTTTGGAAGCAATTATCTCTCCCTGAGCTAGTGCCCACCAAAATGACTTTGGAATTAGCTAACCGTACGGTTGCTTATCCAGTGGGGATAGCTGAAGACGTCTTTGTAGGAGTCGACAAATTCACTTTTCCTGCCGATTTCGTCGTTGTTGACTACGAGATGGACCCTCGTGTGCCATTAATTGTTGGTCGTCCATTCCTGAGGACCGGTCGCACTCTCATCGATGTTGAAGCCGGTGAGCTTATCATGAGAGTGGGTGATGATAAAATTGTCTTCAACATGGGAAAGTTGTCTAAACAACCTTATTCATACGAGAGTGTTAATTGTATTGACGTTCTTGATGAGGCTTGTGAAGAACACTTCCAAAATGCTTGCAAAAGTATTCCTACTTCTCTTCCCAATGTTGAGACCGTTTCCTCTATTGATTCATCACTGTCTCTATTTGGAGAAAGTGATTTCTTTTGGAAAGATCTTGAAGCCATCATAGGAGATGTGAACTTAACTAATGACAATTCTCCCACCGATTGGGATGACGACATGCGTTTCTTTGAAAACCTTCTCAACGAAGACAATCTTTCTCAACCATCTCCCACGGTTATTGCTATCGATGCTCCGACTTTGAAAACGCCTCCCATCGAAAATCCTCCAGATTTAGAACTTAAGGAGTTGCCACCCCATCTCGAGTACGTGCTCCTTGAAGAAGAGAAGAAGTCGCTCGTCATTATCGCGAAGGACTTGAAAGATGAAGAGAAAACTCGCCTCATCGCCGTGCTTAAAGCTCATAAGAAGGCAATTGCTTGGAAAATTTACGATATCCGCGGAATTGATCCGAACTTTTGTACTCACAAGATTCTCATGGAAGATGACTTTAAACCCGCAATCTAGAGCCAAAGAAGGGTTAATCCCAAAATTCATGACGTCATCAAACAAGAGATTATCAAACTTCTAGATGCCGGCTTGATCTACCCTATTTCGGATTCGCCGTGGGTAAGTCCCGTCCATTGTGTGCCCAAGAAGGGCGGAATAACCGTTGTTCCCAATGAACACAACGAGTTGATTCCCACTCGTCTCGTTACTGGGTGGAGAGTTTGTATTGATTATCGCAAGCTCAATGATGCCACGAGAAAAGATCACTTTCCTCTTCCCTTCATGGATCAAATGCTCGAGCGTCTAGCTAGTAATGACTATTACTGCTTTTTAGACGGTTTCTCCGGGTATTTTCAAATTCCCATCGATCCCAAGGAACAAGAAAAGACCACATTCACTTGCCCCTATGGAACATTTGCTTACAAACGCATGCCTTTTGGTTTATGTAATGCTCCTGGGACGTTCCAAAGGTGTATGATGGCTATATTCCATGACATGGTGGAAGACACTATGGAAGTATTCATGGATGATTTCTCGGTTTATGGCGATTCTTTCTCTGCTTGCCTTGCCAATTTAGAACTTATGCTGAAGCGGTGTGAAGACACTCGCCTTGTTCTTAATTGGGAAAAATGCCATTTCATGGTAAAAGAGGGCATCGTTCTAGGACACAAAATTTCCAAAGCCGGTCTTGAAGTAGACCGTGCTAAAGTTGATGTTATCGCTAAGTTGCCTCCACCTTCAACCGTGAAGGGTGTGAGAAGTTTCCTGGGTCATGCGGGCTTCTACCGTCGATTCATCAAAGATTTTTCTCAAATCGCTCGCCCGATGACCCACCTCTTGGAAAAAGATACTCCTTTTATCTTTTCCAAAGAGTGCCTTGAAGCCTTCAACTTGCTTAAGGATAAGCTAACTAAGGCACCCATCTTGGTTACCCCTAATTGGGAGCTGCCTTTCGAGTTGATGTGCGATGCTAGTGACTATGCTATTGGAGCGGTTTTGGGCCAAAGAGTGAATAAACAATTCCAACCAATCCATTACGCTAGCAAGACAATGACGGGGGCACAATTGCATTATACGACAACCGAAAAAGAGCTTTTAGCCGTTGTCTATGCCTTTGAAAAATTCCGCCCCTATCTTGTCCTCTCTACCACAATCGTTTACACCGATCACTCCGCATTGAAGTACTTGTTGACTAAACAAGATTCCAAACCAAGACTTCTTCGCTGGGTTTTGCTACTCCAAGAATTTAAAATCGAAATTCACGATAAAAAAGGAGCTGAAAACCTAGCCGCGGATCATCTCAGTAGACTTGAGGATCCTTACCAAGGGGATCATCCGAACAAAGAAATCAATGATTCTTTTCCCTTGGAGACCTTAATGTCTATCAACTCGACTGCTGATGAAACCCCGTGGTTTGCGGACATTGCAAACTACTTAGCGGGTGGAATTCTTGTTGACGGGTTAACATCCCAGAAAAAGAAGAAGTTCTTTAACGACATTAAGACTTACTTTTGGGATGACCCGTATCTATTCAAACAATGTGCTGACTTGATTATTCGTCGATGTGTTGATGGACCGGCAGCTTTAGAAATCCTTAACGCTTGCCACAAAGGACCCACCGGTGGTCACTTTGGTCCCAACTACACCGCCAAAAAAGTGTTTGAATCGGGATTTTATTGGCCCACCATCTATCGTGATGCTCACAAGATGGTTAAACGTTGTGATGCCTGCCAAAAACAAGGCAAGATCACTCATAAAGATGAGATGCCTCAAAATTTCATACAAGAATGTGAAATCTTTGATGTTTGGGGTATTGACTTTATGGGGCCATTCCCTTCATCTAAAGGAAACAAATACATCCTTGTGGCCGTTGACTACGTTTCAAAGTGGGTTGAAGCCAAAGCTTTACCTACTAATGATGCAAGGGTGGTTTGTAACTTTTTGAAGTCGTTGTTCGCTAGATTCGGCGTTCCTCGTGCTATTATCAGTGACCGCGGGACTCATTTTTGCAACGATCAATTTGCAAGAGTCATGGCTATGTATGGTGTCAATCACCGTCTTTCCACCGCCTATCACCCCCAAACCAATGGGCAAGCCGAGATATCCAACCGTGGATTGAAGCGAATTTTGGAGCGTACTGTGGGAGAGCATCGTGCCGCGTGGGCCGATAAGTTAGATGATGCTCTGTGGGCTTTCCGTACTGCTTATAAGACCCCGATCGGTTGTACACCTTATCGTCTTGTGTACGGGAAAGCATGCCACCTTCCCATCGAGCTGGAACATAAGGCGCACTGGGCCTTGAAGTGGGCTAACCTCGACATCAACAAAGCCGGTGATCATCACAAGATTCAGCTCAACAAGCTAAACGAACTGAGGAATGAAGCTTATGAGAACTCGCTGATCTACAAGGAGAAGACAAAGATCCTTCATGACGCAAAAATCAAGAACCGAGAGTTCCACGTTGGTGATCAAGTCTTACTTTTTAACTCTCGGTTGAAGATCTTCTCTGGCAAGTTGAAGAGCCGCTGGTCTGGTCCATTCACCGTCGCCAAAGTCTTTCCATCTGGGACCATTGAGCTTTCTCAACCAAATGGGCCCAATTTTAAGGTGAATGGCCAGCGTCTGAAGCTGTACTTTGGTGAGGACATCTCTCAGGAGATGATTCCATCTCTCACCACGTTCCCCATGAACTAATTTTGGGTCGAGTCAGGCTCGTGACTCGGTTATAAAAAACAAGCGCTCCTCAGGAGGCAGCCCGGGTATCTATCCTTTTATGTTTTTACCTCCTAAGTGTAGGGGGACCTGTATAGGTGTTTGTCTTTGTGTGGTGATGTGATTACAGGGATAAGTGCACTCTTGGAGTCTCTGAAGAACCGTGCTCCCGTGTTATCCGAAAACCGGTTCTATCTCTGTCAACTATCGTGATTCAATTTTCTTCATACTCACATTTGAAATTGATCACTTTAGTCGTCTCTTCCTTAACATAAGTTAACCAACGTGCACAATGTCATAAGTGTAGGGGAGACTTTTCCCACATGCTTAAACATTGAGGACAATGTTTATCTTAAGTGTAGGGGGGACTTCTATCGAAGTTTTAAGTGGACTTTTCCATGAAAATGCCTTTATTTAACCGGAAAATCATCTTTTTCAACATTTTTCAAATTTTTAATTAACTTTGGCCATTTATTTGTAATTTTTAAATTTTTATCGTTGCTTTCATATGTATATATTCCACAATAATGTCAAAAATATTAATAAAGTGGTGTAGCTAGTTTAGAAGTCTCTGACATATTAGGCCCGTTGCGATTATTTTGACTCAACCCGAATAGACTTATTCAAGTTTATTCTAGCTAGTATCCTTAACCATGTAGACCTTAATTGGTTTATTAGGCTAAGTATCCACGATTCTCATTACTTGAGATTTTAAATTGTGGAGAACGAGAAATGATAGAGTCAATTATAAGTCGGTAATCTTGCGCAAGCTCACTTGGTATAATTATTTGCCTATTCTCCCATCACTTGCTAATAATTTATCTGCAATAAGTAAGGTCGTACGATTTGAAAAGTTACTTAGCTTCTAGCCCAATATCGTTTAAAAGTTGCTCGGTAATGATAAGAGTTCATAGCCAAGGCATAACTTATGAAGCGGGGCGCGCAGATTGGCGAGTCCGAAATGGCCCTAACAAGGCATGAGGATTAAATTTTATTGCTGAAGATCAAAAGTGATGTAAAAAGCATTATTCCCAAAATCAATATGAAGGATCAAGACTCACGACGAAAAGCAATCAACTCCCATAAAGATCATGGAGAAGTCTATCCGAAAAGACCCTAACAAGGTATGAGGATAAATAGATCCATGTCCGAAAAGGAGGCGGATCGTTGTATCTCAAAATCCCAATTAGAGATTGAAGAAATAATCATGAAGTCGTGGTCAACAAAGTTGGAGTACCCCTCAAAATTCTCCAAGTGAAAAAAATCTATTACGATGAGAAGACCATTATCTCAAGAACGTCTCTCAAGATATGAAGTATGAAGCACATGCCAAATATCGGCCCGAGAAAGGTCTCAAATCGTGAACCAAGTTATGCCAAGATATGAACTTTTTGATATCCCGAGAAGCAGTTTTAAGAGATTTTGTCCTTTAGCTAACTATTGATCAAATCGTCCTACTTTGCTTTCAGCCTAAATAAACTATCAAAATAAGTCCAAAAATGCATCTTCATGATCATTCTAAGAAAAAAAAATATAAGAGATACACCTAGGAATAAGGGAGTTTAAGCATATAATTAAGCCATGTGAGTAAGTGTTTGATTTGCTAACTTATAATAACAATGATCTCGTTTTTAAGCTTAGTTTGGGGAGCGTGAAACTTGAGGGTGATAAATCTTCGCAGCACCGAAGCCCTAATGTAAGTCCTCGACTTCTTTACAAGTTATTTACACGTAGCTATTTTCTACTCTCTTGTTTACATTAAAGTTTTAATTTCTCTTAGTGCTTTAATTTTTGTTTAATAGTATGTTAATAAGGCCAAGGTTGATTGATTATGAGAAATGTGTAAATGTGCTTTGTCACTAAGCATTGCATGAGGGCATGGCAATGGTTAAGTGTAGGCGATTTGATAGGTGTGAAAACACCCATCCTTTTACCACTTATTTCTGGCTAAAACAAGACCAAAACACGTATTTAATATCATTTGTTTGGAATTATGTGTGGTTTTTGTGTTTATTGTGTTTTCAGAGTCAACCGGATGAATATTGAAGAAAACATGGGATTGCACGGGTTTTATCTAGGAAAAAGACTCAAGACGAAGTCTACTGTCCAAGAGATGCAAAAGATTTGAAGTCATTGTGCCTATTTGAAGATTTATCGAAGAATAGAGCCAAAGATGGAAGATTCATATATGTCGAAGAACTCGAGTCTATTAAACAAACGGTTATAAGACAAGTTGGAATTCTTCACCGACACTTCTCAAATCCAAGTCGGAAACGTTTATTTGAAGAAGCGTGAAGACTAAAGAAGAAAGAAGAAAAAAAAGCCCAAATCAAAGCCCAATCACAAGCCCACCACTACAAGACTTGCCTATAAATAGGACTTTACTTCACAAATTTGGACACTTAGTCTTTTAGGTAGTTTTTAGTTTTTTCATTCTCTCTAGTTTTAGAGAGAGAAAGTTCTAAACTTTCTCTCACTAGATTTCATCTTTTTCTCTTTCAAGATCAAACCTTTGTATTACTTTTCATTAATCAAGTTCAAGTTTCAGGCTTTTAATCTTTGATCTCATTCTTCCTTTCTTTGATTTTATTGACTTTGGTACAAATCTCGTATGATCCGTGTTCATCAAGGATTTTGTGCTTAAAAAATTAAACTTTTTATGTTTCCTTAAGTTCTACACGAATAAGCTTTAAGATCCTTGTGCTTATTGGCTTATTTGTTAGTTTAGTTTATTTACTTTTTAAAGTTTTTATAAAAATTTCATCTTTTTACTATTTGATTTAAAAGTTTGCTTGTTTTGTATTTGGATAAGTTGTGTTTGTGCTTATTTGATCCGCTTAATATTAGATTCGTTCTAGTTTTTGGAGTTAGCTTAATCAATTGGCTTATTTCCTTGGCTTAAATTTCGGATCAACATTGTTTTCGGAAAGAGCAAAGCCCTTTTCCGACCAGGTATTCCGACCACCACACCACCCTTTCCGATCGTGTTGATCGGAAAAGGGTTTAGAGATTCCGATTTGCCCCTCCTTTCCTTATTCCGATTTCACCATTTTGTTCACATTCTGATTTGTCCATTTTAAGATATTCCGATTGGTAAGTTTCCCTGTATTCCGATTAGTACTTCTTTTGAACATTCCGATTGGAACCAATTGTCATTATTCCGATTACGTGCTCCTGTGTTATTCCGATCACCATACTCCTCAACATTCCGATCAAAGTGATCAGAATATATTCCGATTTGCATCTTTTAGTGATATTCCGATTTGAGTTGTTTTGCTATATTCCGTTCTTACTTTCTTTTAGTATTTTCCGACTAAGTTCAAATTTTTACAAAGTTTTCCAAGAGTTAGTTTTTATTGAGTGTCCATTTATTTTTCTAGTTTAATCTTAAAGTTTTCATACATTTATTTTTAAAACTCGTCTTTTTACTTTAATCATCTAAAGCTTTAAGTTTAATCTTTGACACTTAATTACTTGTTATTAGTTTAAAATAGATAAACAAACAATCACCTTTTTTATTAACCAAGAACAAATCATTCCACTTAGAGCCGAGATCAATTCGAGGAGATACCGAGAACTTAAATCAAGAACCCATAGCAAAATTCCTAGTATCAATTCACAAGAAAAACGAAAACGTTAATGGATATATACAATATAGTAAAAGATTTTTGTGTGTTTAATTTAGGAAAACTAAACACGAATTATTTGGATACTATAATATAATAAGGAAAAATAACAAAAATGAGTGTGTACGATATTTACGCTTTCCAAAAATTGAAAAGCAAAAACGCACTACTCACACAAACACGATAATAATAATGGCACACTAAAAACACCTCTCCGGCATCGGCGCCAAAAATTGATGTAGGTAAATTAATACTAGGGTTTTACACCAAGTATAAAATCTTATCGTCCGATCTTTTCGAATTGATTTCCAGTCTAAAGTGCGACTCAATCGTCTTCTGGTGAACAAGAGAATTGTTTGGTTGATTATCTATTTTAAACTAATAACAAATAAGTAAGTGCCGTTGAGTAAAGTAGAAGTATAAAGATTAAAAATAAAATGACGAGTTAAAATTAAAAGCTTGAAAAACTTAAAGACAAGATTAGAAAAAAATACTTGAACACTTAATAAAACTAAGGGGGTGTTTGTTTTAGCTTATATAATGGGCTTATATAACCCATTTATGGCTTATATAAGCCTATGTTTAATAAGCTTATAAGCCCATGGCTTATATAAGCTTAAGTTAAGATGAGGGTAAAATGATAAATATGTTATGTAAGCCCAAGCCTTCATAAAAAAGCCACATTTTTGTGGCTTATCAAAACACCCATATATAAGCTTATAAGCCCACTTATATAAGCTTAACCAAACACTTGATTTGGGCTTATAAGCTTATATAAGCTAATAAGCTTATAAGCCCATTATATAAGCTAAAACAAACACCCTCTAACACTTGAAAACTTTACAAAACAAGAAATTAAACAATTGGAAAACAGCCAAATCGGAATATCTAAATTGCATTGATCGGAATATATAGTTGGAATAAGGCTGATCGGAATGTCAATTGTGGCTGATCAGAATAATTGGAAAATGCACCAATCGGAATGTATTAAACATAGGCTAATCGGAATATTAACAAACCCCACCGTCGGAATAATGAAACCCACAATCGGAATAAGACAACTTGGGGCTATCGGAATAATGATGCTCAAATCGGAATGGGTAAAATTGCCCAATCGGAATACTAGAAGATGAACCAAATCGGAATGTTACAAAACACCCCACAATCGGAATATCTTGAAATGCAAACAATCGGAATATGGAAAAATGGTCCAGATCGGAATATTCTAAACCCTATTCCGATTTGGTGATCGGAAAGAGGGTGTGGGTGCTTGGTCGGAATGCTGCGATCGAAAAGGGGTTTAGACCCTTTCCGATTTATATGGGATTCGAAATAAGCTAGTGATAAGCTACTATGATAAGCTCACACCAAGACTAGCACGAATCAAAAGTGAGATATACTAAATAAGCTCAATCAACAACTTATCCAAACTTAAAATAATAAATCTTTTAAATCAAACCATAAAAAGATGAACTTTTTAAGAAAACTTTTAAAAGTAAATAAGCTAAAAGAAACGAATAAGCCAATAAGCACAAGGAACTTAAAGCTCAATCAAATGAAAGCTTATGTAGGAACAAAAAGATTAACTTTTTAAGCACGAAATCAATAAGAACAACACGGATCAAATGAAATTCGCACCAAAATTAATCTAATAATCAAAGAAAGGTAGAAAGAGATGAAAGATTAAAAGCTTAACTAGAACTTGATTAATGAAAATCAACAATACAAAGGTTTAATCTTGAAAGATTAAAAGAAAGAAAAGATGAAACTTAGTGAGAGAAAGTTGAGAACTTTCTCTCTCTAAAACTAGAAAGAAAAGTGAAAAAATGAAAAACTAAAAACTAAAACTAACTCTCCTCCTAATGTGTATCAATAGGGTATTTATAGGAAAAATGGAAGGAGTGCATGTGTTGCCTCTTCTTTCTTTCTTTACGTCTTCTCGACTCGATTTGATTCTTTGTCTTTTCTCGACGTCGTCTCGGGATTTGAACTTGTCTTGATAATATTCTTCTTTAATTTAGACTTGAGTTCTTCGACTTCATTAAACTTCCGTCTTTAGACTTTTTCTTCGATAAATCTTCAGAATAGGCCTTGGACTTCCGTTCTTTTTGCACTCTTGATCTTTTGACTTCGTCTTTTCCCGTTTTCTTCGATAAAAGCCCGTGAAAGCCCGTGTTTTCTTCCTTTTTCATCTTTTGGTCCTAAAACATAATAAAAACACAAACCACGCATAATTCCGAATTTTACGACATAAATCACACGTTTTGGTCTTGTTATTATTGGAAATAAGTGGTAAAAGGATAAGTGTTTTCACACTTATTAAATCCCCTACACTTGACCATTGCAATGCCCTCATGCAATGCATTAATTTTAAAGCACGGTTTACATTTTCCATCATAAATAACCCACCTTGACCTTTATTAAATACTAAACATAAAAAGATAAAAAAACAAGTAAAGAAATTAAAGACTTACATTGAGTTTTTGTTGCCATGAACGTTTATCATCCTCAAGTTTCATGTTCCCCATACCAAGCTTAAAAACGAGATCATTGTTATTATAAGTTAGCAAACTAACACGAATTCATGTGGGCCAATTATTTACTTAGACTCCCTTATTCCTAGGTGTATCTCTTATATTTTATTTTTGTCTTGAATGATCACTAGGATGCATTGTTTGACTTATTTCGATAGTTATTTAGGCCGAAAATAAAGTGAACGATTTAATCAATAGTTAGCTAAAGGACAAAATCTTTTAAAACTGCTTCTCGGGACCTCATAAAGTTCATATCTTGGCATAACTCGCTTCACGATTTGAGACCTTTCTCGGACCGATATTTGGCAGCGACTTCATACTTCGAATCTTTGAGAGACGTTCTTGAAATTATGGTCTTCTCTTCATAATAGGAATTTCTTCACTTGAAGTTTTGAGAGATTCTTCATATTTGGACCACGACTTCTTCATTTTTCTCCAATCTTTATTTTGGACTTCGATATACAACGATCCGTCTCCTTTTAGGACTTGGATCTATTTATCCTCATACCTTGTTAGGGCTTTTTTGGATAGAATTCTCCATGATCTTTAGGGGAGTATTTGCTTTTCGTCGTGTGTCTCGATCCTTCATATTGATTTTCGATAAATGATTCTTCACATCACTTTTGGATCTTTGGCAACAAAATGTAGCCCTCATGCCTTGTTAGGGCCTTTTATGACTCGCCAATCTTCGCATCCCGCTTCAATAAGTTATGCCTTGGCTATGAACTCTAATCCGTACCGAGCAACTTTTAAACGATCTTGGGCTAGAAGCTAAGTAACCTTTCAAATCGTACAACCTTATTTATTGCAGATAAATTTATTAACAAGCGATGGGAGAATAGGCTCATAATTAACTCACATAAATTCACGAGAGAATACCAAACTTATAATTGACTCTATCATCTCTCGTCCTCCTCTGTTTAAAATCTCAAGGAATGAGACTCGTGGATGCTTAGCCTATTAAATCAAAGTTTTGGGTTTTCGAGTCATCTATAGGATCTTGCAAATTCTTAGACTTTTTCAAGTTTAGAAATGGCATTTTAAAGTTCCCTTGATAAACAACTCTCTAGGATCAATTATAGGAACTTGCGAAAAGTTCTTGTTCTTAACCCGTGAGAGTTAAGACTTTCGCGTTTTATAGCTCCCTATATAAAAGCCTAGCAAAACTTGACTTAAACACGTTAAGGATACTAGCTAGAGTAAACTTAGATAAGTAAACTCGGGTTGAGTCAAAATGTTTACGACTAAGAAAAATTTAAAACCACTTTATTGAAAATTTATTCTAGCAATGGAAAAAAATAAACATAATAAAGGAAAATACAACTATACAACTAGGCCAAAATAGATTAAAAATTTTGAAAACTGCCGAAAAATCAAAATTTCCAGTTAAAATAAGGGAAAATTCATGGAAAAGACCACTTACTTCGATAGAAGTCCCCCCTACACTTGATATAAACATTGTCCAATGTTTAAGCATGTGGGAGTAAACTCCCCTACACTTAGGACATTGTGCACTTTGTTTAAATCTTGCTAAGGAAAGGACAACTAAAGTGAATTCAATGTGAACATATAAAATATGAAATATTGAATCACAAGAGTTTAGGATAGAACCAGGAAGATGGGAACACGGGATCACGGTTCGTAAAATGTCATCAAGATGCTCTTTGAAGCTTGAATCCCTGCAAAAGATAAGAAACAAGATAACAAACACATACGGGGCTCCCCCCTACACTTTATTATGAAAGCAATAAAGGATAGAACACGGGTTGCCTCCCGAGAAGCGCTTGTTTTTGATAACCGAGTCACGAGCCTGACTCGACCCAATTTAGTTCATGGGGAACGTGGTGAGGGATGGAATCATCTCATGAGAGATGTCCTCACCAAAGTACAGCTTCAAACGCTGGCCATTCACCTTGAAATTGGGCCCATTTGGCTGAGAAAGCTCAATGGTCCCATATGGAAAGACTTTGGCGACGGTGAATGGACCAGACCAGCTGCTCTTCAAATTGCCAGAGAAGATCTTCAACCGAGAGTTAAAAAGTAAGACTTGATCACCAACGTGGAACTCTCGGTTCTTAATCCTTGCGTCATGAATGATCTTGGTCTTCTCCTTGTAGATCAGTGAGTTCTCGTAAGCTACATTCCTCAGTTCGTTGAGCTCGTTGAGTTGAATCTTGGGATGATCACCGGCTTTGTTGATGTCGAAGTTAGCCCACTTCAAGGCCCAATACGCCTTATGTTCCAGCTCGATGGGGAGGTGGCATGCTTTCCCGTACACAAGACGATAAGGTGTACAACCAATCGGGGTCTTATAAGCTGTACGGAAAGCCCACAGAGCATCATCTAACTTACCGGCCCACGTGGCGTGATTCTCTCCCACAGTACGCTCCAAAATTCGCTTCAATCCACGGTTGGATATCTCGGCTTGCCCATAGGTTTGGGGATGATAGGCGGTGGAAAGACGATGATTAACACCATACTTAGCCATGACTCTTGCAAATTGATCATTGCAAAAATGAGTCCCGCGGTCACTGATAATAGCACGAGGAACGCCGAATCGAGCAAACAACTGCTTTAAAAAGTTCACAACCACCCTCGCATCGTTCGTAGGGAGAGCCTTAGCTTCAACCCATTTAGAAACATAGTTAACGGCTACGAGGATGTACTTGTTCGCTTTGGAGGATGGAAATGGCCCCATAAAGTCGATGCCCCATACGTCAAAGATTTCACATTCTTGTATGAAATTTTGAGGCATCTCATCTTTATGTGTGATCTTGCCTTGGCGTTGGCAAGCATCACAATGCTTAACCATTTCGTGAGCGTCACGATAAATGGTGGGCCAATAGAATCCAGAGTCAAACACTTTCTTAGCGGTGTAGTTGGGACCAAAGTGACCACCAGTGGGTCCTTTATGGCAAGCAGCAAGGATTTGCAAAGCTGCCGGTCCATCAACACATCGTCGAATGACCAGATCAGCACATTGTTTGAATAGAAAAGGGTCATCCAAAAGTAAGTCTTAACATCATTCAAGAACTTCTTCTTTTGTTGGGATGTTAACCCTTTGATGAGAACACCACCTGCTAAGTAGTTTGCAATGTCGACAAACCATGAGGTGTCATCAAGATTGAGATTTATAGACATTAAGGTCTCAAGGGAAAAAGAGTCATTAATCTCTTTGTTTGGATGATCTCCTTGATATGGATCCTCAAGTCTACTCAGATGATCCACGGCTAGGTTTTCGGCACCCTTCTTGTCACAAATTTCAATGTTGAATTCTTGAAGGAGTAAAACCCAGCGAAGAAGTCTTGGCTTAGAGTCGTGCTTAGTCATCAAGTACTTCAACGCGGAATGGTCCATGTATACGATGGTGGTGGATAAAACAAGATAGGGGCGAAATTTTTCAAAAGCATAAACAACAGCTAAAAGCTCTTTTTCGGTTGTCGTATAATGCAATTGAGCCCCCGTCATTGTTTTGCTAGCATAGTGGATTGGTTGGAAGTGTTTGTTGATCCTTTGTCCCAAAACCGCACCAATAGCAAAGTCGCTAGCATCGCACATCAACTCAAAGGGTAGCTCTCAATTAGGGGTAACAAAGACTGGTGCCTGAGTTAGCTTATCCTTAAGAAGATTGAAGGCTTCGATACACTCTTTAGAAAAGATAAAAGGAGTATCTTTTTCCAAGAGGTGGGTCATCGGGCGAGCGATTTTAGAGAAATCCTAAATGAATCGACGATAGAAGCCCGCATGACCTAGAAAACTTCTCACACCCTTCACGGTTGAAGGTGGAGGTAATTTGGCTATGACATCCACTTTAGCACGGTCGACTTCAAGACCGACTTTAGAGATTTTGTGTCCTAGCACAATGCCTTCTTTTACCATAAAATGGCATTTTTCCCAATTCAGAACAAGGCTGTGTCTTCGCACCGCTTAAGCATACGTTCTAAATTGGCAAGGCAAGAAGAGAAGGAATCCCCAAAGACCGAGAAATCATCCGTGAAGACTTCCATGGTTTGCTCAACCATGTCATGGATGATAGCCAACATGCACCTTTGGAAATTCCCGGGGGCATTGCATAAGCCAAAAGGCATTCTTTTGTAAGCAAATGTGCCATAGGGACAAGTGAATGTTGTCTTCTCTTGATCTTGGGGATCGATGGGTATTTGGAAATAACCCGAGAAACCATCAAGAAAGCAGTAATATTCATTACCCGCTAAACGTTCAAGCATTTGGTCCATAAAAGGAAGAGGGAAATGATCCTTTCTCGTGGCATCATTGAGTTTGCGGTAGTCTATACAAACTCTCCACCCAGTAACAAGACGGGTAGGAATCAACTCGTTGTTTTGATTGGGCACAACGGTGATTCCGCCTTTCTTAGGCACACAATGGACTGGACTAACCCATGGTGAATCTGAAAAAGGGTAAATCATACCCGCATCAAGAAGTTTAATAAACTCTTTTTTGATGACTTCATGGATTTTAGGATTCATCCTTCGTTGGCTTTGAATTGTGGGCTTAAAGTCGTCTCCATGAGAATTTTATGTGTGCAAAAGTGAGGATCAATTCCGCGAATGTCGGAGATTTTCCAAGCGATAGCTCTTTTATGTTTCTTCAACACGGCGATAAGTCGGGATTTTTCTTCTTCTTTCAGGTCCTTTGCGATGATGACCGGTAACTTCTGGTTGTCTTCAAGGAAAAAGTACTCAAGATGAGGAGGTAGGTCCTTAAGCTCAAGAGTAGGAGGATCCTCAATAGATGGTGAAACTAACGATGGATCATCATTAGTCACCTCTTTAGGAGAAGGAGGAGAAAAAGGGTCTTCATTTAGAAGTCTCTCAATAGTACGAATGTCTTCATCCCAATCGGTGGAAGAATCATCATACTTAATATCGAGAGGACCCAAGCTAGCTTCGAAATCATCCAAGTCACTTTCTCCAAAAGGAGTCAATGACGGAGCAATTGAGGCAACGGTCTCAACATTGGGTAGAGAAGAGGGAGTACTTTTGCAAGCATCATGAAAATGTTCTTCACAAGCCTCATCGAGAACATCAATAGCATTAACACTCTCATATGAATAAGGTTGCTTAGAAATCTTACCCATGTTGAAGACAATTTTATCGTCACCAACTCTCCTGATTATTTCGCCCGCGGCTACATCAATGAGAGTGCGACCGGTCCTCAAGAAGGGACGTCCAACGATTAATGGAACACGGGGATCCATCTCGTAGTCAACGACAACAAAATCCGCCGGGAAGGTGAATTTGTCAACGCCAACAAAGACATCTTCGGCTATCCCCACTGGATAAGCAACCGTACGGTTAGCTAATTCCAAAGTCATTTTGGTGGGGACTAGCTCGGGGAGAGATAATTGCTTCCAAACACTTAGAGGCATTAATTTTATACTGGCACCTAGATCGGCTAGGGCCATGCAATTCTCTACTCCCGGGAAGTTGCAAGGAATCAAGAAGCGACCCGGATCACCAAGTTTGGTGGGTAATTTCCTTAAGAGAACGGCGAAGCAATTCTCATTAAGTTGGGTCTGAGCAATGTCAAGAAGCTTCTCCTTGTCACTAATAAGATCTTTAAACATCTTAGCGTATTTAGGCATGTGAGCGAGAGCCTTGGCAAAGGAGATGTTAAAATTCAATTGTTTAAACATTTTGAGAAAGTTTGAAACTTGAATATCATCCTTGCTCTTTTGCTTCTCTTTCCTCAACCTTGAAGGATAAGGTATATTGGATGAAGAAGAAGGCTTTAGGGGAGTAGGATCACTCACAACCACGGGTGGTGGGGAAATGGGGGTAGAAGGCAAAGGAGGTGAGGAAAGTTGCTCTTTTTCCTTGTTCACAATCACGGGTGGAGGTGTAGGAAGCTCGGGTTCCGTATAACCTTTTCCACTACGAGTAGTGATTGCTTTCATCTCCCCTCTTGGGTTCGCAACGGTGTTACTCGGAAGAGTACCCGAAGAAGAGGGTTGATTACCTTGGAAGAGCGAACCGATCATATCACGTATGTTAAGCGCTTGAGTGCTGAAAGAATCTCTCATGTCTGCACGGATCTCATTGCTTTGTTTTGCCATGTCATTCCTTAGCTCGGCTCGAGTATCATTCCCTTGTTTCGCCATTCGCCCTTCAAGTTGACGAATTGACTCTGAAGATTCGTCACCATCTCTCGATTAGTCTTCATGAACGTCTCGACGTCTTGATTCAATTCCATCGGTTGATTGAGAGGTGGAGTTTGGTAAGCTTGAGAATTTCCTTGAGTTGGGTATGGGTTTCTTTGGGATTGATATTGATTGGTAGCACGAGGTTGGGATTGGTTGTTTCGGTTATAGTTTTGTTGTTGGTTTTGGTGTGTAGGAGGGAAACCGGGTGGAGCAAGATAGTTGTTTGAACGATAACTTAGCAAGCTACGGTCTCCTTGAGGACGAGTTTGATAGCCTCCCGTGGGATAAGTACCGTATGACGCGTTAACGTTTTCAGAAAAATTGCCTTGGGTAGAAGGACAATCATTGTAAGAATGAGGGCCACCACATGTGTCACAAGAAATAGCAACGGCTTTAGCTTGTTGAAAGTGGTTTGTGGCCATGGTCATGAAATTCTTATTCATCTCAGCGTGTTGTCGAGTAATTTCAGTCATCTCGGGATTGGAAGTAGTAGAAGAAACATTGACTCTCGGGTTAGATCTTGAGGATGCGGATGAATCCCAATTCTTGTGGTGAGTAGTCATGTTTTTAATCAACTCTCTACATTCCTCCGGTCTCCTTTTCATAAAAGTACCACCGGCGGCGGCATTGATCGTGTCACGATCACGAAAAGTGAGACCATTGTAGAAAGTATCAATGATAGTGACGGGAAGCATGTTGTGATTTGGACAGCGGTCGATCAAATCGTTGTATCGTTCCCAAGCATCAAAGAGCGATTCGTCATTGTCTTGCATGAATACACTAATTTGGTTACGAAGGCTGGTGACCATGGATGGTGGGAAGTAGCGTGACAAAAAGCGTTGAGTCATGTCATTCCAAGTATGAATAGAATTCTTTGGTAGACGGTCAAACCATTTTTCGGCATGGTGAGAAAGTGAGTGGGGAAATAATTGAAGGCGAAGGTCATCCATAGAAACACCGGGCGACTTCATGCTTTGGGTGATGGTAATGAATTTGTCGAGGTGTTTGTTGGCATCATCATCCGGAATTCCGCGAAATGGGTTAGTTTGCACTTGTTGGATCATGTGATGCTTCAACGAAAACTCCTGAGCCGTGACGTGCATCGGCGCAATCGGGCCTCCGCGTCCGTTCATGGTGGGTTGACACAATTCCTCCATTGTTCGTAAATCAGGTAGGGGGACATTGTTGTTGTTGTTGTTATTGTTATTCAAATTGGGTAGAGGTGGGTTATTATTGTTGTTATGAACACCAACCATATCTAGATCTTCACGATCTCAGCCTCAGAATAGTTTGAAGATCTAGTACGCATACACCTGCAGAAGAAAAATACACAGAGAGAATATCTATATAATCTTTTTGGTGCAAAATCTTTTGGAAAAGAATTGCTTTTTCAGATTTTTTAATGTTTTTGTATTTTTGAAGAATTTTATATTTTTTAGGGGTTTTGAAAAATTTTGAAGCAAGGAAAATAACGTTCAAAGAACGGATCCCAAAATTCAATGCGTCTCTCACTAGAAACCGTTTATCTTAACGAAAAGAGCCGGCTGCGGCGCCATTTAATACTAGGGTTTTACACCAAGTATAAAATCTTATCGTCCGATCTTTTCGAGTTGATTTCCAGTATAAAGTGCGACTCAATCGTCTTCTGGTGAACAAGAGAATTGTTTGGTTGATTATCTATTTTAAATTAATTACAAATAAGTAAGTGCCGTTGAGTAAAGTAGAAGTATAAAGATTAAAAATAAAATGACGAGTTAAAATTAAAAGCTTGAAAAACTTAAAGACAAGATTAGAAAAAAATACTTGAACACTTAATAAAACTAACACTTGAAAACTTTACAAAACAAGAAATTAAACAATTGGAAAACAGCCAAATTGGAATATCTAAATTGCATTGATCGGAATATATAGTTGGAATAAGGCTGATCGGAATGTCAATTGTGGCTGATCGGAATAATGGGAAAATGCACCAATCGGAATGTATTGAACATAGGCTAATCGGAATATTAACAAACCCCACCGTCGGAATAATGAAACCCACAATCGGAATAAGACAACTTGGGGCTATCGGAATAATGATGCTCAAATCGGAATGGGTAAAATTGCCCAATCGGAATACTAGAAGATGAACCAAATCGGAATGTTACAAAACACCCCACAATCGGAATATCTTGAAATGCAAACAATCGGAATATGGAAAAATGGTCCAGATCGGAATATTCTAAACCCTATTCCGATTTGGTGATCGGAAAGAGGGTGTGGGTGCTTGGTCGGAATGCTGCGATCGGAAAGGGGTTTAGACCCTTTCCGATTTATATGGGATTCGAAATAAGCTAGTGATAAGCTACTATGATAAGCTCACACCAAGACTAGCACGAATCAAAAGTGAGATATACTAAATAAGCTCAATCAACAACTTATCCAAACTTAAAATAATCAATCTTTTAAATCAAACCATAAAAAGATGAACTTTTTAAGAAAACTTTTAAAAGTAAATAAGCTAAAAGAAACGAATAAGCCAATAAGCACAAGGAACTTAAAGCTCAATCGAATGAAAGCTTATGTAGGAACAAAAAGATTAACTTTTTAAGCACGAAATCAATAAGAACAACACGGATCAAATGAAATTCGCACCAAAATTAATCTAAAAATCAAAGAAAGGTAGAAAGAGATGAAAGATTAAAAGCTTAACTGGAACTTGATTAATGAAGATCAACAATACAAAGGTTTAATCTTGAAAGATTAAAAGAAAAAAAGATGAAATTTAGTGAGAGAAAGTTGTGAACTTTCTCTCTCTAAAACTAGAAAGAAAAGTGAAAAAATTAAAAACTAAAAACTAAAAACTAACTCTCCTCCTAATGTGTATCAAGAGGGTATTTATAGGAAAAATGGAAGGAGTGCATGTGTTGCCTCTTCTTTCTTTCTTTACGTCTTCTCGACTCGATTTGATTCTTTGTCTTTTCTCGACGTCGTCTCGGGATTTGAACTTGTCTTGATAATATTCTTCTTTAATTTAGACTTGAGTTCTTCGACTTCATTAAACTTCCGTCTTTAGACTTTTTCTTCGATAAATCTTCAGAATAGGCCTTGGACTTCCGTTCTTTTTGCACTCTTGATCTTTTGACTCCGTCTTTTCCCGTTTTTTTCGATAAAAGCCCGTGAAAGCCCGTGTTTTCTTCCTTTTTCATTTTTTGGTCCTAAAACACAATAAAAACACAAACCACGCATAATTCCGACTTTTACGACATAAATCACACGTTTTGGTCTTGTTATTATTGGAAATAAGTGGTAAAAGGATAAGTGTTTTCACACTTATTATAAATCATACACGTTTTAGGAAAAACGCGTATGAGCGGCAAGTATTAAGTCTTACGCTTTAGGAAAAACGTAAAACCGAATAAATGTGGGTTCATTCTCGAAGGAGGTGTGTGAATTAAGTGTGCCAATATATAAAATCAAAGTTTGGGTTAGTGACGTTTTTGGTTGAGAAGAGAGAAATTAAAGACGAGCTACGATTACGATTACACTACGACGATTAGCCGTAAAACGCGAACGTAAATACGTAAAACGTGACAAAATTAAAAATTAAACCTAAAAATTTATTAAAAGTTTAAACTAAGTCTAAAATAATATAAATAAGAATAAAAATCCAATAAATAATTTTTAAAACCTTTTATTAATTAAATATTTAATTTTAAATGCTAATTAAAGCCCTAAAATTAAATATAATTAAGAAAAAGACCAAAATATTATTTTATTGAACTAATAAATCACTTATATCATTTAAAGACTAAAAAATATTTTTCCTAAATTTTCAAAACTATTTTTCTATTTTTAAAACACTAAAAACTATTTTTAAACTAAAATAATAATTAAAAATATTTAAATAATTTGACAATTTTAAAAATCCTAAATTATACTAATAAATAGTAGAAAAATGAAAAAGTTTGAAAAAAGTAAAATTTTACACTAAAAGACAAAACAGTTTATAATTAAACCCATTTAAACTTAAATTAAATCTAAAAATTAATTTAAAAGTGAACAGTAAAAAATATTTTTAAACTAAAAATCTTAAAATACTTTTCTAAATCTAAGAAAATCTCTAAAACTGAAAAATATTAAGTTTTGACACTAAAAGACAAAAACATTAAATTAAAAATTATTTAAAATGCAATTTAATCTAAAAAATAATAAATGAACATTAAAAGAAAAATAAACCAAACAGAAAAATCAGAATTAAAATAAGAAAATTAATAAAATTGGAATCAAGCAAAAATTCTTAAAAAAGACCACTAAAGACAATAGTTTAAAGAACTGAAAGTGACATGTGGGATTGTTTTGTCTAGTAGCTAAGCAGTGAAACTTTTCCACTAGCAGTGGGAACTTTGTTCCCACTGACTTCACAAGTTTTCAGGTTTGGTGAATGTTTTGATGATTGAGAGCTTGTTGCTAGGTATTTTTGGGAACCAAAGGCACCCCCACAACCAGTTGAGTTGTGGGGAGTCAATAATACAAGAAAAAAACCAAGTAGCACACAAAAATCACAACAATGGATCAAGATCAGTGACTCTTAATCAGAAAGTGGGTCTGAAGGGTGCTTGTTGATCTCTTGTGCAATTTGGTGACTTTTGGTTGACCAAAACCCACCCAATTCACTCACAATATATACCAAACCAGGTCTAAGCCCTAGACATACACCTAGTCTAACAATCTACAAAGATTCAAGTCACAAATCTCAATAAAACAAGGCAGTAAAAGGTTTTACTGATTTTAGCTATTTTTACCCAAGGTTTATCAAGCAAACTTCTTTTAAAACTTAACCAAACTAAAAACCTCCCTTATCTTTACCTAACTTAACCAAAGTGAGTATGTTGGACTAGTTTTTAACAGATTTAATGTCACTTTAAACTGCCAAACCACTCAACCCAAACACCTCTTTAATGATGAAAAACAAGCTTATAACAAACAGATTCAACACAAATACTTCCAAATTGATCTAAACTTACTCTAACATGCATATAATCATAAAATAAGAACAGGGCACACTTAGTACTATCACACAATAGTCAATCCCACAAATCACACAAGACTCATAGAAAAAACTCAAAACTTGTTCACATGGGGTTCAAAGCTTACATTGGCTATCTGCCTTCCAGATGAATTGTAAGAGAGCTATTATGAGCTTATAGGAGGTGTAGAGGGGGCTTGCTGGTGGAATCACAAGTGACCCAAAGCCTTAACCAATATCTTCAAGTCCCAGAAACAGGAAAGATGGATGGGAGCTTGTTTTGTTCCTGCACACAACCACAAGACCACAAAACAAACTTCAAGTAGCAAAGTCTACAAACTTTTTGGCTTGTAGCTTTTGCTACAGTGAAATATATAAGAAAAATGAAAAATAAGATTTTCTGAAAACCTTTGAAAAACCTGAAATTTGGAACCACCAAAACCCTTGACAAAAAGTTATTCAAATTGAAACAAGTGTTATAAATCCACTATCACTTCATTATAATACTGATTTTACACCTTTGAAAAACCTTCTTCAAGAATTCTTAAAAACGTATATTTTCTGAAAAAGCCTTTTTGAAAACTGAAAACCTTATGAACCCTTAAACTAGCTTGCATCAAGATTAAATTTAAACTAGAATAAACAGTAACTGGAACTCAACTTTTGCACATTTAATAAAATACTTTAACTATTAATTTCATATAAATAATACAAAAGTTGGAACAAAGGCCATCTCACAACTTAAGTGGTCCTTTTATACTACCTAAGAGATGATTCTAAACTGAATACAAAAGCTAAACCCTAGCATTTAATCTACCAAAAATACCCCTTATATTTTGAATTCGTTCTTGGTCAAAGATGCCATCTTGTGATCTCTGTCTCCATGCCATGTGAATGCTAGTTGTGTTTAATCCATCACAACCGTTGGTGTAACACTTTGGGACCAAGGAATAAACATAAGCTATTGATTTGGTCGGGTCTTTGTTTTTAGGGGGAAAGTGACGTGCAGGGGAGGGTCCTACCCAACACATGGGTGTGTTAGGATCACGGTTTTGGTGTGGGTTTAGGTTATAGGGATGGTAATTAGGGTTCTGGAAAATTAGAACTAAAACCCCCTTGTTTTGTAGATTTTAGGTCTAGGGTTTATATGAGATTAGGGATGGAGGAATAGTGGGTTTAATCTGATTAACCGTTTTAATATGTGTTTACCTCCAAATATTAAGTTAATCATATTTAATAATAAAAATCTATTAAATGTGGGTGAGTGGGATCTGACGTGTGAGGTGGAGGGTGAGGTGTGGAGTTGTGATTGGTTGGGTGATGATGTGGCGACTGGTGATAGGTGATATGGAGTTTGCTTGTCTGGTCACAAATAATCCTCCCACTCCCTTGTCTTCTTCACTTTGTAAATAACAGCCTCAAAGTCTAATTCCTTTTTTATAAATTTCACCAAGTTGTCATTTATGGCACAATGCATTTCCATACTTTGTACAAGGATCTTTTGTGTAATTTTGGCATTCTCCAAGGACAAAACATGTAATGTCTTGTCATTTTAGGGACCAAATGTATTTTTGGAGTTTTACAAGGGTATAAAATGACAAGTTTTAAATTCTTGAGGGACAATCTTGCCAATTCTTCAAACTTCAAGGGCAATTTTGTAAATTCCATACTTGGGCCTGGTTCTTTGTGCGGCTTCGTTTCCCGTGTTCGTTTTTGCTTGATTCTTGTAATCGTTTGGTGAATTCACGATATTCGTACCTAAAATACACAATGAACAAACACAAGCACATATTTCGGTATTTTGATGATATTTTAAGCGTTTTAAGCCCGATTTGGACGATGAGACTATGTATAATTACAGTCTCATCACTCCCCCATAATAAACCATTGCTGTGTCCCCACGTAATGCTAGAATTAAGTATCATAGCACTTCCAAGATTCATTTTATGATGACTTTTCTTGAAGACATAAACTTAAATAAACTACTACATGCGTTTTAAATATAATGTATTATTTTCATCACGAAAAAGTGACTTTTGGGATCATTGAACAAGAACACGTGAATGCTTCCTTAGAAATAATTTTGTCGTCCTCGATTTTCACCCAATTCCATGCTAAGCGTGTAATGAGATCATTGTTATTTTAAGTTAGCAACACAATCATATCTCATGAGTGTTAATTACACACCTAAACTCACTTATTCCTACTTGGTATCTCTTATATTTTATTTTGTCTTAATGATCACGAGGATACATCATTGACTTATGCGTGAATAGAGATTAAGTCTAAAAATAGAGTTTGAACGGTGTAACCAAAATCATCGAATTAATAATTCACCCTAATAGACAACGATGTCAAAAAAATTAAGTCAACAAGAAGGATCGATAAACACGGTTTTATAACGGTTTTGAACATGAGACTTATTACCAAGAATTTTATACGCCCCCAAACGGAAGGGCCTTATTATCATAGGTTTACCTCCATCTTTTATTCAACTTCGCCATGAAGCTTTTATTATGACTTCGGTCTTGCCTTGCCTTTTATTATCCTCCCTCATCGGTGGTTTTATTATGGCCAAAGACGTATATCCTCACGCTAAAGCGAATTTTGGATCTTTAAAGCTTCAAAGATTAAGGCATAATTCACTTTCAATTTGGGCATAGATTTTTCGGCCTTGTGAGCTTCAAATTTTTGCTTAATTTAGGTGAGCACTTGAAATCTTATTATTAGGTGAAGCTTTCGATTATTCGGGTGCCAATACTTCAAAACCGTGACGCTGGCGATACCTTAATGTTTTCCCAATTTAATTACACGGAAGCTACTAAAACAAATTAGAAACCAACAATAGTGACTAAACCGCTAAATCAATATTTATTAACAATTTATTATACAAAAGCGTGGGTAGAATAAGCTAATAATTACTACACATGAGATCGTGACGATTACGAGACTTATAAATAACTCTATCATTTCTCATCCTCATTTAAGAGACTTAGCCTAAAAAGTTAAGGAATCGAAGCAAGTGCTCAACACACACGGTCGAGAAAAAAATTACTCTTATTCTCACCAACGGAAAACCTACATTCGTGTCTTAAACACTTATGAAAAACTAGAAAAAAATTTAAAATTTGGCCATTTTTAACCTTATTTTACAATAAAATGATAACAAAAAGATGAATATTGGATTGCGTGATGACGTAAGCACGGTGAAGTATCTACTCACCCCACATACTAAAACTAAACATTGTCCTCAATGTTTCGAGTCTAGGGGTGAAAACACCCCCATACTAGAGACGTAATCGAATGCTTAATATCGAGCATGGAAAGGGTAAAACAAATAACCTAAAATCCGTTTATGAATTATGCTAATAAGATAAACCTTAGAACATAAAAGGATATCATCGGATATCGGAATCTCCAAAGGCAACGATCAAAGCTCGAGTGATCCATAAAACGAACACGAGAGGCTTCAATGATCACGATGAACCTAATGAATCACAATCACAAACAACCACGAAACAAAGGTTGGAAGAGCGCAAGTCCCCTCGTTACACTATTAGAAAGCAATAATATTTACAAGGATAAGCATGAGAATCCCCCACGAGGCACCTTGTTTTTGATAATCGAGTCAAAAGCTCGACTCAAATCCCCATAAATGTGATCATTTAGGGATAATCATGGTTTGGTCATTTTTGGTGGGCCTTACATGATAAACAAGGCCCAAAAGTACATGGAGTACTTTAAAAACCCGATATACGTATACAGGGGTCAAAGATAGCGTCCTCTTTTTCGGATGAAATACGAAACAACGCTACTTTAACCGATAGTAAAACCCCAAAGGGGTAGAAGAAAATAGATGAGAAGTAGAAAGGTGGGGCAATGGGTAAGTCAACATAATGAGCTACTCGAGGTAGACTCACACCAAGCAAACGAAGATGATTTCCATTTATTGCATCGGTGGAAGACCGAGATTTCCTTTTACAAGCAACTCCGGGATCGTAAATCTCGTCCTCGGTGGAGAAATGGGAGGGAACATAAGGGGCTTCCCCCACACTAGATCCACATCAACCATCGTCAAAAGGAGTAGACGAGGTGGTAGCACTCATAAAATGCGGTGATGACGGAGTTAAACTTGTAGAAAAATCTTTTAAAACATTTTTAAAATTCTTTCCTTTTTCATCGTTTAAAAACTCTTTATGAAAACCCGATTTGATAATGTCTAAAATATTTGGCGTTTCAAATTCAAAATTAGTCGCGCTAAAAATCCTCACATTTAAGTCTTTGGCGGGAGGGGGTGGCGGATTATATAAGTTCTCAAAATTTTTGTCAATAAAGAACACCGCCCCCTTGGGGTCTACATACTCGTCATCCTCATGAACGTCGATCTCTTTGATTTCTTCATCAAAGATAGGATTGTCAAACAAAGGTTGGTCATTCCCCTCCTTGAGTATCTTAGAAACTCTCTCGAAAAGATCACGATCAAGCACGAAACCATCATCCATTTGTGGGGATTGTTGATAAGTTAAATCCTCACGAATGTGGTAAACGTAATACTCATTTGAGGAGTGTTGATTAGGTAACTCCTCGAGAATTGGATTTTTAGTGGTCACATGAGTTGGTTCGTCATCGAAAATAAGACGTTCCAACTCATTAAGTTCACCCTCAATTTTGGAAAGATCAACCTCACTCGTAGGTGGGAGTGGAGGCAAAAGAGCTAGCTCTCGTTCAATGATTTCCTCAATCTCGGGATCAAACTCGTAATCATCGTACTTCACATGAGAAGAGGTCTTTTTAGGAGAATC
This sequence comes from Glebionis coronaria, assembly GCA_025667525.1. Taxonomy (NCBI): domain Eukaryota; kingdom Viridiplantae; phylum Streptophyta; class Magnoliopsida; order Asterales; family Asteraceae; genus Glebionis; species Glebionis coronaria. The sequence continues at coordinate 247,004,769 of CM046880.1, read as the reverse complement.
CTCAAAAATGGCATGTGGATTTCGAAGTACGTGATCAATCTCGGCAAAATCGCCATCGTCATCGTCAAAGAAAGAGTCGATGTGAGCACTCACAACCATGGTCTTACAAGTCGAATGACTATGCTTAGGTGACTTTTCTAAAACGAGAGGATCGATGTCAAAACCTTTAGCCTCAACGGGTGTTGGGCTAGGAAAAGGAGGCACTTCAATGGAGTTAGAAGTTGAAGCCTCAAAGACGTGGTCCTTCGAAGGTGGTGAAGACGAGCCCATTTTGGTGATTGTCGTGATGGCACTAACGTCGCCCTTCGGAATTGATGTTTCACTTGTTTCATCAAATACATCCCAAAGTGATTTTTCATTCATAAATTTACACATACCCTTTTGAATTAGGTACACGTATTCTTTATCATTAAAATCCTCATATTTAAAACCGTTCTTCTTAATTTTTTCAAAACATGCATTAAGCCTCATTCTTTCCGCTAAAGTGTACAATTTGAAATCATTAGGTTTAGAATCATTAGGTTTTGAAACCTCGGTTTTTTCATTGTCATTAAACACTTCGGATTTACTCGTGAAAAAGTCCATTTTATCCTCCCCATATCTCATAGTAAATCTCCCCTCGTGAACGTCGATTACGGTTCGAGTCGTCGATAAAAATGTTCGGCCTAAAATAATGGGACATTTAGGGTCACACTCATAATCGGATATAACAAAATCCGCGGGAAAAACAAACTTTCCAATCCTAACATTGACATCCTCGGCTATTCCAATTGGTATAAGTGGTGTACAATTTTCAAGCTCGATTGTCATGTTCGTAGGGGTAAGATTAGGCAATCTCATCAATTTCCAAAGAGAATGAGGCATGAGATTGATGCTAGCACCTAAATCGGCAAGGGATAAACATCCCTCAATCTCGAAAAAATCACAAGGTAATAGAAATTAGCCCGGATCCTCTTCCTTTTTCGGCATATGCCTTTTGGGTTTTTTAAGAAAGATCGATGCACAAGTTTCTTCAAGGGTTACTTTGGTTAGGTCGATAAAACTCTCTTTTTGGACCGTGGATGGAATTTGAGGTACACGAGGGTGTCCACTCTTTTCCTTGGTCGCCACATTCACCCCATCGACTTTAGAACAATAAGACGTCTTAGAAGTCCAGGGTTGAGAAGAAGGAACAACTCGAAATCCTTCAAGGTCAGGGGTAATCACACGACCTTTCTCACGAGACGAGGCGGCTTTACATTGTTCCTTCGGATTTGAAACGGTGTCACTGGGTAACGAACTCGATGAAGCACCCGAGGCTTTGTTCATAATGGCCGAAAATATCTTTTTAATATCAATTTGTCGTTGCTCAATCTTCGTGTTTTGCAATTTCAAAGTATTTGTAAAGTCGTTTTTCAAAGTACCAATTTCTCCCTCTAATCGTCTCATATTAGCCTCATTCATTTTCATGTAATTTTGAAAATTGTTTGACGAACTATTTTGATTAGAATTAAAGTTCCCTTGGTTTTGATTACTTCTTTGAATTTTTTTTTGATTCCCACTTGAAAAATTGTTTCCTTGATGCATTTCCAAACTTTGTACAAGGTTCTTTTGTGTACTTTTTGCATTCTCCAAGGACTAAACATGTAATGTCTTGTCATTTTCGGGACCCAAATGTAATTTTGGAGTTTTAGAAGGGTATAATTTAAGACTCATCTCTTGCCTCTCCTTCTTTGTATAGTATGTTCGTGTGTTTGGGCGACTAAACGCCGTGCCGGCGATTTCCGAAAAGTCTTTTCCCGTTTTTTGGCGGGAGGAGAGCAGTCAAAGAATGCGCCAACCGCCATGAATAGTACAAAAGTTATACTATATGAGGATCCTACGCTTAGCGATATGAACTTTATCATGGATGATACATTTACTTCCTTCCCTTCTTCAGGGACTTCCACGAGTTTATCAACAGCCTCCGACGCGGACTAGCTAGGCTGAAAGGAAGACCTAATAGGGAAAGATATTGCTCTACAAGGAAAGGAGATCAGAAAGGTAGGCGGACGACTTATAGTATAGGTCACAGGCGATTTGGCCCATTTTATCTTTCCTGGTAATAAGGAAATTTCCCTATCATGACTTCTCTCATATATAAGGGGAAGGCTCACCGGGATGATCAAAGGCTGCCCAGAGACAGGGGGCGGAGACTAGACTAGCTTTCCAGGATAAAGAATGCAACCAAGATAGGGATGAATGACTCTACTGACAAGTTATGGTATACGAGCGTCATCCCCACCCCTGCTTATACAGAACCAGCTCAATTACATAGACCCTGTAGCGAGTTGGTTAGGAGGAAAGGAAGCCCCGTCTTTCTTATTTAAAGAGAGTGAAGGCGAGCCAGGAAAGCACCCTGAACTCATAGGGTGAAGGCAAAATAGAAGAGAGCCTTCCTGCATGGGTTGGTTGACACAGTAGAACTTCTCATCTTCTTTCATGAGATTCTCAAGAATGATCGCATAAGCCTATATCAGATTGGTATTGAAACTACTTGGTATTAAGAGAAGCAAGCTTGCTCCATAATCATGAAAAGAGGGTAGTTTAACCTATAGGTAGTGTGAATGGATCTATAATAGATGCTTTGGCACACGAGGTGGCGGGTTTGGCTATGTAACATAATGGAAATGTATCGGACTGCAAATCCTGGAATGACAGTTCGACCCCGTCCTTGGCCTCGAGGAGTGGTGAGCAGCACGGAACTTGAATCAATCTTTTGGCATATAATATAGGGGGCTAGAAATCCACAGACAACATTATGGAACTTCCAAACCAAAGAAATGCAACAGGAAATGAAATGTTGGCGAAGAGTGCCCTAGGGTCCGTCTCGGGATGCTCACTACGCCCTGCTGATACTCCCCCGCAGTAGGAGCGGACTGAGTCGGTACTCGTCTACGAGAGGTGCACTCGTATGCCTTTCGAGGCTTCCCCCTTGGAAATATTCTCGGCAGAACAAAACCTCTTTCTGTTGCGGAAAAAACCTGCTTTAGATCCGCTAGAACATGTAGATCTATTAGACTACAAAGAAAGAAATTGGTAGTAAGAGAACTGTCTCTAAACCTCTAAAGCACCTACAATAATCAGTAATAATCATAAATAGGCGGTAATAAAGTCAAGCTTTTGCCAGAGGATGAGTCTTTCTCCTCCGCTGTGAATGCTATTATCTCAGAATCTCAGGCTGTTGCACGCCTTACATCTCAGATTGCATCTTCGCCTCCACGAAAGAAGAATCAAAGAAGTCAAGTTCCATGGGCATCCTCCGAAGTCTCATCTGAATCCCGCGCTTTCTAAGGGAAGGCTTTAGCTTTCCAATCATAGGCCTGGGCCTTCTTTCTTGACCCTTTACCGGAGAGGCAACCGTCTTGTCTTAACTGTCCCGAGCTGGGTTGTGAAAATGACAAGTCTTCAATTCTTGAGGGACCAATCTTGCCAATTCTTCAACTTCAAGGGCAATTTTGTAAATTCCATACTTGGTCCTGGTTCTTTGTGAGGCTTCGTTTCCCGTGTTCGTTTTTGCTTGATTCTTGTAATCTTTTGGTGAATTCACGATATCCATACCTAAAATACACAATGAACAAACACAAGCACATATTTGGGTATTTTGATGATATTTTAAGCGTTTTAAGCCCGATTTGGACGATAAGACTATGTATAATTACAGTCTCATCAGTATGTGAAGGAGATCGTTTGTCGACATGGAGTACCTTTGTCGATTATTTATGAAAGTCCCTTAATATGAAAATTGTTGATAAACTATAACTCTTGTAACCACGAAACACAATGAGATACTTTTCAAACGCATAATGCTTTATTAAGTATTATAAACAAAGTATTACAAAGTGCTATGAATACACTCGTTGAATGACAACAAGATATGAACCCTAGATACAAGTAAACTAGATTCGAGACTCAAGTTTACAAGGGAACCAATGAGACGCTGGTAGGCAGCTGAGGGCTCAGCGGTTCCAAGGAGAGAATTAACTTAGATAAATTATCCAAGAATAAGGTTTGAGTTCATTCTTCCTTCTCACTTCTATTTATAGTGTTCGAGGTTGCTTCCTTAGTGGGAGTAGTTGATACGTGTCACCCTCTGAATGGAAGAGTACAACGTATTAAATACATGTCTAAATCGAGACATACCTTTAACCAACTTTAGGTGAACAGTTCTGCCAACTTTTCACCTTTTGTCCCACTAGGTCGTACTAGGCTTTATCTTGAATCTCTTGTTTTTTCCCGCTCAAAACACTTGGTAGATTCTCCCGCCTAAACTATAAAGGATTGGATAAGCTTTGCTTATCCCTGACTTCTAGGGTTCTTAAGTGATCTCTGAGTGTTGTCAACTCAGAGATCCTTGAACACCAGTACATTCCTTCAACATCCCAGCTATCCATAATCGCTGGTGAGTCTGACTTAAGATTGTCTTCGACTTCTCTGACGTTGTCTTTGACTTGAATGTTCCTGGTGTGCCAGCTGAGGCTTTGCCTTCCATTGGTCTAGTATCTGTCGCTGGTCCTCTCAGCGATCAACAAACACTTAGTCTAATTAAACAAATCTATACTGGGCCATAGTTAAAACTTTCATTGGCCCAACAATCTCCCCCTATTTGTTTAAAAATTATACTAAGTCTAAAATTATTGTAAGTGAGTACACAACTTATTCTTACACATAATTTAACAAACATACCTCAAAGTTTTATTAAACATAAAGAACCTAGTCTATTACAAAAACACCCAGAGGTGTAAACATAAACAAAACGTAAAAAGGTTCTTCAGCGATCGAGGCCTTGATCACAGATTCTCTAGGCTTCAACCATGTCACTCCTAGAGTTGATGAAAAGTTCAACTTCAAACTCAAAATCCTCAGCTGCTTTGCAATTCCTTAGGATGCTCTATTTGAGTCTGATAAGCTGGATGGTTGATGCCAGATGTAGTTCATTCATTCGCTGAAAGCAATACTCACAATTACCATTCATAAAGACGATACCTGTCTCTGGTTCTGAGTATACTTGGCCCCCTACTGGTTTGGTGATTTCTTTGGGCAGAACCAAGTTTCTGTGCATCCCATCAACCACAATGTTTTTAGTAACCAACTTCTCTACCAGAGGCCCCATTTGGGTTTTCCTTTTCCTTGGTCCTTGAGAAGGTTGTTGTTGTGAAAGTTGAGGAGGCAGGGGTACCTTCAACTTCTTTGTCGTGTCTCTTACCCAATTTAACTTTGCTTGAATATTCTTCATCATTTGGGCAGCACCAGGCCCAATCTTCTTTTGGGCAAGAGCCAGCATTTCTAACCATTCAGAGAGGCCCAGATCTTTGAGTTTAAAGTCACTGGAGACTTAATAGTTGGTTAGTTGGTTCTCTCTGTAAAGGGTCATCACCACCTTTTTGTTCTTGTCAGTGTAACATGCATACTTGGTGATTTGACCAGGTTTAGCTCTCTGGTTTACAAGTCTTTCATATTCCTTTAGATGGTTGCTCCTTTTAACCTCCAATTCTTTAAGCTTTACCAGCTGAGCTTCCTTTGCAGCAGGAGAGAGTTTGTTTAGAGCTTCTTTGCTTTTGAGTTCAGCCGCTCTGATGTTTTCCAGCCTTTGGTGTTCCAAGATTTAAGTTTTTGCCTGCTCTGGTGTGAGTGGTGGTTCATCAGCACTCTTGAACTTGTTTAGGTCAGAGTCTTTGGAGAGCCTTGCTGTAGATCCACCTTCTTCTTGGAAGGAGTACAGGGTTATTTCAGGCTGTTCAATAGCAATTCCTTTACCCCTATCCTTTATTGCATCAGTGTTGGGGTTGAAGGATCTAAGAGGTTGTGGTGTAGGAATCACTGTTGAGGGTTTTGGTTGTTTGAGTGACTGCTCCCCTTAGGTGAGGCAGTGTCTTCTTCTTCTTCAGAGGTGGAGGTTGCTGAATTCTCCCCCTCAGGCATAACGCCGGTAGTAGCTGTGCCTGAACCAGGACTAAGGAAATTCTTGAATTCTTGATGAAAAAATAGGCAGATTTCCTTATGTTCCTCTTACAACAGCTCTTGAAGAAGAGTTCGTGAAGGCTCAGACGCCTTAGCAATAGTTGCAACATTTGCTTTGACAGTTGATGAGAGGACATATGGTATGTATTGCTGGAGGCTCTGGTTAATAACAGCTAGGAGGTGAGCTTGCAAGGCACTCCCCAGTAGTTGCGGAAGTAAGGCAGACATAGAGGACTCCACTGATGAAGTTAGTGAAGTCTCTAGTGTTGTGGTGAGCTCCTCAGCAGCATGGGTTAGGGTTTGCAGTTCAGAGAGGATGACATCATTTGTGACTTTGGGCTTGGTTTTACTGATGTCACCCCTCTTGATCCAGAGAGCCTCAGCAGCGAGTTCCTGAACATCTTTCATTCGAGGAACATGGACATGCTTGAGCTTTTGTAAATATTCTAAGTGTTGCTTGGCCCCTAGTTCCATGACATCAGCATCCATATCAGCATAGTCTGAAATGGTCAAGTCCTCTTCGATAATGAAGACCTCATCCTCTGGTATGTAATCAATGTCTGACATGGCATCAAGATCTATGTGGGGGACTTCAGCATTTTCATCACCAGCAATAGAATAGGCATCATCATTCTGCTGTTCTTCATGAAGATTATGAGCATGTTATGACATTTGTTAGTAACCAATTGCGAAAAATTATGAAGTTATAGATTGCCATTCGCTGCCCCTAGGAAAGCTGGGTGTGATTATCCAGCCCCCCTTAAGGATTTCTCCTTGGGACTCTTTTAAGTGTGAAATAGTTATGTTGAAGGGTCGCCATTCGCTGCCCCTAGGATAGCTGGGTGTGATTATCCAGCTCCCCCATAAGGATTACTCCTTGGGACTCTTTTGGGTTGTGAAAATTATGTGGTGAATGGTCGCCGTTCGCTGCCCCTAGGATAGCTGGGTGTGATTATCCAGCTCCCGCTGAAGGATTGCTCCTTGGGACTCTTTTAGTTGTGAATTCATGGAAGTTAAAGGTCGCCATTTATCATTGCCCCTAGGAAGACTGAGGGTGATTATTCAGTCCCCCCAAAAGAATAAATTCTTTGGGACTCTTTTAGTTGTGAATTGTTTGAAGGTAATGGTCGCCTTTTATCGCTGCCCCTAGGAGGACTGAGGGTGATTATTCAGTCCCCCCAAAAGAATGAATTATTTGGGACTCTTTTCAATGAGGGGACCTAGAGACGGCGTGAAGTGCAGAGACTCTGGGTCGGGACCTATAGCATGCTCAAGTTGGTATGGATAAGAAAACAGTCCAGAGGGTGAAGGATCATCAGGGTGCGTTATGAGCACAAATGAATCATATCCTTGTGTTAAGACAGAGTGTACAGATAATCCTAAGGTTCTAGGTGCTGACACAGACACTCTATGGGTTGAGGAAAACCCTAAGTCTTCATCACTCTCTCCTACAGAATGTTGAGAGTGATTGTATGTGAGCCTTTAAAAGAATAAAATGGCAAACTAATACTTGAGAGATATCAGCGTTGAGAAGGTTCTTAGTCGTGTCTGCTGACTGGGAGACGCTAGACTCTGGTTGTTTGTCAGCGGCAGGCTCTCCAACCACATCCACCAGAGAAGGGGATGGGTTCTTCTTGGTCTTCTTGGACTTGGAAGGATTTACAGAAGGGGTTTCAGAGGAAAGGGGGATGTCTTTCCTCTTTTTCTTCTTTTCCTTGGGAACCTTGGGCTGAGAAGAAGACTACACAAAGGTCTTTAACAGAGACTTGTCAGTTGCTCTTTCAGCATTCACCTCATTGTGAGGGATCAAGGGCTCTCCATCAGCAACCGGTATCCCAACGACCTGCATCATGTGCCTGCTGAGAGTCACTTCATCTTCCAGAGGGGTCTTTAGTGATGCAGCAGTGATGTGATAAGGAGAGAAAGAGAGAATTTCATCATTTGTGTATCCTTCACCCAACATGTCTTCTAAGAGAAGAGAGATATATCTTGTGTAGCAGATGGTGGCCAGTCTGTTCTTCTTCCCTTTGTTTTCTAGCTTAGCAATGAGGTCAGAGTAAAGTATATGGGCGATCCCTATATCTTGTCCCCAAATTAAGCTGTAGGCAATAACTTGCTGGGCTCCATTAAGTTGATCATGAGACTCTGGTTTCCACCCATACATTTCACAATATATAACATCAGTGTCCTTCAAATAGATGAGAAGTAGTTCACTTTGATCAGGGATTTGGTCTGGAAACCTTGTGTGGTGAAGGGTTTATCATTGTCGTCATGAGGACGAAGGGTAGCAAGAGCCTTCTTCACAGTGGCGCTGGCAGGCACAGCGGACATGCCTTCATTGACTGGAAGTCCAATGACTTTGGCAAATGTATGAAGATCAAAGGTGAGAGGTTGGGGATGTGTGGAAAGGTTGAAGGTGATGTGAGAAGAGGTTGGATTAACTTCCGCGCTATACCAGAACTCCTTCAAATACTGGTGGTAGCAAGTGGAGGGTACTCTGGTTATGGCTTCAAAAATGGTGGAATTTTTGAGGAAGGAGAACAAAGGTTGGTAGAGTGAATTGGTGTGTTCCAAGAGAGCTACACAGTTGTTAAAGGCAATTTTGCCATCGTGTATCCCAAAATCAACGTTTGATGCGGACATAACAGTGAAAGCGATGTTAGATGATGAAGACGCCATTGTTGAAGTGGAAGAAATGATGGTTTTTTGAGAAGATGAATAGTTGTGTGTGTGTGTGAAAGTTATGAGAATGTGAGTTTTGAAAAGTGAGTCAAGGGTTTTGATAAAAGGTTTTGCCGTTTTACAATTAAAGCATTTAATGCAAAAAATCACCTTTAAAGAAAAGTGGGACCCCTTGACTCTTCATGTGATATTTCTGTCCCTTGGAAAGCGGGAAAGTTGTTGACAATAAAGGTTAATCATTTAAATTAAATATGGGAATATATTAAGTCCCATTGGAATGTAACTACCTCGTTACATTCAATTCCCTTTAATGCCCAGAGACAGAGGTCAGAGATCATTTATCAGATTTGTTTAGCAATATTGAGCATACCCAGCTCAACAACTAACCTAGTAAAACTTGGCTCAGCCAGAGGTTTAGTGAATATATCAGCGAGCTGGTATTCAGTCGGTATAAAATGAAGCTCAATATCACCTTTTAAAATATAGTCTCTGATAAAGTGATACCTGATGTCAATATGTTTAGTTCTGGAATGAAGTACCGGATTATTAGAGATGGCTATAGCACTTGTGTTTTCATAGAATATGGGAACCTTTTAATAAATGATTCCATAATCAGCCAGCTGACTTTTCATCCAGAGAACTTGAGCACAACAACCAGCGGCCGCAACATATTCAGCTTCAGCTGATGACATGGCCACAGAATTTTGTTTCTTGGCGCTCCAACATACTAACTTTCCACCAAGGATTTGACAACTCCTAGAGGTGCTCTTTATCAAGACAGCACCCAGCGTAGTCAGAGTCTGAGTAGGCTTTGAGGTCGAAGCCTGATCCATTAGGATACCAGAGACCCAATCTGGGAGATCCTTTTAAGTACCTGAAAATTCTTTTGACAGCTACAAGGTGGGATTCCTTGGGGTTAGCTTGGTACCTAGCATAGAGACAAGTGACAAATTGTATGTCTAGTCTGCTTGCTGTGAGGTACATCAGTGACCCAATCATGCCTCTATATAAGGTCTCATTAACAGAGACCCTTGAGTCATCAGCTCCCAAGTTGTTGGGAGGAAGCATGGGGCATTTCACTGATGCACAATCAGACAGATCATACTTCTTGAGCAAATCCTTAACATATTTTTATTGACAAATGGAAATTCCTTTTGAATTTTGTTTAATTTGAAAACCCAAGAAAAAAGTTAATTCCCCCATCATGCTCATTTCATATTTTTTGGTCATTAATTTGGCAAACTGTTTGCTCAATGTAATACTGGTTGAACCAAAAATTATATCATCCACATAAATCTGTACTAAAATGAAATCACCCTTGGACCTATAAGTGAACAGGGTTTGATCAATGGTACCTCTGACAAATTTATTTTCAAGTATGAATTTGGATAGGGTTTCATACCAGGCTCTAGGCGCTTGTTTCAGCCCATAGAGTGCTTTGTAAAGTCTGCAGACGTGATCAGGATACTCACTACAAGCTTCCCATTGAGGAAAGCACTCTTCACATCCATCTTGTACACATTAAACCCCATATAAGCTGCAAAGGCTAGGAAGTTCCTGATGGCTTCCAATCTGGCTACTGGTGCAAACGTTTCATCATAGTCATTCCCCTCAGATTGATTATATCCCAGCACCACAAGCCTAGCCTTGATTTTGACAATCATGCCAGCTTCATCCCTCTTATTTCTGTAGACCCATTTAGTTCTAACCACTTGCTTTCCAGCTGGAGCTTTTACTAGAGTCCACACCTTGTTCCTCTTGATCTGATTCAGCTCATCTTGCATTGCAACAACCCACCCTTCATCTAGAAGCACAACAACCACATTCTTGGGTTCATCCTTAGAGAGAAAATCAGCGAAAAGGCATTCATTCGCTGAGGCGGTTTCCAGAGATGTTAATTTACCTCTGGTGGTGACTCTTTCAGAGGGTTAACCAAGAATATTCACCAGAAGAATATCTTGGTTCCTACTCCATTTGGATTGAGGAGCAGGAGTCTCTGTGGGTTCAGGAGTGAAAACAGGTTCAATGAATGATGAGGGTTCTTCACAGATTATTTCTTCATCCATAATCTCTTCATCAGGAGGAGAGATTGGTTCAATAAGATCAACATTCACAGTAGTAGGTGGAGTGATTTGTTCAGCATTTTCAACTTCTAGAGTGATGTCAGAGATTGAATGAGGATCAAATGCATGAACATAAGGGAAGTCCTTGTGACTACCCTTGGATGATTCCTTGGGATGTGAGAAATCATCCTCTGGATAAGATTTAACTTCATTGAAGTCAACGTCACATTCTTCTGAGTTGGTGTGGTTGATGACAGCGTCTGCTTCATTGAAGGTGACATGGATGGATTCTTCTAATTCTTGTCTACGGATGTTTAACACTCTGTAAGCTCTGGAGGCGAGAGAGTATCCAACGAAGAATCCATCATCAGACTTTTCATCAAATTTTCCCAGGTGATCTCTGTAGTTGTGAATGAAAACAGGGCAACCAAAGACATGGAAGTAGCTTACATCAGGGTCTCTCTTCCTATATACTTCGTAAGAGGTCTTGCCATGTCTCTTCACAATAATGGATCTGTTTTGTGTGTGACAAGCTGTATTCGCTGCTTCACCCCAAAATTGTTTAGGAAATCTTGATTCGCTGAGCATTGTTCTAGCAGCCTCTATGAGGGTTCTGTTTCTTCTTTCAGCGACACCATTTTGCTCAGGGGTGCCTGAGTTGGAAAAGTTATGTGATATTCCTTTTTCATCACAAAAGGCTTCCATGGCATGATTCTTGAATTCAGTACCATTGTCACTTCTGATAGCCTTAACTCTGCAGTCATTGAGATTCTCAATTTCTCTGATGAAGGACATTATTCTTTCAGCAACATCACTCTTTCTTTTGAGAAAGAGTACCCAAGTGTATCTAGAGAATTCATCTACAATGACTAGTGTATATTTGTTGTGATTTAGGGATTGAGGTTTTACTGGTCCAAATAAGTCCATGTGAAGGAGATGGAGGCACTTATTTATGGAGAATGATTGTTTAGTCTTGAATGAGGCTCTGTGGTACTTCCCTTTCTCGCACGCTGAGCAGGGTCTGTCTTTGGTGAAGGTCAGAGAGGGAATCCCAGCTACTAAATCATTCTTGGCCAGTTTGTTAATGTTTTTGAAGTTGAGATGGGAGAGTCTCTTATGCCATAGCCAATTTTCACTATCAGATGCTTTGGCATAGAGACAAGTGTTTGTCCCCTCTGGACAAGATGTCATGTCGATGACGTACACATCCCTTCTCCTGGGTGCAATAAGAACAACATCATCATTGTGATTGAAGATTGTTCCTTGGGTCTTGATGAACAGAACTTTGAAGCCAGCATCGCAGAGTTGACTAATGCTTATTAGATTGTGCTTCAGTCCATTGAAATAAGCGACCCTTGTGAAGGTTATTCCATTACAATCCACTGAGCCATAACCCTTAGTAGCCCCTGAGGAATCATCTCCAAAGACTAATTTAGGACCAGAATCCTTTTTATATCTATGCAGATATTATTTAACCTCTGTCATGTGTCTGGAGCACCCGCTGTCCAGATACCAAACAGATTTCTTCAGATATTCCTGCATAGATATAACAAATCCAGATTAGTTTCTATGATGAACCCACTTTTTAGTGGGTCCATACTGTCGCTGACCAACGACATTGGTCCTTATCTGGTTACCTCCCCCTCTTTGGTTGCAATCCCTGGGTTCATGACGCATGCTTCCACAGATGTCACATCCAGGATAATGTTCGCACTCATCAGAGTGATGGTCGAAGAAACCACAGTACTTGCTGGGGGGTTAGGTCTGTAACCCTGAGAGTTATCTCTGGGCTTAGGCTCAGCCTTTCTTGAGGGTCGATGAGGAGTTTTAGATCTCATTTGAGTTCTGGTTCTTTGAACCGCTATGATCTCCTCATGCTCTCTGGATGTGTGTTCAGAGGACTCGCATGTGATACATTTAGGTTTCTTGGAGCAATCCTCGGATGAGTGATTCTTGAAACCGTAATGCTTGCAAGGTCTGAACAAAGCTCTCCCCTTGGAGCTACTAGACCCCTCACCAAGAGAGTTAACAGATCGACTATTAACTCTGGGGTTGATTTGTTCTTTCAACCCTTTCACCTCTTCCATTAGGGTGAGGAGAAGTTGCTTGGTGGGAGAAAGCTCTTCAGGGGGAGGAGTGGGTTTGTTGGAGTCCTTAGCCACAAAAACCTTTTTATTCGCTTTGTCAGCGACTTTGAGAATTGAATTCCCAGGGGTTTTAGTTTGAGGTTTAGGGCCAAGCAAGGAATTAGATGGGTTGGCACCAGCGGGTCTTGGTGGAGCTGGTACTTCTGATTCTTTGTCAGAGTTCTTCTCATCCACAGAGGTGGAAGAAGGAGAAGAGACATCTGATGGGACAAATTTGACATTAGGAACAGGGACATGTTTTTTGAATCTACCCTTTCCCCCAATATCCTGAACCACATCACCAGGTATGGATCCAGCGACTATTTCTTCCACTGTGGATTGAGCCAAATTCCATTTCTCAATGGTTTTTCTTAGTTCAGAATTTTCATCAGACAAAGACTCATTTTCAATGGATAATTTGCTCACTTCATTTTGAAGTTTATTAGCAAGATTCACAAATGGTTTAAGATTTGTTAATTCAGATTGGTAAAGATTTAACTCTGTTTTAAGACTATGAAATTTGTTTAACAGGTTTTTTCTTTGCTCTTCCACAAAGTGGAGGTCAACCAAGGTATAGTCACTGACATGGTCTCTATCAGGACCTTCAGTCATAGATAACATTCTTTGTACCTTTTTCATGGTGATATCCACCCATTGACCAGATCTTGCTTCACTTTTACCCACAGCGGGTTCTTCATCAGAGACAGCCATAAAAGCTCTGACGGTGGTGGTACCTTCATCCTCAGAAGTGAGAGGTTCATCATCCCAGTCGAATGAGGCAGCGATCAGACCATTTTCAGTCTTTTTAACATCCCTTTCTTTGCTGCATCATCGGCTTTCTGATTGAGCTTTAGCAACTCAGCTTTCAAGGCTTTGTATTTGACTTTGTAGTCCTTCTTCCCTTCTGAGTCAGAGAGAGAGGTTTTCTTGAAATGAGAGTTGGAAAACTTCTTCTTGTTGTTGTTGCTGCTGGATGAAGGGAAGCTTAGAGAGGAGGTTTTGTTTGACCAACAATATTTTTGATAGTAACCAGTCTTTCCACAAGTGTAGCATGACACCTTGGATTTATCAACCTTTGCAGCTCCAACTCTACCAGATCTCTTGTAGTACCTCTTTTGATCAGCTAAAAGAGCTCTGTCATGGAACTCAGCATGTAATTCATCAAGAAATTCTTGACTACTTCTGGTGTCCTCTTCAATATCAAAGTCGTTGTCTAGAAAGGAATGGTTAGCAACAAGAGCATTTGAACCAGTGATACTGGTGGTAAATCTGTCAGTCTCTGATTTATAAATAAAGTCAATTAGCCCTTCTTCATAGTTATATCTACCAAACAATTGGGATAAAGTATTATTCTTTATAGCATTATTAGCTCTTAAGGTCTGATTCAGGCTAAGCCATTTTCTAGGTAACCTATTGACAAAAGTAGCATTAACCTCAGCCTCAGGTAGAACAACTCCATTGTTTCCTAAACCATTCAATGAAATCTTAAGCCTAGTATAATTTTGTGCAACAGTTTCTATTTCCAAAGCTTTACAAGCATTAAACTTAAGTCTAAGGGCTTGGATTTTGGTTTCTTTTATTTCCTCTGGACCTTCATACCCTAGAACTAATTCAGTCCACATCTCCTTAGTAGAGTTGTATTTAATGATGGACTTCATAATGTTCTTGGGTAGGCAAGAGACTATGATACTTTTGACTCTCTTGTCCTGGTTAGCCAGACGTCTATCCGCTAGAGACCATTGCTTAGCAGGTTTCTTAATGGGTCTCTCAGGGGTAGAGGAAACGGCCAGTGGTACATATTGACCATTTTCTATGATTTCTATCAAGAAGGGTTCTAAGCCATCTAAATATATAAGAAATTCACTTTTCCAACTTGAGAAATCCTCTTCATCGAATGCTGGTACATTGGACACATGTGACACCCCTCGAACATCAAGTAGTTGGGGAAGGTCATCATCATTATTACTAGTGCTTACAACTGGTGTAGGCATGGTAGTAGATGTGGTGGCCGGTATGGTGGTCGAAGTGGTACCTAAACTGGTTTGACCAAAAGGTGGAGGAGGTATAGTATCAGCCATATTAAGATCTTAATTTTAAAAACTAGAACAGTTTATGAAAAGTTTTATAAATCAAACCGCTCTGATACCAATTGAAAGCCCCTTAATATGATAATTGTTGATAAACTATAAGTCTTGTAACCACGAAACACAATGAAATACTTTTCAAACGCGTAATGCTTTATTAAGTATTATAAACAAAGTATTACAAAGTGCTATGAATACACTCTGATAGGTGTGTAAACACCCATCCTTTTTACCACATAATTACAATAATAACCGAGCCAAAACGTGTATTTTATGTCTTTTATGTCGGAATTATGCGTGGTTTATGTTTCTGTTGTGATTTAGGACGAAAAGGTGAAAAGTGGAGAAAAAACGGGCATTCACGGGCTTTTATTAACGAAAAAGATGAAAGACGAAGTCGAGAAGTCAAGTGTGCAAAAAGAACGGAAGTCCAAGACCAATTCTGAAGATTTATCAAAGAAAAAGTCGAAAGATGGAAGTTTACCTAAAGCCGAAGAACTCAAGTCTACTTTATTGAAGAATTAAAAGACGAGTTTAAAGAAATCCCGAGCCACAATCATTAGAGTCCAAGTTTAAAGAAGATTAGAAGAATGAAGGACTAATGGTGCAATTAAAAGAAGATTAAAGAAGGAAGGACTTAATCTTGCAATTAAGAGAAAATGAAGGAGGGGAGAAAGCTTCCTAATCCTCCCCTATATATAGATTAGTCTTAATCACTTTTCATTTTGTTGGCTAAGTGTGACAATTAGTCTTCCACCATTTATTTACCTTGCACCTTTAAATTCATGTCATTTAAATACTTGTCAAATTTAAATACCTTGTCTTGCACCTTAAATTCCTTTAATTTCAAGTAAGTTTCCATTTAATTCTTGTCAATCTTTATTTTATCTTGTTAATCTCCTATCTACCTTTCTTAATCTTTGATTTTTATGTTTATTTTTGTGTTCATGTTCATGTTCTTATTTTGATCAAAGTGGGTTTTTGATTATTGTGGTTAGATTTGCTAGTTTTATTGATTTAGATTGTTGGTTTATGATTATTGAATGTTTTGTTAATTAGTTTGGTTTAATCTTGTGTTTGATTTTGGTTAAATTTTGGTTAGATTCGTGTTACTGTATTTCCTTGTTCTTCGGGGGTGTTTATTTTTCTGTGACTGATCTTTTCCAGGAAAGTTCCGAACCAACTCTTGTTCATTCGGAAGTCTTCCGAGCCAAGAAGTTCCGGATCAAGAGGTTTCATTCGGAAGAGTTCCGGATCAACACCAAAAGTTCCGAGTCAAGGACTTCCGAACGAAAGTTCCGAATCAAGGAGTGATTGATTCATCCGGAACCCCTAAAAGTTCCGAGTCAAGCAATTTCACTCGGAACATCAAAACTTCCGAATCAAAGTTTCTTGTTCATTCGGAAGAGTTCCGAATAAATAGTTCCGGATAAACAAGTTCTGGATAAAAACTTCCGAATCAAGCCACTCATTCGGAAAACTTCCGAATCAACATCTTCCAAACCAGAGGGTGTTTATTCGGAACATCCCAAAGTTCCAAACCAAGTACTTCATTCGGAAGTCTTCCGAATCAAAGAGTTCCGAATCAACAACTTCTGAACCAAGGTTTTGTTCCAGTTGAGTTCCGAATCAGTAAAGTTCCGAACGAAGGATTGTTTTGGATAAGTGACATATTCAGAATAATTTGCTCCGGATCAAGGATTTTGGTAATATTCCAAGCGAAGAAGAATCATTCCGAACGAAGGTGACATTCCGGATGAGTGATTGTTCCGGACGAAGGATTGTTCCAAATGAGCTGTATTCAGGTTCTTTTTAGTTTTTGTTTTTAAGTTTCTGTTTTTAATTTTCAAGCTTTATTTTTCCCGCCATTTTATTTAGTTGCACTTTAAGATTATTTGACTTAGATTTATTTAGCCTTGCCTTAGTTTAAGTTTTAGTTGCGTTTTAAGTTTGCCTTAGATAGATTTAAGTTTGCGTTATTTACGTTTAGTGCCTTTTAATTTTAGTCACGCTTTTAAATACTTGCACCATTACTTTAATTAGACTTAGATTTAAATTACATGCCTTTTACTTTAATTGTTTTGCACATTTATTTAAAAACAACCAAAAATATTTGTTTCACCAAGAACAACAGAGTCATACTTTAAGCCAGAAATCAATTCGTTAGGATATCAAGAACTAGAACTTTAATTTTTATACGGGGTGTCAAAAGCCTTGTATCAAATGGCGCCGCTGCCGGCTCTTTTCGTAAAGATTAACGGTTTTCTGTGAAAGACGTGTTGCTTTTTGGGATCCGTTCACTTGTGAGCGTTATTTTCTTGCCTTAAAAAAAATTCAAAAAACCATAAAAATTAAAAATTGATAAAAATCCATAAAAATTAAAAATTTCAAAAATCCAAAAAGATTTTATCTTTATTGTGTATATATATTATCTTTGCCTTTGGTTTTGTTTTCTTTTGCATTTTCAGGTGTATGCGTACTAGATCTTCTAATTATCAAGAGCCCGAGACTCAAGAAGATTTAAGTATGTCAGGTGTCAACAACAATATTCCACCGCACCTCAATAATAACAACAATGTTCTTCCACAGCCCGATCTTCGGACAATGGAGGAACTTTGTCAACCTACCATGTTTGGACGAGGAGGACCGATTGCGCTGATGCAAATCAACGCTCCTGAGTTTTCGTTGAAGCACCACATGATTCAGCAAGTGCAAACTAACCCATTCCGTGGATTGCCTGATGATGATGCCAACAAACACCTCGACAAGTTCATTACAATCACCCAAAGCATGAAGTTGCCTGGTGCCACAATGGATGTTCTTCGCCTACAACTCTTCCCACATACTTTATCACATCATGCTGAGAAATGGTTTGATCGTCTCCCGAAGAATTCTATTCACACTTGGGATGACATGACTCAACGCTTTTTGTCGCGCTACTTTCCACCATCCATGGTCACGAGCCTTCGCAATCAAATCAACGGTTTCATGCAAGAACCCGATGAATCTCTTTTTGATGCTTGGGAGAGATATAATGTCTTGATTGATCGTTGTCCAAACCACAACATGCTCCCTATGACCTTAATTGGTACTTTCTACAACGGTTTGACTTTTCGAGATCGTGATACGATTAATACAGCCGCCGGTGGCACATTCATGAAAAGGAGACCCGAGGAGTGTAGAGAGTTAATTGAGAACATGACTACTCACCACAAAACTGGGATTCCTCCGCTTCTTCAAGGAAAAACCCGAGAGTCAATGTTTCTTCCACTTCAGCAAACCCTGATATGACCGAACTCACCCGCATGATGACCGAAATGAGCAAAAGTATTACGCTTCTCGCTTCAAACCAACAACAACAACAAGTTAAAGCGGTTTCTAATCCTTGTGAAACATGCGGCGGTCCTCACTCATACACCGATTGTCCTTCTACTCAAGGAAATCCGGAAAATGTGTATGCAACTTATGGTAATTATTCACCGGAAAAATACCAAGCTCAACCTCAAGGGGATAGAAATTTGCTGAGTTACTGATCAAACAACTACCTTTCACCCGGTTTTTCTCCTCAAAACCAAAACCCCGCCAACAACTACAATAGAAGCAACCAAATCCCACCAAGAGCTTCTAATCCTTATCACCCACCCGCCCAACAAACCCCACCCATTACTCCCGATGTTGAAGCCATCATGAGAACCCAAGGTGAGCAAATCAAGAATCTACATAGTCAAATTATCAATCTTAAAGGAGATATTACCAAGCAAGGAAATGAGATAAGATCCGAGCTTCGAGATAATATTCAATCCTCCTTCAGCAATCAAACCATTGATTTGAAGAATATACTTGCTAGTTTTTTGCCCGCAGCTCAACCTTCTACTTCGAGTTCTCTACCTTCAAACACTGTCACCAATCCGTGAGCAAATGTGAGTGCTATTACTACTCGTAGTGGAATTACCATTGTCGATCCACCAATCCCACCCCCATCATCTACACCTCCTCCACCAACATTTATCCCTACTCCTCCTACACCTAGTATTAGTGCACCATTACCGTCTCCGCCTCGTCATGACGATGTACCTCGGAAGGAACCTTCAACATCTCAACCTTTACCTACCACACATGCACCTTCACCACCCAAACCTAATATCCCTTATCCTTCTCGTTTAGGCAAGACCAAACTGCTAACCAAGGAGGACTCCGAAGTGACACGCTATGTGAAGATGATCTCTCAGATGAACTTCAACATTAGCTTTCTTGAAGCACTTGTCCACATGCCCAAATTTGTTAAAGCATTTAAGGAATTGCTTAACAAGAAGGAGAAGCTGATTGAACTCGCCAACACACGCTTAAATGAAAACTGCTCTGCAGTTATTCTTAGAGAACTTCCGGAAAAGCTTGGAGATCCCGGTCGTTTTGTGTTGCCTTGCGTGTTCAACAAAACTGAAGAATTTACTTCCCTTGCTGATCTCGGGGCCAGTATTAATCTTATGCCTTTGAGTGTTTGGAAAACACTATCATTACCCGACCTCACTCCAACAAAGATGACCCTTGAACTTGCAAATCACACTCTCGCTTTTGTCGTTGGTATAGCCGAAGATGTGTTCATAAAAGTTGGCACATTTACTTTCCCGGTCGATTTTGTCGTTGTTTATTATGAAATGGACCCTCGTATTCCTTTAATACTTGGTCGGCCATTCTTAGAAACCAGACAAGCTCTAGTAGATGTTGTCGAAGGCGAGCTAATCTTAAGAGTCGGGGATGATGCACAAGTTTTCAAAATGGGGAAGCTTACAGGCAAATCTTTTGGACGAGAATCAGTAAATATGATTAATGTGCTTGATGACTTTGTCGTCTACGACAATTCTCTATTCGACTCTTGCATTGATAATCCACTTTTTAATAATGATGTGGATGCTTCTCTATCCAATTTGGAACCTTCTCCCATTTATGATTCGCCACCGGTCTTTGATGCTTATGATGATGATAATTCTAGCTCAGATTCGGATGATTATGATGACCTTACTTCTGAGTATCCCGAGCTGCCCACATATGATGATTTCGATGAGGCCGATACTCTTTCGAGCGATTCTTCACATGATGAAGATCCTCCGCCATCACTCGATCCTACTTTGGACGATTACTCATTTGAGGAAGATTTCTCTACGTTTCTCAACACTTACTTCCCTCATGAGAGTGATGCTCCTCCTTTGGACTTTGAAGATTATCGTCTTGATCCTACTTTGGATTTGAAGAACATTCTTTCAAAGGAGAAGAAACCGGTCGACACCAATATCCGCAGCACATACGATTTGACACCTCTTTGTCCATCATTTGAGGACGAGGTTGTGCTTCTTCACGGATCTTCTTCACACTCTGCTGAGCCTGAGTGCTATTTTCCCCTAAAGGAAAAGGTGTTCGACCCCGGTATCAATATTCTACAGCCATCTCAGTATCCACCTGATGAAATAAAAGGAAACATCTTTGGAAATTTTAAATACATGCTTGCACCACTTCACCCTTGCTTCCACCGTGCTCCATCGCTACTTAAGGGAACCTTGCCTACTCTTCTTTGGCTTGCCTTGTTCGCCTTAAACTTGTGCTACTTGATGGACGAAAACTATGTCTTTGATCCCCGTGGATATGTTTCATGCTTCTTCCTATGATGATCAAGGTCGAGACAGGCTCACAACTCGGTTAACAAAAACCAAGCGCTTCTTGGGAGGCAACCCATGTATCTATCTTTTCACTTTCTTTATCATAAGTGTAGGGGGGAGACCCGTTGGTTTGTTATTTCCTCTCCCCTCCTCTCTTAATCAGGGATTCGAGCGCTCAATGATCCACTCTTGATGATTCTTGACGACCCGTGATTTCGTGTTCACTTCTTCCCGGTTCTATCCTAAGCTCTTTCCGATTCACTATTTTATATTTTCTCAATATTAAAATAGGAATCTCTTTAGTTGTCCTTTCCTTAGATTGATTTAAACAACGTACACAATGTCCTAAGTGTAGGGGAGTTTACTCCCACATGCTTAAACATTGAGTACAATGTTTATCTTAAGTGTAGGGGGGACTTCTATCGAAGTTAAGTGGCTTTTTCCTTGTATTTGTCCTCATTTTAACCGGAAAATCAATTTTTCGACATTTTTCAAAATTTTTTATCTATTTTGGCCTATTAGTTTTTCCCCTTTGCATAGTTATTTTCTTTCCTTGCTAGAATAAATGTTTAATAAAGTGGTTTTAATTTTCAAACGTTAAGAATCTTTTGACTCAACCCGAGTTTACTTATCTAAATTTACTCTAGCTAGTATCCTTAACGTGTTTAAGTCAAGTTTTGCTAGGCTTTTACATAGGGA
This sequence comes from Glebionis coronaria, assembly GCA_025667525.1. Classification (NCBI taxonomy): domain Eukaryota; kingdom Viridiplantae; phylum Streptophyta; class Magnoliopsida; order Asterales; family Asteraceae; genus Glebionis; species Glebionis coronaria. The sequence continues at coordinate 246,983,485 of CM046880.1, read as the reverse complement.
GCTATAAAACGCGAAAGTCTTAACTCTCACGGGTTAAGAACAAGAACTTTTCGCAAGTTCCTATAATTGATCCTAGAGAGTCGTTTATCAAGGGAACTTTAAAATGCGATTTCTAAACTTGAAAAAGTCTAAGAATTTGCAAGATCCTAGAGGCAACTCGAAAACCCAAAACTTTGATTTAATAGGCTAAGGATCCACGAGTCTCATTCCTTGAGATTTTAAACTGTGGAGAACGAGAGATGATAGAGTCAATTATAAGTTTGGTATTCTTTCGTGAATTTATGTGAGTTAATTATAAGCCTATTCTCCCATCGCTTGCTAATAAATTTATCTGCAATAAATAAGGTTGTACGATTTGAAAAGTTACTTAGCTTGTAGCCCAAGATCGTTTAAAAGTTGCTCGGTATGGATTAGAGTTCATAGCCAAGGCATAACTTATTGAAGCGGGATGCGAAGATTGGCGAGTCCGAAAAGGCCCTAACAAGGCATGAGGGCTATATTTTGTTGCTAAAGATCCAAAGTGATGTGAAGAATCATTTATCGAAAATCAATATGAAGGATCGAGACACACGACGAAAAGAAAAAACTCCCCAAAAGTCGTGGAGAAGTGTATCCGAAAAGACCCTAGCAAGGTATGAGGATAAATAGATCCAAGTCATAAAAGGAGGCGGATCGTTGTATATAAAAAATCCAAAATAAAGATTGGGGAAAAATGAAGAAGTCGTGGTCCAAGTATGAATCTCTCAAAAATTCAAGTTAAAAAATTCCATTATGAAGAGAAGACCATAATTTCATGAACGTCTCTCAAGGTTTGAAGTATGAAGTCGCTGCCAAATATCAGTTCGAGAAAGGTCTCAAATCGCGAAGCGAGTTATGTCAAGATATGAACTTTATGAGATCCCAAGAAGCAGTTTTAAAAGATTTTGTCCTTTAGCTAACTATTGATTAAATCGTTCACTTTATTTTCGGCCTAAATAACTATCTAAATAAGTCAACAATGCATCCTCGTGATCATTCAAGACAAAAATAAAATATAAGAGATACCCATAGGAATAAGGGAGTCTAAGTAAGTAATTGGCCCACATGAGTTCGTGTTAGTTTGCTAACTTATAATAACAATGATCTCGTTTCTAAGCTTGGTTTGGAGAAAGTGAAAACTTGAGGATGATGATTATTCATGACATTTTCAAAACCCAAGGTATGCTTTTGATTTCTTTACTTGGAATGTTTAATAGTTTCTATCTCTTTAATAAAGGCCAACGTGGATTGATTATGATGAAAAGTGTAATCTTGCTTTGTAACTAATGCATTGCATGAGGACATTGCAAAGGTCAAGTGTAGGGGATTTGATAGGTGTGTAAACACCCATCCTTTTTACCACTTAATTACAATAATAACCGAGCCAAAACGTGTATTTTATGTCTTTTATGTCGGAATTATGCGTGGTTTGTGTTTTTGTTGTGATTTAGGACGAAAAGGTGAAAAGTGGAGAAAACACGGGCATTCACGGGCTTTTATTAAAGAAAAAGATGAAAGACGAAGTCGAGAAGTAAAGAGTGCAAAAAGAATGGATGTCCAAGACCAATTCTGAAGATTTATCGAAGAAAAAGTCGAAAGATGGAAGTTTACTTAAAGCCGAAGAACTCAAGTCTACTTTATTGAAGAATTAAAAGACGAGTTTAAAGAAATCCAGAGCCACAAGTCATTAGAGTCCAAGTTTAAAGAAGATTAGAAGAATAAAGGACTAATGGTGCAATTAAAAGACGATTAAAGAAGGAAGGACTTAATCTTGCAATTAAGAGAAAAGGAAGGAGGGGAGAAAGCTTCCTAATCCTCCCCTATATATAGATTAGTCTTAATCACTTTTCATTTTGTTGGCTAAGTGTGACAATTAGTCTTCTACCATTTATTTACCTTGCACCTTTAAATTCATGTCATTTAAATACTTGTCAAATTTAAATACCTTGTCTTGCACCTTAAATTCCTTTAATTTCAAGTAAGTTTCCATTTAATTCTTGTCAATCTTTATTTTATCTTGTTAATCTCCTATCTACCTTACTTAATCTTTGATTTTTATGTTTATTTTTGTGTTCATGTTCATGTTCTTATTTTGATCAAAGTGGGTTTTTGATTATTGTGGTTAGATTTGCTAGTTTTATTGATTTAGATTGTTGGTTTATGATTATTGAATGTTTTGTTAATTAGTTTGGTTTAATCTTGTGTTTGATTTTGGTTAAATTATGGTTAGATTCGTGTTACTGTATTTCCTTGTTCTTCGGGGGTGTTTGTTTTTCTGTGACTGATCTTTTCCAGGAATGTTCCGAACCAACTCTTGTTCATTCGGAAGTCTTCCGAGCCAAGAAGTTCCGGATCAAGAGGTTTCATTCGGAAGAGTTCTGGATCAACACCAAAAGTTTCGAGTCAAGGACTTCCGAACGAAAGTTCCGAATCAAGGAGTGATTGATTCATCCTGAACCCCTAAAAGTTCCGAGTCAAGCAATTTCACTCGGAACATCAAAACATCCGAATCAAAGTTTCTTGTTCATTCGAAAGAGTTCCGAATAAATAGTTCCGGATCAACAAGTTCCGGATCAAAACTTCCGAATCAAGGGTTAAGCAAAAACTTCCGAATCAAGCCACTCATTCGGAAAACTTCCGAATCAACATCTTCCGAACCAGAGGGTGTTTATTCGGAACATCAAAAAGTTCCGAACCAAGTACTTCATTCGGAAGTCTTCCGAATCAAAGAGTTCCGAATCAACAACTTCCGAACCAAGGTTTTGTTCCAGTTGAGTTCCGAATCAGTAAAGTTCCGACGAAGGATTGTTTTGGATAAGTGACATATTCAGAATAATTTGTTCCGGATCAAGGATTTTGGTAATATTCCAAGCGAAGAAGAATCATTCCGAACGAAGGTGACATTCCGGATGAGTGATTGTTCCAGACGAAGGATTGTTCCAAATGAGTTGTATTTAGGTTCTTTTTAGTTTTTGTTTTTAAGTTTGTGTTTTTAATTTTCAAGCTTTATTTTTCCCGCCATTTTATTTAGTTGCACGTTAAGATTATTTGCCTTAAATTTATTTTAGCCTTGCCTTAGTTTAAGTTTTAGTTGCGTTTTAAGTTTGCCTTAGATAGATTTAAGTTTGCGTTATTTACGTTTAGTGCCTTTTAATTTTAGTCACGCTTTTAAATACTTGCACAATTACTTTAATTAGACTTAGATTTAAATTACCTGCCTTTTACTTTAATTGTTTTGCACATTTATTTAAAAACAACCAAAAATATTTGTTTTACCAAGAACAATAGAGTCATACTTTAAGCCAGAAATCAATTCGTTATGATATCGAGAACTAGAACTTTAATTTTTATACGGGGTGTCAAAAGCCTTGTACCACACTCGTTGAATGACAACAAGATATGAATCCTAGATACAAGTAAACTAGATTCGAGACTCAAGTTTACAAGGGAACCAATGAGACGCTGGTAGGCAGCTGAGGGCTCAGTGGTTCCAAGGAGAGAATTAACTTAGATAAATTATCCAAGCACAAGAGTTGAGTTAATTCTTCCTTCTCACTCCTATTTATAGTGTACGAGGTTGCTTCCTTAGTGGGAGTAGTTGATACGTGTCACCTTCTAAATGGAAGAGTACAACGTATTAAATGCATGTCTAAATCGAGACATACCTTTAACCAACTTTAGGTGAACAGTTCTGCCAACTGTTCACCTTTTGTCCCACTAGGTCGTACTAGGCTTTATCTTGAATCTCTTGTTTTGTCCCGCTCAAAACACTTGGTAGATTCTCCCACCTAAACTATAAAGGATTGGATAAGCTTTGCTTATCCCAGACTTCTAGGGTTCTTAAGTGATCTCTGAGTGTTGTCAACTCAGAGATCCTTGAACGCCAGTACATTCCTTCAACATCCCAGCTATCCATAATCGCTGGTGAGTCTGACTTCAGATTGTCTTCGACTTCTCTGACGTTGTCTTTGACTTGAATGTTCCTGGTGTGCCAGCTGAGGCTTTGCCTTCCACTGGTCCTCTCAGCGATCAGCAAACACTTAGTCTAATTAAACAAATCTATACTGGGCCATAGTTAAAACTTTCATTGGCCCAACAATTTCAGATCGCGATAGTAGATTTACTTCTGAGTTTTGGAGATCTCTTCAACGTTCGTTGGGCATTGAATTGAGTTTGAGTACGGCCTATCATCCTGAGACTGATGGCCAAAGTGAAATAACTATTCAGACGTTAGAAAAAATGCTTCGGGCGTGTGTGATTAATTTTGGTGGAAGCTGGGAATGTCATTTTCCTTTAGTGGAATTCTCGTATAACAACAGTTATCACGCGAGTATTATGGCAGGTTTGAAGCATTGTATGGACGGAAATGTAGGTCGCCATTGTGTTGGAGTGAAGTAGCGGAAAGTCAATTGACTGGACCGGAGATGATTATGGAGACTACTGAGAAGATTGTGAAAATCAAGAACCGATTGCTCGCTGCGAGAAGCCGGGAGAAGAGTTACGCCGATAATCGGAGGAAACCGTTGGAATTTGAGGTTGGAGACATGGTTATGATTAAGGTATCGCAATGGAAAGGTGTAATTCATTTTGGGAAGAGAGGAAAGTTGAGTCCGAGGTATATTGGACCTTTCAAGATCATTAAACGAATTGGACCTGTTGCTTACAAGTTAGATTTGCCGAATGAGCTCCGTGCTATTCATAACACGTTTCACGTGTCAAATCTGAAGAAGTTTTTGGCGGATAAGGATTTCATAATTCCTTTGGATGAGATTCAACTTGATGACAAATTGCATTTTGTGGAGGAACCCGTGGAGATTATGGACCGAGAAGTCAAGAGATTGAAGCATAGTAGAAACCCCATTGTGAAGATAAGATGGAATTCTAGACGTGGACCGTAATTCACGTGGGAACGTGAGGATTTCTTTAAGGAAAAGTATACTCATTTGTTCTAGTGGTACGAAATGTGAGTATAAGAAGAGGCGAGCGTCGGGACGTCGCTCCCTTAAGGAGGGGAGGATGTGATACCTAGAAATCGAGGTCATTATTTATCCCTTATTTACGCATATTTTTGAAATTTTTAAGAAATTTTGTTAGACATATGTTTGACGGTTTAAGTTGAAACCAATGTTTAAGGTCGTGTTTTTAACGTTTGACGATTTAAAAAGAACCGATGACGACTATGACACCGACGGATGCCCAAAATTTATCTTTTATTATCGATTGATCGATATTTGATTTTTACGAGGTTTTTATTTTTATTGCGTGTTAAGTCGAGTCGGAACCGTTTTTATTCCATTTTGTGTGCGTTTGAACCATTTAAAAGTATTTTGAGGTAGCCGGGACGAACCCCGACTCCCGCAAAAGTTCAAAACCGACTACTAGGCCATATTCCCACTCTTTATTATTACTTTTGCTATAAAGGCCAAAATATAGCTAGTTTGGCAACTTTAACCCCTCCAAACTTACAAAAGGGAACCATGTAAACACACACTCCATTTTTCACTTTCAAAAATTTTCACCCTCTCCCTCTCTCTGTCTCTCTTAGCCGACGGCTACCACCACCACACCATCACAACTATTATTTTTTTAGTTTTTGAAGAAACTAATAATAAACCACTTCTTGAAATTACTTTGTAAGTGTTTTAATCCACTCAAAACATACATGCATTCATTTGAATTTTCCAAAATTTTATGATTTTTCAAAAGGGGGTTTTGATTTAATTAAAGTATATGCATGTTTTAATTATGTGTTTATAATGATGATTGATAAATAAAACAAGATGGAAAAAAATTTCTTGGGTGTTTTAGATCATCAAAACCCACGGCCAAAAGGGGGTGTTTGATTTTCTTGGTATTTGATTTATTTTGAGTATGAGGTTATGTTTATGGTGATGTTTTCAAGCTTTAAAAATTATTTAATAATGAAAAAGGGTTACTTTATGAAATGGGTTTTTGATGAAGGATGATTCATACAAGTGATTAGGATGTTATATTTTTATTAGGATAGTTTAATGATGATATTAGGGGTATAGGAGTAGATGGAATTGATTGAAAACAAGTGTAAAGGTGATTTTGAAAGAGTCATTTTAGAATAGAATGTTAAGGTTCATTTCGTGGTTTTAATTTTTAGTTCAGGTTTATATTATAGGATATAGTCGTAGAGTTTTTTTATCATCGTTTCGGTATAAGGTAGAGCTTTTAGCTCCAAACGAGTCAAAAGTTACATAGATTTAAATATTCGTGTACCGGGAGGCGATAATCGACGCAATCTGAAGCCAAGGCATAACTTATTGAAGCGGGATGCGAAGATTGGCGAGTCCGAAAAGGCCCTAACAAGGCATGAGGGCTACATTTTGTTGCTAAAGATCCCAAGTGATGTGAAGAATCATTTATCAAAAATCAATATGAAGGATCGAGACACACAACGAAAAGCAAATACTCCCCTAAAGATCATGGATAAGTCTATCCAAAAAGGCCCTAACAAGGTATGAGGATAAATAGATCCAAGTCCTAAAAGGAGGCGGATCATTGTATATCAAAGTCCAAAATAAAGATTAGAGAAAAATGAAGAATTCGTGGTCCAAATATGAAGAATCTCTCAAAAACTTCAAGTGAAGAAATTCCTATTATGAAGAGAATACCATAATTTCAAGAACGTCTCTCAAGATTTGAAGTATGAAGTCTCTGCCAAATATCGGTCCGAGAAAGGTCTCAAATCGTGAAGCGAGTTATGCCAAGATATGAACTTTATGAGGTCCCGAGAAGCAGTTTTAAAAGTTTTTATCCTTTAGCTAGCTATTGATTAAATCGTCCTACTTTATTTTCAGCCTAATAACTATCTAAATAAGTCAACAATGCATCTTCGTGATCATTCAAGACAATCATAAAATATAAGAGATACACCTAGGAATAAGGGAGTCTAAGTGAATAATTGGGCCACATGAATTCGTGATAGTTTGCTAACTTATAATAACAATGATCTCGTTTTTAAGCTTGGTATGGGGAACGTGAAACTTGAGGATGATGAACATTCATGACTGCCAAAACCCCAATGTAAGTCTTTGATTTCTATCTTTTTAGTTTCCTTAAAGTTTAGTATTTAATAAAGGCCAAAGTGGGTTATTTATGATGAGAAATGTAATCTGAGCTTTGAAATTAATGCATTGGATGAGGACATTGCAATGGTCAAGTGTAGGAGATTTAATAAGTGTGAAAAAATTTATCCTTTTACCACTTATTTCCAATAATAACAAGACCAAAACGTGTATTTTATGTCGTAAAAGTCGGAATTATGTGTGGTTTGTGTTTTTATTGTGTTTCAGGATAAAACTATGAAAAAGGAAGAAAACATGGGCTATCACGGGCTTTTATCAAAGAAAACGAGAAAAGACGAAGTCAAAAGATCAAGAGTGCAAAAAGAACGGAAGTCCAAAGCCTATTCTGAATATTTATCGAAGAAAAAGTCTAAACACAGAAGTTTAATGAAGTCGAAGAACTCAAGTCTAATAGAAGAAGAAAATTATAAGACAAGTTCAATTCATATCGACAAATCCCGAGACGACGTCGAGAAAGACAAAGAATTTAAATCGAGTCGAGAAGAAAGAAAGAAGGAAGCAACACATGCGCCTCCCCACCTCCTATATATACCCTCCTAATGACACATTAGGAGGGTGTTAGTTTGTTAATTTAGCTAGTTTCATTTTACTTTCTTTAGTTTTAATTTTAGAGAGAGAAAGTGTTTAACTTTCTCTCACTATAACTTCATCTTCTCTTTCTTTCATGTTTTAAGCTTTAATAAAATCTTGTATTTTTGAATCTTTAATCTACAAGTTCAAGTTAAGTTTTTATCTTTAATCTTCTTCTACCTTTCTTGATTTTATTTACCTTTGATTCTTTATCATCTTTGATTTTGTTTAATCTTGATGTTTGATTGATAAAAAGTTTATCTTTTGGTTTATATCTAAGTTTTATACGGATTAAGTTTTGAGCTTATCATTCTTATTGGCTTATTTTGTATTTAGCTTGTTTACTTTTCATTTTTCTAAAAAGTTTCATCTTTTTATGGTTTGATTTAAAAAGTTTTGCTTATTTAAAGTTTAAAAAGTTCTTATTTGTGCTTATTAGTTCTTTTCGATAAAATTTGGTTAAGTTTTAGTTTGAGCTTATTAAAATATAGCTTATTAACTTGGCTTATTGCGAAATACATTCCATCGGAATTTCCCCTTTCCGACCATACATTCCGACAGCTGCACTATTATTCCGATCATAGGATCGGAATAGGGTTTTACTTTCCGATCTGGATTCTGACGGGGGAGATTATTTTGATATTCCGATTGCTTTGAGTTACCAACATTCTGACAGTTAGTTTATGTGATATTCCGATAGGACCTAGTTTCAATTATTCCGACAGAGATTAAATTGGTACATTCCGACGAGATTCCTTTTGGTTATATTCCGACCATATTCCGATGCTGGTACTCCGATAGGATTTTTCCTTTGACATTCCGATCACATTCCAATCTGATTCCGATGGAAACATTCCGGCGGGTTTAATTTCTTGTTTTTACAAAGTTTACAAGTTTTTAAATTCACTTTTAAGTTCTTAAGTTTTTAATCATTAATTTTTAACTCGTCATTTTAGTTATTTTCAAAGATTTTATTTTACTCAACGACATTTTCATTTTTGCTATTAGTTTAAAATAGATAATCAAACCATTTTCTTTTCCATCAAGAACGACTGAGTCGCACTCTTAACTAGTAATCAATTCGAAAAGATCGGAAAAACGAACTTTCATACGAGGTTTAACCTTGTATTAGCCACCTTTTCAATACCAATTTATTCTAAGTGAATAAATCAATAGATAATGCGTTGTCTCCGTGTGATTAAAACAAATATCCTTTGAGAGATATCTGAGTTAGCTGGGATGGGTTGTGCATTGCATCACTGGGTCCATGATGTCTATCTTCAATGTCGAGCATCATTAAAATGATCTCAATAGCATATGAGTTGACCCGGTTTCTGCCTAAGGTTGTAAGGAGGGCCGCTTTCTTTTCACCCTTTATCTTTACAATTCTTTTTCATTTTCAACCCCTTCAAGGCTTCACCTTGTTGTGATTGTTCCAGTGCTAACTTAAGTACTTGGTCGGCATTCAGCTACGTTCACAATCTTTCTCCATCTTTCCTAAGGACTACTATTTTTAGCTATGGAATGTCCTTGGGAAGATTCCTTCGGTTCTAGAAGAATCATTGGACTTTAACCTATCCTACCATCCTTATGTCACTACAATCGTCACCGTCATGAATTAAGATGTTGTGGGTAAGTATACATCACCATGAAATCCATTTTGAAGTACAAATCCATTTTGCTCCCCCTTAACATATGCCACGATATTCGAAAACATTTCGCACATGTCTGGAATGAGCCAGCACGTTAAATCAAGTCATTAAATTTATTGATCTCATTATCAAATCACATTTTCTCCCCATATTAAAAATATTAACCCAATTGATGTTTTTAATATCAATTGATTTAATAAAGTTTAAAGAAAATTTAGGAAGAAAAATACAAATCCCATTATCTCCATGATTTTCAAAAACTCCCCCTCAAATTAATGAGGGTGTACTTGAAACGTAAATTAAATACCTTTTAAACACAAGTGTAAGGTATTTATCACGTGCAAAGATCATATATGATAATGTGTTCACAAGATTAACAATTTACGAGGTTGGACCGGAATGATGGAGAACATCATATGATAGAGTCACATGGTTCTTGTTCACGAATGATGGTCGTCTCATCACGTCTGAAGTTATCTCTTTACACCATGTGTACGATTGATATCGTTGTCTTGACACCAATATGTGAACTTGGCACTTTCGGCATCAAAAATTCTGAATGCTGGAAAATTGCTCCCCCTCAATTGTTGACCCGTGTTCTATCGAAAGAGCTGTAGTCGTCGTTTGAGTAGTTGCATCGTCGAGTATGTGGATATCAATTGTAAATTGTTGCGAATTGTGGAGATGATAACTTCTTAAAACAAGATTTCTCTTGTTTTAACAAATAAATGCACTGAAACGTACATATATTCGTGTTAGATTGTGTTATAAAGTAAACACAATCCCTTACATGGTTATAAAGTAAACCATGCTCGAGAAAACTAATTCATGTTATTGAGTCAAAGCTTTCCGGTGAAATGCTTGACTTTAATGTGAAAAGCGGATTACTATCAGAAATAAAAGCAAGCCATTGATTGAGCATGTTTTAAAACATTTGAACTTCTACTCGAACTTTATTTATAACCCAGTGTCATTATTGAATGATGATGAGATGGCATTTATACATGATCTCATCGTTCTTTTCGGACTTTAAATGCATTAAAATGTCATAAAATACCATATATATGCTTGTGTTTGTTTACTTGTGTATTCTAGGTATGGATATCGTGAAAAAGACAAAAGATCACAAGAATCAAGGAAAAACGAACACGAGAAACGAAGCCGTACAAAGAACCGGGCCCTAATCATGGAATTTTCATCAAATACCCTTGAAGACTTGAAGACAAAACAAGATTGATCCTCAATGAATGAAGAAATGACACTTAAAACCCTTGTATATTAATAATTACAAGTTTGGTCCCTTAAGTTTGTCAAAATTGCAAAAAGGTCCTTCAACTTTGAAGAAATGGCAAGAATGGTCCCTCAACAATTTCAAATTGCCATTTATGGTCCCTCAAGAAGTTTAAGAGACATTGAAGACCTTTGAAGATCAAAATTGTCCAAGATCAGCCCTTGAAAAATCACCAAATGTCAAAATACATCCTTGATAACCTTTTATCAAAAGTTGGTGCCAAAATTGTCAAAGTGGGAAACTTGTTTACAAAGAGAAACCTGTTTTAGGGCTTAAAACCTTAATTGCCAAAAAGAACAAAACAAAAGGACCAAAAGAGTACACCTGAAACTTTTAAATCCTAAAAACGCGCCTAACATGTTCTCACCCCCAATTTCGGATTAAAATTATTACTGTTCATTGTTCTTACAGCCCAGAAATTACCTTCATTTTTCCTTGGGTAATTTTCAATTAAACCTGGCCACGAGTGATTCACACACACCAAAACTAATCCCACTCACAAAATACCCAATCCCACGTGTGTACTCAAAAACCCCAAATACCCCATCCACCAATCAGCAAATTCCTTGGGCTCCAAGACTTGTGACGTGTCCCATTTGAACGACCAAGATGAAATGCGTGCTCCCAAAGCAAAATTTAAAGGCCAAGATCAACAAAGGACAGAATTCATCAAAAATCGTCCAAGGGCAATTGTGGGATTTCTAGTGATTAGGGTTATGTTTTTATCATTCTAGATTGTTCATAGGACTAGTATAAATAGGGTGTGAGCATGTTCACAACCCTTTGTTCCAGTTTCAAGTTTCTCACATGTAATTCCTTTTTAAGAAATAAAAAGTTTGGTTTTTGAAATAATTCAAGTATAATTCCTTTTTTATTGTTTTAAAAGATTGTGTGTTGTGAGGGAAATTGATTCTGAGTTCCACTTTGTTATATGGTTAAACAACTTTGATTTTCAAAATTGTTTAAGGTTTCTGAAACTTGGAAGATTTTTGGTAAGAATCTGTCCAAGGTTTGGTGTTAGAAGTTGATTTGGTTTGGTGATTTAAGTGTTATAGAAACATTTTAAGAAGATTGAAAAGGTTTTGGTAAGGTTTAAGAAAGAAAAAGAAAAAAATCAGTATTATATAATATTGCATTGTTTTTGTTTTCTTTTCCTTGATTTGTTAAGCAGGTTTGAAGGATTGGTGTTCAAGGATCTGCTCCAACCCGAGTTGGATTGGAGGAGGATTTTCATCCTCTAGGTTCTTGGATGTAAGAACCTAAGGTAAACTCCTTTTTCTCTTGAAAATTTCAGAAATTAGCTAAGTATATGTGCTTGGTTTGATTTGATGCTAATTTGAGTGTTAATCTGTTGAATTCATGTTTATTTGAGTTTGTATGCATGTTAGAATAGCTAGGGATCAGATTGTTTAAGTTTTGTGAGGTTTGGTTTTGTAAAATCTTGGTTTTAGAAAATTAAAGTGGTGTTTGGCAATAGGTTTAAGCAGGGGAAGATCCTTGATTAATGGTTTAAAAACGTGTTAAAGGTTTAAAAAAGGATTGTGCTAGGTTATTAGCTAGTTATTAATTAATTTGGAACAGATTTGGAAGCAGTTAATTGAGTTTTAAAAGTAAAGTAGGGTGTTAAAAATCTGCATATTGCTAATCTGCTTGAATTCTTATGATTTTTTGTGCTTGATTCTTGAAGCTGGTGAAGTTACAGGACTATTTAGCTATTGAATCTGTTTGAGTACCATTTGTGGAGTTTGCATGCTTGATTTGGTAGGTTAAAGTTCACAAGAGAGCTAGAAATAAGCTTAAACAACCCACTGATCTGCTCAAACTTATCAGAAACTTCAATAGGCTAGGTGTGCTTGATTTGCTTATTTGTGGTGTGTTTAAGTGTTTAATTTGTGTTGTTTGTGACTTCTTGTGCTCAAAGGAGCACAAGAGTGCCCTTTGTAACCATAATATCATCTCCAAACACATTGCCAAGCCCTCTTGGCACCAAAAAGTGGAAAGTGTGCACTCACACTTGTTTTCAGTAACTTTGCAGTCCTGCATATGCTTTTGATCTTGATTTGTGGCGAATCCAGCAAAAAAAAAAAGGATTGGAGTTGAGTTTACAAGTAATTATAGGTCACTAGTTGGATTGGTGAAGTTTTAAAAAATAAAAAAAATAAAAAAAAGAGTAAAAAGGGGGTTAGCAGACTCGAACCCGTGACCAGCCGTTCACAACACCAACACCTTAACCATCCTGCCCTTGGGTCTTTTACTGACCAAGGGAGGATTTGTTATTTACTTAACACGTTTTTGCTTTTGTGTTCTAAATAAAAAGCCGTAGCTTTTGAGCTTAATTCCAGCTTATTTAATAAGCTTATTTTGTTTGGCTTATTTTTCCTGAGTGACTGTTAGGGTTTTTGATTTTTCAAAAGTGGTTTCAAAATTTTCCCTTTATTTTAATATTTTCTAGGATTTATTTAATAGACGTTTTTTATTAAATCATTAAAAAATACCAAAAATAGTTTTAATTTTTAGGAAAAATCATTTTTAGTTTTTAAAATATATTTTTGAGGTTTACATCTAATTTTGGTTTCAAAAACATTTATTTTTAATTTTATAATATTTTAAGGTTTTTTATAAACTTTAAAGATTTTTATAAAATTATTAAAAAAGGTTTAGAAGCTTAGATTTGTGTTTTTCTCTTAATTATATTATTTAGGATTTTTATAAATTTTTTATTTTAAATTTTAGTAACTTTTTATTTTTAGTAATATTTTAATATTATTTTATTATTTAATTTTCAAAATTTTATTTTTCTTTCTTTTTCATTTTTCCTAGGTTCTTTGTCATTAATTAGGACTATTTCCATTTTTAGAATATTTTTCTAGCTTTTAAATTTATTTTTATAATTATTTTAAGTTTAATTAGGTTTTAATCATTTTTAGAGCTTTAAAAATAGTTTTAATAGGTTTTAATTTTTAGAAAATTACTTTTTAGTCTTCTAATAATATAAGTTAAGTGATAATTCAATAAAATCATATTTTAGACTTTTGAATTAGTTAAATTTAATTTTAGGGCTTTAATTAGCATTTAAAATTAATTATTTAATTAATAAAAGGTTTTAAAATATCTTTGTTGGATTTTTATCTTTGTTTATATTATTTGAGACTTGTTTTTAGTCTTTTTAATCTTTTCTTGATTTTGTTTTTGGCTTTAGCTTAATTTTTAATTTGAGTAGTTTTTCACGGTTTTACGTCTTTTTCGTCGTAGTTTAATTTTAACGTATCCATCTTTCATCTTCTCATCCCCATTCTCTTAATATTAATCTCAAAGAAATACAAGTTAATTCACAACACCATACCTCCTTGGGAAACGAATCTTTCATCTCTTTTAAGTGATTGGGTCATTAATACACGGTTTTCCTAAACCGTCGTGTTTAATACTTTCCGCTATTTACGCTCTTTTCCTAAAGAGTAGTAAAACACTACAATCATTTTTGGCGCCGCTGCCGGGGAGGTGTGTCGTGTCTTAATTTGGAAAATTTTGTTTTTGATATTATCCATAAATAGTATTTGTGTTAAGTGGAACTCCCTTAACACGTATTATCGGTTTTCTTGGTTTTTCTTTGTGAATATTATTAATATATTGTATTAAGTATCACAACCAAAATACAATATCTCCAAAAGTGTGAAAACACAACCTTGATTCGGGATTTCATCACTCGATCATTGTATTCGAATCTCAAACAAAAAGAAAAGGCAAAAATAGATAAATACTTTCGTGAAGCTCGATTTTGAAAAAATACGAACTATAAGGTGGGTATAAGGCGGGTATTATAAAATATACCCTAAGGAAAAAGGCTCTTAAGTGCTTCGCGCCGCCTCGTTTCCCCGCTTGCTTGTGAGTATTTTGAGATTGAAGGCTAATCGAGGGTTTTGCCGCCCAAAGTATTAATACATATACTATATTTGCTTGGTTTTCTTTGTGATTAAACCCTCGTGAACAATTTGGTTTTCACCAAAGTTCTAAAGTCATCCGAAGGCGTTCACTCCACGTGATCGTTTTCATTCCTTTGAGGCTTCTTTAATCAAGAGTTTGATTCGAGGAGAGATTTTGTAGATTGTTGTCTACGAAGATACACCAAAATCCAAAAAAAAATTAAATATCATCAAAAACACAAAAAAATTGAAAATTCACAAAACAACCAAAAAGAATCTTCTTTGCTCACCTCCCATTCTTCGTGAAGTTTATGATCACTCGTAATCAAGCTAAACGAGCTCGTAAACGTCTTCAAAAGCAAGCAAATCAAGGATCGTTGATTGTAGAAGAACCTCCAATTGTTGAACCTATTATAGAACAAGAAGTCGTAATGGCTAATCGTACTATGATGGAGTTGCTACAAGCACCCACCGAGGGTTTTGGAGAGGCCATTGTTATTCCCGCCATCCTTGCGGAGAATTTCGAGATTAAGACGGGTTTAATGTCGATGCTACAAGCAAACAAGTTTCGAGGTCACGAGAAAGACAACCCGCATTACCATATTAGGAATTTCAACCGTCTCACCGCCACTAGCAAATTCAAAGATGTTCCGCATGACGCCATTAAGATGATGTTGTTTCCATATTCGTTGGATGGACCCGCAAAAATTTGGCTCGAGAAAGAACCACCAAATTTTGATTTTGACATGGGCCGATCTCGTTTCTAAGTTTGTGAACAAGTTTTTTCCACCATCGAAAACAACACACTTAAAAAATGAGATTTCACGATTTGTGCAACGTAATAATGAAAGTTTTTCAATGGCATGGGAACGATTTAAAGAGATGTTACATGAATGTCCTCACCATGATTTTTCGGAATTGCATCAAATAGATACTTTTTATAATGGGCTTAATGATCATGAACGAGATTATTTGAATGCCGCCGCGGGTGGTAATTTTTTGTGCAAGACGACAAATGAGGCTTTACAAATCATTGAAAATCGATCTAAGGTTTATAGCCCTCGTAACACACCGAGTGTTGCCAATATGGGTTCGTCATCTTCGTCACAATCGTCTCGTAGCATTAACGCCTTACATGATGAAGCTAATGAGGAAAATCGGTTTTTTGATAGATTTGCTAATCTAATGTCCCATTGGAAGGCTCAAGAAGCTTCCAATTCCGCTTCGGTTAAAGCGGTTGCTAAGAGTTGTTTATCGTTTGGAGGAGCTCATGATTTATCCGAGTGCATTACCGCGGATGGTAACACTTCGAGTGCTTATGTAGCAACGGGAACTTACAACCAAAACGGCCAAGGTTCCCGCCAAAATCAAGCTCCACCAAATCAAAATGCTAATAATTATCGAAACAACAACCAAGGTAATTACCAAGGCAACACACGCAATTACAACAAAGGGAATTATCAAAGTGGGAATGGACAAATCTCTAATCAAAACCAAAACCGTGATTTTCAAAATACTACACAAGGTTTTCAAAATGCTCACACGAAAAATTTGCAAGGAGAATTTTTAGATTATGCAAAAGCAAATGATGCTAAATTTGATAATATGCAACGTGAGATGATTAGCTTAAGATCCGAGTTGAAAAACGAGCTTAAAAATGAACTTGCTAATGAACTTAAAACTCATGCTAATAAAATGGAAGGAAATGTCCAACGTCTTCAACAAAACCAACAAAAGATGGAATTAGGACAACATGAGATTAAGCAAGAATTATTGAAAGCGGATGCTAGGCAATCAAAATTTGAGGACCGAATGGGTAAAATGTTTGAAGCTATCATGTGTAAGCCCTCTTCCTCGGGTGGTCTTCCTAGTGATACCATTAACAACCCGAGGGGAGAATTGAAGGTTGTTACTACACGAAGTGGTAAAACTTTCAAAGAACCAATCTCTCGTCCAAGTACTTCTACGGAGAAGGAAATCGAGAAAGAACCCGAGGTGGTGGTCGAAAAGGAGCACATTACAATCCCACGAAGTACCGCTCAAACCACACCTACGGTTGAACCAATACCACTTATGGAACCCGAGTTTCCAAGGCCGTTGCCTAATGACCAACCCACACCACCTTTACCTTACCCTTCGAGACGAAACAAAGAGAAAGCACAAGAAAGGAACAATTATCAATTTGAGCTATTTATGAAAATGTTTCGTGATTTGCACTTTAACATAAGTTTTGCCGATGCTTTAATCATGATGCCTCGATTCGCCGCAAACTTCAAAAGTATGCTTAACAACAAAGAAAAGTTACAACAAACGTCTAGTTGTTCATCGGTTTTTCTAAGCCGCATACCACAAAAAGTCGGTGATCCCGGTAAATTTTTGATTCCGTGTGCTATTCAAGATATGGAGGAATGCTACGCCTTGGCCGATCTTGGTGCTAGTATTAATTTAATGCCTCTCGAGATTTTCAAATCGCTTTCGCTTCCGGCTCTTACTCCTTCGAACATGTCCATCGAGATGGCCGATCATTCTACGATCATGGCATGTGGAGTAGCCGAGGACGTTTTCGTTAAAGTCGGAAAGTTTTACTATCCCGTTGACTTTATCGTTGTAGACATTCCCATCGATCGAAAAGTTCCTCTCATTTTGGGTCGTTCATTTTTGGATACATCACGAGCACTTATCGATGTTCATGCTCGTAAAATCACCCTTCGTTTCAATGAAGAAGAACTTGTCATCAATGCAACACAAAACTCCAATCTTTCTCATGTATATTCTATTGCAACTTTAAACCATGGTGACTCGACCAATGTCATTTGCAAAGAATTTTCACCAAGAGTTTTAGGGAATGTCTCCAAAAACAATTTACCATTTCCTCCGCCGGTGGAGGTTATGAGTGCTAAGCCTACAAAGAAGAAACCATCAATACTTGAATCGAAAAATCCTTCACCTTCATTCTTGAAAAGTGTTGATAAGTTGCCGGTTTCTACGGAAGATCTTTCGGATGATGAATATGTTGGCCCCGATGGGGAGGTTTTCTTCGTCGATAAACGTTTTGAGAACTTGCCACCACCAAAACCAAAACGGTTTCAAAATGTGAGAATTTTTAGTGTGACTAACATCGTCTTAGAAACACCGAATATTTTCGACATAATCAAAAAGGGTTTTCATAAGGAGAGTTTAAAAGATAAAAAAGGAAAAGATCTTAAACTTGATTTAATTGATTTTTCTACAAATCTAACTCCGTCATCACCGCGTGCTTTGAGTGCTACAAACTCGTCTACTCCTTTTGACGATGTTTTGTGTGGTTCTAGTATGAGGGAAGCCCCTTATGTTCCCTCATCCTTGTCCACCGAGGACGAGATATTTGATCCCGGAATTTCATATAAAGGGAAATCTCGGTCTTCCACCGATGCAATAAATGGAAAATCTTTCTATTTGCTTGGTGCGAGTCTACCTCGAGTAGCTCAAACGTTTGTCTTACCAATTGTCTCACCCTTCTACTTCTCATCTATTTTCTTCAAACTCTTTGAGTTTATGGCACATGTTGGAGTGGTGTTAATTTGTTTTTCCAATGGAAACGAGAACGCCATTTTCGACCCCGGTATTTTGCATCATCTAAGGACTTAGTCCTTTTTACCGGTTGCTTTTTGGGCCTTGTTTATCATGTAAGCCCCATCAAAAATTGACCACACCATGATTTCCCTAAATGTTCACATTTTGAGGGGATCGAGTCAAGCTCATGACTCGGTAATCAAAAACGAGGTGCCTCGTGGGGGAAATCCCATGCTTATCTTTATGCTTTATGTTCACTAATAAGGGGACTTGTACCCTTCCAACTCGTTGTCTCGTGGTTGTTTGTGATTGTGTTATCTAGATCATCATCATCGTCTACGATTGAAGACTCTCGTGTTCGTTTACGTGAGCCTCCATCGTTCGTTTGAAGAAGTTTTTCACGAATCCATGACATATCCTTTATTGTTCTAACAAATATCTTTTAGCATAATTAATAAACGGCTTTAGATATATTGTTGATCACCCTTTCCATGCTAGATCCTAAGCATTCGATTCTTCGTCTCTAGTATGGGGGTGCTCCACCTTTAGACTCGAAACATTGAGGACAATGTTTACTTTTAGTATGGGGGGGTGAATAGGTACTTGCTTTGCTACGCCCTCACGTTTTCCAATTTTCAATGTTTTGTTTTGCTAATAAGGCTAAAAATGGCCAAATTTTAAATTTTTTTCTTAGTTTTCATAAGTGTTTTTAAGACACGAATGTATATTTTCCGATGGGTAGAATAAGAGTTAATTTTTGACTTGATGGGCATTTGGAGCCATTTACATTCCTTAACCCGCTCAATTCAAGTTTTGCTAGACTTTTATATAGGGAGCTTTAAAACGCGAAAGTCTTAATTCATTCGGGTTAAGAACAAGAACTTTTCGCAAGTTCCTATAATTGATTCTAGAAAGTCACTTATCAAGGGAACTTTAAAACGCATTCTCTAAACTTGAAAAAGTCCAAGAAAGTGCAAGATCCTATAGGTGGCTTGAAAACCCAAAACTTTGATTTGATATAGTCTTAATGAAAGCTAATCCAAATTTGGCTTAATTTTGACTTGCATGGCTAAGTATTCACGAGTCTCTTTAATTAGAGGTCTTTATATAGTGAAGAACGAGAAATGATAGAGTTAGACAAGTGATCATGCTAAACGTAGAACATGAAAGTGTTCTTTCAAAAACTCATATGTTTTTAATTGTGGCTTTTTCTTCCCATAAGATCAATGCATTAGGAATAAAACATAATTGCAATAAGTAAGGTCGTACGATTTGAAAGGTTACTTAGCCTCTAGCGCAAGATCGTTTAAAAGTTGCTCGGGGTTGAATAGAGTTCATAGCCAAGGCATAACTTATTGAAGCGGGACGCGAAGATTGGCGATCATCCAAAAAGGCCCTAACAAGGCATGAGGAGCTCTATTTTTGCTAAAGATCCAAAGATGATGTGAAGTATCATTATTCCAAAATCAATATGAAGGATCGAGACACACGACGAGAAGCAATTACTCCCCTAAAGAATGGAGAAAGTCTATCCAAAAAGACCCTAACAAGGTATGAGGATAAATATATCCAAGTCCGAAAAGGAGGCGGATCGTTGTATATCAAAATCCAAAGTAAAGATTGAAGAAAAATGATGAAGTCGTGGTCCTATATGAAGAATCTCTCAAAAACGTCAAGTGAAGAAATTCCAAATATATGAAGAGAAGACCATAATTTCGAGAACGTCTTCCCAAGATTTGAAGTATGAAGTACATGCCAAATATCGGTCCGAGAAAGGTCTCAAATCGTGAAACGAGTTATGCCAAGATATGAACTTAAGGAGATACACGAGAAGCCGTTTTAAAAGATTTTGTCCTTCGGCTAACTATTGATCAAATCGTGCTACTTTGCTTTCGGACTAATAACTACTCAAATAAGTCAATATGAATCACTTGTGATCCATGACAAATAGATAAAAAATGCTAGTAACCCATTTCCTTTTATAATAACTAGGATTGCGGGGAGAAAAAGTATTACACAATTTGAACGTATGAGTAGTGTTAGCATTGTGACTTGTACCAACAATGATCTTGTTTTTGCACTTAGCATGGAATGTATGACAATCAAGGATGACGAAGTTTACTCTAAGGGACATTAACTTGTTTCTATTCTTTGACCCTAAAAGTCACATTTTGGTGATGAAAATCATACATTATGTCTTTACACATCATCGTAGTAGTTGCAAGTCTTTTACTCTTCAATAAAGGTTAATAAAATTGAACTTTGGTGATGCTTAGATACTTTATTCTAGCATTGCGTGAGGGCACGGCAATGGCTTAGTATGGGGGAGTGATGAGATGGCATTTATACATGATCTCATCGTTCTTTTCGGGCTTTAAATGCATTAAAATGTCATAAAATACCATATATATGCTTGTGTTTGTTTACTTGTGTATTCTAGGTATGGATATCGTGAAAAAGACAAAAGATCACAAGAATCAAGGAAAAACGAACACGAGAAACGAAGCCGTACAAAGAACCGGGCCCTAATCATGGAATTTTCATCAAATACCCTTGAAGACTTGAAGACAAAACAAGATTGATCCTCAATGAATGAAGAAATGACACTTAAAACCCTTGTATATTAATAATTACAAGTTTGGTCCCTTAAGTTTGTCAAAATTGCAAAAAGGTCCTTCAACTTTGAAGAAATGGCAAGAATGGTCCCTCAACAATTTCAAATTGCCATTTATGGTCCCTCAAGAAGTTTAAGAGACATTGAAGACCTTTGAAGATCAAAATTGTCCAAGATCAGCCCTTGAAAAATCACCAAATGTCAAAATACATCCTTGATAACCTTTTATCAAAAGTTGGTGCCAAAATTGTCAAAGTGGGAAACTTGTTTACAAAGAGAAACCTGTTTTAGGGCTTAAAACCTTAATTGCCAAAAAGAACAAAACAAAAGGACCAAAAGAGTACACCTGAAACTTTTAAATCCTAAAAACGCGCCTAACATGTTCTCACCCCCAATTTCGGATTAAAATTATTACTGTTCATTGTTCTTACAGCCCAGAAATTACCTTCATTTTTCCTTGGGTAATTTTCAATTAAACCTGGCCACGAGTGATTCACACACACCAAAACTAATCCCACTCACAAAATACCCAATCCCACGTGTGTACTCAAAAACCCCAAATACCCCATCCACCAATCAGCAAATTCCTTGGGCTCCAAGACTTGTGACGTGTCCCATTTGAACGACCAAGATGAAATGCGTGCTCCCAAAGCAAAATTTAAAGGCCAAGATCAACAAAGGACAGAATTCATCAAAAATCGTCCAAGGGCAATTGTGGGATTTCTAGTGATTAGGGTTATGTTTTTATCATTCTAGATTGTTCATAGGACTAGTATAAATAGGGTGTGAGCATGTTCACAACCCTTTGTTCCAGTTTCAAGTTTCTCACATGTAATTCCTTTTTAAGAAATAAAAAGTTTGGTTTTTGAAATAATTCAAGTATAATTCCTTTTTTATTGTTTTAAAAGATTGTGTGTTGTGAGGGAAATTGATTCTGAGTTCCACTTTGTTATATGGTTAAACAACTTTGATTTTCAAAATTGTTTAAGGTTTCTGAAACTTGGAAGATTTTTGGTAAGAATCTGTCCAAGGTTTGGTGTTAGAAGTTGATTTGGTTTGGTGATTTAAGTGTTATAGAAACATTTTAAGAAGATTGAAAAGGTTTTGGTAAGGTTTAAGAAAGAAAAAGAAAAAAATCAGTATTATATAATATTGCATTGTTTTTGTTTTCTTTTCCTTGATTTGTTAAGCAGGTTTGAAGGATTGGTGTTCAAGGATCTGCTCCAACCCGAGTTGGATTGGAGGAGGATTTTCATCCTCTAGGTTCTTGGATGTAAGAACCTAAGGTAAACTCCTTTTTCTCTTGAAAATTTCAGAAATTAGCTAAGTATATGTGCTTGGTTTGATTTGATGCTAATTTGAGTGTTAATCTGTTGAATTCATGTTTATTTGAGTTTGTATGCATGTTAGAATAGCTAGGGATCAGATTGTTTAAGTTTTGTGAGGTTTGGTTTTGTAAAATCTTGGTTTTAGAAAATTAAAGTGGTGTTTGGCAATAGGTTTAAGCAGGGGAAGATCCTTGATTAATGGTTTAAAAACGTGTTAAAGGTTTAAAAAAGGATTGTGCTAGGTTATTAGCTAGTTATTAATTAGTTTGGAACAGATTTGGAAGCAGTTAATTGAGTTTTAAAAGTAAAGTAGGGTGTTAAAAATCTGCATATTGCTAATCTGCTTGAATTCTTATGATTTTTTGTGCTTGATTCTTGAAGCTGGTGAAGTTACAGGACTATTTAGCTATTGAATCTGTTTGAGTACCATTTGTGGAGTTTGCATGCTTGATTTGGTAGGTTAAAGTTCCCAAGAGAGCTAGAAATAAGCTTAAACAACCCACTGATCTGCTCAAACTTATCAGAAACTTCAATAGGCTAGGTGTGCTTGATTTGCTTATTTGTGGTGTGTTTAAGTGTTTAATTTGTGTTGTTTGTGACTTCTTGTGCTCAAAGGAGCACAAGAGTGCCCTTTGTAACCATAATATCATCTCCAAACACATTGCCAAGCCCTCTTGGCACCAAAAAGTGGAAAGTGTGCACTCACACTTGTTTTCAGTAACTTTGCAGTCCTGCATATGCTTTTGATCTTGATTTGTGGTGAATCCAGCAAAAAAAAAAAGGATTGGAGTTGAGTTTACAAGTAATTATAGGTCACTAGTTGGATTGGTGAAGTTTTAAAAAATAAAAAAATAAAAAAAAGAGTAAAAAGGGGGTTAGCAGACTCGAACCCGTGACCAGCCGTTCACAACACCAACACCTTAACCATCCTGCCCTTGGGTCTTTTACTGACCAAGGGAGGATTTGTTATTTACTTAACACGTTTTTGCTTTTGTGTTCTAAATAAAAAGCCGTAGCTTTTGAGCTTAATTCCAGCTTATTTAATAAGCTTATTTTGTTTGGCTTATTTTTCCTGAGTGACTGTTAGGGTTTTTGATTTTTCAAAAGTGGTTTCAAAATTTTCCCTTTATTTTAATATTTTCTAGGATTTATTTAATAGACGTTTTTTATTAAATCATTAAAAAATACCAAAAATAGTTTTAATTTTTAGGAAAAATCATTTTTAGTTTTTAAAATATATTTTTGAGGTTTACATCTAATTTTGGTTTCAAAAACATTTATTTTTAATTTTATAATATTTTAAGGTTTTTTATAAATTTTAAAGATTTTTATAAAATTATTAAAAAAGGTTTAGAAGCTTAGATTTGTGTTTTTCTCTTAATTATATTATTTAGGATTTTTATAAATTTTTTATTTTAAATTTTAGTAACTTTTTATTTTTAGTAATATTTTAATATTATTTTATTATTTAATTTTCAAAATTTTATTTTTCTTTCTTTTTCATTTTTCCTAGGTTCTTTGTCATTAATTAGGACTATTTCCATTTTTAGAATATTTTTCTAGCTTTTAAATTTATTTTTATAATTATTTTAAGTTTAATTAGGTTTTAATCATTTTTAGAGCTTTAAAAATAGTTTTAATAGGTTTTAATTTTTAGAAAATTACTTTTTAGTCTTCTAATAATATAAGTTAAGTGATAATTCAATAAAATCATATTTTAGACTTTTGAATTAGTTAAATTTAATTTTAGGGCTTTAATTAGCATTTAAAATTAATTATTTAATTAATAAAAGGTTTTAAAATATCTTTGTTGGATTTTTATCTTTGTTTATATTATTTGAGACTTGTTTTTAGTCTTTTTAATCTTTTCTTGATTTTGTTTTTGGCTTTAGCTTAATTTTTAATTTGAGTAGTTTTTCACGGTTTTACGTCTTTTTCGTCGTAGTTTAATTTTAACGTATCCATCTTTCATCTTCTCATCCCCATTCTCTTAATATTAATCTCAAAGAAATACAAGTTAATTCACAACACCATACCTCCTTGGGAAACGAATCTTTCATCTCTTTTAAGTGATTGGGTCATTAATACACGGTTTTCCTAAACCGTCGTGTTTAATACTTTCCGCTATTTACGCTCTTTTCCTAAAGAGTAGTAAAACACTACAATCAAATGACATTTTTAGGATCATAAATATTATCGATTCCAGAAGACATGCTCTTTTTATCAAAACATTGTTGAACACACAATTTTGAAAGATTTAGAAAATCCTTTTGAAAAATTCTTGAAAAATTATGTTCAAAGTTTTGAAAAACAATTACTTGAGCTTAAGAATTTGAACATCTTACGAAATGAGCTCAAGCCCGAGAAGTTATAACCTTCCCGTTGTTAAGGATAACTTACCATCGGCGATAAACTTTCCTTTTAACCGAAGAACGAGTTCTAAGCTGGCATTTACTTAGAAGTCGTTTTCATGAGCTTGAAAAACTTTGAATGTTTTAACGTAAAACTCATGACCGAGAAAGATGAATTTCTCATTAAGAGGAAAAGTTCTCTTAATTAAAAGATACACTTTCCTTTCAAAGCTTAAAACTTGGAATGTTTTAATACAAGCTCATGACCGAGAAAATTTAATTTCCGTTACGAGGATAAGCTATCTTTAAAGATAAGCTTTCCTAAATATGAAGTCCGAGTTACAGTCTGATTTTTTACTGTAAGTCATTGTGCATGAGCTTAAAAACTTTGAATGATTTTAATATTAGCTCATGCCCGAGAAAAATTAATTTCTCGTTGTAAGGATAAGTTTATCATCGGCGATAAACTTTCATTTAACTGAAGAACGAGTTATAAGCTGACATTTACTTAGAAGTCGTTTTCATGATCTTGAAAAACTTTGAATGTTTTAACGTAAAGCTCATGACCGAGAAAGATGAATTTCTCGTTAAGAAGAAAAGTTCTCTTATTTAAAAGATACACTTTACTTTATGAGCTTATAGCTTGGAATGTTTTAATACAAGCTCATGACCTAGAAAAATTAATTTCTCGTTATGAGGAAAAGTTATGATGAAAGATAAGCTTTCCTAAAATTAATGTCCGAGTTACAGTCTGATATTTAACTGCAAGTCTTTGTGCATGAGCTTAAAAACTTTGAATGATTTTAATATTAGCTCATGCCCAAGAAAAATTAATTTCTCGTTTTAAGAATAAGTTTATCATCGGCGATAAACTTTCCTTTAATTGAAGAACGAGTTCTAAGATGACATTTACTTAGAATTCGTTTTCATGAACTTGAAATTTTTTTAAATGTTTTAACGTAAAGCTCATGACCGAGAAAGGTGAATTTATCATTATGAGTAAAAGTTGTCTTATTTAAAAGATACACTTTCCTTTATGAGCTTAAAACTTGGAATGTGTAAGTACAAGCTCATGACCGAGAAAAGTTAATTTCTTGTTACGGGGGTGAGTTATCATTTAAAGATAAACGTCCCTTTATTTGAATTTCGGGTCATTGTCTGGCATTTAACAATGAACCATTTACACGAGCTTAAAACCTTTGAATGGTTTTAAGTAAGCTCGTGTCCGAGAAAATTTAATTTCTCGTTAATGAGGATAAGTTTATCATCGGCGATAAACTTTTCGTTAATTGAGATCGAGTTACAGACTGTAATGTGACTGTAAGTCATATACACGAGCTTAAGACCTTTGAATAGTGTTAATGTAAGCTCGTGTCCGAGAAAGATTAATTTCTCGTCTTTGAGGATAAGTTTATCATCGGTGATAAACTTTCCTTTATTTGAAGAACGGGTCATCGTCTGATATTTAACGATGAGCCATGTACACGAGCTTAACCGTGAATCCCCTGAGACACTTGTTTCTCCGATATCTGCTTCTTCAGTAACCAATATCTGAGAGTATCCTTAGTTGAACGGTATACATTGATTGGACCGCTTCGTTCTTTTGGAACATCACCTTTGGTATCTGCATTCTCATTAAGAATTTGCATGCTTTGATATGGGTTAGTGATATCTATCTTAGAAGCAAGTGGGGGTTCACAGTTGTCTTTTCTTATGCCAGAGGTGACCTTAGTAGATGATCCACTTGTCTTAGCTGGCAAACGTTTCCTTTTATAGAAAACCTTAAGTTCAGGCTTAAGTGATGTATCATCCTTTTCAATTGCCTCCCTAACAGTCTTAGTAGGATCAGAGACTATCCTAGTTAAAGGGCACTCATTTCCTACAAGAGTGAATGTTCTACTAGTGGGGCGCTAAACTTTACCAATGGGTTTGATTTTAGCTATCCACTAGGATTTAATTCTAGCATGGGAGTTCACCTCATGGAGGAATTTATTCACACAAGAGTCATGATTTGCCTTAAAGACACATTTCCTACATGTTTTACAAGTAGCATATTTAGTGTCCGAGTAAGATCTAGAATTCCTAGATGATTGATTGATGCTCCTAGGATATGACATACTACGGTTAGTAGTGTTGGCTAAACTAGAAGGCATCTGACTAGGTTTGAAATTCCTATCTCTTACTTGTGTCTTTTGTTTAGCTTCCCTGAGACCAAATTTATGATGAACGTCATTTGAACTAGTTCGAGACGTGTTCTTTGGACTATGTCTAGGCAGACTAGAGGAAATCATGTGATTATGAAGAATATTGATAATCTTATGAATCAATGAAGTGGGTTGAAGATTTCTAGAGAGAGAAAGTAGTGAGAGAAAGTGAGAGAGAACTATGTTTTCTTTATTTGCCAGTGTGAAACAATCAACAACCAACCCCTTTCCATGGTGGAAAGGGGTATTTATATCCAAGCCACTAATGGGCTTGGGCCGACCCATGACAAGCCCATGGGTCGGTTTCTTACTTAACTAAATAAGCAAACATTAACTACGAGCTATACAACATTAATAATATTGTGGAGTGACCGATACTTCTAATATACGTTGAAAACGTATTTCTAACAATCTCCCCCTAAGGGAGGTCACTCCACGTTACACAGTTCTAAACCTAGCATACTATACTAAGTCTTTGTTCTTCAGCTCGTAGTCTTTTCTTATTTTCTTTTTGTTGTGAATATGTTGATTTGATCTTTTAGGCTTTGGCTTGAGAGCATTGTTCTTTTGACCAATCACGTGCGATCTTTGCCTTCTTGTGAATCTTTCCTCCTCGTGACTCCATGTTCCACACACTTATGTCTTTTGTTGAATTCTGGAAAGCTTTAGAGTTTGGTACAGCGGAAGACTTCATTTTGTACTTTCTTGAATTTTGCTGAACTTTGATGTAGAAAAACATAAGCATGTGGGAACGACTTCAGCTGGTACACCGCAACGCCACCGTCTTCGCAGCAACATGATAAGACACGAATGAAATGGCTTAGAACATTTCATTCTAAATCGGCAGCGTTTTACCTCCGGTCGGTGAAGACCGTTGGACGATATTAGATATCGTACCTGTGACGGATAGTTTCAATTAAGTAACTTCCTGACAGGATTTCGCGGGTAAACCCGTTCTCTTTATTCGACGATCACTAAGCTTAACTGCGAACATAAAGAGTGAATCACTTGGATAAATTATCCTGTGATTCAAGCCGTCAATTCATGAAACCTGGAACAAGTGAATTTCAATTAAGATTTTCACCCTCGTTGCTTTCCAGTTATCACGAGCTTGATTCATAAAGAATCTTGCACGTCACCTACCAAGTGCTGTTTGATGTTAACGCTAGAAGGATTTCCACTCGTCACTGTGAACACTAAAGAGTGTCACTCTGAGTGTTATGGCAAGATCATATGATAATGCGTAGAGGCCTGGAACGAGTTTAAGTTCAATTAAGAATTAAACTACTGTTTCTTTCCAGTTTTTTACAAGATTGGTTCTTAAAGAACCGCATGTGTAACCTACCATGAGCTTGTTTGATGTTGGCTCAAGCAGGATTTCCATCTTCATTGTAATACTTGCGTATTACTCGGATGTTCGGGCAATATTACAAGAATACTGCGTAGGACTCATAGAAATCTCTTACTTTTCACAGTGTGTGAGAAAGCAAGGAATAAATGGAAAGTGTCCTAAGGAGACTTTTGATGATCTCGTGGCTCTAGACTCGATAGTGCGTTTTGATTTAGTGAGCGATGGCTGGAGAGGAGTGCCACCTTTTCAATATCAGTCTATTCGGAGTGAATAAACCAATAGATAATGTGTTGATCTCCGTGTGATTAAAACAAATACCTTTTGAGAGATATTTGAGTTAGCTAGGAAGGGTTGTGCATTGCATCACTGGGTCCATGATGTCTTTCTTCAATATCGAGAATCATTAACAAATGATCTCAATAGCATATGTATTGACCCGGTTTCTGCCTAAATTTGTAAG
This sequence comes from Glebionis coronaria, assembly GCA_025667525.1. NCBI lineage: Eukaryota > Viridiplantae > Streptophyta > Magnoliopsida > Asterales > Asteraceae > Glebionis > Glebionis coronaria. The sequence goes on along the minus strand of CM046880.1, from coordinate 246,955,059 downwards.
GAGGGCTTTTTTCTTTACACCCTTTATTTTTACATTTCTTTTTCATTCTTCAACCCCTTCAGTACTTACCAATACGTCATTACTAGCACCTTGTTGTGATTGTTCTAGTGCTAGCATCAACAATTAGTCGGTACTCTGCTACGTTCACAATCTTTCTCCATCTTTCCTAGGACTTCCAATTCTATCTAGGGAATTGTCCTTGGGAAGATTCCATCGGCTCTGATGAATCATTGGACTAAAACCTATTCCTACCACCCTTTTGTCACCACATCCGTCGTGAATAAAGCGTGTTTTGGGAAAGTATAGTCACCATGAAAAATCCTTGAAAATCACTTAAGGTACTTGTGATATTGGAATCAAGAGTTTTGTACCTTAAGTGTTTTGTTCATAAAAAACGCTCCCCCTTAACACGTGCTTTACACATATTAAGTTGGATTATCGTTAAGTCTTTTTCATCTTTTAGCCAAGTATCAATTAAGTCTCCTTAATCCCATTTTCTCCCCTTATCCAAATGTTAACCATTAATATTTGGGATATTGAATGGATTAACCGGTCTTTGGGTAAAAAATGAAATCAATGTTTGGCCATAGAACATATTAATGCTCCCCCTTAAATTAATAAGGGTTAATTGTAGTGCTTTAGTATGATATATTTTGAAAGATTTAGAATCTCGTGAGAAATTCTTGAAAAATTATCATACCTTAACACTACATCAAGCCATAAAAGCACAATATTCACAAAATTTACATATTCACAATTAAAAACCAATATAGAGTGAACCTGAGATGTACGACCCATTAGATGGATCGTTGTAGTAACTTGTGGTGCACTCCATATGGTCTACCACCAACGAACCTTTCTAAGCTCCTCATCAATCTACGTTCTCGGAGCTTTTCATCAATCTTCTTGATCACATATGTCGCCATTTTCCGATAACCCGGATGCCAATCCTCAATCATTTCTGAAAGCCGTTTTGATGACAAAGACGATTTAACATTTTATCCCCCTTAAACGATGACCCGTTTTCTATTTAAAGAGCTGTAGTCATTGTTTAACGAGGCACATGTTGATGAAAACATTTTTCAATTAATGTCTTGAAAAGATTGATTCGTGGTGGCAATAAGATTTCTCTTATTTAGACAAATTAATGCACTGAGACGTACACTAACTCGTGTTAGACCAAGTTATAAAGTAAACTTGATCCCTTTGCATGATTTGGCTTGTAAATCATGCCCGAGAAAACTAATTCCCGTTGTGAGCCAACGTTTTCCAAGGAAATACGTGACTTTAATACGAAAAACGGGTTGCAGTCTAAAATAACCACAAGCCATAATGGGCATGTTTTAAAAATGTACAACTTTTATACGGACTCTATTTATGGCACCGTGTCAATATTGATCGACATTTCTAAGGCCGTAAGTATTACTGTACTAAAAGACATGCCCGATTTAAAAAGGAAAAATATTTTTGGGTTTTCTTGGTTTTATATTTTTTATGGTTTTTCTTGGTTTTATATTTTTTATGGTTTTTCTTGGTTTTATATTTTATATGATTTTTCTAGGTTTTATATTTTTGTATTTTTCTTTTTGTGGTTTATATATATACGATAATATACATGATCACGAACAAAGGATACGCATGAATAGTTTACCACCACTATTCTGCTGATTCTTCTGCCAACTCTTTGAGAGTCGCTGGAGAGAAAGATTTCATGCCAAGCTTGTCGATCAAAAACTCGATTCGTCCTCGATCTAAGGCTTTTGTGAACATATCTGCCAGCTGGTACTCAGTGGTGACAAAATATAGCTCGATCACTCCGTTCTCCACCTGCTCTTTAATGAAATGGTAGCGAATGTCGATGTGCTTTGCCCGGGAGTGTTGAACGTAGTTACAGCAAAGGGCAATGGCGCTCTTGTTGTCACAATACATCGAGATTTTGTTGAATCCCAAACCGTAGTCAGTTAGTTGTGATCTCATCCAAAGGACTTGAGCACAACAACCAGACATGGCAATGTATTCAGCCTCCGTGCTAGAAATTGCAGCGCTTTTCTTCCTTTTTGAAGACCAACTAATCAATCTGTCTCCAAGGAGTTGCACAGACCCAGAAGTGCTACGCCTCGTGTCTTAACACCCAGCATGATCGGCATCTGCGTATGATATTAAAGCAATAGAGGAATCTTTCGGATACCATAGACCACGATGAAGTTTTCCTTTGAGATACCGAAAGATCCTTTTAACAACATGTAGGTGCCTTTCTGTAGGCCGAGCCTGATACCGGGCACACATGCATACGGCAAATTGCAAATCAGGCCTGCTAGCAGTCAGATAGAGAAGGGTGCCGATCATCCCACGGTAGAGTTTTGGATCGACAATAGTCCCATTCCTATCTTCATCTAACTTGGATTTCTCCACGATTGGAGTGTCCACGGGGTCACAATTTTCAAAGTTATATTTCTTTAAAGATTCTAGAGCATATTTGGGATTGATTAATAAAGATGCCTCTGGGATTCTGAGAAATTTGTAATCCTAAGAAAAATGAAAATTTTCCCATCATTGACATCTGAAAGCGTGTGGACATTATCTTCTCAAAGCGTTTTGATAATTCTATGTTAGAGGCAACAAATATTATATCATCAACATGAATTTGTACCAGTATCATGTCATTGTCCTCCTTGAGAGTGAATAGAGTGGGGTCCACCTTGCCTTTGGAGAAGCCTTCCGAATGAGATATGTTGAAAGGAGATCATACCACGCGCGTGGAGCTTGTTTCAACCCATAGAGAGCCTTCTTAAGCTTGTACACATGATTAGGAAACTCCGTGCTAACGAACCCATCCGGCTGACTAACATAGACTTATTCCCTTAGTTCACCATTTAAAAATGCCGTCTTCACATCCATTTGATAGACGATCATGCTCATATGAGCAGCATACGCAAGGAATAGTCTAATAGCCTCCAATCTTGCAACAGGAGCAAAAGATTCTTCAAAGTCGATACCCAATGCTTGTTTGTATCCTCTAGCAACCAATCTAGCCTTATTCTTCAAGACTCCACCCATCTCATCGAGTTTAACCTTATAAACCCACAACAAGGTAAGGATGTTAACCTTGTCAGGGAGTGGAACTAATTCCCATACTTCAAGTCTTTGGAATTCATTTAGTTCCTCTTACATGGCTTCAATCCAAGATGATTGAGTCATAGCATGTTGCCAGTTTTTAGGTTCAACTTCGGAGAGAAATGCATCAAAATAGCAATAGAGTGCACTCTCTTGTAATTGATGGCGTGTAGAGACTGGTCGATCGAGACCTCCAATAACATTCCTAATTCGGTGATCTTTTGTCCATTTGGTGCTGTGATTTTCAATCCGTGGTGGTCTGGAGTGAACAATTGTAGGAGCTTCTTCTGAGGTAGACGCGGCTGAAGGGTTTTCAGGTATCGGTATACCAAAGAAAGAAAGCTCTTGTAGGTGGGCATATTCCAAATCGTGATCAGTAGAATCCTCTTCAACATCATTAGGCACAAGTAAGGGTGTCGATTCAGGTGTAGTTTGAGAATTACTTGGTAGAGGTGCATCCGGTTTAATGTTAATTGAAGATGCATTTGATAAAGCTTCATTAGCTTGAGCCACAACTTTAGGGATTGGAGCTGTCACTACAGGTGCTGGAACTTCATCACTTGGAGGATCAAAGAATTCATCAAACAACGGTTGAAATAGATTATCCCACTCGGGCCTAGTAGGTGGTATGAATGATGTAGAAGTAGGATTATTGGGAACTAATCCGGAACTAATAGCACCGGTTCCCATCTCGTGAAGCGCGGGTTCAGAGCTACGTTGCTCAGAAGCCATCGCTGTCAGCTCATCAAAATCTGCGTCCATAGTTTCTACTATCTTACCAAGACGACGGTTGTAAATTCGGTATGCTTTCTTGGAGGGTGAGTAACCAATGAAAATACCTATATCGGCTTTTGGTTGAAGTTTGCCCAATTTCTCACTATTAATGTTTGGATAACAAAGAGCACCAAACACATGAAAGAATGAAACATCGGGTTTACGATTATGTAGAAGCTCGTAAGGTGTTTTTCCATTGCGTTTCCGAATGATAGAACGGTTTTGGGTGAAACATGCAGTAGATATAGCTTCTGCCCACAAGAATAATGGAGCGTTCGCATAAATCAGCATAGTCCTAGCAGCTTCCATAAGCGTACGATTCTGTCTTTCAACGACACCGTTTTGTTGTGGAGTACGTGCAGCGGATGTTTCATGTGAGACACCAACTTCTTCATAGTAATCACGAAGAGTCTGGTTGAGGAACTCTGTTCCATTATCTGTACGAATACGGCGGACAATAGTATTTAAACGTACCTGAATGAATTTCAGAAAAGTGATGATAGCCTTCGGTGCTTCATCCTTTGTACGTAGAAATCTAACCCATGTAAACCTGGAGAAATCATCCACAATAACGAGGATGAATTTCTTACCGCTCACACTTTCGGTTTGCATTGGCCCACAAAGATCCATATGCAAAAGATGAAGTTTTTCTTGATTGGTGTCTTCAGCTTTGGACTTGTATGATTTCTTGGTGCTTTTCCCCCGTGAACACGCGGAACATAAATGGTCCTTGTGAAATTTGAGCTTTGGAAGACCACGAACTAATTCGTTTTTAGCCAAATGATTAATAGCATCAAAGTTGAGATGAGATAATCTGCGATGCCATAACCATGACTTGGTCTTAGATGCTTTGGAGAGAAGACATACTGGAGAGGCGGCCATCATGTCTTGTAGGGACAAAGTATAAAGATTTGCACCACGAGACACCTTCAACAAGTCTTTTCCTTCGAAGTTGCGGATGAAACAAGTATGTTGTCGAAAAGCAACCTCTAGGTTGGAATCACAAAATTGTCCTACTGAAAATAAATTATGACCAAGACCTTCTACATAGTATACCCTTGAAATCGTAACGTTTCCAATCTAATATTCAGCATACCCCATTATCTTTGTAATATGATCATTACCGAATTTAACCGTTCCAAGAAACTTGCTAACGAAATTTCGGAGCATCGAGCGATCTCCGGTCATATGCTTTGAGCAACCGGAGTCCAAATACCAGAGGATGATTTGGACCACCTGAAAATATCACCAGACAAGGACAATGTATAGGTTTCGGAATCTGAATGTTCCTTGTTATTAGCAGGTACAGATTTAATGATCTTAGATTTGCTAACTTTAGGTTTCTTAGATTTCCTAGCCTTCTTCCTAGTTGGTGGTGTAGATTCAAGTTGGCTTAAATCCTGAGGTATTTCTTCACTGATAGACACTATAGTGGGTAATGACCTAATTAAAGGGCACGGTTTCCATACTTTAGTGCTAGTGTGCCTATCTAAAGGACGCTGAGACCTAACCTCAATGGATGCATTCCTAGTTAAAGGGCACATTTTTCCATCTAATGTAAAGGTCCTACCAGTGGGACGCCATTTCCATCCAACTTGGGTACGAGTTCTCCCTGTTGGCTTCCGTTCAAGATCATTCCTAATAGCATTCATTTCATTCACATGATCAATAAGACACAAATCATGACGTTGGGAAAACATGCATTCATTACAATTCCAACATTTTAAATTAGAATTCACAAATGGTTTAGGCTTCTGCACAGGCGCAGAGCTTTTAGTCTTAACATGATTCTTTTTATTTAAATCTGAATTGATATTCCTAGTTTGAGCTTCTACTTTCTTCTTAATGGTACTACTAGTGGAGGGCTTGATCTTATCTTTCTTGAGTGGCGATCCTTTAGCCTTAGTAGACTCTTTTAATCCTGTCGAAGGCAAAGTGGGAACATTAGCAACAAATTTTAAAGGTGCCTTAATTGATGGTGCCAATGACGGTTTTGCTCCTGGGGTCTTATTGAATGGAGTTACAGCAATGGGTCGATTAGTGAGTAGTGCAGAACCTGGTTTTCCTATGTATTGCAAATATGCTAAGCAATATTGAACTCGCTGAATATATGCATGAGCTGAATAATAGTAACTGCTTGAGGGATCTAACGCATACAAGTCATCTAAAATATCCCTAACAAGATCTACATGCTTAATTGCATTCCTCATATAATCATCGTAGGTAACCGGATTTTTCTTATGGAGCGGGTTCTTATAGAGCACTACGGAATTGGTTGTTGGAGCACTAGAGGACGGTGCAGAATTGGTAGCTGAGTTATTAACAACTTCTTGTCAGGTGAGAAGAAGTGTCTCCTTTAACTCGGCCAAGATCATGTTTTTGTCAATGAGCTGGATGTTTAAGTCAGAGATTTCCTCACACTTTTGGTTCAATTGTTCAACATAAGATTGTTGCTGTGCTGCATTAAAAGCTAAGCGTTCTTCTATTGAACCATAAAGAGTGGATAGTCCCTGTCTTGCCCGATCCATCTCCCCTAGAACAGACAAAAGTTTAATTTCTAAGCACAGGTTTTTAGACTCTGCAGCCTCTAGTTCCAATTTTAGTGTTTCGTTCAATGATACATCTCTCTTTAATCTCATAATCTCTTCCTCTAATGCCTTACCTATCTCAATCATCTTGTCACTCGTCTCAACACTGTTTTCACAACCATTTGTTATCAAAAGATCCTCATTTTGAGTTTGATGTTTTAATTCTAAAGAAATACAATGTTGTTCAAGTTGATTAAAGCGTTTTGTAAGTAAATTGAAAGAATCTTGAAGCTTTAAAAATTCAGCATTAGACTCGTGACAAGAATGATTATCTACCTCATTTACAGTATCAACAACATTTACAGAGAGATCACACACATCATTACATAAATTCAAAGCATCACAGTTATTCATAGCGGATGTAAGCTCATTCGAATAATTAACATTCACAGTAGTAAGCACATCACATGAAATTACTTGGGACAAGAATCGGTCATATTCGGATAAAATCTTTTCCTTTTCAATTAATTGTAGTTCGTAAGCGGTGTCCATTTCATAAAACACTTTTTGAACTTATTTAATTTCAAACTCGAGATTTTCCGAAAGAGATGCAAAACTTCCTTTTAGACTTTCGACAAACGGATTGATCTCATTCTTAAACACCTCGTTCATGTGTTCGAAAGCCCATTCTCCGGCGTTGAGGCCATTTGAAGTCGTACATTCCCGGATGACCTTGTCAAAACTAGCAAAGTATTGATTAATCTCTTGCAAGTTTAACCATACAGTGCTAACAGGTGGAAGATCCTTTGGAATTTCCTTAGGTCCTTCCATTTTGACAAGTGTAGGAAGTGTACTAGGGTTTTCTTCATTTAACATGTAGGTTGGTGCTGTGATGAGATCTTTATCCATATGGAAGCGAATTCTAAAGTCCGTTTTTGCAAGATCCTGATTCATTTTAAAATAATCACACTGGGGATATTTTGCAAAGTTATATGACCGATTCTCATCAACTAGATCCTTATTTGTGCGATCCTCAAAAATAACAATCGGGTCTAAGACCAACCCTAATTGGGTTGCATTATAAAGTCTTGGACTATGGATAAAAGCTTGTCTTGCATACCGTGGGTTAGGGGGAAGGCCTTTTTGACGCAATAAGTTAAACTCTCTAAACGATGCGTCAAATAAGTGCACTAGTTGAGAGGCAGCGTATTGTCTTAAAAGCAAATAATCTAAACTTCTAATCTTATTAGCCGCATTAATTTCCATTTCATTCTTTTTAGACTCGAGTAATTCAAAATCCGTTTGAATTTTGCGAAAATTAGTGACCACTAACTCTTTTTCTTTAAGTTCGTTAAAAAGATCTGCTCTTAAGGTTTCAATTTCTTGCAAATGACCCATTTGTTTGTTTCGAAAATGATCATATTCGGGATTTGTTAGAACATTGGACGAAGGGACTAATTCCAAAGTTTGAACTTTTTCGTTGCACAAAGCAAGCTCAGCAGATAAATTCTTATTCTTAGCTAGGGTTTCTAATAGTGCAGTATTCATTTGACTAAGTAAGTTCGCAGGAACCATGACCATATCTTGTTGAGCAAGAATATGCATATGAGAAATGGCTCCCGGTTGTGATTCACTCAAAGTCTGGGGACTCACATTGATATTACTATCATTGATTGTCTCCTCATTTGAAGGACTCACCACCGAAGACTCATTCGGATCAGGACCCTCTTGCCCAACTTGATGTGGTTGAATACTAGTATCAGTGGTATTAGTAAGTACCTCAGATATTTTATCTGACCCAAAGCTAGAGATAGTTGCCATAAGAGCTGCCTGAGCAGATTGAAGATCATCACAGTCTGAATCGTAAGCATCCAGATCATCTGCTTGGTATGCTGCATTCTGTGTAGTGACAACTTCTTGTTCCGCAATCCCTGGATCAGCAAGAAATGCAAGCTCCTTTTCATCAAGTTCCTGTCCTTGTGCCTGAGAGTTCACCAAATAAATCTTCTCTGCAAACCATTGACCATCCCTTCTTCTCTTGGGTTTTGTGCAATCCCTGGACATGTGACCTTCTTCCTTATAGTTGTAGCATGTAATCATTCTCAACTTGCCTGTGGAATTAGCCCGTGGAGGAATAGGATTGACCATTGGAGCAGGATTGACCATGCGTGCATTGGTTGTTGATGTAGTGGGTCTCCCCTGATAAGGTTGAATAGGTTGAACCATTACCCTGCCATTCTCAATGGTAGCTTGTTTTCTAGAATTAGATGAATTCCTTAGCTGATTGTTAGTAGGAGCTGGTCCTCTAAATCCTCGTTTGCTCAATGTCCTTGTGAGATAAGCAGACATAGTGGCTAACACTTCAACTGGGTCAGTTCCTTGTTTGAAATCAGGAATGGGGACTTCATCATTATCACAATACATTGCTTGGTCTTGTTGAGCGGCATAAGCACTAGAAGGAATACTCATGTGGTCAGAATAGCTTGATGGATATGCTGCATTTTCTTGATAAGAAGAGTATGATGACTGAGCATAAGGTGCAATGCTTGCTGGTGAATATGGGTGAGGTTGTGAGGCATATTGTGATGCTTGTGGTTCTCTCTGAGACGAAGGTGCATTAAACCGATATTGTTGCTGATGTGAGGTGGGTGGTTACGGTAGAATCGAATATTTGGGGGAAGCTTGGAGTCATGTACGGTGAAGGATGATAAGCTTGGTGTCCCATGATATAAGGAGTGTTGTTGTATGACAAGCTTGGTTGATTTGCCATCTAAGCTAAAGAATCAGGGTACATACCGCGAGGCGAACGGTGCATAATCACGTGCTTCTCATGCTGCTGGAGAAAAGCGTAGAGTTGATCCAAATTGCACTTATGCAAATCCCTAGTTAACTTAACATCAGTAATATACTCACCCCATTCAGCTTGAGGTAAAGTATTCAAAAACTTGGTGTTAACCTGGAATGGAGCAATCACGAGATTGTATACATTCAAATCATTCATGAGAGTAGTGAATCTGAAGTAGTAGTCGTGAAGCGTTTCCCCTGGACTGTACATGAATCTATCAAACAGATCATACAACTGACATTCCCGTTCCTGTTTAGTAAAAGACGTACCTTGTAGCAAAACCTTTAGACGTTCCCATAAATCCTTTGCAACTGTATATTGACTTACCATTCGATAGATGTCATGTGGAAGAGCTTGGAGAATGGTTTGAAGAGCCTTTTCGTCTGCATTGGCAATAAGTTGTTGAGCTGGTGTAAGTTCTTCAAACTCCCATTGCCGAGTCTCATTGTTAACAACGATGGTACCATAATCAAGTGGACCATTTAGAATTGACTTGACCATAAGCCTCCCATATGTCGGTTTTCCCTTAATGTATGACATCTTACGGCCTTGCCATGCTTCAAATACTTCTTTAATGAGCATTGGAGGGCGATTATCCGTTCCCGTAATGACGGAAGTATCCGTAAGTGATGTCATTTGAGGCATTAATGAATTCGGATTCATTTTGATCACTTTAAAGAATCAAAGATTATCGGTTGATCGAGCAGTGAAGTAAGGTTGTGAATTATGTTGTGTTGTTGAAGTAAAGAGTGTTTAAGAAGCCAAGATTAAATCTACTAAAAAATCGTCGAAAAAACTCGTAAAATACCCCTTGCTCCGGAATAATTAAGTTGATTCGGAATAAATACCTTAATGTGAAAAACACCTTGGTTTGAATATCTACCTTGATTCAGAATAACTTGCTTATCCAGAATAATCTTGCTTATTCGGAATAACCCCTATTCGGAATAACCCCTACTCGGAATAACCCCTACTCGGAATAACCCATACTCGGAATAACCCCTACTCAGAATAACCCCTACTCGGAATAACCCCTACTCGGAATAACCCCTACTCGGAATAACCCCTACTCGGAATAATCCCTAATCGGAATAACCCCTACTCGGAATAACCCCTACTCGGAATAACCCCTACTCGGAATAACCCCTACTCGGAATAACCCCTACTCGGAATAACCCCTACTCGGAATAACCCCTACTCGGAATAACCCCTACTCGGAATAACCCCTACTGGGAATAACCCCTACTCGGAATAACCCCTACTCGGAATAACCTGGAAAAGCACTTCGAGACCAAGAACACCAACTTTTGAACGATTCTAAACCCGATTTTTGATCAAAAACCACAAAAAGTTTTGTGATTTCTACCAAAATAAGCTAAACCCAAGACTTATCTACTAATCCCAACAACAAAAATACCAAAAATTACAAGATTCAAGGTTGATTTTCCTAAAAATCACTAATACATTCAAAAACTAAAAGACAACACTAATCCTTACCTCAAATCACCCCATGGCTCTGATACTAATTGAAGAATATTGATAATCTTATGAATCAATGAAGTGGGTTGAAGATTTCTAGAGAGAGAAAGTAGTGAGAGAAAGTGAGAGAGAACTATGTTTTCTTTATTCAAATGCCAGTGTGAAACAATCAACAACCAACCCCTTTCCATGGTGGAAAGGGGTATTTATATCCAAGCCACTAATGGGCTTGGGCCGACCCATGACAAGCCCATGGGCCGGTTTCTTACTTAACTAAATAAGCAAACATTAACTACGAGCTATACAACATTAATAATATTGTGGATTGACCGATACTTCTAATATACGTTAAAAACGTATTTCTAACAGATTAGGTCTTGCTAAAGCTGATTTAGTCACATTAGGCCTAGTTGGTGGAGTGACTGTTCTAGAATATGAACCATATCAACTTGGAAGGCAAACCACGGTCTCGAGGATTGTGGTCGCTCGGATCTAAATGCAGTCGGTTGTCTAACAGACTGATTTGTAGGCGGTTTCCACAAGATTGATGGTTTTTCAAGCTTGGTGTCCACACTAGTTCCTTTAGTTTTCCTCAATTCGTTTTTCAACGCAGCTATAGCAAAGACCTTTTCGTGTACTTGAGCATTTAAAGTCTCATTCTCTTGAGCAATGTATCTTGGGATGCCAATTTAGATTCTAGCAACTTAATTTGTCTCAAAAGATTATCCTTTTCAGCTTTAGAATCTAGAACTTTTTGATCCAATTTTCGTTCAAGAACAACGTTTGACTTTTCAAGTTTTTCAAAATATGCTTCAAATTTGTTTGTTTTCTTCGAAAATTCATGTTTGGCATCCCCAAGATCTTTTGATTGCTGAGCTATGATCGTTTCAAGCTCTTTAACCTTGGAATCGGAATCAGTTAACAAGGCAGTCATAAAGCATTTATCATGATTGTTTGCATTCTGAACACTTACTCCCCCATTATGACGCACATCGGATGAATCAAAAGTTGTATCGCTATCACTCTTTTCCATCCCATGTTTGTCATAATTAGGTTCGAAATGCTCAACATGCGGCATTTCATCAGCATATACATCATATACAACATTACATTGTACCATATTTGTAGGCTCTTCGTCATATACGGGTATGGTGTCATCATAAGAGATGTCCATATCATTTCCTGGCATGTTGCTTGTATCATGCTTTCCTCCCGATTCCATGCTCTTGTTTACCGTGACGACCAAATTGGCACCCATTTCTTGTACCAGGCAAATCGGATCATCTATTGACGGTAGCTTGAAGCGTGTATATCTCTCATGTTCATGAGGTATTTCTGTAAGCAATGATTTAGACGACTCCTTGATTCTTTGAATCTGACCCTTTTTCAACAGTATCTCGTTGTAAGCAACTAACCTAACTCAATACATTTCTCAAGAATATTGATGTGATTGAGTAAGTTACTTATAAAGGTTTCAGTCTGGCAACCCGTATGCAAGGTGAAAATCTTGTGAAAGATTGGATCCGAATAAGCGTAAGGAGGTTCCATTGTTGAGGCAAAGAAATCCTTAAACTGTGTGCGAAGGACTTCTAGACACGTCTTCGCTTTAACCTCATGAAGATTCTCCCTTTCAAATTACAACCGTAACTCATCCAGATTGTTGAAAATCTTCTCTTTAAAATTTTCCACTTTGCCAAATAAGATTTGAACTATGGCTGGAAGTTCGATCATGTTGTGCGGATAGAGAAGTGCAAGGTGTATCTTGAGCTCGTGAAAAATTTCCAATGTTTTTTGACGCAATTTGAGCTCTTTGAGTTGCATGTGTTGCAGTTCTCCCTCGTGAAATGTCGAAGTCAACAATTCCATTGAAGTTCGATGAAAAATGATTGTGGATGTGGTTGTTTTCGGAATTTAACAATTCGTGAAGAAACTTAGAAACTGAAATTCACGGAATTTGACAGTACCAACGAAAGATCCGTAAATAACTCTTAAAAATCCTCGATTAATGATATAAAAGTTTTCTCGGCTCAATAATATTTGTCGGCTCAAACGTTGATAAAACAAACCGGAGTCCAATTAAAATTCGGCTCACTCCAAAAATAAAGCCCGTCCACAAATAAATCCAACCTTCGGTTAATATAGTGATCGACCCGACAATTTATATCCAATATTGCCAAAACGTGAATAACTTAACAGTTATTTATATCCAATGAGTAGAAACGTATGACATGTAGTATAACTTAATAGCAACAACAACCAATGAATGACAAACTTATTTTGATTAACGTGGTACCAATAGCTTAATTCTGAAGCTAAATTCGGTTGTGATTACGTGAAGGGTATGTCCCGATCGCAGTCCCGATCGCAGTCCCGATCGCAGTCCCGATCGCAGTTTAGATCGCAGTCGTGATCGCAGCTTAGATCGTAACTTGGCTATCGGAATATTCGATCGCAAGTAGAAAGCCCAGGTTTATGCGATCGCAATATTCCGATCAGAATGTGATAAACCTGAAAACTTACTATCGGAGTACTGATCGGAATGACAAACAATTATACCCGTTTGGACAAAGTTTACAAGTTGATCAAAGTAGATTAAGACAAAAAGTGAGAGAGAATAAAAGTTGATAAACGGTTGATAAAGACAAACATAGATTAGAAAAAATTGTACCAGTTTGAGACACAGCTACTACAAGAGACAAATCCAAAAGTGAAATCAGATTCGAGATACAACTATTATAATATCAGTTTTATAAAATCAAAAGATGACTAATATATAATATTTTATTATATGAAAATTTTGATATTAGACAAAAGTTGATATTAAAGTTAAAAAAATTGTGAAAGAAAGAAAATTTTTACCACCAAATCAATAGATAAAAACACGTAAATCCGAAGAATCAACCATAACTCTTGATATCAATTGTAGGTCCATAGTTTCTTAGGAATGTAGATGTGTTTGTAAAGATCTAAAAGAGAGAGAGGGAGAAGAAAGAACTAGAGATGAACTAGAGAGGGAAAGAAGAGAGAAAGGAGAGGTAGAGAGAGAAAGATGGTTGATTAAGTGAAAAATGAAAACAACAAATGACCAACCCCTCCTAACATGCTAGGAGGGGGTATATATAGTCCACCCTACATGTGGGCTTTGGTGAGCTATATATTAATATATTGGATCACGAGCCCAATACTTGAATATATCGTTGGAGTGACCGATCCTTCCTAAATACGTAAAAACGTATTTCCAACATCCAATTTTAGTGACTCACTACAAATTTAAGAAATAGAAATTTACTCGATATATTCAAACTTGCCGTTTTAGTCATAAATTACTAATCGTAAAAGCTTTTAAGGAGATTCCAAGGAATAGAGATTTCTAATATGGTGACCTAGTATAAATAACTATAAATTCACCCATAACAAAATTTTGACTCAAAACTCATAATACATTTTTGACCCGTTACCCGGTTTTGACACATTTTAATGAAAAGGATGTCACTTTTGCATCCGGGAACTTCCATTGCATACCCAACTCTCCAAAATCAATATAAACCTAAGGAATCTATTTTTAAATTAAAAATACACCTTGTACCTATATAAATTTTTCCATGACCAGTTTAACATCAGCCAACAATTCTCATCATTTCTAACACCTAAATTTTGTCTAAACTACCCCAAAGTCATTTAAAATGTATGGAAAAGCCTACTAATTAATCATGCACACAAACAATGTTCATTTTAAAGTTAAAATCAGTAAGTAACTCATATGTACCAAATTTCATGATTAATCCATTTCAACTAACAAAAGTCACAATGTAGTATTTCATAAACATACATAATCAAAGAGGGTTTTTAACATACCTTTATATAACTATATCAGGACTAGTAAATATAGGATTAGTAGCTTAATAATTTCCCTCCAAGAACTAGTATCAAAATAGCCCTTAATTATGATCCAAATCTAAAATTGATCAAAAATTAACAATGTAAAATCATGTGGATTACTCTAAAATACACTAATACATAAATAAACATAAACATTTCATATGAATTTTATTCAAATTACGATCTTTTGAAAATGTGCTTGCACGTCAAAATAAACTATGAGGATATGTTAAGGAAGAATTATATCTACTAAAAACCAAGATAATTTAGCTAGAACAAATTTTGATCATGGTGTTATTTTTGCTTATTGTTTCCGGCCAAAAAGAGCAAGAAAATAGATGTTTGATCTTTTTTTGTAATTAAATGAATGTATAATAGTGTTATTAGTTTAATCTTTCCAATAAACACCCTTTTGTTCCTTCCATTTTGTGAATGTTTTTAAAATTAGGAAGCACTAATAAATGTTTCTTTAACAAATATTTTTTTTAAGAAAATGGTTTATTAGATTAGACATAAGCCCGAAACTTGATTTTTGATAAACTTAAAATTAACGAGGTAGCATATAGGGCTAGTTTGGATCATAACTCGTCTGAAGGAGGTACTAAAATATATAAAAATTTATTACTTATATAAAATGCATAATACGTCACGGGGAAACACAAAATATAAGAACCTCAGGATTTACGTATTCTTCAAGTAAAAGAAACAAGTAAAATATTGTAACATCGAGAAGTACGAATAAAATAATAAGGTAAAAAATACGAATTCTCACAAGACTTACCTTTATCCGGAATTTTTAGCGTATGATGACGTATAGTCCCTATTCGGGTTGCATGACCCGACCCA
This sequence comes from Glebionis coronaria, assembly GCA_025667525.1. Classification (NCBI taxonomy): domain Eukaryota; kingdom Viridiplantae; phylum Streptophyta; class Magnoliopsida; order Asterales; family Asteraceae; genus Glebionis; species Glebionis coronaria. The sequence continues at coordinate 246,939,594 of CM046880.1, read as the reverse complement.
CGGGTACTACCCGTATCCGTTGAATATGGATTGCCACTGCGCAGTGCGCACAAAGCCCAGGATGCCCGATAAGCCGCTGTCACATGTGCTATATTCCTTAACTATGTCCTCATCGCAGTGCGACAGGATCAAACAGAATATAATCTATCTTATAATTATATTCGCCTAAGGAAATGAGATATACACTTACCATAGCTACGCGATAAGGATCAATCTATTTTCTAGTCATTATCTCTTCCTTAGGCCGCAAGAGTAGGAGAGCCCAGCCAGAACTCTCTCGGGTATAAAAGGAACCTCCGAGGTTCCACAAAGGTACGATACACAATACACTCTAAACCCTCACATATACTCAAATCGATTACTTACTCTCAGGCCGGAGTCTAATCGTGGGAAAAGCGCCCACGGTAAGCCTAACGTTTATTTAGTGTGCAGGTTCTTCAAACAAGAGTCACTTGGTGCAAGAGCCGGAGTCCACAAGACCCCGAATTCGGGTCTAGCTCGGTCCATCCAATTTTTGTATCAACAAGTTGGCTCCAACTGTAGGACCCTACACTAAACCATGATCAATGACCAAAAACGGTGCAAACCACCAAAAAGGGGGACCTAAGAAACCACAAGCACCGCCCCCGGTCCTCAAATCACTCAATAACCCAGGGCGGGTGTTGGGGGGAAAAGGACTGCAAGTACCTTTCCCCCCACTAATCACTCCCACCCCACAACCGGTAGGAGACGCATCGTCATCGCGAGAGATCCCCGATGTACCTTATAACGACACACTAAATGAAAGGACTGAGGTAACATTGCAAACCGCAACGGAAAACCCCCTGCATCGGACCAAGACATGAGCGAATATGTCGCGAGAAACTTCGCAGCATTGGTGCCACTCATGAAAGCGCAGATGAAGACGCACCACGTAAGAGATCTAAGGGCCAGCCTAGACTTCGAAAGGGAGCTTAGAGCGAGGGATCAAATCCCAAGTCTCGAAAAGAGAAAAGGAAGCGGAGAAGATAAGGGGAACTAGACATATCAATGCCCCGACACTACAAGAAAAAAACGGTATTTATGAGGGTAGAAAACCATTCCAAATACTCAAAAAACCGTGCCAAATACTATTTGGCACGGCTTTGGGATGCTTTTGGCACCATCCTAAATATGAGGGTGCCAAATACATTTAGGTCGGGTTAAAACCGTGCTAAATAGTATTAGGCACGGTCCTTGGGACGGTTTAACTCTAGAGTGCCACAAGTGATGTATTTGGCACGACTAATAACTTTTCGTTCCAAATGAGAATTTGTCACACTTATATATCCCGTGCTAAATGTGTATTTGGTACCAGTTCCTTTCCGGTTCCAAATCTGTATTTGGTTCTGTTTTTAATTACCGTGCCAAATTTAGATGTGACAGTTTTATCTACCGTGACAAACGTATTTGGCATGGTGTCCGTCTTTTGTTCCAACCGTATTAGGTACGTTTTTATACACCTTGCCAAACAGTATTTGGCACGCGTTTGCTTTCGTTATAAATGTCATTTGGCATTGTTTTACATTCTATTAATGATCATATCAAAACCATAAATATTCACAAATACATTTCAATCGAAACCAAAAATAAACTGAAATTGTGTTTTATTATTGATCAATAGAATAAACTCAACATCGTCGCTTAAATAAAGTAAAAAATAATACGTCCAGATCTATGTAAACCATGGTCCATAAATCACAAAGTTAAAATTCGAACTCAATATAAATCTCGATGATGATTTATTACTAACGGAAACAAATAAAGCTCAATGTAACATAAACGAATAAAGCTCGTTGGAACACATCTTTCATTGTTAACCCTGCATAATAAAATATTCTACATTAGAAATATATATGAAACTAGTAAAAAGTTAGATACAAGCATATATCTGGTCAGATTATATATTCTGACATATTTGAACCTGAACAAACACCCCCATATAAGCTGATGAGAATAATTTATGATAAACAACTAAACGGGTGTTATTCTTAGCTTAGTTAAAGTGGTTATGATTTTATTGAAACTCTGATAAGCCCAAAAAGATTCAATGAAGACTCGTATCCATGTTCACATGAACTGTGAAGCTGGGTGAGCAAGGTATGGTCTAGTAAGTTACTACCTAAATTTTAGGTATATTCATAAGTTTGTTCAAAACTTCTTCAAGTATTAAGAAATTATTCTGGGTAAGGTCTTGTCAAGTGAGGAAATAGTCCTTCCCTTCTAATGCATTATGTCTTTCTTCAAGATAAAAAAACAAAGCTAACTTATAGAATTAGTACTTACATTGAAAAGATAGCGAAGCCAAAATCTGTGCACTCAGGTATCAACTTTCATTAGAATGAGTTCGGACCTACAAAATACCATTTATCATTTACTAGTTTGATCCAATAATGGCCAGAATAGATAAACAATAACCAGTTATACATATACATCGCTTGATCCTGACCTATGTGTGTGATAACCCGGAGGAGGTGGCAAATCCCTTCCTAGATGTAATTCCAATTTCTTAAACCACTCCATTTGAACGTTTTCAAGATTGGTATCTAGCATTGACTTCCATTAAACAATATTAAGAGGAGCACGAGCCCCACATTTTGCAATTCTACCAAGTAAATTTGCGAGATCAGTACTACTATCCACGATAGGATGCATTGATTCAATGAACATATAAGTGCATCGTCCTTGATTTTCTCTTTCCCTTGATAGCCAAGTGCTGGTCCTCGACCCTTCTTACGTACGTCATTGCTCGTGCTAGAACATATAAAATTCCAACCGAACAATATGTTATGTCATATTCATACTCGACTAAGCAGTTTTGGCATGGGTTGTCTTGGAATAGCTTGTCACTAAAGACAAAAGTTCAGATAAAAAGATAATTATATAAATTGGTTTCTATTAGGATGCCTGATATTAAAATTTAATGAAAATTTCAGTTAATAATACGTACTACTAGTACTAACTATTGAACTGTTAACCAAACTTTTGAGTTTAACCTAAATGATCACCTAGGCTAAAAGAGTAAACCGAATGACTAATTTATCTTAAACCACCTAATTCTGTAGTTACTATGATTGCACCTGCACACTATATGAAACATAATCTAAAGTTCGCCAATTTGTGTAGTTGACATAATAAATATGAGAAAATAACAAATATTTTGTACCTGCTTCACTTGATGTTAAAGATGACTGAATTGATGCCTCTGTGGTATTGTTGCAAGTTAATTCTTGTGACGAATCTCCTAATTGTGCTGGTGTAGAATGAGTATCATGGTTCTCTTCTTTAGTAGTCTGAACAGGAGGAGTGTGAACATGAGCCTCATCAGAGACATTTGTGTCCACATCTTGGTTTTCTTTGTTTTCTGGATTTGTCCTTGGAATTTCAGACATGAAAGTGTAGGCGCGTCGTCTCTTTCTAGCTGCCATGATAACCTACAAATAAATAAGAACCTTTAATACCAGTGAGTTGAAAAACAATAACAAAAATGAGACAATATTAAAAGCACAAATGAGATATGAAGACAAATTTATCCTTTACAAATCAAGAAAAACACATAAAAAGAACAATCCCACTCAATTAAACACAATCAAATCTTTGATCTATATAAGACAAGAAATAAGCATTGAACATGGTGATTTAGGATTCAAAGGGGATATACGAAGAGATTAAAGCAGTTGCATAATTATTTACATATGATGGATTTACAAGTCTTAGGAGGTTCTTAGTTACGATGCAGATCAAATAAAGACATCCGAGGTCAACAACTATGCATCAAGTCTGTAATGCAGCAAGTACAGATCCGGGGTTGTAGAATAATAGTGAAAACGTCATGTACTCAGTTCAATCTGAGGTTCTTAGTCATAGTACAGTGCAGGTCTTTGATTTATCGCTATGTTATATCAACAAAATGCTATAAAAAGTAGTTTTTTTGTAACGGTTCCAGGTTTTGATTAGCTTTGTTATGTGGATCCATTCATTATAGAAGCTGTTTGTAAACTTCTAGATTACAGGTTGTAGAAACTACATCAGCACACGGTACTTCCGTACTATAAGCCCATGGCCACAAGGCTAAGCATAAAGAAACAATAAAACGGACTTATAGAAAACCAAAACCATAAGACAAGACCCACCTAGAGAAGCGCGGGTCTACAATACTTATAATTATATGTATCAAAAAGGATTTCTATTTAGATGTATTAAGGAAAACCAACTAAGACACGTTAAGTTGTTTGACATAATTAAAATTTTTAGAAAAAAACCTGTGCACAGGTATTATAACTAGTTTGATAAATATAACAAATACTAACTTCAAAATAAATTAACCCACTACTAACAAATTCTTATTTCTTCAATATAAGCAAGTCCTTCAACTACTAATTTATAGGAAGGCATAAGCTAAAATAACCAAGTCCAAACACCACCTTAACCTGGCTGGCTGTCTGTAAGGACATAACCAAGTACAAATCAAAATAATCAAGCCCAAATCCTGCCTATATTTATCTACTATTTATCTACTCATCGTTTTGTGATAAATAGCCTTTTTTATGTTTCAATTTGTAAATCGTAACTTCAACTGCATTTATATTTCCTTGTTCTTTCGTTTGTTTCTTTAATAGCCACAAGGAACAAATATATCACTTAATTAAAGAAATATATAACAAATACTCCTTAATAATTTCTAACAATTAGACAAATATATCACTCAATTAATCAATTACAATCAATTAATTCGACAATGAAGATTACTGAATTCATACCTAGAACAATTAAACCATAAGTAGAAGTCACACTTATTTTGGGGATGGTGTTTGATAATTTCAGGGGAAATCATGGAGTTAATCGCAGGATATATAAGGGAGATTTTTAATATCGAATCACAGTTACGATTTGTGTGGAGATAAATTCGGATTGGAGGGAAACTTTGGAGGGATTGAAAAAATGGAGGGATTTTATTTTCTCCAATTTTCATTTGTTTTTAGCTGCTATCGGAAAGATATTGAGATATGAAAATATATGTGAGGTGAGGTTTGTATTTATATTTGGCACTTTGAGGTATATTGTTACTCCGCGTATACGCATTCACATGACAACATTAAACGTATATATTTTTATTAATTTTATAAAGTTACGATTATATAAGAAATCAAATGTGGTAATAGGTAGGAATCGGGTCAGGTCGGGCCGGGTTAGTCGGAGTCGGGTCAAATGAGTCAGGTTTAATTCGAGCCATTGTTAGAAATAATATACTTGAGAGAGTCGGGTCAATTCGGGTACAGGTTAATCCGAATATGAGTATAATATTAAAAAAACTTCTTTTTTTCTTTTCAAATATAAATATAAAAAATTTATATTAAAAAATTAGAAAAAAGTTCTTATTCGAATCATTCGGATTAACCCGAACCCGAGTTAAGCAAAAATTTCATACCGGATACCCGATTCGATTTTGGATTCATGTTAGTAGGGTCGATCGTTAGAATTTGAACCCGAGTAATATAGCCCGAATATAATCGAGTCGGGTCGATATTATTTACACCCTTATGTGTCACTACACACATTATCTATGTAGTTGCGTCTTTTATATTAAAAAGGTTTTTCTTTAATGACATGTAATTTTACCGAGTTTGAATTTTAGTTAGAGTTAATTGCTTAGCATACACAGACATAACATAAAAATGAATGAAGTTATATAAAAGATAAAAATTTATAAAAACGAACGAAAACAATAAAACTGTAAAAGACATACATGAAACGGACAAGAAATTATGACAAAAGAGGAAAACATATGAAAACATAGTAAACGGTAGAAAGAGGTATGATAGTGGACAAAACGTACGTAAAGATATGAAAACGTACAAAACTTACAACAAATAAGGAAAAGTATGAAAACCGTAAAAAACATATGGAAATGGACAAAACATACAAAATATGGTACAACATTAGAAACAAGCTCAATTGTTTACATGTTTTCGAAACCAATTATAAAAATATTCTAAATACATTGATTCTAAATAAAAAAATTAAATTCACAAGTATGGAACAAGCCCGATAAAAAGTCCTATATACATACACCTATTTGGCACATCATATACCCAATGTCTTGGATACTTAAGTATTTGGCACTCGTAATCAGAATCGTTCTATATACACATGTATTTGGTACCATTATTACAAAATGTTCCAAATGCAGGCGTATTTGGGACCGTTTTATAATAGCCATCCCAAATACGTATTTTTTGGCACGGTTATCTAAACAGTTCCAAATACGCGTATTTGGCACTCTTTTTTTACTGTTCAGAAAAATTTCGTCCTAAAAAGGCCCTTTTTTTGTAGTGCGCGCAGCTAGCTGAAGACACGCTATATCCGTATAATTCCGACAGCTCGAGGGAGGAGGATGCTATCATCACGCCGAAAAACAACAAGTGGCACACAAGCGTGAAAGACATGTTAGGGCCCAACCCAAAGGGGACCGACATGTCAACAGAGCCATACCCACGTCGGCAAAGTGCGCTCAAAAGACTGGGTCCATTTAAGGAAAACTCATCCCCAGAATCGTATGAACGAAATTGAATCAGAAGTACTAGAAAAGTCCGATGAGAAAAATTTTCAAGCGACAATTCCTCGGTCTCCGATTCCAGCAACCATCATCCACGACACAGGAAGACTGTTCCCTCGTCTCCAGACACTTCTGATTCTTCCGACTATGACAGGAAGCGTCGTAAGACAACAAAGACACAAAGAAGGCGCAGTAAGGAAGAATGGTCCGTTCCATGGCGTCGTGAGAAAGGAAGTGTGTTCTCAAAACGCATAACCGTATTCAAGGAGAATAAAAAGAGGCGCATGCCGTCCAACGTCAAGACCTATGATGGTACGATAGATCTAGACAATCACCTAAAAGTGTTTGAGTCCCAAGAAGGGATCGAATAGTGGCCAGAGGCTGCATGGTGCCACATGTTCAACTCGAATCTAATTGGAAACGCTTGAAACTGGTTCGGCCGGCTTCCACAGAGAAGCCTCAACGGGTTCGAAGAACTAAGAAGAGCGTTTAGAAAGAACTACGTCTAGCAGAAAAAGTGCGACAAAAGTCATGTCTCACTCGCAAAGGTTAAGCAAAGCCATAATGAAAGTTTGGAAGACTTCATGGAGCGCATCAAATCCGAATGCAATCAAATTAAGGAGTGCCCAGAAATTTTGAATATCTATGGGTTCTTGCAGGCATAACCAACCTAGATTTGTAAGGAAATTAAACGATAGAACCCCGAAAACCTTCGATGGAGTAATTGTGACATTCGTCAAATTTCCATCTTAATTTATTCATATAGTAAGAGTACTTTAACTGTTTACCGACGAGTTGTCGACATGAATGTGTTAATTATTTTTGCTTTGCGGACAAAGCCCTTTTTAGGGAGAGCATATGTAACATCTCGAGTTTTCGCGATTATTAAGTTGAATGCAATACACAAGTTGGTGGGCGTTTTATGTTTGCCGTACGTTTATTTGGTATATTTACTAGATTACGTGAAGTCTCGCACAATTGCTTTGTTTTGGGATCGTGTGTCAAACGGTTATAGTGTCGTGTTTATGCAGTTCGCGTCCAAACTTAACATCGTGAACCCGAGTCGAGTTGTATAAACTGTCACATCATGTACATATATTGGGTATAAACTTTCATTTATATTTATTGCAAAACTTGCTATACAAGAGTCTCAAATTCAGTCACGTGTCTAGCTACAAATAAACTTCATAGTTTATTTCCCCACTAACCACTACAAGACAGCACACATGCCTAGTTTACCCCATTTGGGTATATCACAAGTTACCATTTTCAGTTTGAAGGTAACCCTAGACTAACAATACATGTTTATATACAAACCCAAAAGTTTATCACTGTCCAAATTACAAACACAAAAATCTGTACAAGTCTTTCAAAATACAACTCCTGGGTAGGTGAAGATTAGGTCCAGCCGACCCACACGTCGCGTCCAACCTGCAAAACCGAAAGTCTTCCATCCCGTCCGAACCTGCAAAACCGAAAGTCTTCCATCCCGTCCGAACCTGCAAAACCGAGAGTCTTCCATCCCGTCCGAACCTGCAAACCGAAACATAGCATCCCATTGTGAGTCTTTTCGTCTTTTCGTCTTTCCTTTATGAAGTCCTAGTTGTGCTCGTTTTGTACAAACCTGCGAATAAACAAACCAATGTGTTAGTCATTGTAACAGACTTATTTTAACTAAAAACTGAAAAGATTAAATCTTGTACTAATACTTGAAACATGTCTACAACTTTACTTTTCTGTCAACCAAACCGAGACCCGACTTAGACCAAACCGAGACCCGACTTAGACCAAACCGAGACCCGACTTAGACCAAACCGTGACCCAACCAAGACCACAATCAAGAACCAAACCGAGACCCAAGTCAAACCAATCCGAGACCCAAGTCAAGCCAAACCGAGAACCAAACCAAGCCAACAAAATAGCTTACTTTCTGCCAAAAACTATCAACAATCAATACCATCTAAACCAAATGTCTTAACCAATTTTTATTTTACAGAAACACCCTAGAACCCTTAATCATGCCGCGGGTATAAAAACCCCCAATTTTATAAAAACCCTAGATTGACTTTTTATTAATTAAAACATTAATTAAACCTAATCTAAACCCAAACCCTATAGTTAATTTAATTGAAAACGAGTTATACAAAAACCCCCAAATGACCGAAACCCTAATTTTTATAAACTGATTTTATATTGAAATTAGTTTGATTTTATAATAGAAAACATCAATTAGTTGTGTTTAAACCCGAGATTAATAAAAACCCCCAAATATTTCAAAACCCTAAATTCGTTTATTTTAAATCCGAGAGCCTTATGGTTCTCAACAAGTTTATACAAATCAATCAAACCCACTGATCTTTATTAAATCGAAAATCAATTAACTTTGTAAAAGAAATGAAGGAGAACAAACTTATCTTTGATTTTGACTGGAGATTTACGTGACCACAAGGATGAACACATCAGAAAACCCAAATCGGTTTGATGTGGGGATGAAACCCCACATCTCACGTGATATAAACACCTCAGACCACCCACACATGATTGTTATATCCCCACTGATAAGATAATAGCCATGGAAAGGAATGAACCAATCTGGATTTGAGAGAGAGATGAGATTGGGGCGGTGGAGTTGTTTTCGAGGGAAGAGAGAGAGTATAACTCTCTGTTATGGAGAGTTGTGTGTGTAACACACGCATATCTACTCCTTCTGTTCCTTGTTTATTCCGCCCATGGGCCGGGCCGGGTCTAATGACCCTTGGGCCGGTTATTGAGAGAAGTATTGGACCCATTTTGGGCCAGGTATATTTATTTAGTTAGTTAAAGCCCATAACACGAATTTTGTAAATTTAGGATATAATTCGACCCGTAAAACCCGACCGTGTAATAACCGACTTTTAATTGTCGTACTTTTTCGTAAACGTATGGTTTCGTCAAGCACAACTAGGATGTCGTGTCTTTATTTATATAATTTTTCGTATCGTAACTCGATTCTCATAATTAAATAGGTCGCGGCTAGCGTAACCGTACTCTCGAGCTATTTTATCTTCGCTGAATTAACGAGGTGAGTTTATAGCCCCATACTTTACTATTTTTCACTGCTTTTTGGGGTGAGACATTGCTTGATTTTAACGTGTGAACACAAGTGCATTTACTGATTTATATATTAGTCTAAGTCCCACTAAAAACCCAGTTGCTTTGGCCCGTGAATCGTGAACCGTTAATTACTTTGTGTAAGCGCGAATGTTATGGATAGATCTATCGGGATTGACGTCCCTGTCTGTCTTGTCCAACAAGGGGACAAGCGGGCACAGTTTCATTTGAGTCTGAGATAGGATGTCGTGGGTTTAGGCATCTAGTTTGGGCTACATTTATATGATTATACTGCCGGTGTTGTTAACGCTTCGGTGTCACGAGCTTAGACTGTAATAAATACTTTTGGGATGACTTTGTATCTGTTATATTGTCATCACATCTGGGAAAATCTTGTGGTTCATTAAACATTTCCACTTAACTAAACCTATGAACTCACCAACTTTATGTTGACACTTTAGCAATGTTTTTCTCAGGTATTAAGAAGGAGGATGCTAAATGAGGTCTCATGCATTGCCGTCATTTCTTTGAAACAACGATCATTTGTACCATTTGATAAAACTATGTTTTGTAACCGTATTCAGTTTATGCTTCCGCACTTTGTTAAAACTATTCATTTTATTAATTACAAGTGATCTATTTTCCGAACGTCTCATTTAGAGGTCGTTCTTTGTGACTATGTGCGTATGATAATCATGACGTCACCACTCCCTTGTCGCCATTATACTCTGATATTTTGGGAGTGTGACAGATTGGTATCAGAGCCATAGTTATAGAGAACTAGGTTGCATTTAGTAACTCTAGACTATAACTGCTCTATGTTTAATCGATTATCATACAGATTGTAAGTATTAAGTATATGTAGATACATAAGTAATAAATGGGATACATGTGAATTAACAATTACGAGGTATATTTACATGGGTTACATGTGCAACAACAAAATCTGAATTATGTTATATGGGATACATGTGGATTCAACAATGATTGCTATGTTATGTTAATGTCCCTTTTTACGGACTAATTTTATAAGATATTTACACACATTTATTTTGTTTATGATTACAGCGATGTCTTCATCTGATGATTCCACGTCTACAGGAGCGTACTACAACCGTAGTTCACAGTCGACTATCAGTTCATCAGTAGGACTACCTAGAGGATCGCCGTCAGGATATCCGTGGTACCGGATGGTTTCAGATGACGATACAGAGAGAGAGACTGAGGAGGTTCGTCATTCACCGATCCGTATTCCTGATGCATCAGCTGACGATGTGCTTAGCCTAGAAGGCGGAGGAGAGGATGACTTAGACACTGACGTGGTGCAGTCACCAGGTCAGACATCAGTGACTGGAGATGAGACGGTAGAGGAGACAGAGGATGATGAGATGGAGTTTACAGATGGGGAAGGAGAGCCTATGGAGGTCACAGACACTGAGGACCCTCCTACTGCTTATACCGCTACTCCTGAGGTTTCCCTAGCACACATCTCCTCATCTTCATCTGAAGACGAAGGAGAAAGGACTGCTATTCCTGCTCCAGCACCTGGTACTCTACCTTTCTACTATGTGAGACGACGTCTTCGGGGGAGAGCTGGTCGACCACCACTTTCACCTTACCGACCCCTCATACCTTTCACTGCCACTGACAGGCATGCAGCCCGCACACCTGCCAGTTCTGTCCCAGAGACACCACTACTACTACCACCACCAGAGACTGTACCTGTAGTGTACCAGGAGATGCTTACTGATGCTGGTATCTCTACTAGGCCGAGAGCTACGACTCCTCTTCCTAGGAGAGCTACGTCGACGATGGTGATGCTTGGGGCGGCAGATGGATGTGTGACGACACGATTGAACAGGTTGGAGGATGCTGTAGAAGCTTTAGGTGAAGAGTATAATGAAGTGCAGGATAAGTTGGAGGCACTGGCGAAGAAGAGTCCAGATAGGGATGAGACAGTGTTGACAGTATGTGTGACCCGTCTACGAGGACAGCTTCTTACTGTTCTTGATCAGATGGAATCCATGCCGAACGCTCGTCTTGAGGAGATTGGGAGCCTGATGACCCGTTGGGGAGTAGAGCCATTGGTGGAGACAGGCGGACTAGAGGCACCAGTGGAGGACCCTGTTGCAGACTTGGATAAGAGGTTTAGAGCCGCTTGTCATGATACCGATGTTAGACTGAGAGATTCCCAGGCTCGTGAGCTCGTGGTTGAGAGGAGGTTAGTAGAGTTGGAGAAGGAGCTTCATTAGCGCCGTGAGGGCACTAGTTAGATTTATCTTGTACCATCGACCTATCCTTGTATGACCACTAAGCTTTGAAGTTTATCTTAGCTAGTTGGTATTTTATTTTCTTTTATTATGTTATGACAAACTATGATGTACTATCAAACGATTTTATGAATGATATTATGAGTTGCAAAAATTGTGAGATCATTATATATTGTGTATTATATCCTGGAGCATTTCATAATTGTGTTGTGTGTGCCATGCATGTTATGTCTGGCAAAACTCATTATCCTATTACCTTGTTAGATTATGGCGCCAGTTAGAAGATCCGAAACGCAGAATCCACCAGCCGCTACCGGTGGAATTGACACCGTCATGTTAAGCCAAATGATAGCCGAACGAGTGGCCGAGGCACTCGCGACCGCTGAAGCAAATCGTACAGCTAGCACACAGGAGGAGACCAACCAAGGAGCTACTAATGCTATTGCACGAACTTGTACCTACAAGGAATTTCGTGCAGTTACGCAAGTAAGTTTCCGCGGTACTGAAGGAGCAGTAGGATTAACCAGATGGTTTGAGAAGCTAGAATCCCAATTTGGGATTAGCAATGTCGCTGAAGCCGACAAGGTGAAGTTTGCGTCAAGCACGTTAGTGGATGGTGCTTTGACTTCGTGGAACGTCTATGCTCGTGCAGTGACCATTGACGTTGCCCAAGCGACGCCCTGGAGTGAATTTAAGGCTATGTTTGTGAGGAAATACTGCCCACGAAATGAAGTCAAGCAGATGGAAGTTGAGCTGTGGAACCTGAAGGTCAAGGGTACTGCTCTTACTGCTTACAATCAGCGCTTTCAAGAGCTGATCTTGTTATGTCCTGAAATGGTGCCCAACGATGACCGATTGTTGGAGCGATACATTGAAGGACTACCTTTGAGCATCAAAGGGAATGTGACTTCATCCAAGCCGACTGATTTGCACGAGGCAATCGACATGGCTCAGAGTCTGATGTACCAAGTGGTACAGGAGTTGGGAGAAAATACTGGGGATAAAAGGAAGTGGTCTGGCAACCACTACAACAACAATACCAACAACAGCAACAACCCAAACAACTACAACCAGAACAAGCGACAAGAAGTAGCAAGAGTGTTCACTGCTGGACAAGGAAATACTGGAAACTACGCTGGAAGACTTCCTTTCTGCGGAAAATGTGGCCGACACCACGAAGGAGCATGTCCCCCTACGTGCTACAATTGTGGGAAGGCGGGACATAAGGCAAAGGAATGTCGAGCACCACCTCGTTCTACTAATCAAAGAGGACCTGGAACGCAAGGTGGCCAAGGAGCAAATGTCACTTGCTTTGGATGTGGAGAGAAAGGTCACTACAAGAACAAGTGTCCAAGCAGTGGGAACCAAGGTCGTAGTAACCAGATTCGAGGGAATCAAAATCAGAACCAAGGGAACCAGAAGCAGAATCAAGGGAACCGAGGAGGGAATAACCGAGCCACAACTAGTACTCCTGGAGGATTCACGACACCTAGCAAAGTGTATCATCTCTGTGCTGAAGCTGCTGTGCAAGACAACAATGTTGTGACTGGTACGTTTCTAGTCAATAACAACTATGCTTCAGTACTATTTGATTCTGGTGCGGATAGGAGTTTTGTGTCGTCTATATTTAGTGAACGCCTAAATGTTACCCCTACTGCATTAGATGTTAAGTATAATGTAGAATTAGCCGATGGGAAGTCAGTAACCACCGACGTTATTCTGAAAGGATGTAGTGTAAGGCTACAAGGTCGTTCGTTTAGTATCGACCTACTCCCTATAGAATTGGGAAGTTTTGACGTCATCATTGGAATGGATTGGATGTCGAAGCATCACGCGGAGATTGTATGTCATGAGAAGTGTGTCCGTGTTCCTTATGGAAACGACGTACTCATCATACAAGGCGAAAGAAGTGGAGTGAAGAATAGATCAAGATTGGAAGTCATCTCATGTATCAGGACCCAAAGATACATTGAGAAGGGATGTCCTGTATTCTTGGTTCAAGTAACACAAAAGGAAGGAGAAGAAGATCACGAGAAGAAGGTGGAAGATGTACCGATCGTTAGAGACTTTCCGGACGTATTCCCAGAGGATTTACCCGGACTACCACCAGCACGGCAAGTGGAGTTTCACATCGAGCTTACACCAGGAGCCGCGCCTGTTGCTAGAGCCCCATACCGTCTAGCACCAGCCGAGATGACAGAGTTAGCTGAACAGATAAAGGAACTTTCTGACAAAGGTTTCATTAGACCAAGTTCCTCACCTTGGGGAGCGCCGGTCTTATTTGTCAAAAAGAAAGATGGATCCTTTAGAATGTGTATCGATTACCGAGAATTGAATAAGCTGACGATAAAGAACCGCTACCCATTGCCGAGGATTGACGATCTTTTCGACCAATTGCAAGGATCTAGCATATACTCGAAGATCGATTTAAGGTCAGGATATCATCAACTAAGGGTTAAAGAGGAAGACGTTCATAAAACGGCTTTTAGAACCCGGTACGGACACTACGAGTTCCAAGTTATGCCTTTTGGTTTGACAAACGCACCTGCGGTATTCATGGATCTCATGAACCGAGTTTGCAAACCATACTTGGACAAGTTTGTGATTGTATTTATCGATGACATTCTCATCTATTCTCGTAATGAAGAAGAGCACGAGGAACATTTGAAGACCATATTAGAGCTGCTAAGGAAGGAGAAGTTATATGCAAATTTTTCCAAATGTGAGTTTTGGATAAACACAGTGCAATTCGTTGGGCATGTGATCGACAGCAGTGGTATTCACGTTGATCCTGCTAAGATCGAGGCCGTAAAGGAATGGGCGACTCCAACAACACCCACGGAGATCCGCCAATTTTTAGGTCTTGCTGGTTACTATAGGAGATTCATTGAAGGTTTCTCCAAGATAGCTAAACCAATGACGGAATTGACTCAAAAGGATAAGAAGTTTGAGTGGAAGGAAGATCAAGATTTGGCATTCCAGACATTGAAGCAGATGTTGTGTGAAGCACCTATACTAGCCCTACCCGAGGGTAATGAAGACTTTGTGGTGTATTGTGATGCATCCATAAAAGGGTTGGGTGCAGTACTGATGCAAAGGACTAAGGTCATAGCTTACGCATCAAGACAACTAAAAGTGCACGAGAAGAACTACACAACTCATGACCTAGAGTTGGGAGCAGTGGTGTTTGCCTTGAAGATTTGGAGACACTACCTTTATGGTACTAAGTGTGTTGTATTCACTGATCATAAGAGTCTACAACATATTTTGAATCAAAAGGAACTCAACATGAGACAACGACGTTGGCTAGAGTTGCTCAGTGATTACGATTGCGAGATCTGTTATCACCCGGGCAAGGCAAATGTCGTGGCCGACGCTTTGAGTCGAAAGGAGAGAGTTCTTAGGGTGAAGGCTTTAATGATGACCATTGACTTAGACCTTCCATCCTTAATTCTCAAGGCTCAGAAAGAAGCAGTCGAGGAAGAAATTCTCAAGACTGAAGATGTTGGAGGAATGATAAAGAAGTTGGAAGCACGTTCGGATGGAACGTTATGCCTTGATAATAGGAGTTGGTTACCATGCCATGGTGACCTACGATCCTTGATTATGCATGAGTCGCATAAGTCAAAGTACTCCATACATCCGGGATCTGACAAAATGTATCATGATCTGAAGATGTTGTATTGGTGGCCGAACATGAAGGCGGATATTGCTACATACGTTAGCAAGTGTTTGACTTGTGCCAAAGTCAAAGCCGAACATATGAAACCATCAGGATTATTGGTCCAACCCGAACTGCCAGAATGGAAGTGGGAAAGGATCACTATGGATTTCATTACCAAGCTACCAAAGACCGCAGCCGGATTCGACACGATTTGGGTAATCGTCGACCGACTCACCAAATCGGCTCATTTCCTACCCATCAAGGAGACTGATGGAATGGATAAGTTAGCAAGGACGTAATTGGAGGAAGTAGTCACGAAGCACGGGGTGCCTGTGTCTATAATCTCCGACCGAGACAGTCGATTTACTTCGCAGTTTTGGAAGTCACTGCAGAAGGCATTGGGAACGCAGTTGGATATGAGCACTGCGTACCATCCCCAAACTGACGGTCAAAGTCAACGGACCATTCAAACCCTAGAAGATATGCTGAGAGCTTGTGTGATTGACTTTGGAAATAGATGGGATAGACACCTACCTCTGGTGGAATTCTCATACAACAATAGTTATCACACTAGCATTAAGGCAGCGCCGTTCGAAGCACTGTATGCTAGGAAGTGTCGTTCACCCGTGTGTTGGGCAGAGGTCGGTGAAGCACAACTCACTGGACCCGAGATCATACACGAGACTACTGAGAAGATCTTTAAGATTAAGAGCCGTATGCAAGCCGCAAGAGATCGACAGAAGAGTTATACTGATATGCGACGCAAACCCCTTGAGTTTGAGGTTGGTGATAAAGTCATGTTGAAGGTCTCACCTTGGAAGGGTGTGATACGCTTTGGAAAGCGTGGAAAGTTAAACCCTCGTTACATTGGACCCTTCAAGATTATAGAGAGGATTGGTCCCGTAGCCTATCGTTTGGAATTACCTCAAGAACTTAGCCGAGTGCATAATGTGTTCCACATTTGCAATCTGAAGAAATGCTTAGCCGACGAGGCACTCGTTATCCCTTTGGAGGAGATTCAACTCGACGACAAACTCAACTTTGTAGAAGAACCAGTGGAAGTTATGGACCGTCAAGTCAAACAGCTCAAGCAAAGCCGTATACCTATTGTGAAGATCCGATGGAACGCGCGTAGAGGTCCAGAATACACGTGGGAACGTGAAGATCAATTCAAGAGCAAGTATCCTCATCTTTTCGCTAACCATCCTACTACAACAACGTCTTGATTTCGTGACGAAACCTCTAAAACATGGGAATACTGTGACATTCGTCAAATTTCCATCTTAATTTATTCATATAGTACGAGTACTTTAACTGTTTACCGACGAGTTGTCGACATGAATGTGTTAATTATTTTTGCTTTGCGGACAAAGCCCTTTTTAGGGAGAGCATATGTAACATCTCGAGTTTTCGCGATTATTAAGTTGAATGCAATACACAAGTTGGTGGGCGTTTTATGTTTGCCGTACGTTTATTTGGTATATTTACTAGATTACATGAAGTCTCGCACAATTGCTTTGTTTTGGGATCGTGTGTCAAACGGTTATAGTGTCGTGTTTATGCAGTTCACGTCCAAACTTAACATCGTGAACCCGAGTCGAGTTGTATAAACTGTCACAGCATGTACATATATTGGGTATAAACTTTCATTTATATTTATTGCAAAACTTGCTATACAAGAGTCTCAAATTCAGTCACGTGTCCAGCTACAAATAAACTTCATAGTTTATTTCCCCACTAACCACTACAAGACAGCACACATGCCTAGTTTACCCCATTTGGGTATATCACAAGTTACCATTTTCAGTTTGAAGGTAACCCTAGACTAACAATACATGTTTATATACAAACCCAAAGTTTATCCAATGTCCAAATACAAAGTTTATCACTGTCCAAATTACAAACACAAAAATCTGTACAAGTCTTTCAAAATACAACTCCTGGGTAGGTGAAGATTAGGTCCAGCCGACCCACACGTCGCGTCCAACCTGCAAAACCGAAAGTCTTCCATCCCGTCCGAACCTGCAAAACCGAAAGTCTTCCATCCCGTCCGAACCTGCAAAACCGAGAGTCTTCCATCCCGTCCGAACCTGCAAACCGAAACATAGCATCCCATTGTGAGTCTTTTCGTCTTTTCGTCTTTCCTTTATGAAGTCCTAGTTGTGCTCGTTTTGTACAAACCTGCGAATAAACAAACCAATGTGTTAGTCATTGTAACGGACTTATTTTAACTAAAAACTAAAAAGATTAAATCTTGTACTAATACTTGAAACATGTCTACAACTTTACTTTTCTGTCAACCAAACCGAGACCCGACTTAGACCAAACCGAGACCCAACTTAGACCAAACCGAGACCCGACTTAGACCAAACCGTGACCCAACCAAGACCACAATCAAGACCACAATCAAGAACCAAACCGAGACCCAAGTCAAACCAATCCGAGACCCAAGTCAAGCCAAACCGAGAACCAAACCAAGCCAACAAAATAGCTTACTTTCTGCCAAAAACTATCAACAATCAATACCATCTAAACCAAATGTCTTAACCAATTTTTATTTTACAGAAACACCCTAGAACCCTTAATCATGCCGCGGGTATAAAAACCCCCAATTTTATAAAAACCCTAGATTGACTTTTTATTAATTAAAACATTAATTAAACCTAATCTAAACCCAAACCCCATAGTTAATTTAATTGAAAACGAGTTATACAAAAACCCCCAAATGACCGAAACCCTAATTTTTATAAACTGATTTTATATTGAAATTAGTTTGATTTTATAATAGAAAACATCAATTAATTGTGTTTAAACCCGAGATTAATAAAAACCCCCAAATATTTCAAAAACCTAAATTCGTTTATTTTAAATCCGAGAGCCTTATGGTTCTCAACAAGTTTATACAAATCAATCAAACCCACTGATCTTTATTAAATCGAAAATCAATTAACTTTGTAAAAGAAATGAAGGAGAACAAACTTATCTTTGATTTTGACTGGAGATTTACGTGACCACAAGGATGAACACATCAGAAAACCCAAATCGGTTTGATGTGGGGATGAAACCCCACATCTCACGCGATCTAAACACCTCAGACCACCCACACATGATTGTTATATCCCCACTGATAAGATAATAGCCATGGAAAGGAATGAACCGATCTAGATTTGAGAGAGAGATGAGATTGAGGCGGTGGAGTTGTTTTCGAGGGAAGAGAGAGAGTATAACTCTCTGTTATGGAGAGTTGTGTGTGTAACACACGCATATCTACTCCTTCCGTTCCTTGTTTATTCCGCCCATGGGCCGGGCCGGGTCTAATGACCCTTGGGCCGGTTATTGAGAGAAGTATTGGACCCATTTTGGGCCAGGTATATTTATTTAGTTAGTTAAAGCCCATAACACGAATTTTGTAAATTTAGGATATAATTCGACCCGTAAAACCCGACCGTGTAATAACCGACTTTTAATTGTCGTACTTTTTCGTAAACGTATGGTTTCGTCAAGCACAACTAGGGTGTCGTGTCTTTATTTATATAATTTTTCGTATCGTAACTCGATTCTCATAATTAAATAGGTCGCGGCTAGCGTAACCGTACTCTCGAGCTATTTTATCTTCGCTGAATTAACGAGGTGAGTTTATAGCCCCATACTTTACTATTTTTCACTGCTTTTTGGGGTGAGACATTGCTTGATTTTAACGTGTGAACACAAGTGCATTTACTGATTTATATATTAGTCTAAGTCCCACTAAAAACCCAGTTGCTTTGGCCCGTGAATCGTGAACCGTTAATTACTTTGTGTAAGCGCGAATGTTATGGATAGATCTATCGGGATTGACGTCCCTGTCTGTCTTTTCCAACAAGGGGACAAGCGGGCACAGTTTCATTTGAGTCTGAGATAGGATGTCGTGGGTTTAGGCGTCTAGTTTGGGCTACATTTATATGATTATACTGCCGGTGTTGTTAACGCTTCGGTGTCACGAGCTTAGACTGTAATAAATACTTTTGGGATGACTTTGTATCTGTTATATTGTCATCACATCTGGGAAAATCTTGTGGTTCATTAAACATTTCCACTTAACTAAACCTATGAACTCACCAACTTTATGTTGACACTTTAGCAATGTTTTTCTCAGGTATTAAGAAGGAAGATGTTAAATGAGGTCTCATGCATTGCCGTCATTTCTTTGAAACAACGATCATTTGTACCATTTGAGAAAACTATGTTTTTGTAACCGTATTCAGTTTATGCTTCCGCACTTTGTTAAAACTATTCATTTTATTAATTACAAGTGATCTATTTTCCGAACGTCTCATTTAGAGGTCGTTCTTTGTGACTATGTGCGTATGATAATCATGACGTCACCACTCCCTTTTCGCCATTATACTCTGATATTTTGGGAGTGTGACAGTAATGAAGCGGGTCCGAGCGTTTATTCAAGGCGAAGTCACAGCAGCAGATAGCAGGAAAATAACTTCGAGTTACAAGTTTCAAGACCGAAATAAGAAGCATCCGTACACCCAAAACACTAGCCGTACTTTGGACTTCACAAACATGACGAAGGCTGGACGTAATAACAATAATAAATTCACCCCGCTGCAGAAAAGTTCCAAGGAGATATTCCTATTAGAGGGTGCAAGCTTCCCGAAACCCAGCTTGATGAATGGTCCTGTAGATAAAAGAGACAACAACGAACATTACGAGTATCACGATGATAAGGGTCACGCTAAAGATGAGTGCATCCAGCTGAAAGGCACATAGAGAGAGCCTTGTCAAAGCGGGTAAACTAAATAATCTGATCCGTGACTGGAGAAAGGGTGCGGACACCAAGAAAAGAGAAATCAAGAAATAGAAAGAAAATCTGATAACCATTTATATGGTACAAAGGCGTGAATCTCGTATGAAAAGAAGAAAGAACCAAGAATTTGCGCACGGTAGGGAGATATCATTTCATATCCTCATAGATATGGACTACAGGATAGGCTCGTTATCGGTTAGTATGGCGCTCGGAAGTCATGTCATATGCGACATGTGTGTTGACGGAGGATCCGTGACAAACATATTGAATGAACATTGCTTCGCGCAACTGCCTATGGAGGTTAAGAAAGATCTAAATGAACGACGACAAGACTCGACCCTCGGGACATCTCTGCACGCAAGTAACAATGGGACCTATGGAATACTCGACGACCGTATGGATGGACTTTATGACTGTGTGATCCCAGTCATTATACAGTGGCATCATTGGACAGCCAACACTCTTAACGTTGCGCGCTGTGCCCTCCACAATTCATGGCATACTTAGATTTCCAGTACAAGATGGAATAGTTACCATTCGAAACGTGGACACACTTGAAGAACGCAGAAGCGCTTCTACCAAAGGTAAGAAAAGAAAGGATGTCGGGCAGAACGAACACAACATAGATTCCAGTACACGCTCGACACGGAGAAGGAATAGCTCCGACAGTTACCAGGTAATAGCATAGGAGAATAACATATCCAGGGGCGTATGATCGTCAACAGGTCTCCGATGGGCCCTACTCTCGACAAGTTTTGCGCGAGGAGCAGGGCCAGATGCAGGCTTCATCCTCACGGATCAGGAAGCTATACAGATCACTCACGCATTACGCTTTGGGTTCATCGCCATGAGTACTGAGGCAGATCATGAAGCAATGATAGCTGGACTGAATATGGCGTTGAAATTGGAAATAAAAAACTTGGTGGCCTACGTATATAACCCCCTATTAGCAAATAGGGTAGCAGGGTTGTGTGAACCCCGAGGGAGCACGCTCATCCAGTACACAAGAAAGATAAGGGCCATGGTCAGGCAATTCACTGATTTTGCCATCCGAGAGGTTTCAGAAGAAATTGACGTGATATAAGCGGCCATGGATCGTCTTTCAATTATAAACATGGAATATCCCCCTAGGCATGTACTTGTTGATTTTATCGTGAACAAATCTGTACATGCGCAAGTAATACCCGCAGTGAACAGGGGAGGGTCACCAACATGGATGACATCAATCGTAAACTATTTGGTACATCATGAACTACCGAGCGACAGCAGAAGCGCCAAATGATTGTAGTACAGAGCAAGGCAATTCACAATCATGAATGGAGTCTTACACAAGAAGTCAACACATGGTCGAAAGCTACAATGCTTGGGGCCTGATAGAGCGTGAATAATTATGGAGGTCGCGCATAAAAGGACATGCCGCCAAGGTCCAAAAGCTATGGTAAGCGAACTCATTCGCTTAGGATATTTTTGGCCCTTCAAGTATAGGGACGCTTGTAAGAAAGTGGTACGGTGTCGCCAATGCCAGACACGTTCGAACATGGAAGTAAGACCACCCAAAAAGTCTAGGAATGCTCCCGACGCACGAGCAAGTGGAGGAGGAATTATTTCAAGCTTGGGGTGTACATTTAGTTCTCTCGCCACAAAGATGGGTAGCGTGGCGCAGCGTATTAGCTATGTTCCCATCCCAAGTTGATGACTGACATGAATCGAGAGGAATCACCACTCCGCCAGCTAAGGTGGTCACTATCAGGCCACGACTAACGAGTAGGGCGGCAGAGTACAGGGTGCATACCGGTGTAAGGAGATTTGGAGTGTGCCCCGGCAGGGTAGGGTATGCATTGGTAGCTATTCGCAGTCACCACCGAGTCAGCTTAGTCAGCATGTGAAGCAAGCGGGACATAATCATGGACTAAAGCAATACTATATCTAAGGCATCACACCATCAGCATGGATCACTCTCCTGGCCGTGGTTAGCTCCAAATAAAGATCCATGTATTTTTATTTTTGGTAATTTAGGATTTATTCTTTAATTTTTTTCAAACACTTGCAAGAGTATGAATAAACTCTACGGTCCCTAGCTAGTTCCATAATTCACATACTTTTTTCTTTCTTTGTGGTTTTCTCTTTTCAATAAATGGAAATTATACATAAATTATGTTTCATTTTGTTTATATATTTGGCCCGCGACATACATGTACAAACAACTTTTCCAAGCGAAATAAGAGGAATAAGTTTACCCTACTATTTAAATTTGTCACGTAAGAGGGATGCAACCCCAGTGGCGATGGATCAGGTATCCTTTGATAGGCAGCTTACTAGAAGACGTTGTAGTAAGTATGGCATTCCTCACATTCCATGATGGATATGCACAAGACACAGTGTGCACGCCTAATAAACATGTCATAGTCAATGACATTACTTATGGTAGTAGTGGCAGGATACACGTAATGAAACATCAACTCACCTATAAGTTCAGAGATACACTTTCCTGAATGTACTCATAAACAAGAACATACACCCACAATCTCAGGCGTGGGTACAGAGACTTGGAAAAACTCAAACATGGTCGCATTGCGCGATCTGTATACACAAAAACATAACGTTACATACAACTGATACAATATAACTATAAATTGGGCCAACATATTTACAACGTGAATGACATAATGGAAGAACGTGCCTTATAACAAGTCTGCAGCGGAGAAGTATCTCTTCAATTTTCGGTGCAGCGGGTTAAGCGACGCGCGGTGTTCCGCCCACTCCTCCTTCATATGTTGCAACAAGCGCACCCGCACCCCAAGTGATGGTAGGCTCACCTGAACGCCATCAGATCAAATGGGATGTTCTATGCCCAATCCAATTGCAGCACTCCTAGTGGAGACTTATTCTTTTTTATAACACGCCTGGCATGACGTTTTAACACCCTCTCCAGGGAAACCATATCCACTGTATCATTGCCAGCAGAATAGATGAGGACTCTCAACTGGGATACGTCCGGCTTGACACAATAGTCCAGCTCATTCTTCGCGACGTCCTCAAAATGCTTCAACAGTGTAACTCTCGCCATGACAACGCTAATAAGGTCATATTGGTCCTTCTCGACTGTAAAACCCGCATGCTTTTACCATGAATAGTACCCTTAATATCGTACGTACTAGATTAAAACTTTCCTTTTATAGTATGATTATGTTCACGTGTTAGAATTTTACGTATTACGTACGTGTTAGAACGCGATAAGTATTTATTACGAACGAACGCACAATAATTATTTAAACAATAATTAGTTACGAACATGCGATCATGAAATCATGAACGTAATTAAATCACGAACTAATATTAATTACTTATATATATTTATTACGAACACGAATAAATATATTAAGTCACGGTTAATATTTAACGAGAACAAATAAAACACGAATACGACTAAACACGAGCGAACACTTAAATAATTAGACACGGAAAACGGTACGGGTACCCCATGTAGGGCCCCCTACCCGCGGCTACATCAAGAAGGATGGGCCAAGCCCATCAAATTTTACTAACATGGGGTAAAGGTAAAATCTTGTTTTCATTTTTCACATTACAGTAAAACATCAAAAACCTAAAAATATTTTCTCCTTTTTCCTTGTTGCTCTCCTTGGCCACCGCTTATAACAACAAGAAAGGGGGTGTTCGTTTGATTTTGATCTTGATTTTTGTGCAAGTGTTCGTGTGTGTTCATCCTCGTTAGATTCACGCATTCGGTATACCTTTTTAATCCTTTTTCTTTTTGTTTTGATTTAATAAATTATATAAGAACATGATGTTTTTAAAAAGCTAATTAAAAACATAAATCAAACATGTAAATAGTTATGGGGTAAATCAAAACGGAGGTTTTAGGGGTGTTTGTGTGTGGCCGGCGCCTAAACCGAACCCTAAGGGGGTCTCGGCTTGGCACATGGACAACCACCGAGACCACAAGGTCTCAGTTTGGTGGTGTGGGTCCCACGGCAGCAGCAAAAAGGGGGAAACCCCGAAGTGGTTCGGGGTATGGTGTTGATTACGTGTCCGGTTCACGGTTTCTAGTCATGATCCGGTTCATGGTTTATGTTAAGGTTATGTTTTTAATAATCTTACGTTATAAATTAAATTAATAAAATATGACATGGTTAATTTAATAAAACATGACTTAGGTTATAATTTAATTATTAGATCATGGATTTTAACCTAAGTATTTATATTTTTCTAGACTTTATAATTAATTAATTATTAAAAACCATGGTTATAATTAATTAATTAACATGACTTAGGTTATATTATTAATAATTAGTAATACATGTTTTAACCTAAGTATTTAACTTTATTTAATTAAAATCATGATATATTTAATTAAATACTTTTAACCTATAGTTTATTTAAATTACATGTAATAATTAATAAACTATACCTTATATCATTATGACTTAGAAAAATAATCAGAAAACACGTAAGCTTATATACTTAGCTTATTTAACCAGCTTATATATATTTACGGAAACTTTCTATTTTTAGAAACTTATGTAATTAAGGCAGCTAATCTATTTATGGAAACTTTCTATTTTTAGAAACTTATGTAATTAAGGCAGCTAATCTATTTATGGAAACTTTCTATTTTTTTAGAAACTTATCTATTTTAAGCAGTAATTCTATTTTTGGAAACTTTCTATTTTTAGAAACTTTCTAGTTTTGGTAACTTTTTTTAGAAACTTATGTAATTAAGGCAGCTAATCTATTTATGGAAACTTTCTATTTTTTTAGAAACTTATCTATTTTAAGCAGTAATTCTATTTTTGGAAACTTTCTATTTTTAGAAACTTTCTAGTTTTGGTAACTTTCTATTCTTGGAAAATTTCTATTTTTGGTAACTTTCTATTTTTGGAAACTTTCTATTTTAGGAAACCTGCTATTTTTAGAAAGTTACTTATTATTACACAGTAAGTATAATAATACATGAAATAGAAGAAATACTTAATCAGAATAGACAGAATATAAGATAAACGCAGTTTAAGGCTTAAAACAGTAAAACATGGCATAAACGTATAAAATAAGCTAAGACATGACATAAAACCAGTTATGTATTTAGTAATCAGATACTTATACACATGTGTATTTATGTAGCATTAGTGATACCGAAGTAGGACTTTCCTCAGTTCGTCTTCTTCGTTCACTGGACATAAGGTACGGATTCCCGTCCTTTCAGTATGGACATTCTTTCCTTATTAGGATTCCCCGTATGCAACCAACTATTTTCCCGTAGTATAAGTTTATATGTTTGATTTGCTTATGTTTAATTTAGATTACCTATAGCCATATACATGCATGACCAGTTTCACCTAGTTATGGAGGTACCATAACCATAACACTAGAGGCACTGATGTTATGACTTCACCACGGCGGAATGATTGCTCGTGGCGTCCCTTCAACTTTTGGCCATATTATTTTATTTATAATGTGGGGCGTATGGGTGCATCCTAGTTACATGTTTTTCAGCAAATTACTCAGTGTGAATGTGGTGTGTGCCTTGCATCCTTCACAAGGAGCTGATCCCTCCTACCCAAAACCAGTATATTAAATTAGAGGCAGCCCCCTAATTTTCATGATGAGGTCACCCCTCCAAGTATTCATGCACAGTGGATTTTCATGATCTATATTGGCTAATGGTAGAATGTGTTAAACAGTTTTATAAGATAAACATAAGGCTTTTCAAACTATAAAACCAGTTTTACCAAGACTTAACCAGGTTAATCGGGACTTAGTTTCTTCTGCTGTTATATGCTTATATGCTTATCCTATTCATGCTTTATTATACATCCGTGCACTGAGCGTATTGCTCAGCCGTTTGTTCCCAAAACGGCAGGTACCCAGGGACGCTCGTAGACTTTAAGCGTACGTGCATATGGACTGGAAGATTTCTTGCCTTCTTTTACTTTATGCATTATCTTTACTTTTATACTCTTGCTATGGACATTGTTTAGTCCTTTCATTTACAGTACTTATGTTTGTGTGTGATGAGCTTTACTTTTGGACTACCGATGTTTGATTCCGGTATTTTCCTTTTATGGTCATGTAATGTTTAGACATTTATCCTTGTATGCTTTGATGACACGCCATAATGCGTGACATTCCATTATCAAAATAGGGTGTTACAATTATGGTATCAGAGCCAAGGCTTCGACCTGTAGGCTCTCAAAATATGACCTGTGATTAGTGGGTAGTCACTATGGTCTTCCTAGAACTGACAGTCGTTTTTCATGCATTCATCATTTTTATGCATACATATATATGTCATTGTCGCAGGTTTATGACTAAGTAATGGTTGGTACAGGACTGGCCCTAGTTAGTCGCATGTGTTTTATCGAAACTTTTAAATTTGGGACCGACCCATAGGCGTCCCCTCGCCATGTCTTTTATTTTGGGTGAACTGACCATAGATGTAAAACCCGCATACTTTTACCATGAATAGTACCCTTAAGATCGTACGTATATGATTGGAACTTTCCTTTTATAACATGTTTATGTTTCACGTATGAGAATTACGCGTATTAACGTGTTAGAACACGATAAGTATTTATTACGTATGAACACTCAATAATTATTCCAATAATAATATTAATCACGAACATGCGATTATGAAATCATGAACGTAATTTAATCACGAGCTAATATTAATTACGTATATATATTAATTACGAACACGAATAAATATATTAAGTCACGGTTAATATTTAACGAGAACACATAAAACACGAACGCGACTAAAACACGAACGAACACTTAAATATTTAGACTCGGAAAATGGTACGGGTACCCCATGTGGGACCCCTACCCACGGACACACCAAAGAAGGATGGGCCAAGCCCATCAAATTTTACTAAAGAAAAAAAAGGTTTAAGGTAAATCTTTGTTTTCATTTTCACTTTACAGTAAAAACATCAAAAACCCTAAAAAGAGTTTTTCTCCTTCCTTCTTTGCTCCCTTTTGGCCGCCACCTATAAGCATCAACAAGGGGTGATTCGGTTTGATTTTGGTGTTGATTATTTACAAAGAGCATTAGTGTGTTCATCCTCCTTGATTCACGCATTCGGTAAACCTTAAAACCCTTTTCTTTTAATCTTTTAATTTATTTTTACACATGAACTTATAAGGGTCTTGTTTTAATATGATTATCATGTTAATTAAATCAAGGGGGTAAATGTTTTGATGTTTTAGGGTTGTTTGTTTGTGGCCGACGCAAGAACCAAGCCCCATAGGGGTCTCGGTTTGATTTAATCCACTCCACCAAGACCTTGTGATGGTGGTCCCACGGCAGCAGCCAAAACAAGGGAACCCCGACTTGGTTCGGGGTATGGTGTTGATTACGGGTCCGGTTCATGGTTTCTAGTCACGTTTCGGTTCATTGATTATGTTAAGGTTTATGATTTTAATAGTTATATGTTAAAAATTAAATTAATAAAACATGACATAATTAATTTAATAAACATGACTTAGGTTATAATTTAATTATTAGATCATGAATTTTTAACCTAAGTATTTATATTTTCTAGACTTTATAATTAATTAATTATTAAAACCATGACTATATTAATTAATTAACATGACTTAGGTTATATTATTAATAATTAATAATACATGTTTTAACCTAAGTATTTAACTTTATTTAATTAAAAACATGATATATTTAATTAAATACTTTTAGCCTATAGTTTATTTAAATTACATGTAATAATTAATAAACTATACCTCATGTCAATATGATTTAGAAAAATAATTAGAAAACACTTAAGCTTATATAATTAGCTTATTTAACCAGCTTATATCTATTTATGGAACTTTCTGTTTTTAGAAACTTATTTAATTAAGGTAGCAAATCTATTTATGGATACTTTCTATTTTTAGAAACTTATCTATTTTAAGCAGTAATTCTATTTTTGGAATATTTCTATTTTTGGAAACTTTCTAGTTTTGGAAACTTTCTATTTTTGGAAACTTTCTATTTTTGGAAACTTTCTATTTTTGGAAACTTTCTATTTTTTGGAAACTTTCTATTTTTGATAACTTTCTATTTTAGGAAACTTTCTATTTTAGGAAACCTGCTATTTTTAGAAAGTTACTTATTATTACGCGGTAAGTATAATAATACATGAAATACAAGTAATACTTAATCAGAATAGACAGAATATAAGATAAACACAGTTTAAAGCTTAAAACAGTAAAACATGACATGAATGTATAAAATAAGCTAAGACATGACATAAAACCAGTTACGTATTTAGTAATCAGATACTTATACACGTATGTATTTATGTAGCATTAGTGATACCGAAGCAGGATTCTCCTCAGTTCGTCTTCTTCGTTCACTGGACATAAGGTACGGATCCTTTCAGTATGGACATTCTTTCCTTATTAGGATTTCCCCGTATGCAGCCAACTGTTTTCCCGTACTATAAGTTTATATGTTTGATTTGCTTATGTTTAATTTAGAATACCTATAGCCATATACATGCATGACCAGTTTCACCTAGTTATGGAGGTACCATAACCATAACATTAGAGGCACTGGTGTTATGACTTCCCCATGGCGGAGTGATTGCTCGTGGCGTCCCTTCAGCTTTTGGCCATATTATTATATTTATCATGTGGGGCGTATGGGTGCATCCTAGTTTCATGTTTTCAGAAGATTTCTCAGTGTGAATGTGGTGTGTGCCTTGCATCCTTCACAAGGAGCTGATCCCTCCTACCCAAACCAGTATATTAAATTAGAGGCAGCCCCTCTAAATTGCATGATGAGGTCACCCCTCCAAGTATTCATGCACAGTGGATTTTCATGACCTATATTGGCTAATGGTAGAATATGTTAAACAATTTTTATAAGATAAACATAAGGCTTTTCAAACCATAAAACCAGTTTTACCAAGACTTAACCAGGTTAATCGGGACTTTGTTTCTTCCGCTGTTATATGCTTATATGCTTATCCTATTCATGCTTTATTGTACATCCGTGCACTGAGCGTATTGCTCAGCCGTTTTCCTTTTCTATGTTCCCAAAACGGCAGGTACTCAGGGACGCTCATAGACTTTAAGCGTACGTGCATATGGACTGGAAGCTTTCTAGCCTTTCTTTACTTTATGCATTATCTTTACTTTGATACACTTGCTATGGACATTTTTTAGTCCTTTCCTTTAAAGTACTTATGTTTGTGTGTGATGAGCCTTACTTTTGGACTATCGATGTTTGATTCCGGTATTTTCCTTTTATGGTCATGTAATGTTTAGACATTTATCCTTGTATTTAATAAGTGTGTAAACACTTATCCTTTTACCACTAAAATCAAGGAAAAACAAGACCTAATCATGTGTTTATTGTCGTAAAAGTCGGAATTACGCGTGGTTTTGTGTGTTAAATAGGTACAAATGATCAAAAGAAGAGAAAACACGGGATTTCACGGTCAAATGTTGAAGAAAAGTCCAAGAAGAGACAAAGACAAAGTCATAAGACCAAAAGTGTGCCCAAGTTCACGAAAACCGGCTAAACCGACACGACTTTAGAGGAAAGATCATGAAAGCCGAAATCGAGCTCGTTTTAGTGTATTAAATCATTTACAAAGATAATCGAGATAAGTGGGACCCACAATTGCTTATTGGGCCTGAAAGCCCAATATTGGATAAAGTTTTAGGACAAAGCCCATCATGGCCCAAATTGACAAAAAGATGGGACGGTAGGAATTATCTTGGGCCAAAGCCCATTATACTTCATTGTGGGACGGATGAATACCTGTTTATTTGCTTGGTCAAAATAGGTCAACCCTCACTCACCCCAATCAATAAACAAACCCAACCTACCCAGTCAACACCCCCTACACGTGTCTACATACACACGTATATTTTACCCAACCTTTTATTTTCCCCACACAAATAATAAAAAGTTATTTCCCCACTTCCCCATTATTTTCGATACATACTATGTGAAG
The DNA here is from genome assembly GCA_025667525.1 of Glebionis coronaria. NCBI lineage: Eukaryota > Viridiplantae > Streptophyta > Magnoliopsida > Asterales > Asteraceae > Glebionis > Glebionis coronaria. The sequence continues at coordinate 246,909,209 of CM046880.1, read as the reverse complement.
TAATTCTCTCACCCACTCCATCCTCTCCTCCAAAAACGCAGCAACAACACCCCTTTTACAAACCCTAAAATTTACCCTAATCACATAAATTTACCACTGGGGCTTTTTGTTTAAATGGGTAATTCACCCAAAGGGAATTAAATCCCCCAAATTTTCGGGTACAAACACCCACTGGTGGTCCTCAATCCAACGTGGCACCCCTCCTTTGTTTAATTGGCCAAAAAAGCCATGTTGGCAATCCGTGACTCATGGAAGAATCTCGTCCGTTTGATCAGAAGTAAAAGAGAGAGAAGAAAAGAAGAGCGGTCAAGATCTTGTTTCGTGGGCACCAAGGAGAACCAAGAAGTTTTTGAGGGTTTTCTCCTATAAAAACCCCCATTTTCACATGTAATAGGGAGCCTTTTCTTTATTTTTTAATTTTTCAGTAAATTAGGTTTAGATTTAATCTTGTATTTTTCCAATTTCAGTTAATATAATTTCTCTTTTTAATTAATGAAAAGTTAAATTTATTTTAATTCTGTCTCATTTAAATTCCCAGTTACTGTTTTTATCTCAAAGTTTAATCTGTTTTTATATATATATTACTGTTCGAGATATATTACTTTATAAAAAAAATAGATAAAGAAAGTGTGAATACTTTCCCCACTGGGAAGTAAAAATAAATTACTGTTCGCAAAGCTTCATTTGGTTCGAAGTTGTTGATGTATTTGTGTACGGATCGGTTGATTATTTGAGGAGGTGCTTGGTGTTGTTTCGACCCACAAGGTGGCTCAGCGCCTCACCTTCGGCACAACGGAAATCTCCCATCAGGTTTTCTTTTCTTTCTATTTTATTGTTAATTTTAATTGAGTTAAAGTTTGTTTAGTTTGTTATTTGTTGAATCTGCTTAGTTGGTTAATGATTTTAGCTTATATCTCTTTTTGATAAAGGATATGTTTGATTTTGTTTACTTTTTTTTATCTGCTTCTGTTAATTAGATTTAAGTTACTGTTTAGTTTATTATTTTGATCTGTTTCTGTTTCATGTTTGTTTGGATTTATCTGCCTTTGGATCTGCTACTTTTTGTGTTTGTTTATTTGTTATTTGCTTTTAATATTTACTCAGCTTATTTACTTTTTTCTGCTTATTTGTTTTGTCTATTAGAGCTTTTTGGTTTGGCCGTGTTGCTTATTTGGTTTTTCAGATTATCTGCTTTAGCTTATTTAATTTCCTGTCTGATTTTTAGCTTTTAAGCTTATTTGGTTTTTATTGTGGTTACTGATTGCTGAATTCAGTTTAGATCATTTTGCTTATAGCCTTTTAGCTTATTTAGCTTATTTATTTCATATATGCTTATCTACTACGGTTTTGCTATCTTATTGAGTTCACAGACTCTAATTGTCTGTTAATTTTGTCCTAAAAATTAAAAGCTAAAAACAAAAAAATAATAGCCAAAATCGTGTGGCCCAGGGATTCGAACCCTGGACCTCTCGTTTAGAGACCAACGCACCAACCATCTCCACTAGGACCTTATTTATGTTTACCTTTACATCTTTTGATTAATATAGTTAATTTTACTTTGGCAGTTGTAAATTAAGTTTTTAATTAAATTAGTTTAAGTTTATATAAATTTTATGTGAAAAGTTTATTTTAATTTTCTTTCTAACTCAGTACTTTTTATAAAATATAAAAAGTCTAAAAAAAATATTTTAATTTTACTTATTTTTATAAGTTTAAAATACTTTTCATTTTGTTTTATTTATTTAAAAAAATAGTTTTTATTAAAGTCTTTATTTTAGTTTATATAGATTTTAAAATTAGTTTCATTTAATATAGTTTAAAAATAGATTTTAATTAGAAGTTTTATCTAGTTTTTTTAAAATTAGATTTAAATAGTTTTTATTTAAAGTTTTTATAAAATAAGTTTTTCATTAGTTTACTTTTTTTATTAAAATTAGATTTGCTTTTAATTAGTTTCAAAATAGATTTTATTAGATTACTTAGTTTTATTATTAAATAGTTTTTAAAATTAGTTTTAAAATTCCAAAAATATTATTTACCAAAAACAAAGTTTAGTCGAAACGTTTAACCGGATATCAATTTGAGTGAGTCGAGGAACGATAAACGAACTTAATTGACAAACAAAACCTAAGTTTTAAAATGGCGCCGCTGCCGCTTTGCTCGTACGATTGACGATTTTTCGTGAAGACGTTTGGATTTTGGGATCCGTTCATTTTTGAATGTTATTTTTCTTGTTAAAAAAATCAAAAACATAAAAAATCAAAAAGATAAAAATACAAAAAAAAAAAAATTAAAAAATCACAAAAGCAAATTCTTTCCTAAGATTTGCACCAAAAAATTAAAAAATCTAAAAGTAATACTTTTTCCTAAAAGTATTACACCAAAAATATTACGTATTAGTGTTATTTTTCTTAGTTCGATTTCTATCGGTTTTTATTGTGAACATATATTTTTCTAAAAAAATTCAAAAAGATTTTTTAAAATATATTACGTAGCATAATAATTATTGTTATTTCGGTTTCTTTCGACACTACCATGGATAATCGTCCGATTTGGGAAATCTTGCAAGAAGAGCGTTATAAGATTATGTCCGAGGAGTGTTCGACTTGTGGTGGGCCTCATGCTTATTTTGATTGTGACAGTACTTATGAGGAGGTTTATTATAATGAGGAAATTATGTGTTATGATACTAATACTTATTTTGGCTCCCCTAGTTTTCCTACAACTAGTGACCCACCACATTATGATCAATGGTCTTATGGGGAATTTCAAAATCAAGGGTTTTCAAATAATGAAGGTTTTCCAAATGAAGGCAATTTTCAGAATTATAATCAAGGGAGTATTTCAAAACCTCAAATGGATTTAATTCTTAATAAACTTTAGGAACATGATAGATTCTTAAGAGAAATGCAAGAGGAAACCGATAGGAAATTCATGCTCATTTTAGAAACCTATTGTTGGAAATACGTTTTTACGTATTTAGAAAGGATCGGTCACTCCAAAGATATATTCTAGTATTGGGTTCGTGATCCATTTGTAAATTATATGGTCCATATAGCCCACATGTAGGGTGGGCTATATATACCCCCTCCTAGCATGTTAGAAGGGGTGGTTCTTTCATTTCATATTTCCATTTTAATAAAACATCTTTCTCTCTCTACTTTTCTTTTCTCTCCTTTCTCTCTCTAAACCTCATCTCCTTCTTCCCCATCTCCACCATTAAATCAATAGATCCAATCCATATATTGCACAATCATAAGATATCGTAGACCTTCAATTGGTATCAGAGCCATGGTTAAATCTTAGGATTTGCATATTTTTATCTTTTGATTTTATGGTAAAAATCCTTTCTTTCTAAATTTTTTACTTTATTTTTTTTTTGGATCGTATTTACTTTTTGTGAATCGATTTTTGATTGTTAGGATTTTTATTAAATCACCTCATTTTTTTAAATCATCAATTTTTATCAAATCAATCAGTTTTTTTTATAATTTTTTTGTTTTTTTTTTGTTTTGTTATCCAATATCCGTCTTCTCTATCATCAGTGTCCAATCACCAGTTTTTAATTTTTTTTTTTTTTTTAATTTTTTTTTTATATTTTTTATTTTATTTTATCAGTTTTCTTGTCTCTATCTAATTTGTCCAATCTCTGTCCTTTTTCTTTCTCTGGGTGTGAGTCTCGTCCCAACATATCTATCAACTGGATAAGCTGTTTTCAGGTCTAGCATCTCATCAGTCCTTTTTTATCAATCTCATCAATCAGTTTTTGAGTTTTCCGATCGAGCGATTCTTTTTCCGTATAACAGATTATTCCGTATAGGGATTTTTTCCGTATAGGGATTTATTCCGTATAGGGATTTATTCCGTATAGGGATTTATTCCGTGTAGGGATTTATTCCGTGTAGGGATTTATTCCGTATAGGGATTTATTCCGTATAGGGATTTATTCCGTATAGGGATTCCGTATAGGATTTATTCAAACATAACGGGACTGACAACTCTCAACGAAAACCAAAAACATACTCGAATCATCACCCTCGAACCTCTCTTCCCAAAACCCTCGACGCACATACAACATCACACTCACTAGACTCGACTTGACACCAACACACTCGACCTCTCCCATTTTAACATCACTCGACTCTACTCTTACCTCAACCCAAAACCAACCTCCCTGGACTCGACACACCCTCATCCGACTCGACAACCAAAATAACCAACAACACCCTCACCCTCGTCCTATCACGCACACGATCTCAGACCAAACAAAAAGACTCGACACAATCACTGGTAAGTCTTTCCATAAAACTTATTAACTCATCAAATCAACAACCGAGACTCATCAAACACTCATTAGAAAAAGACACCTCTCACGATCTCCGTCTCACCAAACATCCTCGATCTATGACTCACAACCAAAATTAAAAACAAAAACAGTCAACCTACCCGAGACCTTGTCTGATCAAGATCTTGAAGCCTTGTTTATTTAATTCGAATTGAAAGCAATCATTTGATTGTTCTTCGTGGGCTGCTACGGGTGTATATTGACGAGATATGTGGGGATTTGAGATGGAAAGGGTTTCACTTGATTAAAAGCGGTTTGGTAGATAGTTGGACTTGGATTTGAGGAATTAAAAGATTATGAACAGATTGGAATTGGGGGAGATGAGATTCGTTTGAGAGAAGATAATCAAGGGGCGGAGTAAACAAAGTGATATGAGGATTTAAGTGAATTTGAGAGGATTTGAGAGGATTTTTTAAGGTGGCTGTGTGTGTGTTTTCAGTGTTAGAGGAGAGAGAGGGATTAAAGAGAAAGTTGACTTATATATTAATTTTTGGGCGGAGGAAACAAGAAGATTATATAGGTAGAAGCTGGCCACGTTTTGTTTCACATGCCACGTTATCAATGTTACTTTAAGACGGAGAAACCAATGTTATTTCGTTTCACACGCCACGTTTATCAAGGAATATTATTAACCTGCCAAGTTTGTTTTGTTTTTTAAAAAAAAAAACGTTTTTATTTCCAAAATATTTAAACTTCTAAATTTGCAAATTTGTTAACTTCATTTTTGTTTTGGAAATTTTGCAAATTATTTAACTTCTTTTTATCAAAGTATTATTTCTCATTGGTTACCTATTTGGTTATTTGTCGGGTCGATCACTATATTAACCAAAGGTTAGGTTAATTAGGTTACGGGTTTTATTTTTTTTGGAGTGAGACGACTTTGATTTGGACTCCGTTTTAATTTATCAACGTTTCAGCCGATAAGAAACTCTTCAGCCGAGAAACGAGATATATTACCAAACGACGATTATTTAAGAGTTATTTACGGATCTTTCGTTGGCTCTGTCAAATCCCGTGAATTTCATTTTCTTGGTTTATGCACGATTTGTCAAGTATCGTATTGGTCTTTCGACAATTAACACGATTATCTTCCTTCGACTTTCAATGGATTTTTTGAATTCGACATCAAACAAAGGAGAATCGCATAATTTGCAAGACAAAGGCAGAGAAAGTGGCATCACTTCATTTCGAATGCTTCAGTCCCATCTTGTCACTCTTTCATGGATTCAAGGCGCGAGCGAATTTATGACAATCTTTGGTCAAGATCGTCATATATTCATCGACTCAATATTCACCACTTTGACCCAACTCGCCGAGCAACTCAACAATGAAAACTTTAATCACTCTGCATCGGCTCTTGCATATAAGACTCTTGTGACACAACTCACGCCTTTCCTCCAATTCAATATCATCAAGTCTGATAGCTCAGTGATTTGCCAATCATTTCTTCGAGATACACATACCGAGCTTCGAGTTTTCCGTGATACAATATTGAAACTCATGACATCGGTCTCGTCTTCGATTTATGAAAGATCTCGACTTCAGCAAATGTATGAGAATGGAGTGAAAGAATCTATGATGCAGATGCAAGAGGAGAATGGTCACATGGTTGACAACTTGGAGCCTAACGATGGCAAGAGCACGGGATCAGAAGGACAACATGATATCAGTGGCACGTCGGGGAATGTTCACGAGATCTCTCTTGATGACACCTTACCCGTTTATGACGAAGAGCCTGGAAACATGGTACAATGTGATGTTGGTTATGATGTATATGCTGATGACATGCCGCATATTGAGCATTCTGAACCTAATTATGACAAACATGGGATGGACAAGAGTGATAGAAATACCACTTATGATTCATCCGATGTGAGTCATAATGGGGGAGAAAGTGTTCAAAATGCTAAACATCATGATAATTGTCTTATAACTGCTTCATTGTCAGCTTCTGATTCCAAGATTAGAGAGCTCGAAACGATTGTAGCTCAACAATCAAAAGATCTTGAGGATGCCAAACTTGAATTTTCTAAGAAAACGGACAAATTTGAAACATACTTTGAAAAACTTGAAAAGTCAAACGTTGTTCTTGAAAGAAAATTGGATCAAAAAGTTTTAGATTCTAAAGCTGAAAAGGAAAATCTTTTGAAACAAATTCAGATACTAGAGTATAAATTGGCATCCCAAGATAGAGTGCTTAAAGAGAATGAGACATTAAGGGCTCAAGTACAGGAAAAGGTCTTTGCTATAGCCGCGTTGAAAAACGAGTTAAGGAAAAATAGAGGACCTAGTGTGGACACTAAGCTTGAAAAACCATCAATCTTGGGAAAACCGCCTACAAATCAGTTCGTTAGACAACTTACTGCATTTAGATCCGAGCGACCACAATCCTCGAGACCACGGTTTGCCTCCCAAGTTGATTTGGGTCATATTTCTAGAAAAGTCACTCCACCAACTAGGCCTAATGTGACTAAATCAGTTTTAGCAAGACCTCATCACATGATTGCCCCTATTTTCTCTAAGAATAGTTCAATGAACACGTCTAGAACTAGTTCAACTGATGTGCGCTATGATTTTGGTTAAAGGGAAGCTATTCAAAAGACACATGTAAGAGATAGCAATGTCCAACCTAGTCAGATGCCTTCTAGATTACCCAACACTGCTAACCGTAGCATGTCATCTCCTAGGAGCATCGATCAATCATCTAGGAAATACTCGGACATTAAATATGCTACTTGTAAAACATGTACAAAATGTGTCTTTACGGCAAATCATGATTCTTGTGTCAAGAAATTACTTGATGAGGTGAACTCCCGTGCTAGAATTAAGTCCCAGTGGATAGCTAAAATCAAACCTTTTGGTAAAGTTTGGCGCCCCACTGGTAGAACTTTCACTCTTGTAGGAAACGAGTGCCCTTTAACTAGGATAGTCTCTGATTCTACGAAGACTACTAGGGAGGAAATTGCAAAGGATGATACATCACTTAAGCCTGAACTTAAGGTTTTCTATAAAAGGAAACGTTTGCCAACTAAGACAAGTGAATCTTCCCCTCAGGCCACCTCTGACACAAGAAAAGAAAACTGTGAACCCCCACAAGCTTTTAAGATAGATATCGCTAACCCAGGTCAAAGTATACAAACTACTAATGAGAATGCAGGTACCAAAGTTGATGTTCCAAAAGAACGAAGCGGTTCAATCATTGTATACCGTTCAACAAAGGATACTCTTAGAGTTTGGTTGCTGAAGAAGCAGATATTAGAGAAACAAGTGTCTCAGGGGATTCATGGTTAAGCTTAATACTAAGGACTTACATTCACATAACAGACTGTAACTCGATCTCAAAAGACAGGAAAGTTTATCCCGATGATGACTTATCCTAAAAACGAGAAATTCATTTTTCTCGGGCATGAGCTTATGTTAAAAACATTCCACGTTTTTTAAGCTCATGCACAAGGACTTATAGTCACATCACAGACTATAACTCGATCTTCAAAGAAAGGTAAGTTTATCGCCGATGATAAACTTATCCTAAAAACGAGAAATTCATTTTTCTCGGGCATGAGCTTATATCAAAAAACATTCCACGTTTTTAAGCTCATGCACAATGGCTCACAGTTAAATGACAGATTGTGACCCGAACTTCAGATAAAGGAAAGTTTATAATTAATGATAACTTATCCTTATAACGAGAAACTAACCTTTCTCGGTCATGAGCTTGTATTAAAACATTCGAAGTTTTAAGCTCAGAAAGGAAAGTGTATCTTTTAAATAAGAGAACTTTTCCTCATAACGAGAAATTAACTTTTCTCAGTCATGAGCTTTCCGTTAAAACAGTCAAAGTTTTCAAGCTCATGAAAAACGACTTCTAAGTAAATGTCAGCTTAGGACTCGTCCTTCAGATAAAAGAAAAGTTTATCGCCGATGATAACTTATCCTTAGAACGAGAAGTTTACAACTTCTCGGACTTGAGCTTTCCCAAGATATTCCAAATCTTAAGCTCAAGTAATTGGTTTTCAAAACTTTGAACACAATTTTTCAAGAATTTCTCAAAAGGTTTTTCTAAATCTTTCAAAATTGTGTGTTCAAAAACGTTTTGATAAAACGAGCATGTCTTCTGGAATCGATAATATTTACGAACCTAGAAATGTCATTCAATAATGACACGGGGTTGTAAATAAAGTTCGAGCAGAAGTTTAAAAGATTTAAAACATGCTCCATATGGTTTGCTATTATTTCCAATAGTAACCCGCTTTTCACTTTGAAGTCAAGCATTTCACCGGAAAGCTTTGACTCCAAAATCCGAAGTTATCAACTCCACAATCCGAAGTTCGTTGCAATTGATATCTACATACTCGACGATGAGACTACTCAAACGACGACTACAACTCTTTCAATAGAACACGGGTCAACAATTGAGGGGGAGCAATTGTCCAGCACTCAGAATCCATGATGCCGAAAGTGCCAAGTTCACATATTGGTGTCAAGACAACGATATCTATCACACACATGGAGTCAAGAGATAACTTCAGACATGATGAGGTGACCAACATTCGTGAACAAGAACCATGTGCTTCTTTCATATGATGTTCTCTATCATTCAGGTCCAACCTCGTAAATTGCTAATCTTGTGAATACATTATCATATATGATCTTTGCACGTGATAAATACCTTACACTTGTGTTTAAAAGGTTTTTTATTTACGTTTCAAGTACACCCTCATTAATTTGAGGGGGAGCTTGTGTAATTCATGAAGATAATTGGACTTGCATTTTTCAACCAAAATTTTCTTAAAATGCTATTAAATCAATTGATATTAAAAACATCGATTGCGTTAATATTTTTAATATGGGGGAGAAAATGTGATTTAATATGGGAAATGATTAATCACAAATGGTTTGACTTAACGTGTTAGTTCATCCCGACATGTGCGAAATGTTTTCGGATATCGAGGCATATGTTAAGGGGGAGCAAAATGGATTTGCACTTCAAAATGGATTTCATGGTGACATACACTTACCCAAAACATCTCTATTCACGACGGTGAAGATTGGGTGACATAAGGATGGTAGGATAGGTTAAAGTCCATTGATTTCTCTAGAACCGGAGGAATCTTCCCAAGGACATTCCATAGCTAGAAATAGTAGTCCTTAGGAAAGATGGAAAAAGATTATGAACGTAGCTGAATGCCGACCAAGTACTTAAGTTAGCACTGGAACAATCACAACAAGGTGCTAGTTATGACGTATTGGTAAGCATTGAAGGGGTTGAAGAATGAAAAATAATTGTAAAGATAAAGGGTGTAAAGAAAGAAGCCCTCCTTACAACCTTAGGCAGAAACCGGGTCAATTCATATGCTATTGAGATCATTTTTAATGATTCTTGATATTGAAGAAAGACATCATGGACCCAGTGATGCAATGCACAACCCTTCCCAGCTAACTCAAATATCTCTCAAAAGGTATTTGTTTTAATCACACGGAGATCAGCACATTATCTATTGGTTTATTCACTCCGAATAAATTGGTATTGAAAAGGTGGCACTCCTCTCCAGCCTCCGATCACTAAAATCCAAAATGCACGATCGAGTCTAGAGCCATTTGAGATCATCAAATATCTCATTAGGACACACTTTCATATTTCCTTGCTTCTTCACACACTATGAAAAGTAAGAAAGATCTTAAGAGTCCTACGCAAAATCTTCATGATCTTGCCTGAACATCTGTGTAATACGAAAGTATTTACAATGAAGATGGAAATCCTTCTTGAGCGAATATCAAAAAGCTCATGGTAGGTGACTTGTGCGATTCTTTATGAATCAAACTTGTGATAACTGGAAAGCAACAGTGGTTTAAACTCTTAAATGAATTTAAACACGTTCCAGGCCTCTACGCAATATCTTAGTGATCTTGCCAGAACATTCAGAGTAATACTATTAAGTATTTACAGTGACGAATGGAAATCCTTCTAGTGTTAACATCAAACAGCACTTGGTAGGTAACTTGCAAGATTCTATACGAATCAAGCTCGTGACAACTGGAAAGCAACGATGGTGCGGTTCTTAATTTAACTTCACTTGTTCTAGGAACATGAATTGACGGCTTCAAATCATGCGGATAATATTATCCAAATGATTCACTCTTTACGTTCGCAGTCAGCTTTGGACGGTCGAGTAAAGAGAACGGGTTTACCCGCGAAATCTTGTCAAGGAGGTTCTTTATTGAAACTACCTGTCACAAGTACGATATTTAATATCGTCCAACGGTCTTCACCGACCGGAGGTAAAATGCTACCGAATTAGAATGAAATGTTCAAGGCCATTTCATCTGTGTATATGTTTTGTTGCTAACTGTCTTATGCAGCGTAACAAGAAGGTGGCATTGCGGTGTATAATCCAGAAGAAGTCGTCACCACATGCTTATACTACATACACTTAGTACATCAACAAATTCAAGAAAGTCTGAAGGTCAAGTCTTCCGCTGTATCAAACTCTGAAGCTTTCAAGAATTTAAAGGTGTAAGTATGTGGAACATGAAGTCACGAAGAGGCAAATTTCACAAGTGATGAATGCACAAGGTCAAGGCAAGGAAACATGCTCAAGACTAAAGTCAAAGATCACATCAAGCATATTCACAAGAACAAGATCGAAGACTCAAGCATAGATGCTAGGTTTAAGATTTTGTAAAATGGTGTGACCTCCCTTAGGGGGAGATTGTTGGAAATACGTTTTCCCAAAGAAAGTCTCGGTCACATCATTATTAGCATAGATCACGAGCTATAGACTATTTAGGACATTGTAACTTGGAGTGACCTCCCTTAGGGGGAGATTGTTGGAAATACGTTTTTACGTATTTAGAAAGGATCGGTCACTCCAAAGATATATTCTAGTATTGGGCTCGTGATCAATTTGTAAACTATATGGTCCATATAGCCCACATGTAGGGTGGGCTATATACCCCCTCCTAGCATGTTAGGAGGGGTGGTTCTTTCATTTCATCTTTTCATTTTAATAAAACATCTTTCTCTCTCTACTTTTCTTTTCTCTCCTTTCTCTCTCTATACCTCATCTCCTTCTTCCCCATCTCCACCATTAAATCAATAGATCCAATCCATATATTGCACAATCCTAAGATATCGTAGACCTTCACCTATCAAGCTCAATGTGATATTGAGCCGTCTTTGAGAGTTGATATTGAGGCTAACACCACTACTAGTAGTGATGTTCCCACTGTGGATCCTTCCATCTCTCCGCCAATAAAGGAGAGACAAGGCCCGAAGATTATCATGAGTTTTACTCACCCTCCGGTGTTGACACTCACGGATAATATTAGCTCTCCTCTTTCCTCACCTATTGAGGAAATTCCCGAGATTATTCTTGAGCCTTCATTACCCGTTGATGACCCCATTTCTTTTATGACTCCTTCACCTACTCCTTCCAATGACTTTATGCTTTCTTCAAAACCACTTAGCGAGACATGTTTTGATAAACCAATTTTTGAGGAGTGTGAAGAACTTAATAATGAGTGCATAGAAGAAGAACCCTTAATTTGTCCTTCACCTAAGGAGTGTGTAGATAGGGAAGAGTTATCTTATGATTCCGACTACATTTTTAACTATTTCTCGGGTTCGGATGAGGATGATTCGCCTATTTTACCAAACCGACTTTTGAAAACCATGATACTAATGATTTATCGGTTTCTTTACTCCTTAGTGATGACTTTTATACCCCGAGTATTGAGAAATTCCATCACGAGGATGCTTTTTATGATCCCGTGTTATTGGATTTCTCGCATGAGCTTAATTGTGATCATGGTATTGATGAGAAGTCAAATGGTGTTTTAAAACTTGATATTGAGATTGATTTTGAAAACTCGGATTTTGATAAATTCACATTTGCCTCTTCGCCAATTACTTTTGATTCTACCATCGATTCTCTTCCACACATCACGTTTAGTGATGATGATGGTTTTCTCATTCCCGAGATCGATGAGTTTTTTGATACTCCTGTGGATGAAAACTTCACGTATTGTGAGAGGACTTTTCTACCTTTCATGACTTATCCTCCTGCCTCTCATTTATTATGTTCCTCCGGGGCCGAGGATAAGATTTTTGATCCTGGTATAACATTCAAGGCTTCCCCATGGACCATTTAATTCGGGATCGAGTCAGGCTCGTGACTCGGTTAACAAAAACAAGCGCTTCTCGGGAGGCAACTCGATGATCTATTTTTCTACCTATTTTCTACAATAAGTGTAGGGGGAGCCGTGTAGGTTGTTTGTTTTGTGTGTTGTGATTGTACAGGGACATGTGCTTAATGATCCACTTTTGGTATTTTTGACGAGACCCGTGTTCCCGTGTTTCCCGTGTACCCGGTTCCTTCGATAAGTTTTTTCTATTGTAATTCAATCTTGTATATAAATAAAACGAATAAAATGTAATCACTTTAGTTGTCCTTTCCTTAGCTCGATTTTAAACAACGTACTCAATGTCCTAAGTGTAGGGTAGTTTATTCTCCCACATGCTTAAACATTGAGGACAATGTTTATATTAAGTGTAGGGGGACTTCTATCGAATTTTAGTGGGCTTTTCCATGAATTTGACCCCATTTAACCAGAAAATTTTAAAAACTTTTCAACGTTTTTCAAATTTTTGATCTATTTTGGCCTAGTAGTATTTCTTTTATTTATTTTTTCCTTTTATCATCGCATCGTAATAATTTCCATTTCAAGAATAAAGTCAAAAATGAAATAAATAAATAAAATGGTTTTAACAAGTTTAGATGTCTTTGATATATTAGGCCCGTCGTGAATATTTTGACTCAACCCGAGTTTACTTATCCAAGTTTACTCTAGCTAGTATCCTTAACCATATGGACCTTAATTGGTTTATTAGGCTAAGCATCCACGAGTCTCATTCTTTGAGATTTTAAATTGTGGAGAACGAGAGATGATAGAGTTAATTATAAGTTTGGTATTCTTTCATTAACTTATGTGAGTTAGTTATGAGCTTTTTCTCCCATCACTTGTTAATAAATATATTTGCAATAAATAAGGTTGTACGATTTGAAAAGTTACTTAGCTTCTACCACAAGATCGTTTAAAAGTTGCTCGGTATTAATTAGAGTTCATAGCCAAGGCATAACTTATTGAAGCGGGACGCGAAGATTGGCTTATCCAAAAAGGCCCTAACAAGGCATGAGGATACCCGAGTCCAAAAAGGCCCTCACAAGGCATGAGGATTCACTTTTTTTGCTAATGATCCAAAGATGACGTGAAGATCATTAATCCAAATCAATATGATGGATCAAGACACACGACGAGAAGCAATTACTCCCTTAAAGATCATGGAGAAGTCTATCCAAAAAGACCCTAACAAGGTATGAGGATAAATAGATCCAAGTCCGAAAAGGAGGCGGATCGTTGTATATCAAAATCCTAAATAAAGAAGAGGATAAATGAAGAAGCCGTGGTCAACGTTTGAAGCATCTTTCACTCCTAATGAAGATGTATACCAAAATGAAGAGAAGACCATAATTTCAAGATCATCTCTCAAGATTTGAAGTTTGAAGTACAAGACAAATATCGGTCCGAGAAAGGTCTCAAATCGTGAAACGAGTTATGCCAAGATATGAACTTTATGAGGTTTCGAGAAGCAGTTTTAAAAGATTTTGTCCTTTAGCTAACTATTGATTAACTCGTCCCACTTTATTTTCGGCCTAAATAAATTATCGAAATAAGTCAAAAATGCATCCTCGTGATCATTCAAGACAAAAATAAAATACAAGAGATACACCATAGGAATAAGGGGGTCTAAGTGATTAATTAAACCACATGAGTAAGTGTTAGTTGTGCTAACTTGTAGTAACAATGATCTCGTTTTTAAGCTTGGTATGGGGAACGTAAAACTTGAGGGTGATTAATATTCATGACACCAAAGCCCTAATCTAAATCTTAGATTTCTTTACAAGTTTCTTCCATCTAATAATTTCCAAGTTAATAAATTGTTATAACTTTTGTTTCCTTTAAAGTTTTTATCTTTTCGTCATAGTAGTAATAGTAATAGTAATAAAGGCCGAGATGGATTAATTATGAGAAAAATGTAACTTTATGCTTTACAACTATGCATTACATGGGGTAAATCTTGTTTTCATTTTTCACATTACAGTAAAACATCAAAAACCTAAAAAGATTTTCTCCTTTTTCCTTCTTGCTCTCCTTGGCCTCCGCATATAACAACAAGAAAAGGGGTGTTCGTTTGATTTTGATCTTGATTTTTGTGCAAGTGTTCGTGTGTGTTCATCCTCGTTAGATTCACGCATTCGGTATACCTTTTTAATCCTTTTTCTTTTTGTTTTGATTTAATAAATTAAATAAGAACATGATGTTTTTAAAAAGCTAATTAAAAACATAAATCAAACATGTAAATGGTTATGGGATAAATAAAAACGGAGGTTTTAGGGGTGTTTGTGTGTGGTCGGCGCCTAAACCGAACCACAAGGGGTTCTCGGCTTGGCACATGGACCACCACCGAGACCACAAGGTATCGGTTTGGTGGTGTGGGTCCCACGGCAGCAGCAAAAAGGGGGAAACCCTGAAGTGGTTCGGGGTATGGTGTAGATTACGGGTCCGGTTCATGGTTTCTAGTCACGATCCGGTTCATGGTTTATGTTAAGGTTATGTTTTTAATAATCATATGTTATAAATTAAATTAATAAAATATGACATGATTAATTTAATAAAACATGACTTAAGTTATAATTTAATTATTAGATCATGGATTTTAACCTAAGTATTTATATTTTTCTAGACTTTATAATTAATTAATTATTAAAAACCATGGTTATAATTAATTAACTAACATGAGTTAGGTTATATTATTAATAATTAATAATACATGTTTTAACCTAAATATTTAACTTTATTTAATTAAAAACATGATATATTTAATTAAATACTTTTAACCTATAGTTTATTTAAATTACATGTAATAATCAATAAACTATACCTTATATCATTATGACTTAGAAAAATAATCAGAAAACACTTAAGCTTATATACTTAGCTTATTTAACCAGCTTATATCTATTTATGGAAACTTTCTATTTTTAGAAACTTATGTAATTAAGGCAGCTAATCTATTTATGGAAACTTTCTATTTTTAGAAACTTATGTAATTAAGGCATCTAATCTATTTATGGAAACTTTCTATTTTTAGGAACTTATCTATTTTAAGCAGTAATTCTATTTTTGGAAACTTTCTATTTTTGGAAACTTTCTATTTTTGGAAACTTTCTTTTTTGGAAACTTTCTTTTTTTGGAAACTTTCTATTTTTGGTAACTTTCTATTATTGGAAACTTTCTTTTTTAGGAAACTTGCTATTTTTAGAAAGTTACTTATTATTACACAGTAAGTATAATAATACATGAAATACAAGAAATACTTAATCAGAATAGACAAAATATAAGATTAACACAGTTTAAGGCTTAAAACAGTAAAACATGACATAAACGTATAAAATAAGCTAAGACATGACATAAAACCAGTTACGTATTTGGTAATCAGATACTTATACACGTATGTATTTATGTATCATTAGTGATACCGAAGTAGGACTTTCCTCAGTTCGTCTTCTTCGTTCACTGGACATAAGCTACGGATTCCCGTCCTTTCAGTATGGACATTCTTTCCTTATTAGGATTTCTCGTATGCAGCAGACTGTTTTCCCGTAGTTTAAGTTTATATGTTTGATTTTCTTATGTTTAATTTAGAATACCTATAGCCATATACATGCATGACCAGTTTCACCTAGTTATGGAGGTACCATAACCATAACATTAGAGGCACTGGTGTTATGACTTCACCACGGCGGAGTGATTGCTCGTAGCGTCCCTTCAGCCTTGGCCATATTATTTTATTTATCATGTGGGGCGTATGGGTGCATCCTAGTTACATGTTTTTCAGAAGATTACTCATTGTGAATGTGGTGAGTGCCTTGCATCCTTCACAAGGAGCTGATCCCTCCTACCCAAAACCAGTATATTAAATTAGAGGCAGCCCCTCTAATTTGCATGATGAGGTCACCCCTCCAAGTATTCATGCACGGTGGATTTTCATGACCTATATTGGCTAATGGTAGAATATGTTAAACAGTTTTTATAAGATAAACATAAGGCTTTTCAAACTATAAAACCAGTTTTACCAAGACTTAACCAGGTTAATCGAGACATAGTTTCTTTCGCTGTTATATGCTTATATGCTTATCCTATTCATGCTTTATTGTACATCCATTCACTGAGCGTATTGCTCAGCCGTTTTCCTTTTCTATGTTCCCAAAACGGCAAGTACTCAGGGACGCTCGTAGACTTTAAGCATACGTGCATATGGACTGGAAGCTTTCTAGCCTTTCTTTACTTTATGCATTATCTTTACTTTGATACTCTTGCTATGGACATTGTTTAGTCCTTTCATTTACAGTACTTATGTTTGTGTGTGATGAGCTTTACTTTTGGACTACCGATGTTTGATTCCGGTATTTTCCTTTTATGGCCATGTTATGTTTAGACATTTATCCTTGTATGCTTTGATGACACGCCATAATTACGCGTGACATTCCATTATCAAAATGGGGGGTTACAATTATGGTATCAGAGCCAAGGCTTCGACCTGTAGGCTCTCAAAATATGACATGTGATTAGTGGGTAGTCACTATGGTCTTCCTAGAACTGACAGTCGTTTTTCATGCATTCATCATTTTTATGCATACATATATATGTCATTGTCGCAAGTTTATGACTAAGTAATGGTTGGTACAGGACTGGCCCTATTTAGTCGCATGTGTTTTATCGAAACTTTTAAACTTGGGACCGACCCATAGGCGTCCCCTGGCCATGTCTTTTATTTTGGGTGAACTGACCATAGGCGTTCACTCTCGAGCATACAAAAGTTTTCATAAAACTGCATCATGCATTCATACACAATTTTTCTTGCGTAAAATTTTTCTCTGGATTTATTGGTATAATTTTTTTTCATGTATATATATATTTTATGTTTTGAGCTGTTAATCATATGTTTTATGTTATACTGTCAGATGGTTCTCACACGCGAACAGGAACAACTCAATGCTGCAATCCAAGCTGCAATGCAAGCTTTGCTTCCTCGACTGAGGAATGACATCAGGGCTGAGGTTTAAGCTGCCAACAATCAGCAGCATAACCAAGCACCTCCTCCTCCTCCTCCTCCTCCAGTGACATTGGCAGTATGGCTGGAGAGATTCAACAAGCTCCGTCCTCGAGAATTTGAGAAAACAGATAGCCCCAGTGATGCTGAAAGCTGGTTGGCTCACATCAAGAAGATTTTCAATGCTATGGGTTGTGACCCCGCGTTCAAGGCGAGGTTGGCATGCTATCGGTTCGAAGGCGATGTGTTAAATTGGTGGTTAGCGTTGATGCATTCTAAGGGAGGTGACGATTAGGTTGCTGGTTTGACATGGGCTTAGTTCAAGGATAGGGTGATGGAGCAGTTCTTTCCCAAGGCTGAGCAAGACAAGCTCAAAATGGAGTACCATGGGATCCGACAGAGAGCTGGGGAGAATAGCAACGAGTTTATGCAGCGCTTTCTTCGCTTAGCTGGTTTCCTTGGTGCAGTAGCAGGTACTCCTGAAGAGCGGGCACACCACTTTAGGTGGGCTCTTCGCACATCGTTCGCAAACAATATGGTGTGTGCTATGTTCACCACTGTGGCACAAGTGGCCGATGCAGCACGTAAGCTGGAGATGCTGCTGGAGAGAGATGAGTTCGGGGAAGCTGAGAGACCCGACAAGAGG
This sequence comes from Glebionis coronaria, assembly GCA_025667525.1. Lineage (NCBI taxonomy): Eukaryota > Viridiplantae > Streptophyta > Magnoliopsida > Asterales > Asteraceae > Glebionis > Glebionis coronaria. Next base: position 246,891,044 of record CM046880.1, on the reverse strand, counting down.
TAAACATTCGTATTCAAGCGATGATCAATCCGTATTCTTTCCATATATGTCAATTATTCATCTCTTTAAACTGTATCTTCCAGGCAGAAAACTGGGGACCGGTCTTAGCCGGCTACTCAGCAGCAGCCTCATCAGCCCAAGGGAAACGGTCAGACTAACGATCGTTCTACTACGGATAGGCGTGGCGGTAATGATAATTACCGTAACAACACTGGACACTCCAACGACAGCAGGTCCTAATACGCATTTTCTTATGATTTCATGTTATAACTCATATTCTGACACTTTACTAAAACTTCTACCAGGAACCATGGAAACGGTAGGGACCAGAACCAGAGAGGTTCACAGCCTAGCCGTCCAGCTATCACTGGTATTCAATCTTACGATTATCCGCATTGTCCTTTGTACCCTATTATCATGTCTTATGTAAAATATTTTATCAGGTCCTCATCCAGCCAGAGCACCAGCTGGAGGATATACTCATCCTCTTTGCTCCACTTGCCACCGTAGGCACCCAGGGCCATGTCGTCGTAACACTGACGCATGCTTTAAGTGTGGTCTTCCTGGCCATATCATGAAGGATTGCCGTAAGGGCGAGATGGAGGGCACATCGGGACATGCTGATTCCAAGTCGCCTCCTACCACCGGGCGTGTCTACACGACATCTCGAAACCAGGCCAACAAGTCTATAGGTACCATCACTAGAATCTTGTATATGTATGGTCAAGCTGCGTGTGTTCTTTTCGATACGGGTGCTACTCACTCGGTCCTTTCTACTGCTTATGCTAAGAACATTAGGATACTCCCCATGCCGCTAGAAAATAGACTTACTATTTCCACGCCTTTGAGGGACTCTGTATTAATCACCCATGTATACAAGAGTCTTCCCCTAGAATTTGACAATAAGGTTCGTCCTGTAGACGCACTTCCGCTGGACATGAATGACTTCGACATGATTTTAGGCATGGATTGGCTATCCAAGCATCATGCTACCATAGACTGCCATTCATATCGAGTTAGCTTCGGTGATGTTAATGCACTAGAGTATATTCATAACGGGTTCGTACCCGGACAGTCTGTACAAATCATATCTACCCTGCAAGCGGGTGCACTACTGTCACATGGCTGCGAGGGTTATCTAGCTACGGTTCACGACATGGATACTGAATCTCCATCAATTCAGGATCAACCAATAGTGTCAGAATTCTAAGATGTATTTCTAGTAGAACTTCCGGGCATACCAACTGCACGAGAAGTGGAATTCAATATCGAGCTAATTCCAGGAGCTGAACCGATCTCCAAGGCTCCTTATCGAATGGCTCCCATAGAGCTGAAGGAGCTGAAGGATCAACTGCAAGAACTTCTTGAACGAGGTTTCATTCGACCGAGCGCATCTCCATGGGGCGCATCGGTTCTATTTGTTAAGAAGAAGGACGGTAGTATGCGTCTTTGCATAGACTATGCGAGCTCAACAGGATTACTATCCGGAATAGGTATCCACTGACGCGTATAGACGATCTGTTTGACCAACTCTGATAGCTTGCTTTTGCTATGGGTTCAATTTTACTCTCTCGATATCCTCTCGAATTGATCTCGGCCTTAAGTGGAATGATTTGTTCTTGGTTACTAAAAAGGAGTTGGTTTGTTTATCTATTTTTAAACTAATAACACTTAAATGTAAATGACGTTAAGTAACTTAAAACTTTGGAAGATTAACTAAATTGACAAGTTAAAATTGAGTGCTTGAAAACGTAAAGGAAAGATTAGAAAATTACTTTAAAAACTAAATTGAATTAATGCTTAAAAACTTGTACTATCGGAATATCGAAAATTATCTCTATCGGAATGTAAGAAAATCAAAGGCATCGGAATGTACAATAATGGTCCATCGGAATGTTTCTGTTAATCATCATCGGAATACACAAAATGCAAGCTGTCGGAATGTTGTCCATCGAAATGCAGATCGGAATGTGGTAAATAAAAATTGGCCAGAGTTTCGTCTAGAAAAGGAACCTAAACCCGTCGGAATGTGCGATCGCAACATGCGATCGCAATCCCTGATCGGAATAGGGGAACTAACAACCTATCGCAAAGTAAAACCCCTTTTGGGTTATTGCGATACCAAACAAGAGATCCGTCGGAATGTGGACAAACCCTAATATTGCGATGGAATGGAAACAGTTCCGAAAATGGTGGAAAGCTAAAAACTCAATAAGCAAAAGCAATAAGCCAAGGGATTCGAACGTGAACTCTTCAAAACGATTAAATTTGATAACTTTTGAAAGTAAGAAACTTTAAAACTTAATAAACAAAACTTTTGAATGATTAAAACTTGAAGAAATCCGAAAACAATAAGTTTGAACAAACAATAAGCCGATAAGCATGGAGAGCTTATGGCTTATTCACGTAGAGCTTAAAAAGACTAGAAAGATCAAACTTTATTCACGAACACATCCAAAATCCCAACCGTATGGTTTTAACAATCGGATCAAGGATTTGACAAATGAAGAAAAGTAGAAAAAGATTAAGGAACTTAAAAGCATAAACTTGATTAATGAAATCAAAAGTACAAGAAAGCTTGAATTAAAAGATGAAATCAAAAGAAAAGTTTAGTGAGAGAAAGTATGGAACTTTCTCTCTCTAAAACTAGAGAGAAAAATGAAAACTAAAAACTAGCTAAAACTAAGTCTCCCAAAATTTGTGAGGTGAAGGCTTTATATAGGCGTGTGTATGGTGTTGATGGGCTTTTGATTGGGCTTTGATTTGGGCTTCTTTTTTTTCTTTCTTCTTAAGTCTTCATGCGTCTTTAAATAAACGTTTCCGACTTGGATTTGAGAAGTGTCGGTGAATAATTCCAACTCGTCTTATAATCTTTTATTTAATAGACTCGAGTTCTTCGACATAAATGAATCTTCCATCTTTGGCTCTATTCTTCGATAAATCTTCAAATAGGCACAATGACTTCAAATCTTTTGCACCTTTTGGACAATAGACTTCGTCTTGAGCCCTTTTCTTCGATAAAACCCGTGCAATCCCATGTTTTCTTTAATATTCATCCGGTCGACTCTGAAAACATAATAAACACAAAAACCACGCATAATTCCAAACAAATGATATTAAATACGTGTTTTGGTCTTGTTTTAGCCCGATTTAAGTGGTAAAAGGATGGGTGTTTTCACACCTATCAAATCCCCTACACTTAACCATTGCCATGCCCTCATGCAATGCTTAGTGACAAAGCACAATTACACTTTTCTCATTATCAATTAACCTTGGCCTTATTAAAATACTACTAAACAAAAATTTAAAGTACTAAGTAATTAAAATTTAATGTAAACAAGAGAATAGAAAATAACTTATGTGGTCATAACTTGGAAAGAGATCGAGGACTTACATTAGGGCTTCGGTGCTGCGAAGATTTATCACCCTCAAGTTTTACGTTCCCCAAACTAAGCTTAAAAACGAGATCATTGTTATTATAAGTTAGTAATTCAACCACTCACACACATGGCTTAATTAAATGCTTAAGCTCCCTTATTCCTAGGTGTATCTCTTATATTTTATTTTTGTCTTAGAATGATCATGAAGATGCATTTTTGGACTTATTTCGATAGTTTATTAGGGCTGAAAGCAAAGTAGGACGATTTGATCAATAGTTAGCTAAAGGACAAAATCTTTTAAAACTACTTCTCGGGATATCAAAAAGTTCATATCTTGGCATAACTCGGTTCGCGATTCGAGACCTTTCTCGGGCCGATATTTGGCATGTACTTCATACTTCATATCTTTGAGAGACGTTCTTGAGATAATGGTCTTCTCATCATAATAAAATTTCTTCGCTTGGAGACTTTTGAGGGGTACTCCCACTTTGTTGACCACGACTTCAGGATTATTTCTTCAATCTCTAATTGGGATTTTGAGATACAACGATCCGCCTCCTTTTCGGACTTGGATCTATTTATCCTCATACCTTGTTAGGGTCTTTTCGGATAGACTTCTCCATGATCTTATTGGGAGTTGATTGCTTTTCGTCGTGAGTCTTGATCCTTCATATCGATTTTAGGAATAATGCTTTTCACATCACTTTGGATCTTCAGCAATAAAACTGAATCCTCATGCCTTGTTAGGGCCTTTTCGGACTCGCCAATCTTCGCGCCCCGCTTCATAAGTTATGCCTTGGCTATGAACTCTCGTCATTACCGAGCAACTTTTAAACGATCTTGGGCTAGAAGCTAAGTAACTTTTCAAATCGTACGTCCTTACTTATTGCAGATGAATTTTTAGCAAGTGATGGGAGAATAGGCAAATAATTACACCAAGTGAGCTTGCGCCAGAATACCGACTTATAATTGACTCTATCATTTCTCGTCCTCCACAATTTAAAATCTCAAGTAATGAGACTCGTGGACACTTAGCCTAATAAACCAATTAAGGTCTACATGGTTAAGGATACTAGCTAGAATGAACTTGGATAAGTCTATTCGGGTTGAGTCAAAATAAACGCAACGGGCCTAATATGTCAAAGATATCTAAACTAGCTACAACACTTTATTAATATTTTTGACTTTATTGCGGGATATATACATATGAAAGCAACGATAAAAATTTAAAAATTACAACTAAATGGCCAAAGTTAATTAAAAATTTGAAAAATGTTGAAAAAGATGATTTTCCGGTTAATTGAAGGCATTTTCATGGAAAAGTCCACTTAAAACTTCAATAGAAGTCCCCCCTACACTTAAGATAAACATTGTCCTCAATGTTTAAGCCTGTGGGAAAAGTTTCCCCTACACTTATGACATTGTGCACGTTGGTTAACTCGAGTTAAGGAAGAGACGACTAAAGTGATCAATTTCAAATGTGAGTATGAAGAAAATTGAATCACGATAGTGGAGAGATAGAACCGGATTTCGGATAAACACGGGAGCACGGTTCTTCAAAGATTCCAAGAGTGCACTTATCCCTGTAATCACATCACCACACAAATACAAACACCTATTGCAGTCCCCCCTACACTTAGGAGGTTAAAACGTAAAAGGATAGATACTCGGGCTGCCTCCCGAGGAGCGCTTGTTTTTGATGACCGAGTCACGAGCCTGACTCGACCCAAAATTAGTTCATGGGGAACGTGGTGAGGGATGGAATCATCTCCTGAGAGATGTCCTCACCAAAGTACAGCTTCAAACGCTGGCCATTCACCTTGAAATTGGGCCCATTTGGCTGAGAAAGCTCAATGGTCCCATATGGAAAGACGTTGGCGACGGTGAATGGTCCAGACCAGCGGCTCTTCAACTTGCCAGAGAAGATCTTCAACCGAGAGTTGAAAAGTAAGACTTGATCACCAACATGGAACTCTCGGTTCTTGATTTTTGCGTCATGGAGGATCTTCGTCTTCTCTTTGTAGATCAGCGAGTTCTCATAAGCTTCATTTCTCAGTTCGTTGAGCTCGTTGAGTTGAATCTTGCGATGATCACCGGCTTTGTTGATGTCGAAGTTTGTCCACTTTAAGGCCCAGTGTGCCTTATGCTCCAGCTCGATGGGAAGGTGGCATGCTTTCCCGTATACAAGACGATAAGGTGTACAACCGATCGGGGTCTTGTAAGCAGTACGGAAAGCCCACAGAGCATCATCTAACTTATCGGCCCATGCGGCACGATGCTCTCCCACAGTACGCTCCAAAATTCGCTTCAATCCACGATTGGATATCTCGGCTTGCCCATTGGTTTGGGGATGATAAGCGGTGGAAAGACGGTGAGTGACACCATACTTGGCCATGACTCTTGCAAATTGATCGTTGCAAAATTGAGTCCCGCGGTCACTGATAATAGCACGAGGAACGCCGAATCGAGCGAACAGCGATTTCAAAAAGTTACAAACCACCCTTGCGTCATTAGTAGGTAAAGCTTTGGCTTCAACCCACTTGGAGACGTAGTCAACGGCAACAAGGATGTATTTGTTTCCTTTCGATGAAGGAAATGGCCCCATAAAGTCGATACCCCAAACATCAAAGATTTCACACTCTTGAATGAAATTCTGAGGCATCTCGTCTTTATGTGTGATCGTGCCTTGTTTCTGGCAAGCATCACATTTTTTAACCATATCGTGAGCGTCACGATAAATGGAGGGCCAATAAAATCCTGAATCGAACACTTTTTTGGCGGTGTAGTTGGGACCAAAGTGACCACCAGTGGGTCCTTTGTGGCAAGCATCAAGGATTTCGAAAGCTGCCGGTCCATCAACACATCGGCGAATAATCAAGTCAGCACATTGTTTGAAAAGATACGGGTCATCCCAGAAGTAAGTCTTTATGTCTTTGAAGAACTTCTTCTTTTGCTGGGATGTTAACCCGTCAACGAGGATTCCACCCGCTAAGTAGTTTGCAATGTCTGCAAACCACGGGGTTTCGTCAGCAGTCGAGTTGATAGACATTAAGGTCTCCAGGGGAAAAGAATCGTTGATTTCTTTGTTCGGATGATCCCCCTGGTAAGGATCCTCAAGTCTACTAAGATGGTCCGCGGCTAGGTTTTCTGCTCCTTTTTTATCGCGAATTTCGATTTTAAATTCCTGGAGTAGCAAAACCCAGCGAAGAAGTCTTGGTTTGGAATCTTGCTTTGTCAACAAGTACTTCAGCGCGGAATGGTCGGTATACACGATGGTGGTGGAAAGGACAAGATAGGGGCGGAATTTTTCAAAAGCATAGACAACAGCTAAAAGCTCTTTTTCGGTTGTCGTATAATGCAATTGTGCCCCTGTCATTGTCTTGCTAGCGTAATGGATCGGTTGGAAGTGTTTGTTCACTCTTTGTCCAAGAACCGCTCCAATAGCAAAATCACTAGCATCGCACATCAACTCAAAAGGCAGCTCCCAATTGGGGGTGACCAAGACGGGTGCCTTAGTAAGCTTATCCTTAAGCGAGTCAAAGGATTCAAGACACTCTTTGGAGAAGATAAAAGGAGTATCTTTTTCCAAGAGGTGGGTCATCGGGCGAGCGATTTGAGAAAAATCTTTGATGAATCGACGGTAGAAGCCCGCATGACCCAGAAAACTTCTCACACCCTTCACGGTTGAAGGTGGAGGCAACTTATCGATAACATCGACTTTAGCACGGTCTACTTCAAGACCGGCTTTGGAGATTTTGTGTCCTAGCACGATGCCCTCTTTTACCATAAAATGGCATTTTTCCCAATTAAGAACTAGGCGAGTGTCTTCGCACCGCTTGAGCATACGTTCCAAATTGGCAAGGCACGCAGAGAATGAATCGCCATAGACCGAGAAATCATCCATGAATACTTCCATAGTGTCTTCCACCATGTCATGGAAGATAGCCATCATACACCTTTGGAATGTCCCAGGAGCATTGCATAAACCAAAAGGCATGCGTTTGTAAGCAAATGTTCCATAGGGACAAGTGAATGTGGTCTTTTCTTGGTCCTTGGGATCGATGGGAATTTGAAAATACCCGGAGAAACCGTCTAAGAAGCAGTAATAGTCATTACCAGCTAGACGCTCGAGCATTTGATCCATGAAGGGAAGAGGAAAGTGGTCTTTTCTCGTGGCATCATTGAGCTTGCGATAATCAATACAAACTCTCCACCCAGTAACGAGACGAGTGGGAATCAACTCGTTGTGTTCATTGGGAACAACGGTTATTCCGCCCTTTTTGGGCACACAATGGACGGGACTTACCCACGGCGAATCCGAAATAGGGTAGATCAATCCGGCATCTAGAAGTTTGATAACCTCTTGTTTGATGACGTCATGAATTTTAGGATTAACCCTTCTTTGGTTCTGGATTGTGGGTTTGAAGTCATCTTCCATGAGAATCTTGTGAGTACAAAAGTTCGGATCAATTCCGCGGATATCGGAAATTTTCCAAGCAATTGCCTTCTTATGAGCTTTAAGCACATCGATGAGACGAGTTTTCTCTTCTTCTTGCAAGTCCTTAGCGATGATGACGGGTGACTTCTTTTCTGCTTCAAGGAACGCATACTCGAGATGGGGCGGCAACTCCTTAAGTTCTAAATCCGAAGGATTTTCGACGGGAGGCGTTTTCAAAGTCGTGGCATCGATAGCAATAACCGTGGGAGATGGAGGAGAAGGATTGTCTTCGGTGAGAAGATTGTCAAAGAAATTCATATCTTCATCCCCATCGATAGGAGAATCATTAGTAGCTAAATTCGCATCTCCCATGGTATCTTCAAGATTGTTCCAAAATAAATCACTATCTCCAAATAGAGACATCGATGAATCAATGGAGGACACGGTCTCAACATTGGGAAGAGAGGTAGGAATACTTTTGCAAGCATCATTAAAGTGTTCTTCACAAGCCTCATCAAGAACGTCAATACAATTAACGCTCTCATATGAATAAGGCTGTTTGGACAACTTTCCCATGTTGAAGACTACTTTGTCGTCACCCACTCTCATGATAAGCTCACCGGCTTCAACATCAATGAGAGTGCGACCGGTCCTCAAGAATGGACGACCAACAATGAGTGGCACACGTGGGTCCATCTCGTAGTCGACGACAACAAAATCAGCAGGGAAGGTGAATTTGTCGACTCCTACAATGACATCTTCGGCTATCCCCACTGGATAAGCAACCGTACGGTTGGCCAATTCCAAAGTCATTTTAGTGGGGACTAGCTCTGGGAGAGATAATTGCTTCCAAACACTTAGAGGCATGAGATTAATACTGGCACCTAGATCGGCTAGGGCCATGCAATTCTCTACTCCCGGGAAATTGCAAGGGATAAGAAAACGACCCGGATCACCAAGCTTTATTGGCAATTTCCTTAAGAGCACTGCAGAGCAGTTCTCATTAAGTTGGGTGTTGGCGAGATCGAGGAGCTTTTCCTTGTCGCTCAGAAGATCTTTAAACATTTTCGCATATTTAGGCATGTGAGCGCGAGCCTCAGCGAAGGAGATATTGAAATTCAATTGTTTGAACATTTTAAGGAAATTCGAAACCTGAATATCATCCTTGCTTTTGAGCTTCTCTTTCCTCAACCTAGATGGATAAGGTATTTTGGAAGAAGAGGAGGGTTCTGGAAGAATAGGATCACTCACATCCTTGGGTGGAGGAGGGGTAGAAGGAAGAGGTGGAGAAATTGGGGAAGGAGAAGGATGAGGAATAGGAGCAGGTGACTCGTTCTCCTTAGTCACAACCACCGGTGGAGGTATAGGAAGCTCGGGTTCCTTGGTACCTTTGCCACTTCGAGTGGTGATTGCTTTCATCTCCCCTCTTGGATTCGCAACGGTGTTACTCGGAAGAGTACCCGAAGAAGAGGGTTGACTACTTTGGAAGAAACTAGCCATCATGTTCCTCAAGTCATTCGTTTGACTATCCATAGTGTTCTTCATATCAGCTCTTAGATCATTCCCTTGTTTCATCAGATCTGCTTTCAAGTTGCGCACTTCCTGTTGGAGATTATCCACGATCACATCGTTAGTTCTCATGTAGGTTCCAATGTCTTGATGTGATGCGGGGGTTTGGTTGGAAGGAGCAGTGTATGCGGGTGGTTGATAAGCAGGTTGCTGGTAAACTTGGGTGTTTCGTTGTTGTGGTTGTTGCTGCTTATGAGGAGGGATGTATGGTGTGCGAGTTTGTTGTTGTTGAGGAGGACGGTTGAGGTTTTGTTGTTGGTTTTGGTTGTTAGGATTAAAACCAGGTGGTGAGAGATAGTTGTTAGAACGGTAGCTAAGCAGGTTGCGGTCACCTTGAGGTTTTGCTTGATAAGCAGGTTGAGTATAGGTGCCATATGCTGCATTAACATTCTCAGCAGGGTAGTCTTGGGTGGCGGTACAAGTTGTGTAAGAGTGGGGACCACCGCATATCTCACAAGGTTGGCTGACAGCGTTGACTTGTGCGTTCTTAGCGTTGTTGCTGTTGTTGTTGCTGACGGTGTGGGTGACAAGCGTTTCAAGAAGTGTAGTGAGTTTGTCCAATCGCTTGTCGCTGTCATTAGTGCTAGCACTAGCAACATTGGTCCTAACGCTCTTGGTTTGCACACGAGATTTGTTCTCAATGATGCCCCAAGCAGCATTGGAAGTCTTAGCCAATAAATTACCCCCTGAGGCACTATTCAGTGAATCTTGGTCACTCATGCTTAAACCATTGTAAAAAGTATTAATTTGATGTACTTTGGTAAAACCATGTTGTGGGCATTTTCTTAAAAGATCTTTAAAGCGATCCCAAGATTCACTGAATGACTCGTCGTACTTTTGTTCAAAGGTTATAATCTCATTCCGCAAAGCGGTAGTACGAGAGGGTGGAAAAAAGTAGTTGATAAACTTTGTTTCCAAATCCGTCCACGAGAGAATACTCTGTGGCGGTTCCTTAGCAAGCCAATGCCGGGCTTGTCCCTCTAAAGAAAAGGGAAAAAGTTGTAACCTTATCACTTCTTGTGGAACGCCATTGAACTTGACCGTGTTCGTGAGTTGTAGAAATCTCTTGATATGGTCATGTGGATCATCAATGGTTCGTCCAAAGAATGGTTGAGCTGAGACCATCTGGATAAAGCCTGACTTTAGCTCGAAATTGTTGGCGGCAATTGGTGGTATAACAATTGGATCCGTATTGCCATCAACATGAGCTTGCAGCAATTCAATCATCGAGCGATTATCCGGAAGGTGCTCATTGTTGTTGTTATTCATGTTGTTGAAAGGCGGGTTGTTGTTGTTATTATTGTTGTTCGGAGGTGGTATGTTATTGTTGTTTTGGACACCAGCCATGTCTAAGTTATCGAGAGGCTCGGGCTCTTGATAAGACGTGGATCGAGTGCGCATACACCTGCAAAAGAACGAACAAAGAAAAAAAACAAAGCAAAAATATTTTTGGTTTTTATTGTTTTTTACTTTTTTTAGGATTTTTGAAATTTTTTTATTTTTTTAGTGATTTTGAAAATTTTTATGAAAAAGTAACGTTCACGGGGAACGGATCCCAAAATCCAAGTTCTACAAAAAACTTTTGATCTTAACGAGAGGAGCCGGCAGCGGCGCCATTTGATAGCTTGCTTTTGCTATGGGTTCAATTTTACTCTCTCGATATCCTCTCGAATTGATCTCGGCCTTAAGTGGAATGATTTGTTCTTGGTTACTAAAAAGGAGTTGGTTTGTTTATCTATTTTTAAACTAATAACACTTAAATGTAAATGACGTTAAGTAACTTAAAACTTTGGAAGATTAACTAAATTGACAAGTTAAAATTGAGTGCTTGAAAACGTAAAGGAAAGATTAGAAAATTACTTTAAAAACTAAATTGAATTAATGCTTAAAAACTTGTACTATCGGAATATCGAAAATTATCTCTATCGGAATGTAAGAAAATCAAAGGCATCGGAATGTACAATAATGGTCCATCGGAATGTTTCTGTTAATCATCATCGGAATACACAAAATGCAAGCTGTCGGAATGTTGTCCATCGAAATGCAGATCGGAATGTGGTAAATAAAAATTGGCCAGAGTTTCGTCTAGAAAAGGAACCTAAACCCGTCGGAATGTGCGATCGCAACATGCGATCGCAATCCCTGATCGGAATAGGGGAACTAACAACCTATCGCAAAGTAAAACCCCTTTTGGGTTATTGCGATACCAAACAAGAGATCCGTCGGAATGTGGACAAACCCTAATATTGCGATGGAATGGAAACAGTTCCGAAAATGATGGAAAGCTAAAAACTCAATAAGCAAAAGCAATAAGCCAAGGGATTCGAACGTGAACACTTCAAAACGATTAAATTTGATAACTTTTGAAAGTAAGAAACTTTAAAACTTAATAAACAAAACTTTTGAATGATTAAAACTTGAAGAAATCCGAAAACAATAAGTTTGAACAAACAATAAGCCGATAAGCATGGAGAGCTTATGGCTTATTCACGTAGAGCTTAAAAAGACTAGAAAGATCAAACTTTATTCACGAACACATCCAAAATCCCAACCGTATGGTTTTAACAATCGGATCAAGGATTTGACAAATGAAGAAAAGTAGAAAAAGATTAAGGAACTTAAAAGCATAAACTTGATTAATGAAATCAAAAGTACAAGAAAGCTTGAATTAAAAGATGAAAGCAAAAGAAAAGTTTAGTGAGAGAAAGTATGGAACTTTCTCTCTCTAAAACTAGAGAGAAAAATGAAAACTAAAAACTAGCTAAAACTAAGTCTCCCAAAATTTGTGAGGTGAAGGCTTTATATAGGCGTGTGTATGGTGTTGATGGGCTTTTGATTGGGCTTTGATTTGGGCTTCTTTTTCTTCTTTCTTCTTAAGTCTTCATGCGTCTTTAAATAAACGTTTCCGACTTGGATTTGAGAAGTGTCGGTGAATAATTCCAACTCGTCTTATAATCTTTTATTTAATAGACTCGAGTTCTTCGACATAAATGAATCTTCCATCTTTGGCTCTATTCTTCGATAAATCTTCAAATAGGCACAATGACTTCAAATCTTTTGCACCTTTTGGACAATAGACTTCGTCTTGAGCCCTTTTCTTCGATAAAACCCGTGCAATCCCATGTTTTCTTTAATATTCATCCGGTCGACTCTGAAAACATAATAAACACAAAAACCACGTATAATTCCAAACAAATGATATTAAATACGTGTTTTGGTCTTGTTTTAGCCCGATTTAAGTGGTAAAAGGATGGGTGTTTTCACACCTATCAAACTCCAAGGGGCCAAACACTTCTCCAAGATTGATCTTAGGTTAGGCTACCATCAGCTACGGGTTAAGGAGCAGGACATCGCCAAGACTGCTTTCCGTACCCGCTATGGCCATTACGAGTTTGTAGTTATGCCATCCAGCCTGACAAATGCTTCAACAGTGTTCATGGACTTGATGAACAAAATCTTCCATGAATTTCTGGACAAGTTCGTCATTGTCTTCATCGATGACATCCTGATTTTATCAAAGTCTAAGGAGGAACACGAAGACCATCTTCGTACAGTACTACAGATTCTTCGCCAGAAGCAGCTGTATCCTAAATTCTCCAAATGTGAGTTCTGATTAGACAAGGTGGCATTCCTAGGTCACATTGTATCATCAGAAGGAATCACTATGGATCCAGCGAAGGTTGAGGCCATTACTAAGTGGCTGAGGCCGACATCAGCGACGGAAGTCCGCAGTTTCTTAGGCTTAGCTGGCTATTACCGTAGGTTCGTGGAGAACTTTTCCCGCTTAGCACTACCATTGACCAAACTGATGCGGAAAGGGGAGAAATTCGTCTGGACTGAAGAACGAGAGAAGAGCTTTGAAGACCTGAAGCAGAAGCTAGTATCTGCACCTATTCTTACTCTCCCATCTGGTACAGGTGGATTTTTAATCTACAGTGATGCATCGGGGAAGGGACTTGGCTATGTTCTCATGCAACATGGGAAAGTGATCGCGTACGCTTCACGACAGCTTAAGCCTTATGAAGAAAATTACCCTACGCATGACTTGGAACTTGCTGCAGTCGTGTTTGCATTGAAGATATGGAGGCACTACTTATATGAAGAATCATGTGACATCTTCACGGACCACAAGAGCTTGAAGTATATCTTCACTCAACGTGAATTGAACATGAGGCAGAGAAGATGGTTAGATCTATTGAAGGATTATGACATTAATCTACAGTATCATCCCGGAAAGGCAAATATAGTGACAGATGCTCTTAGCCGGAAGTCCGGAATGATCAACGACATTAAAATTGAGGAGGAAACTATACGAGAATTGGAGCGACTAGACATCGAGATCATGGTACGTGGACAGCACGGTTACTGGGCTAATCTTAGAGTAGAACCCGAGTTACTCTCTATGATCAAGGAAGCTCAGAAAGATGTTGGAGAAATATGGGCGATAGTACATAATTTGGAGAAACAGACGGAATTCAGAGTAGATGCAGATGGTATCGTATGACAGGGCACGAGAATTTGTGTTCCTGATGACCAAGAACTCCAGGAAGCCTTGTTAGCTAAATCTCATAGCTCCCCATTCTCTATACATCCTGGTTCGACTAAGATGTACCATGACATCAAGCAGTACTTGTGGTGGAGTGGTATGAAACAGGATGTGGTCACTTACGTCTCCAAATGTCTTACCTGCCAGCAGGTTAAGATCGAGCATCAGCAATCTGGTGGTCTCCTTTAACCGTTAGATATTCCAGAGTGGAAGTGGGACAAAATCACCATGGATTTTGTTACTGGTCTTCCGCCTACCAAGAGGAAGCACGATGCAATTAGGGTTATCGTAGATCGACTTACCAAATCAGCTCATTTCTTATCGATCCGCAAGGAAGATCCGGTAAGTAAACTCGTCGATGCGTATAGAAGAGAGATCATGAGCACACAGTACTTCCGTACTATAAGCCCATGGCCACAAGGCTAAGCATAAAGAAACAATAAAAACGGACTTATAGAAAACCAAAACCATAAGACAAGACCCACCTAGAGAAGCGCGGGTCTACAATACTTATAATTATATGTATCAAAAAGGATTTCTATTTAGATGTATTAAGGAAAACCAACTAAGACACGTTAAGTTGTTTGGATAATTAAAATTTTTAGAAAAAAACCTGTGCGCAGGTATTATAACTAGTTTGATAAATATAACAAATACTAACTTCAAAATAAATTAACCCACTACTAAGAAATTCTTATTTCTTCAATATAAGCAAGTCCTTCAACTACTAATTTATAGGCAGGCATAAGCTGAAATAACCAAGTCCAAACACCACCTTAACCTGGCTGGCTGTCTGTAAGGACATAACCAAGTACAAATCGAAATAATCAAGCCCAAATCCTGCCTATATTTATCTACTATTTATCTACTCATCGTTTTGTGATAAATAGCCTTTTTTATGATGTTTCAATTTGTAAATCGTAACTTCAACTGCATTTATATTTCCTTGTTCTTTCGTTTCTTTTTTTAATAGCCACAAGGAACAAATATATCACTCAATTAAAGAAATATATAACAAATACTCCTTAATAATTTCTAACAATTAGACAAATATATCACTCAATTAATCAATTACAATTAATTAATTCGACAATGAAGATTACTGAATTCATACCTAGAACAATTAAACCATAAGTAGAAGTCGCACTTATTTTGGGGATGGTGTTTGATAATTTCAGGGGAAATCATGGAGTTAATCGTAGGATATATCACAGTTACGATTTGTGTGGAGATAAATTCGGATTGGAGGGAAACTTTGGAGGGATTTAAAAAATGGAGGGATTTTATTTTCTCCAATTTGCATTTGTGTTTAGCTGCTATCGGAAAGATATTGAGATATGAAAATATATGTGAGGTGAGGTTACTAGTATTTATATTTGGCACTTTGAGGTATATTGTTACTCCGCGTATACGCATTCACATGACAACATTAAACGTATATATTTTTATTAATTTTATAAAGTTACGAGTATTTAAGAAATCAAATGTGGTAATAGGTAGGAATCGGGTCAGGTCGGGCCGGGTTAGTCGGGGTCAGGTCAAAATGAGTCGGGTTCAATTCGAGCCATTGTTAGAAATAATATACTTGAGAGAGTCGGGTCAATTTGGGTATAGGTTAAGTTAAATATGAGTATAATATTAAAAAAACTTATTTTTTTCTTTTCAAATATAAATTATAAAAAATTTATATTAAAAAATTAGAAAAAAGTTCTTATTCGAATCATTCGGATTAACCCGAACCCGAGTTAAGCAAAAATATCATACCGGATACCCGATTCGATTTTGGATTCATGTTAGTAGGGTCGATCGTTAGAATTTAAACCCGAGTAATATAGCCCGAATATAATCGACTCGGGTCGATATTATTTACACCCTTATGTGTCACTACACACATTATCTATGAAGTTGCGTTTTTTATATTAAAAAGGTTTTTTCTTTAATGACATGTAATTTTACCGAGTTTGAATTTTAGTTAGAGTTAATTTCTTAGCATACCCAAACATAACATAAAAATGAATGAAGTTATAGAAAAGATAAAAATTTATAAAAACGAACGAAAACAATAAAACCGTAAAAGACATACATGAAATGGACAAGAAATTATGACAAAAGAGGAAAACATACGAAAACATAGTAAACGGTACAAAGAGGTATGATAGTGGACAAAACGTACGTAAAGATATGAAAACGTACAAAACTTACAACAAATAAGGAAAAGGTATGAAAACCGTAAAAACAAATGGAAATGGACAAAACATACAAAAGATGGTACAAAATTAGAAACAAGCTCAATTGTTTACATGTTTTTGAAACCAATTATAAAAATATTCTAAATACATTGATTCTAAATAAAACAAATTAAATTCACAAGTATTGGAACAAGCCCGATAAAAATTCCTATATACATATGCGTATTTGGCACATCATATACCAAATGTCTTGAATACTCAAGTATTTGGCACTCGTAATCAGAATCGTTCTATATACACATGTATTTGGTATCATTATTACAAAATGTTCCAAATGCAGGCGTATTTGGGACCGTTTTATAATAGCCATCCCAAATACGTATTTTTTGGCAAGGTTATCTAAACAGTTCCAAATACGCGTATTTGGCACTCTTTTTTTACTGTTCAGAAAAATTTCGTCCTAAAAAGGCCCTTTTTTGTAGTGCGCGCAGCTAGCTGAAGACACGCTATCTCCGTATAATTCTGACAGCTGGAGGCAGGAGGATGCTATCATCACGCCGACAAACAACAAGCGGCACACAAGCGTGAAAGACATGTTAGGGCCCAACCCAAAGGGGACCGACATGTCAACAGAACCATACCCACGTCGGCAAAGTACGCTCAAAAGACTGGGTCCACTTGAGGAAAACTCATCCCCAGAATCGTATGAACGAAATTGAATCAGAAGTACTGGAAAAGTCCGATGAGAAAATTTTTCAAGCGACAATTCCTCGGTCTCTGATTCCAGCGACCATCATCCACGACACAAGAAGACTGTTCCCTCGTCTCCAGACACTTCCGAATCCTCCGACTATGACAGGAAGCGTCGTAAGACACCAAAGACACCAAGAAGGCGCAGTAAGGAAGAATGGTCCGTTCCATGGTGTCGTGAGAAAGGAAGTGTGTTCTCAAAACGCATAACCGGATTCAAGGAGAATAAAAAGAGGCGCATGCCGTCCAACGTCAAGACCTATGATGGTACGATAGATCCGGACGATCACCTAAAGGTGTTTGAGTCCCAAGCAGGGATCGAATAGTGGCCAGAGGCTGCGTGGTGCCACATGTTCAACTCGAAACTAATTGGAAACGCCTGAAACTGGTTCGACCGGCTTCCACAGAGAAGCCTCAACGGGTTCGAAGAACTAAGAAGAGCGTTTAGAAAGAACTACGTCTAGCAGAAAAAGTGCGACAAAAGTCATGTCTCACTCGCAAGGGTTAAGCAAAGGCATAATGAAAGTTTGGAAGACTTCATGGAGCGCTTCAAATCCGAATGCAATCAAATTAAGGAGTGCCCAAAAATTTTGAATATCTATGGGTTCTTGCAGGCATAACCAACCCAGATTTGTAAGGAAATTAAACGACAGAACCCCGGAAACCTTCGATGGAGTAATGAAGCGGGTCCGAGTGTTTATTCAAGGAGAAGTCGCAGCAGCAGATAGCAGGAAAATAACTTCGAGCTACAAGTTTTAAGACCGACATAAAAAGCAGCCATACACCCAAAACACTAGCCGTACTTTGGACTTCACAAACACGACGAAGGCTGGACGTAATAACAATAATAAATTCACCCCGTTGCAGAAAACTTCCAAGGAGATATTCCTATCAGAGGGTGCAAGCTTCCTGAAACCCAGCTCGATGACTGGTCCTGTAGATAAAAGAGACAACAACAAACATTACGAGTATCACGATGATAAGGGTCACGCTAAAGATGAGTGCATCCAGCTGAAAGGCACATAGAGAGCCTTGTCAAAACGGGTAAACTAAATAATATGATCCGTGACTGGAGAAAGGGTACGGACAAGAAGAAAAGCTAATAACCATTTATATGGTACAAAGGCGTGAATCCCGTATGCAAAGAAGAAGGAACCAAGAATTTGCGCACGGTAGGGAGATATCATTTCATGTCCTCACAGATATGGACTACAGGATAGGCTCGTTATCGGTCAGTATGGCGCTCGGAAGTCATGTCATATGCGACATGTGTGTTGACGGAGGATCCGCGATAAATATATTGAATGAACATTGCTTCACGCAACTGCCTATGGAGGTTAAGAAAAAGCTAAAGGAGACCTCGTCCGTGCTCATAGGATTTAACGGCGACAAGACTCGACCCTCGGGGCATCTCTACACGCAAGTAACAATGGGACCTATGGAATACTCGACGACCATATGGATGGACTTTATGACTGTGCGATCCCAGTCATTATACAGTGGCATCATTGGACAGCCAACACTCTTAACGTTGCGCGCTGTGCCCTCCATAATTCTTGGCATGCTTAGATTTCCAGTACAAGAAGGAATAGTTACCATTCGCAACGTGGACGCACGTGAAGAAAGCAGCAACGCTTCTACCAAAGGTAAGAAAAGAAAGGATGTCGGGTAGTACGAGCACAACATAGATTCCAGTACACGCTCGACACGAAGAAGGAATAGCTCTGACAGTTACCAGGTAATAACACAAGAGAATAACATATCCAGGGGTGTATGATCGTCAGCAAGTCTCCGATGGGCCCTACTCTCGACATGTTTTGCGCGAAGAGCAGGGCCAGATGCAGGCTTCATCCTCACGGATCAGGAAGCTATACAGATCACTCACGCATTACGCTTTGAGTTCAGCGCCATGAGTACTGAGGCGGATCATGAAGCAATGATAGCTGGACTGAATATGGCGTTGAAATTGGAAATAAAAAACGTGGTGGACTACGTATATAACCCCGTATTAGCAAATAGGGTAGCAGGGTTGTGTGAACCCCGAGGGAGCACGCTCGTCCAGTACACAAGAAAGATAAGGGCCATTGTCAGGAAATTCACTGTTTTTGCCATCCGAGAGTTTTCAGAAGAAAATGACGTGATATCAGCAGCCATGGATCGTCTTTCAATTATAAACATGGAATATCCCCCTAGGCATGTACTTGTTGATTTTATCGTGAACAAATCTGTACATGCGCAAGTAATACCCGTAGTGAACAGGGGAGGGTCACCAACATGGATGACATCAATCGTAATGTATTTGGTACATCATGAACTACCGAGCGACAGCAGAAGTGCCAAATGATTGCAGTACAGATCAAGGCAGTTCACAATCATTAACGGAGTCTTACATAATAAGTCAACACATGGTCGAAAGCTACAATGCTTGGGGCCTGATAGAGCGCGAATAATTATGGAGGTCGCGCATAAAAGGACATGCCGCCAAGGTCCAAAAGTTATGTTAAGCGAACTCATTCGCTTAGGATATTTTTGGCCCTTCAAGTATAGGGACGCTTGTAAGAAAGTGGTACGGTGTCGCCAATGCCAGACACGTTCGAACATGGAAGTAAGACCGCCCAAAAATTCTAGGAATGCTCCCGACGCACGAGCAAGTGGAGGAGGAATTCTTTCAAGCTTGGGGAGTACATTTAGTTCTCTCGCCACAAAGATGGGCAGCGTGGCGCAGCGTAGTAGCTATGTTCCCATCCCAAGTTGATGACCGACATGAATCGAGAGGAATCACCACTCCGCCAGCTAAGGTGGTCACTATCAGGCCACGACTAACGAGTAGGGCGGCAGAGCACAGGGTGCATACCGGTGTAAGGAGATTTGGAGTGTGCCCCGACAGGGCAGGGTATGCATTGGTAGCCATTCGCAATCACCACCGAGTCAGCTTAGTCAGTATGTGAAGCAAGCGGGAGATAATCATGGACTAAAGCAATACTATATCTAAGGCATCACACCATCAGCATGGATCACTCTCATGGCCATTGTTATCTCCAAATAAAGATCCATGTATTTTTATTTTTGGTAATTTAGGATTTATTCTTTAATTTTTTTCTAACACTTGCAAGAGTATGAATAAACTCTACGGTCCCTAGCTAGTTCCGCAATTCACATACTTTTTCTTTCTATGTGGTTTTCTCTTTTCAATAAATGGAAATTATACATAAAGTATGTTGCATTTTGTTTATATATTTGGCCCGCGGCATACATGTACAAACAACTTTTCCAAGCGAAATAAGAGGAATAAGTTTACCCTACTAATTAAATTTGTCACGTAAGAGGGATGAAACCCTAGTGGCGATGGATCAAGTATCCTTTGTTAGGCAGCTTACTAGAAGACGTTGTAGTAAGTATGGCATTCCTCACATTCCATGATGGATATGCACAAGACACAGTGGGCACGCCTAATAAACATGTCATAGTCAATGACATTACTTATGGTAGTAGTGGCAGGATACACGTAATGAAACATCAACTCACCCATAAGTTCAGAGATACACTTTCCTGAATGTACTCATAAACAAGCACTTACACCCACAATCTCAGGCGTGGGTACAGAGACTTGGAAAAACTCAAACATGACCGCATTGCGCGATCTATATACACAAAAACATAACGTTACATACAACTGATACCATATAACTATAAATTGGGCCAACATATTTACAACGTGAATGACATAATGGAAGAACATGCCTTATAACAAGTCTGCAGCGGACAAGGATCTCTTCAATTTTTGGTGCAACGGGTTAAGTGACGCGCGGTGTTCCGCCCACTCCTCCTTCATATGTTGCAACAAGCGCACCCGCACCCCAAGTGATGGTAGGCTCACCTAAATGCCATCAGATCGAATGGGATGTTCTATGCCCAATCCAATTACAGCACTCCTAGTGGGAGACTTATTCTTTTTTATAACACGCCTGGCATGACGTTTTAACAACCTCTCCAGGGAAACCATATCCACTGTATCATTGCCAGCATAATAGATGAGGACTCTCAGCTGGGATACGTCCGGCTTGACACAATAGTCCAGCTCATTCTTCGCGACGTCCTCAAAATGCTTCAACAGTGTAACTCTCGCCATGACTACGCTAATAAGGTCATCTTGGTCCTTCTCGACAACATCGATAAAGCGGACATCACAGTTTTTTAACACCTGACATGCAACATCGAAGTTTTCTTGCGCCCGAGGATTGTAAAGGGAAACATCCCTCAAAGGTTCTGTCAATAAGCCCTCCCGGGAGGCGCGCTCCATAGCCAGACTTTGGCCTAACACTTGGGCAGCATCCAGGATATCCCATGCGGCTCCGACAACATTAGGCGAGTCCATCGCGCCTTTTGCAGCTAGGGGTAGGCCGTATCACACCAACAAGTACTTTTCTGCGCGCACAGCTAATAAGTGAGGATACAATTCCTCGTCAAAGTCGGTGCTCAGGCGCTTCAGGCATTCCTCTCTCCTGGCCAAATCTTCTTGGCACTTCGACACCAAGTCATCACAGTTGGCTAAAATTACACTCGCGCCTTCCTCAAGTTTCTTCATTACCTAGTAGTTGTATTTTTTTTGTTTCTCGCGTAACTGACGTGCTCGGTCTAAAGACTCCAGTAGCGACACTTTTTCATCTTCAAGATATTGTATCAAACCAGCGTTTATACTTGAACATGCTTCAAGGCGCGATAGCTCCACTTTTGCGTGCACCAGTTCATTATCTTTCTCTTCAAGACCCGATCTAAGGAAACATCTTTATGACGTTGGGAAAGATGCAATATTTTCTTGCGGAGACGAGAAGTTAGGAATCACTCTTTTATTCCCTGACCTAGTAGCATAACGCGGGGGGGGGGGGGGGAGTGTGTTACCTCGTGGTACTGTTTTTTCGCACGACTATACAAGGGAGCCCTAGAAGGCAATATGCGCGCGTGACCTACGGAGACGTGTCCTTGTTTTCTTTGGTATTTCAACACAGGGCGAACTTGGTAACCTTCTAAAGCCAGGAACAGGGATATCGTCCTTGAGGGGAGAATTAGATGGGCTATCTTCGGGAGTGTCTTCCCTACCCTCTAGGTCTTCTGATTCTTCAGAAGATATTTCTATTGCATAAGGCACACTACGGATAGGGGCCGCGTTCAGCATGATAACTCTCTCTACATCGCATTTGTGTCAGGAGAGGGAAGCTCAAGCGTGATATTACGCCTACCAATGCTCCACCCACTGGCAAGTTCGTCAGGAGTACATGGGCAAGGACACATGGTTACGTTACACGGATCTTCGCTGTTGGAAACTCACTTTATGTGACGACATTTAAGAATTCCCATTAGTTATCATAGTCACACACGCTTAGACTAGACTAGGTTCGATGTATAGTTTAAGGAACGTGTGTGACTATATATACCCCTCCTTAGCTTCCAAGGAGGGGTGTTTCTTGTGTTTTTCATTCATTAGCTTAATACATTTTCTATCTTTCACACATTCAACCTTTCTCTCTCAACTCAACAATGGCTTCTATCATCTATCACCCTACTAGACCACCGGATTAGCTTATAGCAAATCCACAATTGGAACCAGAGCCACGGTTCAATCCTTGGATCGTTTGTTCTTTGTGTTATTATTTTGGTGGTCTAAAAAAAAAATTCTGGGTCCGATTTATTGATTTTTTTTCTCACGTCTTGTTCTTATTTGGTCCAAAATCTGTCCAAATTTGTCACGTCTTATTATTCGTGTCCAAGCAGTCATACTTTATTGTCTCTTATTTGGTTTGATATCTAAACAGTGATGTATCTGTATTCAGCCATTGGTTTTGTCACAACCCACATATTTTTGTTCCTGGTCAAAAGTCAAATAAAAATCTGCCAATTTTTTTATGCTAATGATTTTGTGCAAGGTTTTTCTGTTATATGAATCTGTTTTTATCATCAAGTTCTAGGTTACATAATTTTTTTTTGAAGATGGAGATAAGAATGTGCCCAGAAAACATTTTCCTGAATATCAGGAAAAAGTATAGATATGATTTCAGATTCTCAGATCGGAATATTGCGATCGCAAAAACCAATGGTTTCTACATTGCGATCGAATATTCCGATGGAACACAGTTGATGCATTACGATGGAACGCATTCTGACGGATGCATTCCGACGGATGCATTCCGACGGATGCATTCCGATGGACAGAACTTCAGATATTACGATGGAAAATAAATAGAAAACATTGCGATGAAAACAGTTTACATTGCGATGAAAACAGTTGACTTTGCGATGGGTTTTATAAAACATTCCGATGGCTAACAGAAAACATTGCGATGATTTTTTTTAGAAATCATTGCGACAAATCTTATTGACTTGACCAGTTTTAAGACCTAAAAGACTTGACCATGCTGTTTAAACTTAGCCCGAGACCAGAAACAACAAATCCAATCCAATCCAGCCTTTTATCACCTCAACACCATGATCTAAATCTAATACCCATCGACACCTAAATCCCCATCTAAGACTCGAATTTAACAGAAATCAATACAATCTCAGATTACTTTTCGTGATTGGTTATGTAAACCGAGATCTTTCAAGATCTATAACCACGAATTTATATCATCATAGATTCAATATTGGGTTTTACCCATTTAATTATTCGAATAATAAGAAAGGTGTTTAACAAAGCTGTTAAATCCTGTCTTTGGTTCGATTTGACACAAAAATCAACATGCAATCCGAATCACAACTATCAAGGCTCACACCTTTATTAATTTACGAATATTAAGAACGAATCATAACAAGTTTGTTAGATTCGATCTTTGATTCGTTTAATTATTCAAATGCGACATGCAATCAATTAACCTTACCCGAGACCTCAACACAAAGATCTTGAAAAACGTTCTTGAAGCCTTCGGCCGAGAATGATATCAAATGGGTATGTTTGGTTTGATTGATTATAGGAGGCTTTTAGAGGATTGGTCACATTAAGTTGAAATGATATGTTGGTTTAGAGTTTTGAGAGAAGACATGATGTGAAGAAATGAATAGAGAGGTGGGGGACGGATTTCACGAGGTTAGGGATGGGAGATGAAGTTAGGTGAGAGGCGAATGTATCTAGGTGAAGGGTTAGGTTAACTGTGAGTGGAATTAGGGACTGGACGTGTTTTATTTACACTTGATGGACCGGGTTTAGTTTCAACTTGGGCCGGGACATATGTCACTGATGGATCGAGTATGGCTAATTTAAGTTGGTGGCAATTGTTTCTTGGGCCAACTAATATCTATGGTTAATGGTTGTATTTGAAGTTGCAATGCAACGTAATGACAAAGTGGCCAAAACACATTATAAATGCGTCTCAAACTTATATAGCTTATATCCAAATTTTTGTTAAACTTTAGTTTAGACAAAATTTGTGATACTAAGTTGTATATCCATCATTATCGAGGTTTATTAGTTACAATGAGACGATACGAAAGTGACGTGACAAAGTGCCGAGACAAAAATGATGAGACAAATGTGACAAAATTTATTTGACGAGACCAAGAAAAATTTGGCGATTTTTTAGTGACTACAGATTTTTTTTGGATCGGGTATTAATTATTTGAAGATGAAGACGGATTTTTCGAAGGCGTGTATTTATTTTATCTTCAAAGGTAAATTGCTCGTGCTTAATCTTAGAATGACGACTTGGTTATCTAGTTTCCGGGTTCGGGGTGGATGGTTGATGACTCGGATAACTATCACTTAAAGGGGTTACTTTGTTGTACTTAATGTCACGTGCATAGTCGACGTGGATAATTTCAAAAGGTGTTGTGCTTATAGACATCTTCAGTGATGCATTGGGTACTTAAAAATTTCTCCACCGTTCTTCATTCAACAATTGTGCAAGCTTAAGTCACAAGATCGAAGTATTCTTATTCAGTTTCACGTTTGATGTATCTGGTTCATTCTATCAGTGGTCACTTTAAATTGCTTTCACGTGGGTTAGTAAAGGTGGCCATGGAGAGCTTATGAGTAGAGATTTTCGATCAACAACTGATTCTCACCAAATATAATTAAGCTTATTTATTATTCTCTCGAGATTTTCAGGTTCATGTGCTTACGATTTATTGATGGTTCCGAGTTTCGAAACCATCAAGGGGGAAGAAGAAGACACATTGAACGCACAACGAGTACACGTGATGAACTTCATACCTTCTTTTGATTTGAAGACATTCTGGGATGACATTTGTCATACCCACAGAGAAAATCAGTGTTTTAACTCGTGGCGTTATCAATCTCTAAACGGTACACTACTGATTCGATGATTAATTGTTTGGTTGTTGCAATTATTCATCATCATTATCTTATATGCATTCACGGGACTTAATTGACTCTGGTGCATCTCCGGAAGAAGATATGTGCATTTCCGGGACTTAATTGACTCTGGTGTTACGATGTCAACTTCATGAATGGGATAAAGTGTCCACTTCAGTATTTGAGCTTCATAATGGGGATTGATTTTACTTTCTTCAACCATGTGGGGGAAGAAATGTCTTGATTCTTTCTGGTATGCATAACTTGAACTCTCAGGGGGAAGAAAAATTCAGAAGAATTATTCAAGCGTGAAAAGAGAAGTTGTTGATCTACTTGGTGTGCCCCAAGCTTTCAATTTCTGTTAGCAACGTTATCATGTTATATGATGGGATTTTCTTGTTAGATTCCGCTGTGCGCTTAATCATTCTAAGCTTTATTGAAAGCTTTGAAGTTGCTTACGAGGATTGTCGATTTAGGGGGAAGCTATTTAAAAGCTTCTACATCAAGTTTATGTGGCATGAATTAGGGGAAGCTAATTCAGAAGCTTCTCCTTAACCAGAAGTGTATGGGTTACTTAGCTCGTGCCGTTACAGTATTTCTACTACAAGTTAAAGATGAGTCGTTTTGGAGACAAAGGCCTCAGAAGACATCATCAACATTGGACGCTTCATGAAAGCTCTTGTTCTTATCATTATGTACTTGTTAGGAAAAATATTGTAAGGAATTCTACACGTCGTCCCATGGGGGAAAATTATTGGAAACTCACTTTATGTGACGACATTTAAGAATTCCCATTAGTTATCATAGTCACACACGCTTAGACTAGACTCGGTTCGATGTATAGTTTAAGGTGCGTGTGTGACTATATATACCCCTCCTTAGCTTCCAAGGAGGGGTGTTGCTTGTGTTTTTCATTCATTAGCTTAATACATTTTCTATCTTTCACACATTCAACCTTTCTTTATCAACTCAACAATGGCTTCTATCATCTATCACCCTACTAGACCACCGGATTAGCTTATAGCAAATCCACATTCGCGCTTCAAATGTTGGGAGTATGGTATTTCTACATAAACAATGTGTAAAAATTGAACGCATGTATACAAATACTATTAGGTATGGAGAAGGGAGTGATGAGACTGCATTTATACATAGTCTGATCGTCCAAATCGGGCGTAAAATGCTTTAAAATATCATAAAATAACATAAAATATGCTTGTGTTTGTTCATTGTGTATTTTAGGCACTGAATCGTGAAGTCAACAAAAGATCAAATGAATCAAGCAAAAACGAACACGGGAAACGAAGCCGCACAAAGATCCGGACCCGATAAATGAAATTTCCAAAAAGTATTTGAAGTTTGAATGTCAAGAATGGTCCCTTAAAAATTGAAGACTTGTCATATTATACCCTTGTAACACTCAAACATTACAAATGGGTCCCAAATGTTTCAATAATATAAACTTATGGCCCTTGAAGAACGAAGAAAATGCATAAATGGCCCTTGTTCGTGATCATACAAAATTGGAGGGACTAGAAATGCAATTTGGGTATACTTATTTACAAAGGAAATGGAGTGTTGGTTGCTGAAAAACTTTCTATGCATAATTCATGGAATGAAGGGGACTAAAAGTGTACAAAACCAAACAATTAACCCATCAAAACCGGTTATACCCGAAATAAGCCTAAAAAGCCCAATCCCAAACACCCCTACCGGATCCACCAGCTTACTCCACTTCATCCTCCTAATAATACTAATTAACGTTTAAATGATTTTTATAGTATTATAAAGAGGCGGTTAACACCTTTGTTTTCCCCAATTTGGATCGTAACAAACTTGTTCACCCATCATCACCTCCCAAACCCTAAATTCCTAATTAACACTAAACCTAAAAATCACCCTACCATATTATCCAGAATGGTGATTGATCGTGTATGAACCAAACCTCAAACCCTAAAAATGGTCCCCCATTGCCCAAGACCTCCCACATGGCATCCCCTGCTACATTCCAAACAAGAATCCAAGATTGTACAGCCCCATCAACGGCTCAAGTGTTTTCCTTCTTCCCAAAGACATCACCAACGTTGGAGATTGGTTCATAACAACTAACAACATCAAGAAACATCACATGGGTTCGAGTTTGACCAAGTGTGAAAAATCTTTAAAGGGCTTTTAGGGCATTTCAGCTTATTAGGCTTTACATTCTAGAATCCTCCTTAGCTTATTATATAAAGGGTGCTAGCATGTAAGCATTTCCCTTGTTCCAACCTTGTTTTGTAAAAAATTCAAATATTAATGAAAGTTATATTTTGTTTTATAAACAGCTGAGATACATCTTTTTACCGTCTTCTTTAGTTTAAAACATTTACTTTTATGGAAAACCTAGTTTAGTATTCATCCAAAAAAATTCTTTTGTTCAAAATTTAGCTAAGTCTTTTGTTTGGAGATCCAAATATGTAGAAGCTTTTATAAGCTTGAAGCCTGACAAGCTAAGGGCTTATAAGTTTTTACGGATTTGTTTTATACCTGTTGGTGACTTTCTATTTTCTTGCAAGCTTTTAGTGTAATTCTGGGTATCAAAGAAGCTTATAGCTCAAATACATTTAGATATAAGTTGTCTTTCCTATCTCAGCTTACAGGAACTTGTATGCTTATTTGGGTGACACCCAAATAAGCTAAACAAGTTTGTATAAGTTTGCTCAGCTTAATATTTAAAAGTGAAAAGTTGAGTTCATCTTGGTTTTATTTCCAAAAGTGGTGTTTAAATTTTTTTTTCTAAAAATCTTGCTTATCTTTTATTAATTAACAGCTTATTCCCATAAGCTACCAATAAGCTCCTTGACACTGCTCTTATTGGTTGTTTGTGAGTTTTGTTCTTTTCTTGGTTGTTTATGATGTGCAGGATAGCAAGAAAATCTTTACGTCCTTCATTCACTCATCTATCTAGGGTTCAGTTGTTGAACCACCAGCCTAGATAAGTCACAATTCCTTCCTCATAAGCCCTAAAAACATTTCATGGAACCGGCGACATCAAGAAGTTCACTTGGCCCAAACAAGGCCAAGTCATGTCTCCATTTGTTTGTTTAAATTGTGTGCTTGTGGTTTGTAGTTTGACTTATTTTGGTGTTGATTTAGTATTAAGTTTATGTTCTTGGAAGAATTTTGGTATGTGATGGTTTAAAATAGGACTAGATTTTGTAAAATATTAGCTTAGTAAGCTATTAAAAGGGTGTTTGGATCTGTGGTTAGGGTGTGCTAGGAGTGAAGTTAGGGAATCTCATAGGTTTAGATATACTTGTTTAAGGTTGTTTAGTTAATCTTCATCTTCGGTTAAAATGGTATAAAGCAAAAATTCAAAGTTCAAGTGTGAGAAAAATCTAGACATAACCAAACAGTAGCTTTAATCTGGTATTTTGTGGATTGAAATTTGATGAGCAGGTAGATTAAGTTTTAGGTTATAGCTGTAGGTTAGTGGTTTGTGTAGTTGTAGGTTTAGCTAGATATCCACTTTCATGGTCATGTGCACCAGCAGGTGCCCATTTTGCCTACACAGTGAGGGAAGTAGGCCCCCATAGTCGTGGTTTGAGTTTTTAACCTTGGTTATTGTTAGGAAGCAGGTTAGTATAGAGTTTGCTTGTGGTTTGGGTGACCTAAGTTCGAGGTTTGGAGATCAAAATCCACAAAGTGCACAACGCACCAACAAAACCACTTTCTATCCACCATATTCACATCAGGTGTTAGGATTTTGATTTTTAGGTTTTGGTGCTTGAACTTTTGCACACACTTAGATTTAGGTTAAGTTTAGTTGTGCATTAGCTGGCATTAAGTTTTTGAGAGCTCTTGGCGGTTCATATTAGCTTCTATAGCTTACTGTCCTAGTAAAACGCTCACCAACCCTCATTCTTTGCCCATAAGTAGTTGTAGGGGTATTTGCTTCGTGATTTTTAGGCTTTAAACCTGTTATCAGCTAGGACTTAGGTTTACTTAGGGGATCTTTGATAGTTAGTTTAGATTTAGGGAGATTTCGGTAGCCTTACATAGCAAGTGTAGTTCACTATTAGCATCAATAAGTCCACAATTGATGACGTATAGCCCCCGAGCCGGGTCTTGGGCCCGACCCATTGGTATTATCCGTATTCAGTCCAATACATTTGGGTTGGATATATGTTATCCAGTTTGTCAGGCTCTAGGTAACATGGGTTGCACGTGTCAGGGCGTGACCCACATCTCTGCCGTACGCGGCAAGGGTTAGACAGAATCCCATTCTAACTAAGATTGGGATTTACCATATAGTAAGGGATATTCACTATCCTTAATTAAAAGATATCAAATAACCTAATTATGGTGTTTATCTCTTACTTAAGCCGAAGGTTCGATAGAGGCCCAACATGGACTCTACCGCCTATATAAGGAACCCCCAATGGTTCCACAAAGGTATCACATTCTCTATACTCTCAAACTACAGTCTATTATCTAACCCTAAACCGATTACTTAATCTCACGCTGGAGTCTAATCGTGGGATACCTTCCCACGGTAAGCTTAACGCGTGTTGTTTTAGTATGCAGGATCTCAACAAGATATTCACTGGGTGCAAGAGCCAGAGCCCAGCCTACCCGAATTAAGCCTAATTCGGGTCAAGCAAGGATAATCCAACTTTTGTTTCAACAAGTTGGCGCCATCCATGGGACCCTACACTAAACTAGACTCTACCAATGACGAAGGGACATTCCCAGGCAAACCCAAGGGTCACAAACCTTGGGAACCAGAAGTCCGGAGGTGACATTCTGGTCCCCCCAATTCCTCCTCTAGGAGGGCAATCAGGGGGATCAAACAACCGAAACGCATCGTTTCAATCCGGTTGGACGGGCACGATCACCAACAGCCCACCACCAACTCTCTCCCTGAACAACCCCGATCCAGGTGCGGCGCCTCACGCTCCCAACAAGGAAGCACAAAAACAACCCATGGTCGAGGAGGAATTGGAAGTTGATCTGCTCGAGGATGAAGATCTTGAACGCATCCTCACGCAGAACTTTGACAGGATCATCCCGGGTATCTCGTCAAGACTAAACCTGGGAAGGAACCTCCAGTACAGACTTAACTTTGGAAGCTCTGCGCACGGTACTCACCCTCAAGCCAGGAAGAGGGGAAGGAAGACGGGAGCTAACGAACAACCTTCCTTCGAGGAAACCCCTCGACCACGGAATGTGTTCGAATGCATAGGGGATCGTATTATGCAATAATTTCAAGAACCTCATGATGACGGGGATAGGTCTGATGGCTCAACTGAACGGCTGGTGTTGGAAACCCCAAGGGAAAATCACCGCACAAGCGTGTGGCGCAGGATAAACTCTGGTGGGAAGGAAGCTCATCCTCACAAAAATACCCAACGTAAAGGGGGGACCGCCCCCACCTAACGACCCTTTAGGGTCTGACTCGGATGACCATCCCCTAGACGTCACCGACCCAGGTATTCCCCACCACCCCCATCAGACGATGAAGGACGCTACGGTGAGCCCTACTATCGGGATGACGAAGTGGAGGATCTCTCCCTCCCGTGGTGCAACGACAGGGAAGATGCCTTCACTCTTCGCATACTAAACTACTTCGAGGAAAAGAAGCGCAGTATGCCGGCGTGCGTCAAAACCTATGATGGGTCTGGCGATCCGGATGATCACCTAAAAGTGTTTGATACACAGGCTAAAATCGAACGATGTTCGATGCCTATATGGTGCCAGATGTTTAATTCAACCCTGATTGGTAGTGCCCGCGATTGGTTTGAAAAGCTCCCTCACCGGAGCATTGATAGCTTCGCCGAGCTACGCACCTCGTTCAAAAACAATTACACTCAGCGGAAGAAGTACAATAGGGATCCAGTCTCATTGAAACTATCAAGCAGAGGCTCGGAGAATCGACGGAAGACTTCACGGAGCGTTACAATGATGAGTGAACGCGTACCAAAGCGTGTCCAGAACTTCCTAAAATTTCTGGTTACATGCACGCCATAACTGATAAGGAGCTAGTCAGGCGCCTCAATGATAAACGTCTGGAGAAGTTTGACGAACTCATGGAAAGGGTTCGGAATTTCATGGAAGGGGAAACCGCGGTTGCTGCTGCTTACCCTACAAAAGGGAATCACGGCTACCGATCAAACGATCAGCATAGAAGGCAATTAGGTGGCCAGAATAGCTCCGGCAATGGGAGGAGTCTGGATTTCAAAAATCAGCAAAAAGGAGGATGGTCGGATGACAAATTCACCCCTCTAAAGATGACTTATCGGGATATTTTGCTCACCGAGGGAGAAAATTTTCCACGACCTCCTCTGATGACAACTCCGGTTGATCGACGTCAAGGCAATCGCGTCTGCGAGTTCCATAATGACAAGGGTCACAGCACGAAGGACTGCATCCAGCTCAAGAAGCATATAGAGTCGCTGATTAAATCAGGAAAACTCAAACACCTAGTCAAGGTTTGGTAGGATGGGAAGGATAACAAAAAGCATGACAAAAAGGACTCCCAAAAGGACAAGCCTTCAACCATATATATGGTTCAATCATGGCAGCACCGCACAAAGCTAAACGTTAGTCAAAAATTTCGCGCGGCAGAGAAATTTCATTCCCTCCTATCACGGCAAGCAGCGTGGCCGATGCACCTCTCACAATTGAGGTAAGTATTGGAACCTACAATATTCGTCGTATGTATGTGGATGGAGGATCGTCGGCTGAAGTACTCTACGAACATTGTTTGGAACGGCTACGACCAGAGTTCAAAAGCCAATTGAAGCCGGCCACGTCGCCGCTCATTGGCTTTAGTGGAGACATTATATGGCCAATAGGACAAATGCATCTATTGGTAACCGTTGGAGATAAAGAGCATTCCACCACGGCGTGGATGAACTTTATGGTGATACGTTCACATTCCCCGTATAATGGTATTATTGAAAGACCAGGTATCCTAGCTATACGGGCAGTCCCGTCCACAGCACATGGCATGCTTAAGTTTCCGGTTGAAGGGGGAATTGTCACTATTTACAATTCAATCGTACATGCATCAGAGTCTCACGCCGTGACAACACCAGTTAAGCCAGTTCCTATAAAGGAAGGATCACCACCCCCCAATTGGAAGATGGTAATCCACCCCGACTACCCGGAACAAGAGGTAGCTATCGGGGGAATGCTCTCCGAAAAAGGGAAAAAGGCCATGTGCTCTCTCTTAAAAGCAAACCTTGATGTATTCGCATGGGAGCCGAAGCATATGACGGGCGTACCGTGTTCAATAGCAGAGCATAAGCTTCAAACTCGCTCTGATACCCACTCGTTAAACAAAAGAAACGCGGCCAAGCACCTGAATGCAGCCAGGTGATACTGGGAGAGGTACGAAAGCCGGTAGACGCAGGAATTATGCGCGATGTCTACTACCATGAGTGGCTTTCCAATCCGGTCATGGTCAAGAAGCACGACGGGAGCTGGCGCATGTGTGTGGATTTCACGGACTTAAACAAAGCATGCCCACAAGATTGCTACCCATTACCAGACATTAACTGGAAAGTGAAATCCCTATGTTGGTACCCTTTTAAATGTTTCCTGGACGCATATAAAGGATACCATCAGATCCAGATGGCAGAGGAGGATGAGGAAAAAACGGCGTTCCACACCAGTCAGGGCGTGTATTGTTACACTAAAATGCCATTCGGACTCAAGAACGCGGGTGCTACATATCAACGACTTGTTGATAAAGCCGTTGACTCGCAGGTAGGCCGTAACCTTGAAGTCTACGTTGACGACTTGGTTATTAAAAGCCATACGGAGGACGAACTTCTCAGCGATGTCCAAGAGACATTCGACACATTACGAAAAATCAACATGAAGCTAAATCCCAAAAATTCACGTTCGGAGAAACCGAAGGAATGTTCCTTAGGTACATGATTAGTCCAAACGGCATCAAGCCTTGCCCGGAGAAGACGGACGCCGTAATACAGCTTCCATCCCCTCGGACACTCAAAGAGGTGCAGTAACTTAATGGAAAGCTGGCCGGTCTCAACAGGTTCCTATCAAAGTTGGACAAAAAATCACTCCCTTTGTTTAAAACGCTCAAGAAGTGCTTAAAGAAAGGAGACTTTCGATGGACAGAGAGGCAGAGGAAGCATTCGGGCAGCTCAAGCAACACCTCGCGGCTCTCCTCATGTTGGTCGCCCCACGACCTAAGGAGGAGCTAATCATGTACTTATCCGCTACATATGGTGCGATAAGCACAGTCCTCATGACTGATCGAGATTCGGTCCAGAATCCGGTCTATTTTATAAGCAGAGCGCTGCAAGGTCCAGAGCTGAATTATTCATCAATGGAGAAATTGGTCTTATCGTTGGTTTATGCTGCCAAAAGGTTACGTCGGTACTTCCAGGCACACCTAATAGTGGTAGTCACGGACCAACTGATAAAACATGTGATCTCCAAACCACACGTAGCAGGAAGGCTACAGAAATGGAGTGTCCTGCTGGGGGAGCACGACATCTCCTATAGACGAGGGCGGCCATCAAAGGCCAAATTTTGGCAAATTTTATAATTGAGAAGCCCGAGGATGATGAGCCGGTGGTGCAAAAGGAAGACATCCCACCGGAACCATGGGTTCTGTTCACGGATGGATCTTCTTGCACGGACGGATCGGGGGCGGGCCGTATACTTACAAATCCAAAAGGAATGTAATTTACCTACGCCTTGCGCTTTGAGTTTACCGCCACGAATAACGAGGCAGAATATGAAGCATTGATTGCGGGTTTAAAATTGGCGCTAGAATGGGAGTCCGCAACCTTGAAGCCTACGTGGACTCACGGCTTGTAGCGAATCACATCCTAGGTGGGTACGAGGCTAAGAAGGAAAACATGATCCAATACATGGAGAAAGTCAAGTCGCTCATCGCCAGTTTTGGAAAGTTCTCTATCAAGCAAGTCCCACGAGGCGAGAACAAGAAGGTGGATGTTATTAGCAAGATCGCGTCTACAAGCTTTGCCCACTTATCCAAGCAGGTGTTGGTTGAAATACTCAAGGAAAAGTCCATCACAGGAGGATAGATAGCAACCATAGTTGATGAGGAGGGGCCTACATGGATGGCCCCGATCATAAACTATCTAGCTGATGAGACCCTTCATGAGGATGAAACAGAGGCGAGGCGTGTCAAACGGAAGTCGCAGCATTTCGAAATCCGAGATGGCGTCCAATATAAGCGTTCCTTCCCACAGCCGTGGTTGCGATACGTTGGGCCGCGCCAGGCTAGCTATGTGATTAGTGAAATACATGAAGGGTCGTGCGGCATGCACGCAGGGCCCATATTTGTAGTAGCACGAGCTCTACGCACAGGATACTATTGGCAAACTATGCATCGGGACGCACGAGACATGATTCTTAAATGTAGCGACTTCCAAGTGCACAGGCCAGTACCGTGACATCCACAACAAGAACTAACACCCATCACGTCCCCATGGCCATTCTATAAGTGGGGAATTGACATCGTAGGGCCTTTTCCTTTGGCTGCAGGAGGTATTAAGTTCTTGATTGTAGCTATGGAATACTTCACTCGCTGGATAGAAGCTAAGGCGGTAAAAACTGTTAGTGCAAACATTATGATGTTTAATCAAGATGATCCCTTTATGTTTTGGTGATGACAAACGTATAACTCGCAATACATAATGTAAAATGTGTAAGGTACTCGTAATCACTCAAGCATACTTATGTATACTTCTCTCAACACCATGAAGATTACATTCGTCATGAAAGACAAGAAGGACACGCGGTTCTCTTATAGAACACGCGGTTCCTTAGAGATATCGAACCGCGAGAAGATATAGAACCGCGGGCAGTCAAACCGGTTTAGGCTTACTCAAGATTTTTGGAAGCTTCTAGAAGATGGAGGGAAACTAATAAATTCAAAATTCAAATTTTGAATTTACTTCTAGAAGATGGAGGGAAGAAAATAAATTC
Organism: Glebionis coronaria; assembly: GCA_025667525.1. NCBI lineage: Eukaryota > Viridiplantae > Streptophyta > Magnoliopsida > Asterales > Asteraceae > Glebionis > Glebionis coronaria. The sequence goes on along the minus strand of CM046880.1, from coordinate 246,855,895 downwards.
AAATTTTGAATTTTGAATTTTGGCTCCAAGAATATAAGGTGCACTCTTTTATCCATTGGGTAAAAAGGTACTCTCCAAGGCAAGAGTTGGCTATAAATAGAAGACTATTCTCTTCCATTTTTCTTGAGGAAAAACTCACAAAAACCTTCCAACATCCCATTCCTCATTTGCCTCATCCTCCTCAAGAGCAATGAGAAGAACACTATCACCCTTGTGAAGTGTTAGTGTCTAGAGTCATAACATGATGAAGATCTCTCTAGATCAAGTCATGATTATTGTCTTCCTACTATGTATATGTAGAAGATCCAAGTTGTGGGTACACTTGGATGTGTTTGTAAGGGTAGAATATCCAAGTGATGGGTATCTTTGGATTAGGTGTTAGTTGTGTAGATCCAAGTCTGGTTAGTACTTGGATATAGTGTTAGAGTTATAGATCTAAGTGTTGTGTGCTTAGATCTATATGGTTTATGTGTTTAGGCCATAAAACACAAGGTTTGTTATGTTGGGTCATAAAACATAACTAGTGGGTAGATTAGTTTGTGTCTTGGTAGTTCTCACTAAACTCTAAAGTGATGTGGTTGTGTCTTGTGAGTTCTCACTAAACTTTAAAGTGATTAGTAGTTGTGTTGTGTGAAGTTCTCACTTAGCTTCAAAGTGAAGAGTCGTGAAGATTGGTTCTAGCTTTCGATTAGAACTCGACATCTAGCCTTGTGTCGTTAAATGGTGAAGTGGGCAACGTTGTGTAGATTGGTCCTACCTAAGATTAGGACTCGACATCTAGCTTAGTGTCGGAAATGTGTAAGCGACGTGTATGGTTTTCTCCGCCTTGAAAGGAGTTTTGTTGACTAGTGAAGTAACTCTCGAGTAAGATGTACTCGAGGAGTGGAGTAGGGCGAAGAGGAGCTTCGTGACCGAACCACTATAAATAATCGTGTCGGTACTTTCCTTTACATTTATGTCCTTACTATTATTGATGTATTTATATGTTGTGTGTTGTGTGCATCTCATAATCTAAACATCTAAGTTGTGGAAAAGCTAAGGCTTAGTACGTGTGTGCTTCGTGTTTAGATTATGGTCAAGTGTACATCACTTAGTCTAAACATCCTAGTTGCGGAAAAGCTTATGCTTAGTACGTGTGTGCTTAGTGTTTAGACTATTGCTTAATGTACTCTTGATTTGATGTGTTTTTCTGTTTACTTACTTGTAGTATTTATCTTTCAATCAAACACATCTCATATCTAGTCAAGCTTGATCGAGAATATGATACAAAGGTTGTCAAACTTTAACATATAACAAAAGGTTAAGTTCAATGTCAGCGGTTCCCTAAATGGACCGGCGGTTCTTTATTGATAAAGAACCGCTGGTACACATAAGGAACCACACACAGTGGATTAAGCCGAAATGTTTTGAAAACTAACTAGAAACTATTCAACCCCCCTTCTAGTTTCTACAATTGGTATGAGAGCCTGGTTATTCAAGATCTTTGAAGTATATTGTACTCTAAAGCTTGGATCGATCTTTGCTCTCTTTTTCAAAACAAATGGTTTTTAAAAATGAAAACGGTTTTTAAAAATAGAGACGATCTTTGTATCAAATTGTTCATGAAAAGTGATTACTTATGAAATGTGTTTCGTTGATTCATTCGTACAAGTTTTGGTGTTAAATAAACTTTGTATAATAGCTTGAATTAAATATTTTCGTGTTTGGAAGTATATAAATCTTTTGTGTCATAATTAACTCTAAAATACGAGTTCGATGTGTCTAAAATGATTTTTCAGAGTCCTACGTTCTTCCAAAAAGTTACCAAATGATTTTGGCCAAAAACTCATTTTTTGTCCTCTGACCGCGGTTCTTTATTGTTCCCCGCGGATCCTTATCAATAAGCAACCGCAGTCAGTCTAACTCTACAGTCAATCTAGTAGCTCTCTTCTTTCCTATTAGCTCGTAGTTCCCTTCCTCTAGTGGGAATAACCTGAGGGAACTGGCTCCTAAGCCAATACGGATGATTTTGCAAACTTTGAAAAATCATATAAAATCAACCGTAAGTCCGTAGAAGTCGTGCCACCCGTCATTTTGAACGTAATTGAATTTTCTTTCAATTAAAAATGCTTCCAAACCTTTATTCTAACTTTAAAATTTAAATGTTTTATAAGTTATATACTTTGTCCAAAGTATTGAGTCTCGGTTTGTCGTAAAACTTGTGTTTTGCTATTTTCTATTAAGTTGGACATCTATTGTTGGTGTATCTTTGAAAACTGATATATTTACAAAGTGTTAAACTTAATTAATTTTTTGAAATGAGTCGAAAACCTTTTTAAAATAAAATCAAGCTATGCATACTTTGGTATATCTAACACTCAAAACAAAGACGAATGCTTTTGTGCTCTTTCTTTTGTTCTTGGACATTCTTAAGTGATCATTACTATTGGTAGTAGTGTTACTTAGTTGTCTATTTATGTGTGCATTGCATATAGGATTAACATCTCTTGGTTTACAAATGTTACATAAACATCTTGTACACCTCGGCATGTTCTTTAACACTTTTATGTTTGAAAGCTTTGGGAGCTTGTCAAATCTTATGATGTGGGTCGTCTTACTCGATCATTGTGTTATTAGTTCAAGTAGATTAATGTCTCACTATAAAACATGAAACATCCTTTGAAAATCTTAGCTATTTTCTATTAATGGAGTGTTTGTGGGAATTAAGAAGATTTCGATTAAATGATTGGTATCATTATCAAATCTAATTGATATGTTTTTTAGTGTAGACATGAATGTGGTTTATTAATAATATACATTGGATCATAACTCACACTTGTGTTGATGGTGTTATATTGAATCTACTTGTTCAAATTGTTAGACATATTTTGTTTAATAATTACTTATAATGCACAATAGAGTCGGTTTGATAACTTGGATTTTTCATCCGAAATACTCAAGTAATTTACATTGCTATGCAATTTATAAATGTGTCATTTTCGAAAGACCAATCAAGCGTGTTCCTTTGGTTTGTGTAAACTTTGTTTATACACTTCAAAGTTATTGGCCTCAAGTTCTATAAAGGTAAATAACCTTAACTAGACTTGTTTGACAAGATATGCAATGGTGTATTCTTAACCCTCATTAGGTCATGCATTGTGTCGCCATGCAAGTTTCATCCTTGCTAAACTTTATTATGCAAATGTTGGAATTACATTTTGTCTAACTTGAGAATGACTACTAGAGAATTTATGCACTAGAATCTTAATTTAACCTAACGGTTGAATTACTTCTATGTGGGAAGTTGGGTTATTGTTAACTCGTAAAAACGGTCGTGTTTAGCCTTAATTGAGCATCTCTAATGATAGTCTCATACTCATTCTCTAAAATGATTAAATGGTTCTTCCTATATATGACTAATGATAGTTTACTTTGATGAACTTTGTAGCCATTAGGTTTTTCTTAGCTTTCTTCTTACGTGCTAATTGAACCTTTGTGTCTTTCCTTTGTGTGTGTTCTAGTTTTTATTTCCCTTAAGCATGAATTTATGATAAGTTAGACTAGAACATTAGGATTTGCTGAAATTGGAAAATCCTCCTTCACCACCTTAACCAAGCCTCCTTAGGCGGTTCTTTAAATAGACCGTGGCTCCATATCAATATGGAACCGCCGGTGGAGATAAAGAACCGCGGACAGAAGCTCTCAAATTCGGGTTTTGTGAAACTTCCCAATTGTTCCAACACCCTTTGGAATCTTTGTTTCAAACCTTTGATCACTCCCAAAATATCTTGGGCTTTCCCTTTTAACCCTTTACTAGTTTGGATCATCCCCTCACCCTTTTAAACCCTCCTTGTTAGCCATGTTCTTTACACCTCAAACCATTCATCCTTACCCCTTAAACCACCCATTACTACCATGGTTTCTATAAGAACCTCCAATTCATCCAAAACCTCCTCTTCAAAGAGGCACCTCAAAATTAAGATTAAGTTACCCAAACTTAACTCTTCACCCTTTCACACACCCAAGAATGAGATTGTTCCAATTCTCATCTCTTCATCACCCTCACCACCTCTTGCTCCATGCAAGACTACCTCAACCCATGGTACCAACCATTCTCATGGTTTTACCTCCTCTTCATTCCAATCTAGAATGAATGAGCTAACCCTTCACTCCAAGTACTCTCTTGGATGTGACTACCCAACCTCAACCCAACCAAAGCATTCCCATTGTGAGTGACTTTGTTGAACCCTTGGTGACTTCACCTTTCACCCCACGAAATTCCGCCACCACCCTTGTCTTTCATTTAAGCATATGGATTGCTTATTGCTAAGACATCTAATTAAGCAAATCTTAGGATTCTAGTGTAACTAAGATTAGAATTATGCTTAAGATTTAGGCTTGTTTTTTTATACATCTTTGTATGATCTTTATTCTCTTGTATTTCCTTTCATGTTTTTCAACATGATTTTTCTTTGAGTCTTGGATCTTGTTGTTATTATGTTTCTTTCTTTTCTCTTATTTTGAGTCCTTTTCTTAAACTAATAAGAATTAGGAATCTTCTTGGAGATTTACATTACATGTAGCTTGATTTGTGATATCTAGATTGATGACGTGCTTGCATGCTACTTGCTTATATATTTTCTTGCTTATCCGTATGCTATATGCTTAATTGATTAGTTAATGAATGCATCCTTATTATAAAGGTTTTGTCTTTGTCAAGCAATTCCTATATAATATCTCTTAGATGTCTCTAACTCATGCATGTCCTTAGATGCTACGTGCTAACATGTTTTACTTAGTTTTCTCTTTTTAAGTAATCATGTTTCTTGCATGACATATGTGTTAATTACGCACCTTCTCTACATTGGTTTATTGTAGACTTCATTAGGCATTGCATGTATTATCCTATGTGCTTACTTGATTATGTGTTAGATTTTGTACTAACTCTTCATGTCTTCTTGAGCTTCTGTTGAGTTTCTTCTCTCATTTTCTTTCGAGATTTCACTATCACCTTCTAAGGTATAGTATTCATGAATCAATTTGTGAAGTTATCCTTAACTTCTTTGATTGAGTTTCTCTTGGTTTATTTTAGTCATGCCTCTCTAAGTCGAGTCTCTCTCTTCTATCTTTCTAAACTAAGTTGAGTCGAGCCTCACCCTTTCCTCATCATGTAATTGTTCTTTGAACATTCACAATGATTGAGAAGAGCTACGAAACTTTGAGCATGTAGTTTATCGTATGCTAAACACCATTCATCTTGGTATTTCTATTCTTTGGCTTATTTGATCTCTTTATCTATATCATTGAATCTTCTTTTTGGTGTCGACATTCATAAGCATCCTTGCCTATAATGTCTGTAGTTTTATATTTTTCTTTCTTCTCGTTTTTGAGAGTCGATTGAGGTTAAAATTTACAATTGGATTGGGTGATTCCAACAATTCTAAGTTTTTAACCTCTTGAGAGGATTTTGGTTAAACCTTGAATTTTCTTGGGTGATTCCATAAATTCTAAGCTTTTAGCCCTTTGACATATTATCATTACAATTAGTATGGATGTTTCTTCTCTACCTCTATTCCAACAATTGTGAATTGATCTTGTCAAGATCCTCTCCTTTGACTTGTTTTTGGATTGATAGAATCGCGTGCACACTTCTTTCTTCAATGCTTGTCATTGTTTGTGCAAATGACTTGTTTATCATCCTCATTTTTCTTTTCATCATAGTCCTTCCTTCTCTCTTTTTGACTATGTGGAATTGTTTTTATTGTCCATGTCATACTCTCTATAGTTTGGTATTTTTGCCATGATCTTAAAGTAGAGTATGTCCTCTCGACAATATTTTCTCTTTTTTTTGACATTGCTATATATATATATATATATATATATATATATATATATATATATATATATATATATATATATATATATATATATATATATATATATATATATATATATATATATATATATATATATATATATATATATATATATATATGCTCTTGTTCACTAACTTTGTTTTGTAGGACATCTAACCCTTATTTGTAGCTTGTCACTTTTCTTGATTTGTTGGTGCCTCAAGCAAGGAGAGCTCATATCAAGGGGGAGCATTTTCAAGAGTTCAACTCATTACATTTGCGATCGTTCACTCACTTAAATTGCGTTCATTGAACATCTTGCAAGTAATGAATTATGGGATCTCGAATACATGGAGGTGGTTAACCTATGGTGATTTAAGACTTCACTAGGATGACGCAAGCTCAATATATTTGGATGATGGGATTACGGTTCAAATTCTCGCCTCTCAACCGAATATCTTTTGGATGCAAGCTATCTCAAAGTTGATTCTTCTCTTCTACAAACGCCGACTACCTTTGGATGCGTGATCTTCCTCAAATGATATGGATTATACTCTTCCTCAAATGACGACTACCTGTTTGATTCGACAAAAGGGGGAGAAGGAAGTGTAAACGGGTACGTTTCACATTTTACTATGCGTTACGGTTTACTTGTTTGTCATCATCAAAAATGGGGAGATTGTTAGTGCAAACATTACGATGTTTAATCAAGATGATCCCTTTATGTTTTGGTGATGACAAACGTATAACTCGCAATACATATGTAAAATGTGTAAGGTACTCGTAATCACTCAAGCATACTTATGTATACTTCTCTCGACACCTTGAAGATTACATTCGTCATGAAAGACAAGAAGGACGCGCGGTTCTCTTATAGAACATGCGGTTCCTTAGAGATATCGAACCGCGAGAAGATATAGAACCGCGGGCAGTCAAGCCGGTTTAGGCTTACTCAAGATTTTTGGAAGCTTCTAGAAGATGGAGGAAAACTAATAAATTCAAAATTCAAATTTTGAATTTACTTCTAGAAGATGGAGGGAAGAAAACAAATTCAAATTTTGAATTTTGAATTTGGGCTCCAAGAATATAAGGTGCACTCTTTTATCCATTGGGTAAAAAGGTGCTCTCCAAGACAAGATTTGGCTATAAATAGAAGACTATTCTCTTCCATTTTTCTTGAGGAAAAACACACAAAAACCTTCCAACATCCCATTCCTCATTTGCCTCATCCTCCTCAAGAGCAATGAGAAGAACACTTTCACCCTTGTGAAGTGTTAGTGTCTAGAGTCATAACATGATGAAGATCTCTCTAGATCAAGTCATGATTATTGTCTTCCTACTATGTATATGTACAAGATCCAAGTTGTGGGTACACTTGGATGTGTTTGTAAGGGTAGAATATCCAAGTGACGGGTATCCTTGGATTAGTTGTTAGTTGTGTAGATCCAAGTCTTGTTAGTACTTAGATATAGTGTTAGAGTTATAGATCTAAGTCTTGTGTGCTTAGATCTATATGGTTTATGTGTTTAGGCCATAAAACACAAGGTTTGTTATGTTTGGCCATAAAACATAACTAGTGGGTAGATTAGTATGTGTCTTGGTAGTTCTCACTAAACTCTAAAGTGATGTGGTTGTGTCTTGTGAGTTCTCACTAAACTTTAAAGTGATTAGTAGTTGTGTTGTGTGAAGTTCTCACTTAGCTTCAAAGTGAAGAGTCGTGAAGATTGGTTCTAGCTTTTTATTAGAACTCGACATCTAGCCTTGTGTCGTTAAATGGTGAAGAGGGAACGTTGTGTAGATTGGTCCTACATAAGATTAGGACTCGACATCTAGCTTAGTGTCGGAAATGTGTAAGCGACGTGTATGGTTTTCTCCACCTTAAAGAAGTTTTGTTGACTAGTGAAGTAACTCTCGAGTAAGGTGTACTCGAGGAGTGGAGTAGGGCGAAGAGGAGCTTCGTGACCGAACCACTATAAATCATCGTGTCGGTACTTTCCTTTACATTTATGTCCTTACTATTATAGATGTATTTATATGTTGTGTGTTGTGTGTATCTCATAATCTAAACATCTAAGTTGAGGAAAAGCTAAGGCTTAGTACGTGTGTGCTTCGTGTTTAGATTATGGTCAAGTGTACATCACTTAGTCTAAACATCCTGGTTGCGGAAAAGCTTATGCTTAGTACGTGTGTGCTTAGTGTTTAGACTATTGCTTAATGTACTCTTGATTTGATGTGTTTGTCTGTTTACTTACTTGTAGTGTTTATCTTTCAATCAAACACATCTCATATCTAGTCAAGCTTGATCGAGAATTTGATACAAAGGTTGTTAAAGTTTAACATGTAACAAATGGTTAAGTTCACTGTCAACGGTTCCCTAAATGGACCGGCGGTTCTTTATCAATAAAGAATCGCGGGTACACATAAGGAACCACACACAGTGGATTAAGCCGAAATGTTTTGAAAATTAACTAGAAACTATTCTACAAAAACAATCACAGGCAAACAGGTAAAAAAGTTTGTTTTGAGTTATAGGATATTGTGATTGCCTTGGTTTGATTTTCTGTTATTGCTTTGGCGTTTGCTGTTTGTTATCCTTGACTCCCACAAGCTCACTGGCTTGTGGGGTTCCTTTGTGCCCAAGCAAAACCAAATAACCTTTCCCGGGCATCCAAATACCCCATAATTACTTAAAACAAGAACAAGAAAAAACTTGAGGTCTGTGAGTATTTGAGTGATTCTGGGCTCATAAATCGTGCTCACTTTTAGTTATTTTGGAATTATAATTGTGCTTTGGAAGTATATAATCACTTTTGAACAAGTAGAAAAAGAAAAAAAAATAAGAACGAAAAACCTGACCTAGCCTGGACTCGAACACGCGACCTCTCGTTGGGAGACTAGCGTGCTTACCAGTGATCTAGGTGGTTTTCCTTGTCACAACTCCCACTTATTATGAATATAAGGGGTGTTTAACTTGCTTATCATTAATTCATTTCGAACCTTAATAAGCTTCTAACAGCTTATTGGTTTAGTTTTTTGAGCTTTTCTTTTTTCCTTAGTTCCTTTGATAGTTTAAGATTTTTAGAAAGTAGAATTAGATTTTTAGCTTCATTAATTAATTTTTTATTAATATTTTCATTTTAAATTTTATAAAATAGAATAAAGATAGTAAACAGTAGATTAAAATTTTAAAAAATAATTTTTAGACTTTATTTAATATAAATTAGGTTTACATAACTTAAAACTTGTATTTTCACTTTTTATTAATTTTATTTATTTTTGAGTTTTTAATTAAAATTTAAAAATTAAAATAAATTAATTTAAAAACTTTTGCAAATTTTGGTTTTCATATTTGTGTTAATTAGATTTTTCTTAACTTAAGTTTAAAATTTGTTGACTTTTAGAATGCTATCGATTTTCGTCGAGTTTTACGGTTTTACGTTTTTCCGTCGTAACATAATTTTTTAGCGTAATCCGTCTTTATTTTTAAATCCTTCTCATCCAAAAACGATCACTAATCTAAAAATTGTTTTATACATATTCGCACACAACACACAGCTCCTTCGAGAACGAACTTGGAATTTTCATCTTTACGGTTTTCCTAACCCGTATCGATTAATACTTTCCGCTTGTGTTATTTCTTTTTCCTAAAAGAAATATACATAAAAGGCTACAACCAATTTTGGCGCCGCTTCTGGGGAGGTGTTTTTAGTGCCTTATATATATCGTGTTTGTGTGAGTAGTGTGTTTTTGCTTTTCATTTTTGAAAAGCGTATATATCGTACATACTCGTTTTTTTTATTTTTTTCACTATAAATAAATATCCAAATAAATCGTTTTAAATTGCTCCTCAATTAACACACTAATATTTTTCATTTTATCATTTTCGTATTCTTTTTGTGTATAATATATTGTATTACGTATCACAATTAATAATCAATAATATCCAAATAAGCGAGAAATCGCACCTCGATAGTGGGCGTTCCGGTCATTATCGAGTGTATCGAATTCAAACAAAAAGTCAAAGGCAAAATAGATAAATACTCTTTAGAAATGTAATCTCATTTGATACAAACAATAAGGTGGGTATAAGGCGGTTGTATTTCACGACCTATGGAGAAAAGGCTCTTAAGTGCTTCGCGCCGCCTCGTTTTCCCCGCTCGCTTGTGCGTATCGATTTCGTGACGATTGATTAAGGGTTTGCCATTCAAGTATTAATATATCTATTTTTGTAAGTTTTTTATTGAAACTCGAAACGTTATGGCGTTCCACCAACGTTTCAAAGTTAATGAGGGGTTTTACTTGATGTAATTACCTTCATTCTTCTTGGTTTTACGTAATACACCCAAAAATCCAAAAAAAAAACAATCAAAAACCAAAAAAATTGAAAACGTTAAAAACCCCAAAAATATTCTTCTTTGCTACCCCCCCCCCCCCATTTCTACGTTAGTGCATGCGCACTCGATCGAAGGATTATACGAATTCTAGTGACGTTTCGTATCGACGCAATCGAAATCGAAGGAATCGAAGGCGTAGACGAACTTTAGAAACGGACGTTCCTAATATCATTGTAGAAAGCGTAGACGAGATGGTCGATAATCGTACGATGATAGAATTTCTCCAAGCGCCCATCGAGGGTTATGGATGCACGGTCGTTATTCTCGCAATCGAAGCGGAGAATTTTGAGATAAAAAGCGGAATGCTATCGTTGATTCAAGCGACGAAGTTTTTAGGTCGTGAGGCGGATAATCCTCACAATCACATTCGGAATTTTAATCGCCTTTTAGCTACGAGCAAGTACAAAAACGTCGACACTGATGTCGTCAAGCTTATGCTTTTTCGATACTCGCTCGATAGCTTCACCAAGGATTGGTACGAGAAAGAACCACCTAACTCTATAGCTACGTGGGACGATCTCCTATCTAAATTCGTTAATCATTTTTTCCCACCGTCTAAAACGACGTTTTTCAAAAACGAGATTACGAGATTTAGCCAAAAACCGAATGAATCGTTTAGAGACGCGTGGGATCGTTTTAAGGAATTTCTTAGGCAATTTCCTCACCACTGATTTTCCGAGTTGCACCAAATCGATACGTTTTATAACGGTCTTAATCTTCACGAGAAGGATTCGTTAAATTCCACCGCCGGTGGCAACTTTTTGTGTAAAACTCCGAGAGACGCATTAATGATTATGGAGAATCGATCTAAGGTTTTCCAACTCCGTAGCAGATCGAGTGTTGCCAATGTCGCCAATATTAGTAATTTTAATCGCGATATTGAGAGAGTTGATGCAAAAGTCGATAAGTTGACGAATGTGTTTACATCGTTTTTAATCGAGATGCAAATGAAAGACACTCCCGCTACGGTGAAAGCGGTTGAGGTTTCGTATACGTTTTGTGATGGACCACATAATTATTACGAGTGTGCGGCTACGGATGGCCAAATGTCGAGTGTAAACGCGTTAAATGGTAATTTTCAAAATCAAAATCAAAATCAAAATAACCCCGGTCCATCACAACAAACGAATTACATTAATTAAGGCAGTAATTATAATCGTGGAAACAATTTTCAAAATCAACAAGGAAATCAAGGTTATAATCAAGGTCGTAATTTGAGCTGGCAAAATCGAGATAACAACAATCAAAACTCGAGTTTTTCAAACAACACTAATCAAGGAAACAATTTTTCAAGCGGTAATCAAGGTAATTTTCAAAGAAATAATCAAAACCAAGGGAACTTTATATCTAATCAAAATAGTTCGTCAAACGAGTTTCAAGAATATATGAAAACGAGACGATTAGAGGGACATATTGCTACTTTGAAAAACAAATTTTCCAACACTTTGAAAGGTCAAAATAATAATTGAACAAGGTTAAAGTGAGATTAAAAAGATGTTCTCGGAAATTATGAGCAATCAAGCGAGTTCGTCTTCGAGTGCGTTACCAAGCAACACCGTGGTTAATCCGAAGGAACACGTTAAGGTCGCCACATCGTCTAATGGAAAAGGTCGTATGATTACCCCTAACCTTGATAATTTTAGACTTGTGCCTTCATCTCGACCCTTGAATTCTAAAACGCCTTCATGTTTAAAGTCGAGGGAATGATCGTGGTGACCATGGAAAAGAGTGCACACCCTCGTGTACCTCAAATTCCATCCACGGTATAAAAAGAGAGTTTTATCGACTTAACCAAAGTAACCCTTGAATAAACATGTGCTTCAATTCTTCTTAAAAAGACTAAAAGGCATATGCCGATAAAGGAAGAAGATCTAGGCCAATTTCCCTTACCTTGTGATTTTCCCAAGATTGAGGGATGCATAGCACTTGCCGACTTAGGTGCTAGCATCAGTCTCATGGCTCATTCTATTTGGAAATTGATAAGATTGCCTAATCTTATCCCCACGAACATGAAAATAGAGCTTGAAAATTTTACACCACTCAAACCAATTGGTATAGCCGAGGATGTCTACGTTAAGATTGGAAAGTTTAATTTTCCGCGGACTTCGTCATTTCCGATTACGAGTGTGACCCTAAATGTCCCATTATTTTCGGTCGACCCTTGTTATCAACGTCTCGATCCGTAATAGACGTTCACGGCGGGAAATTAACTATAACTTATGGGTAGGATAAAACGGACTTTTTCACAATTAGATCCCAAGTTTCAAATGATCAAGATAAAACCGAGGTTCCAAAAATTAATGATTTCAAAGTTCATACTTTAGAGGAAAAAATGAGGCTAGATTCATGTTTTGAAATAATTAAAAGCAACGGTTTTAGAGATGAAGATTTTAACGATAAATAATACATTTACTTAATTGAAAAAGGTATTCGTAAATTTATGGATGAAAAATCATTTTGGTATGTATTCGGCGAAACAAGTCAACAACCAATTCTGAAGGGAGACGTTAGTGCCATCACGACAATGACAAATATGGACTCGTCTTCACCACTTTCGAAGGACCACGTCTTTGAGGCATCGACTTCTAAATCTATTGAAGTGCCTCCATCACCTAGCCCAATATCTATTGAGGCTAAAGGTTTTATCGATCTCGATCCACTTATCATTGAAAGGTCACCTAAGCATAGTCATTCGACTTGTAAGACCATGGTTGTGAGGTCTCGCATCGACACTTTCTTTGATGACGACGATGAGGACGATTTTACCGAAATTGATCACATACTCAAAAATCCACAAGCTAATTTTTATTCTCCCAAAAAGAATTATCCGTGTGGTGAGTATGATGATTTCGTCTTCGAGCCCGAGATTGAGGAAATTATTGAACGAGGGCTAGCTCTTTTACCTCCACTTCCACCTACGAGTGAGGTTGATTTTTCCAATGTCGAGGCCGAACTTGATGAGTTGGAACGTCTTATTTTTAATAGTGATGAACCAACTTACGTGACCCAAAATCCAATTCTCGAGGAGTTACCTAATCAACGCTCCTCAAATGAGAATTACTTTTACCACATTCGTGAGGATTTAACTTATCAACAATCCTCATAAATGAATGATGGTTTCGTTCTTGATCGTGATCTTTTCGAGAGAGTTTCTAAAATCCTCAATGAGGGGAACGACAAACCGTGGTTTGACGAGCCTATAAATGATGAAGAAATCGAAGAGATTAACGTTCATTAGTAGGGGTGTCGAAAAAGTTGACCCGACCCGAACCCGACACGAACCCGAACCCGAAATAGCCTATTCGGGTCGGGTCACTCGGGTTCAAAAACATATTCGGGTCAATTCGGGTTGACCCGAGTTCTAATTAGCCTCGGGTTCGTGTTTATATTTTATAGCCTTGACCTGACTTGACCCGACCCGACTTGACCCGAACCTGACCAACTCGACTTGACCCGAGTTTTTTACCAAATTTTACCTTGTAAATATACTTAAATAAGTCAATTTTTTAACTTTTTTACTTATACTCGGGTTGACCCGAACCCGAGTTGACCCGAACCGAATTAACCCGACCCGAATTGACCCGAACCCGACTGACCCGAGTTCTAATTAGGCTCGGGTTCGGGTTTGATTTTTTTGACTTCTGACCCGACTTGACCCGACCCGACTTGACCCGACCCGAATTGACCCGAACCCGGTTGACCCGACCCGATTCCCACCCTTATTCATGAGGATGATGAATATGTTGACCCCGAGGGGGCGGTGTTCTTTATCGATCATCATTTTGAGAGTTTGTACAACCCAACCCCTCCCACCAATGACTTAAATGTGAGAATTTTTAGTGTCACAAATATTGAATTTGAAACGCCAAATCTTTTCGACATAATTCAAACGGTTTTTCATAACGAGTTAAAAAATGATGAAAAAGGAAAAAAAATTAAAATTGATTTAAAAGATTTTTCTACAAGTCTAACTCTGTCATCACATCGTTATTTGAGTGCTACCACCTCATCTACTCCTTTTGACGATGGCGAGTGTGGTTTTAGTGTGGGGGAAGCCCCTTATGTTTCTTCACACTCTACCACCGAGGACGAGGTATTCGATCCTGGAACCGCATTTATAGGTAAATCTCGGTCTTCCACCGATGCAAATGGAAAATATTTTCATATGCTTAGTGTAAGTCTGCCTCGAGTAGCTCATTGTATTTCCCCACCCATTGTCACACCCTTCTATCTTCTTTCTATTTTCTTTTACCTATTTGAGGTTCTAGCACATGTTGGAGTAGCGTTGTTTCGTCTTTCATCCAAAAACGAAGACACTATCTTTGACCCCGGTATACTTTTATCGAGTTTTTAAAGTACTCCACGTACTTTTGGGCATTGTTGATCATGTAAGCCCCACCAAATTTGACCTTACCATGATAATCCCTAAATGATCACATTTATGGGGATTCGAATCGAGCTCTTGACTTGATTATCAAAAACGAGGTGCCTCGTGGGGAAAATCCCATGTTTATCCTTGTACATATTATCGCTTTCTTAGATTAACGTGAGGGGACTTGTGCTCTTCCAACCTCTGTTCCGTGGTTGTTTGTGATTGTGATTTATTAGGTTCATCGTCATCATCGAAGCCTCTCGTGTTCGTTTTACGTATCACTCGAGCTTCGATCGTTGCCTTTGAAGATTCTGATATCCGATGATATCCTTTTACGTTCTAACGATTATCTTATTAGCATAATTCATAAACGGCTTTTAGATTATTTGTCTTACCCTTTCCATGCTCGAGATTAAGCATTCGAATTTCGTCTCTAGTATGGGGGTGTTTCACCCTTAGACTCGAAACATTGAGTACAATGTTTAGTTTTAGTATGAGGTGTGAATAGATACTTCAACATTCTTACGTCATCACGCAATCCAATTTTCATCTTTTTGTTATCGTTTTGTTGCAAATAAGGCTAAAAATGGCCAAATTTTAAAATTTTTCTAGTTTTTCATAAGTGTTTAAGATACGAATGTAGGTTTTCCGATGGTGAGAATAAGAGTAATTTTTTACTCGATCGTGCCTGTTGAGCATTTAGCTTCGATTCCTTAACTATATTAGGCTAAGTCTCATTAAAATGAGGATGAAAAATGATAGCGTTAATTATAAGTTACTATGCTAAATGTAGAGTACTCGTATTCTTTCAAAAACTCATGTGTCCTAATTATTTGCTTTTTCTCCCATCACCTTTTTAATAAATTGTTAATAAATATTGATTTAGCGGTCTAATCTCTATTGTTGGTTTCTAATTTATTTTAGTAGCTTCCATGTAATTAAATTGGGAAAATATTAAGGATTCGTTAGCGTCACGGTTTTGAAGTATTGGCACCCAAATAATCAACGGCTTCCCCCAATAATAATTTAAGTTCCTCTTCACCTAAATCAAGCAAAAAATTTGAAGCTCACAAGGCCGAAAAATCTATGCGAAAATTGAAAGTGAATGTCTTCAATCTCGAAGCCTTAAAGATCCAAAATTCGCCTTAGCGTGAGGATATACGTCACGTCGTCATAAACAGCTCATGACGAGGTTAAATAAAAGACAAGGGCAAGAGCGTAGTCATAATAAAAGCTCCATGGCGGAGTTGAATAAAAGATGGAGGTAAACATGATAATCAAAGCTACTGATGATGAGGTGGGTAATAAAATTCATGGTAGTAAGTCAAATGTTCAAAACCGTTCTAAAACCGTGTTTATCGATCCTTTTTGTTGACTTAATTTTTTGACATCGTTGTCTATTAGGATAAATTATTAATTCGATGATTTTGATTACACCGTTAAGGCTCTATTTTTAGACCTAATCTCTATTCACGCATAAGTCAAGAATGTATCCTCATGATCATTAAGACAAAAATAAAATATAAGAGATACACCTTAGGAATAAGGGAGTTTAAGTACGTGATTAGAGCATATGAGTAGTGTTAGCATTACTAACTTATAATGACAATGATCTTGTGTAAAACTCGCATGCTTTTACCATGAACAGTACACTTAATAAACGTATGTACATATTAAAACTTTCCTTTTATAGCATGCACGTGTCACGAATATTAATTACAGAAATTACGTACGTGTTATTACACGATAAATATTAAATACGTGATAGTACACGATAATTATTTAGAATAATAATTATAATCACGAACATAAAATCATGAACATGGAATCACGAACGTATAATTACGTACTTACGTATATTATTAATACGATAAATATCGTTATGTACAAGTATTTAGCGATAACATGAATAAGTAATAATAACGTAACACGTAAACACGAACATACGAACACGTAATATAAAAGACACGGGAAAAACTTTGGGTTTCCCTTTGTGGGCACCATATGCCGCGGACACAAGGACCAAGAGGGCCAAGCCCACTTTAGTTTTTACCAAAATAGGAAAAAGGGGAAACAATTCATTCACAGAGTTTTTCACAAAAATTAAAAACCCTAACTCTCCCTTTTTATCTCTTTGGCCGTCGGAAAGAACACACCACAAGGGTGTTGGTGATTTGATTTTGGTTAATAAAATGCAAGCTTTGTGTTCTTGTGATTATTCTCCATTTGTTACACGTATTAGGTAATCCGTAAAACCTTTTCTTTTTAATCTCTTTATTAATTATGAACATATGATCATGGGTGTATAAAAACAAGATTAAAAACATGTTATAAATGATGGTGGGGAAAATTAAGGGTTGTTTCGGGTTTGTTTTGCTCGGTCGACACCCAAACCGAGAGCCCCATGGCTCTCGGCGTGTTTTGGTTCGCACCACCAACCGAGACTTATGTCTCGTTATGGTTGGTTTTGGTGGGCAGCAGGGTACAAGGGACCCCGACTTAAGTCGGGGTACCATCTGGTTTGTTTGGGGGTTCTCGGCAGCGGCAACCACCACCACCGGCACACAGCTGGTGGCAGTTTTGGTGAAGCAGGGGGAACACAGGCAGTAGGGGGAACCACCGGCTATTTCTAGAAAATAGGATGTTAATTTAGACTATAGTATTATTTAAATAATACTATAGTCTAAATTAATTAAATAAAATACTAAATTAATCTATTTTTGGAAACTTTCTATTTTTGGAAAATTTCTATTTTAGGAAACCTGCTATTTTTAGAAAGTTACTTATTATTACACAACGAGTTTAATAATACAAGAATACCATTTAATACTTAATCAGAATACTTAAAACACATGATAATCACAGTATAACATTAAATCAGTAAAACAAGACTAAAACATATAAAACAAGCCAAGATATACTATAATCAGTTATGTACTCAGTAAACGGAATACTTATACATGTCCCCTATCTTTGTAGCATTAGTAAGATCGGAGTAGGCTTTCGTGTTGTTCTTCTTTTCCATTCACTGGACACAAGGTACAGATTCTCTGTCCTTCAGTATGGACAATCATTCCTTATTAGGATTCCCCGTATGCAGCCAACTATTTTCCCAATATATGTTTTATATGTTTTGACATGCTTAGGTTTAATTTTAAATGCCTAAGCCATATACATGCATGACCAGTTCCACCTAGTTATGGATGTACCATAACCATAATACTAGAGGCACCAATGTTATGACTTCACCATGGCGGAGTGATAGCTCGTGACGTCCCTTTCAGCTTTTGGCCATATTATTATATTATCATGTAGGGCGTGTGGGTGCATCCTAGGTTACATGTTTTAGCAGTATTATCAGGTGAATGAGGTGTGTGCCTTGCATCCTTCATATGGAGTTGATCCCTCCTATCAGACTTAACTAATTAGAGGTAACCCCTCTAATTGCATGATGAGGTCACCCCTCTAAGTATTCATGCACTTTCATTCATTACATTTAAGTACTTTATTTCATTTCTTGTACATTGTTTAGTCCTTTTCCATTTCAGTATTTTTATTCATGTGTGATGAGCTTTTACTTAGACTACCGACGTTTGATTCCGGCATTTGTCTTTATGGTCAATAAATGTTTTAAGACATTTACCTTGCATGCTTTGATGACATGCCATAATTATGCGTGACCCGCCATTTACCAAAATGAGGCGTTACAATTATGGTATCCGAGCCAAGACTTCGACCTGTAGGCTCTAAAAATATGACCTGTGTGACAATCCGTCAATTTATGATTGATATTTTATTCTCAGATATTATTTAAAAATATCATTTTAATGTTATATTATGAACTCACTTATTTTTGGGAAGAAATTTGGATTTACGTCTTGAAGTAGCATCGACTAAGTCTAAACCGGAGGATTCTACGTTACGTGCTTACGTTTACATACACCGTCTTTGGTGACAGTCCGACATTTCAGAAAATAAATTTATCCATGAATATTATTTTGGAAGTTTTAAATTTGAGTTGGTTCATAAACTCACAAATTTACGAGAAGAGATTAGGACTTACGATTTTAATTTAACGTCCTTTACGGCTAAACCGGAAACCTTAGGATTACGTATTTACGTTTTCGAACTCCGTTTTTGATGAGACAATTTTTATTGGATTCGTTTTGTGACGTCGATTCATAATTTATAAAAACGTTTTTCGTAAAACGACCCGAGGGCACGCATATCGAGAAAACTAGAATCGAGAAATACCCGTAAACTAGTGAGATGGGACAAAACACATTGTCCCACCCCACTAGCATGGTTTGGACGGCACAACTTGACACCACACACTAAGGTGGCATCAAGTTAAGCTAACACATTACATGTGTAAGCTAGCTTACATCTTAAGCATTTTACCTTTCCACTAACTTCAAAACTAGCTACTAGTTTTCCTATTCCACCATTTCTTACATGCAAAATCCTCTCAAACTCTCTCAAATACTCTCCCTTTGTCGTCCAAAATAAACCAACAAACACCCATTTTGATCTCTTCTAGCCATGAAACACATGTTTACTAGCTCTATTAAGGAGTTCTCTTGAAGCCTTGATCATTTGGTGGCCATATTAACATCATTGGAGGTGATTTGCTTGTGTCCAAGGGCTGATTTTCCAACATATGTTCTTGATATTTGATGGTCTTGGAGATATTTGTTGTGTTCATCAAGTCCTTGTCTTCCAAAAACAAGGAATACACTTGGTTGGTAAAGAAGATCATCCTCTCCATTTTTCTCTTGTTATTTTGTAAAGAACAAATGTATTTTCTTTCATTTTGTATATGTATATGATGTATATATGATAATAAAAATGTTGTGTGGGGATCAAGTGTTGATAGATATGATTAAAAAGGTTGATAACTATAACAAATAAGGCTAAAATCTTGATTATTTAGTTGGCTTTGTAAAAACAGTATGTAACTAAAAGATGAACTGATAAAATTGCATGGTTTGATCCATTTACAGTAAGTACAAGATGTTATACACATGTGAGAGTTGGCCACGCAATGGAATCAAAATAATGAGTGTGATATGATCAAAACAAGTTAGGTGACCTAATCTGAATAAGCAGTTTTGTAGGGACTGTTAAGGCAAGATGAACTCAAAATGGGCAGTATCTATAACTAAGTTAAATGTAGAACATAATATGAAGAACATGTCACCCAAAAATGAGCTTCTAATTCATTATAGAACTCTAGATATGGTAAAAATGGTGAACATGAAGATAAAAAATCAGATTTTTGGAATTAATGTTTATTATTATTATATAAGCACTCACATTTTAATGTATAAAATGTAAAATAAAAACCCACTAACTTATAAAACTTATTTATATAAATATATAAAATTTTAATTAAATGGATAAATTATATAAATGGTGTTGAAATAATATTTATAAGTAATAAAAACTATAAACTTGATTTTTACGACTTTTTCGGCTATCGCCGTAAAATTAACATTTTTCGCCAAATAAAACTTAGACGACCAAACCCGTCTAATGTAAATTTTATAAAAGTCATATACTGATATATAAGTATCTAATACAAGTAAAAACCGATAAAACCCGAACTATAAGAAATACGGACATTTACGAGCTAATTAAGCATATTGGACTAATAATTGGACTAAATAAGATAAAAACTTGTAAAATGAACTTATTGGGCTTAACCCATTTGGTCCCAACATGGAAAGTATACATACTGATCATATAGGTATAAAAGGGATTAAAACAAGTTAAAAGAACTTATACTAAGCTTAATGGACTTAAAATAGGTAAATAGGTAAAACTAGAAAACTAGTATAAAAGTTATCGACACATAACACAAAAATGAGTAAATGAGAATATGTAAACCCACTTGATCATCATATATATAAAATCATCATATGTGTACATAATTGTTATTTTTATAAAGTCATTGGACATGAGTCTAAAACGAGTATTATTTGTCTAGGTTTCCGTGATTGAAGCACGTACCGTACGTCTGAATTGCCGATAACCCGCCTTCCCATATCAACGTGAGTTCATAGCCTCGCACTCTTTTAAGTGTTTTTATAAATGTTTTATAAACCCGCGAGGGAGATACCATGTTAGTTTTTATGAAATAGGATACCAATTGTCCTTATTGTTTGTTTATTGATTTGGACCCGAATGATTGTATGACCCGAATGTATGACCCGATAAATGATTAAAGGACCCGATAGATGAAATCAAATGGATTATTAAAGTTAGGTTATGTCACTAAAAGTCCCATTAGCATGAATTGTGAACTACCGGGAGTTGGTAGACGCTTATGCATTTAATAGTACTATTTGGGGAAGATCACCCCAGTTCGCGCCTTGACGGTTGATCCCCGTCGTGCCACATTGATTGGTAAGCGAATTTATGTATGAGAAGATTTCCATAGCGTGACCTTTGTGACGACACGCTACTTTAGATGGGCAAAATTGGTATCGGGTTAGCTACCCGTTGTTGGTTTAGTAAGGTAACAATGTCATGCGGCTTATAATAATCCAATCACCGAAATACTATTAGACTCTCAGAATTACGACGTATTGCCTGACTAGCAATACAGGGTCATACTATTGATATTATGTTTGTGTTTTGGTTTTTATAACCATATTCATATAACGGTTTTATTTAATCTATACAACGTTGCAAAACGTATTGTATCGTGCTTTTAACGACAATGATTCGTATAATGATTTTTAAGGCAAATGCCTATATTATGATTTTCGATAAAGATTTGTATAAAATGACTTTGGCTATTTTATGGCCTATTAAAATGATTTGTACAAGATGATTTTCAGTAATAATTTTAAACTGATATTATATTGATGGATTTTATTAAACTCTATGAATTCACTCGGCGTTATCGCTGACCTTTTCTTTTAACATGTTTTTATCTCAGGTACTTGAAGGTAATTCTCGGGAAGACAACAAGAATTTATGGCCCGCACTTAAACAATATTTTCCATTCAAATACTTTGCAAAACTTTGTATGAAATATAACGACTTGGAACCGATGTAACTTTGATGTTTATGAATGGAAATGCTTTATAAATAAACGACGCGATTTTTATGCGTTGTCTATGATGTGAGTAATGTGCTATCCCGTAACACCAACTAGTCTTCCGCTATATTGAGTTGTATAAATTTAGGGGTGTTACAGTTTGGTATCAGAGCTCTCGTTATAGAGAACGAAAGATTTTTAAAACCAAAGGTTTTGAATAAAACATTTCAAAATCTTTTTACTAAAAACATTTTTCTAAAAATATCTAAAAATCGTTTGACTATAACGGTGCCGAAGAATTCCCGAGTTACCGACAAGACCAGACCGAGAAGTGTTATTTTAATATATATATATATATAACTTGGATTATATATATATATATATGATGTAATTTTATTACATAATTGTTTGATGATTATTTTGATATTTATACGAGGTATTTATACGACGTCGATTGTCACAAGAAACCCTAAATCCCCTAGTAAATTAATCGAAGCTATTCTCGTAGGAATTCTAGCTATCCTAGATCTAAACCAAGTTGTGGATATTTATGATCCCAACAAATGGTCGATATTCGTAGAATTGTAGATATTAGTTGATTGTGATATTGAAAAAGAATTGGCGAGATTAAAACTGATATCGATGTCATGACGATCTTTTCTTATAGAGTGGAGTTTGACAAAACGTTACCACCTAGAAAGATGTCATCTGATTCGTTGTCATCCAATTCTTAAATTGGAATCGAAAGGGTGAATGTTGTACTTGAGGCTGTTGTTGGAACCATTACCCAAAAGCCTCATGCCACTAATACCTTTCCGAGAAGTCTAGTTGAATGATCAAGTCGTTTCATATTAATGACTCATTTGATAATTGTTGTTGTAAGAGCTAATAGGATTGGAAATTAAGTGTTGATTCATATTGAGATTGTATTGCCTTTACAAGCCGAAGAATAAAGTTGAAGTATTGGATAATGAGGTAGGATATCGAATTGAGTATAAAATTGGTTGAAACTTGAATAAACTAAAACTTAACTTGTATAGAATATGAGATTAATAATAGAAGTCGTTAAGTTTTGTGATTGAATTATAAGGTTTTAAATGATTGTTAGTTCGTG
This sequence comes from Glebionis coronaria, assembly GCA_025667525.1. Taxonomy (NCBI): domain Eukaryota; kingdom Viridiplantae; phylum Streptophyta; class Magnoliopsida; order Asterales; family Asteraceae; genus Glebionis; species Glebionis coronaria. The sequence continues at coordinate 246,833,133 of CM046880.1, read as the reverse complement.
TTAAGGGTTGTTCCTAGGCCATTGTCCACTAACGAGGATGCCCAGTGTCCGAGAAATAAATTGAAGAAATCTTCTTCTGAATTGAGACCGATGGATCTTCTGGGACATGTGGAACACCTAATGACTCTTGTGGATTAGTATTCATTGTGGTAACTTTCAAAAATAATCTCTAACTTAACTGAGATATCAGTTGGTAGGATGAGTTTTGAGAATTGTATGACATAGTGACACGTAATGTGTTACGGTACAATTTGACTTGTTTGTGATTAATGAAAAGACTACCTTTGATTGCTAAATTCTACATGTATGAATGATATCTATCTTTTCTTGCTTCTTCCTAATGTTCGCATTAGTGATGCAACCATTGAACAAGTACTCATCTTGATTTGAGTTACGTTGTGAATCATTCTTCGTGAGTGCCATCGAGGTCATGGACCTCATGATTAATTGGCTAAGGCTCATTTCCTATCATATCGTAGTTAATTCTTGGTGAACAAGCTTTCATCACTCTTTTGCAGATCACTCATTGTTTTTATAAAGTTAAAACGGTATCCTTTCAGAAAATTTAATTTTCATCACAATAAGGATTATTCAAAGTGAGATTTATATGTGATTGATATCAAAATGAAGTTGTTTATGAGACGCTTTGGAAACTTAATTGTTTTCATAACAAAGAAAATCTTTGTAAATATATTTTTGATTCTTATTTAAGAATTAAGCATGAAGATGTTTTTATTATAAACATGATGATAAAATTTTGACGAACAGAGTATTGCATCGTTAATCTTGAAATTGTATATAGTTGCGCGCCTACATACAATTTGGAATGGACCATGCAAGACTGATTAGTAGTCACCATAAAACTAATGAATAAACACGAAATTTTCTTCGAACATTGTGAAAGATTAAAATTTTAAGAGATCTGCAAGAAGCGAAAAATAGGGACATAGTGTTAGGGACACCTACATATGTGCCTGTAGCATCTATTCTTCTGAGTCGAATTTACTCATCTGTGGAAATTGTCTTATTTGACAATTGATATTCCCATCTTGTCCAATTATCCCGTAGTGAGATTCTTAGGAAAAGTATCTGATTACCGAGTGTTGATACCCGACTGGATGTATCGACGTTCCTATCATTTCTAATGATTTGATTTCATTTGAATGACCTGGGTAACGATTCGAGGAGCTTTCGAATGCGTACTCAAATTATGAAAACATGGGATATATTCATATCCATTAAATGTTTTCGTCTGTATCTGATTTGAAATTCTCTCGCATAGATTATGCGTTAACCTTACTCTTTTAAGGTTAGTTATGTCTCCTAATATCCTTGATTTTGTGAAGGATTATGAATTGTTATTAGTCTTTTGAGAAGTTCACATCTTATCGACGGCAATAAAACTGGAAAGTTGATAGTGCCAGTAGAATGGATTAATTAATTATGACATGACGAAATTGTCTTAATTGATGGGAACTCGAATAGAATTCCCCTAAATAATAAGATGTTGATTATCAAAAGTGATCTAAATAATTCTTGGTGGATGACGATATCCTGTATTTAGATTTGAAATTATACCGTGAATAATTATGAATTAGTCATAGACATAATAATCTAGAAAGAACCTAATATGAATTTATTAAAAGGTGTTTATGATATCTGCAATTTTAGGAAGTATTTGCTGGTAAATTACAGAGACTTTCGCCATTAAGGCAAGTTGAAATTGGTATTGATTATATTTCCGGTGCTGCACTTGTGGCTTGTGCACTGTACGTCAGCACCATCTGAATTTAAGGAATTACCGTACAACTGAGAGAGTTGTCGGAGAAAGATTTTATTATACCAAGCCTGTCATCCTGAAGAGCTATGGTGTTATCATTCCTTATATTTATAGATTACTGTGAACTGAGTAAATTGACAATCGAAAGCGATATCCATAACTCGAAATGGAAGATTTGTTCGATCAATTACAAGGTTTTTGATCCTCAGCATGGTTATCATCAACTTCGCATCTGCGAAAAGGATTATTTATTCCAATCACTACATCCGATACTTGTAATAAACATTATGAGTTTCACGTGATGTCGTTTGGATTGACTAATACACATGTAGCATTCATAAATTTGGTGAATCATGTGTGTAGGCTGTAATTTGATAAATTCATGCTTGAGATCATTAAGGACCATTTGTTTGTATATAAGAATAATAATGAGTTAATAATTATTTATAGATTGCCCTGAATTGGCCGAACAATAAAAACATGTATCTTGAATATTTAACATGTGATTTAAGACTTAAGCATTTACATTATTTGACCATGTGATTAAAAGATAATGGAATATAAATTGACTCTTTAAAAATTAAGAGCCCTTTTAAGACTTTGGGTTATTACTAAAAAGAAAGTGCAGATATGTTTTGACAAATATTTTAACAAAGGATTTTTAAGGGATTATTCCCTTATACACAAATCATTTAACTAAACTTCTGTTTAGGGGTAAATGTTTATGTATACCTCAAGATAACTTAAGAAGGATCGAGTAAAACCATTTATACCATAACCTGAAAACTTAAAACGAAAATTTTTGCTTTTCAACTAAGAAAACTTTGACCAAAGTATAAACAAAGGTTTTTACATTTACGAATCCTACTAATTATTTTTGATAAATCAACAAAAATCTTGTTAATTAAAATTTACTTTTGAACATTTTATATAATTGGTCGAACTAAGAAATTTAAAATCTTTACGTTTACATTTCATAAAAATTGAATATTTAATATTTAGTTAGTTGTAATAATTATCGACGCTTTAGACGTCGGATTGAGTAAAACGGATAAAGATGATAGTTGAGAAGAAACTAAAACTCAGAAAATGTGAAGAAATAATTTTTGAATAAATATGTACATGATAATTATATCATCAGGAAAAATGAATATAAATACTGACACATTATGTAGAAAATATAAAGAACCAATTAGGATGTGTTCCTTAATAATGAAGGTGCAAATTAAATTGCCGAACGATATAAAAATAAACGATGTTTGTAAAAAGGATAATATAGATAATAAAAGGGGGCTAATGTGAACCATCAGAATTGAGAAGCCGATAGCATTAAATATTTTAAAGACCACTTGTGATTGTCTAAATATGGATATTTTGAGATATAGTTATGTTGGAATTTGTAAGTATAAGTATTATATGTATGTCATTTTTGACTAAAAGTATCTTTGTCTGAAGAAGTTGTACTGATGGCAATTATGAAGGCAGACATCGCCTCATACATTAGTAAACGTCTAGCTATTGCAAAGGTCATCATCTGAATTAGATTCGATTTGGGTCATCGTCGACAGACTGACCAAATCTGCTAATATCATTCCCGTTAATGATAAATGCAAAGGAGTTATGTAAACATAGTATGCCTGTATCGAACATCTATATCAAGATCCTCGCTTCGCACTGAATTTCTAGAGATTTGCTCAGAAATCATTGAGAACGAACCTTGATGAGAGTACTATGTACCACCCCAAATCGAAGGGACGAGGTAAAGTAACGATACAAAGTAATATAAGTGATGCTTTATGTTTGAATGATTGACCTTTGGTAATAGACCGTATAATCGTTTTCCTTTGGAGAGATTATCATTGATGATTATCGTATTAGGATCGAGATCGAATCTTGTTAGGACCTAAATCTTAGAGCATCTGTGAGCAAGAGTTGAGATGAAGACACCCGACATACACCCATTGTGAGTTGGACATGTCTTTTAGGTTTAAGGTTTCCTATTATGGCGAACCTATCCTTGCAAAATACCCGACCCGCGAGATCTGAAATGATTGTTGAAATTAGGATTTGATTATTAATTGCCGATAGTGGGCAGGAGGTTATGTGAATATGAAATGTAGATCTTGAAGTGCCAAATGGGTAGCGAAGTTATGCCACAATTTTTAACCTTGGAAAAATGAATTCATGATCTGACAAATCATGGGATATAAGTCCCCGTTGTATGGGACCATTGAGATGATGTAAAAGTTGGGATTGAAAGGCATATAAGCTGGATCTACCCTAGGACTTCAAAAGCTGCGTGAATTATGATTCGTATATCAAACTTGATGGAATATCTATCAAGAGAAAATCTGATTATTTCTTAGTAGAGCTTAGATCGGCGAAAAGTTGCATTCATCAGAAACCCGTGAACATCATGGATAGAGAAAGTAAGTCAACATTAAGCCTGATCTTATTCCCGTAGTTATGTATGATGAAACTCGCGTATTATAATGGATTACACTTGTGAGAAAAGACCGAATGTGGAAGGAAATACCCACATGGCTTTAACTCTATAAGAAGCGAGTATTATGTAAGATGATCTTCGAGGACAAAGATCATGTTTAGGGGTAAATGCTGTGACAATCCGTCAATTTATGATTGATATTTTATTCTCAGATATTATTTAAAAATATCATTTTAATGTTATATTATGAACTCACTTATTTTTGGGAAGAAATTTGGATTTACGTCTTGAAGTAGCATCGACTACGTCTAAACCGGAGGATTTTACGTTACGTGCTTACGTTTACATACATCGTCTTTGGTGACAGTCCGACATTTCAGAAAATAAATTTATCCATGAATATTATTTTGGAAGTTTTAAATTTGAGTTGGTTCATAAACTCACAAATTTACGAGAAGAGATTAGGACTTACGATTTTAATTTAACGTCCTTTACGGCTAAACCGGAAACCTTAGGATTACGTATTTACGTTTTCGAACTCCGTTTTTGATGAGACAATTTTTATTGGATTCGTTTTGTGACGTCGATTCATAATTTATAAAAACGTTTTTCGTAAAACGACCCGAGGGCACGCAAATCGAGAAAACTAGAATCGAGAAATACCCGTAAACTAGTGAGATGGGACAAAACACATTGTCCCACCCCACTAGCATGGTTTGGACGGCACAACATGACACCACACACTAAGGTGGCATCAAGTTAAGCTAACACATTACATGTGTAAGCTAGCTTACATCTTAAGCATTTTACCTTTCCACTAACTTCAAAACTAGCTACTAGTTTTCCCATTCCACCATTTCTTACATGCAAAATCCTCTCAAACTCGCTCAAATACTCTCCCTTTGCCGTCCAAATTAAACCAACAAACACCCATTTTGATCTCTTCTAGCCATGAAACACATGTTTACTAGCTCTATAAAGGAGTTCTCTTGAAGCCTTGATCATTTGGTGGCCATATTAACATCATTGGAGGTGATTTGCTTGTGTCCAAGGGCTGATTTTCCAACATATGTTCTTGATATTTGATGGTCTTGGAGATACTTGTTGTGTTCATCAAGTCCTTGTCTTCCAAAAACAAGGAATACACTTGGTTGGTAAAGAAGATCATCCTCTCCATTTTTCTCTTGTTATTTTGTAAAGAACAAATGTATTTTCTTTCATTTTGTATATGTATATGATGTATATATGATGATAAAAATGTTGTGTGGGGATCAAGTGTTGATAGATATGATTAAAAAGGTTGATAACTATAAGAAATAAGGCTAAAATCTTTATTATTTAGTTGGCTGTGTAAAACCAGTATGTAACTAAACGATAAACTGATAAAATTGCATGGTTTGATCCATTTACAGTAAGTACAAGATGTTATACACATGTGAGAGTTGGTCATGCAATGGAATCAAAATAATGAGTGACATATGATCAAAACAAGTTAGGTGATCTAATCTGAATAAGCAGTTTTGTAGGGACTGTTAAGGCAAGATGAACTCAAAATGGGCAGTAGCTATAACTAAGTTAAATGTAGCACATAATATGAAGAACATGTCACCCAAAAATGAGCTTCTAATTCATTATAGAACTCTAGATATGGTAAAAATGGTGAACATGAAGATAAAAATCAGATTTTTGGATTTAATGTTTATTATTATTATATAAGCACTCACATTTTAATGTATAAAATGTAAAATAAAATCCCACTAACTTATAAAACTTATTTATATAAATATATAAAAGGTTAATTAAATGGATAAATTATATAAATGGTGGTGAAATAATATTTATAAGTAATAAAAACTATAAACTTGATTTTTACGACTTTTTCGGCTATCGCCGTAAAATTAACATTTTTCGCCAAATAAAACTTAGACGACCAAACCCGTCTAATGTAAAGTTTATAAAAGTCATATACTGATATATAAGTATCTAATACAAGTAAAAACCGATAAAACCCGAACTATAAGAAATACGGACATTTACGAGCTAATTAAGCATATTGGACTAATAATTGGAATAAATAAGATAAAAACTTGTAAAAAGAACTTATTGGGCTTAACCCATTTGGGCCCAACATGAAAAGTATACATACTGATAATATAGGTATAAAAGGGATTAAAAAAAGTTAAAAGAACTTATACTAAGCTTAATGGACTTAAAATAGGTAAATAGGTAAAACTAGAAAACTAGTATAAAAGTTATCGACACATAACACAAAATGAGTATATGAGAATATGTAAACCCACTTGATCATCATATATATAAGATCATCATATGTATACATAATTGTTATTTTTATAAAGTCATTGGACATGAGTCTAAAACGAGTATTATTTGTCTAGGTTTCCGTGATTGAAGCACGTACCGTACGTCTGAATTGCCGATAACCCGCCTTCCCATATCAACGTGAGTTCATAGCCTCGCACTCTTTTAAGTGTTTTTATAAATGTTTTATAAACCCACGAGGGAGATAACATGTTAATTTTTTATGAAATAGGACACCAATTGTCCCGATTGTTTGTTTATTGATTTGGACCCGAATGATTGTATGACCAGAATGTATGACCCGGTAAATGATTAAAGAACCCGATAGATGAAATCAAATGGATTATTAATGTTAGGTTATGTCACTAAAAGTCCCATTAGCATGAATTGTGAACTACCGGGAGTTGGTAGACGCTTATGCATTTAATAGTACTATTTGGGGACGATCACCCCAGTTCGCGCCTTGACGGTTGATCCCCGTCGTGCCACATTGATTGGTAAGCGAATTTATGTATGAGAAGATTTCCATAGCGTGACCTTTGTGACGACACGCTACTTTAGATGGGCAAAATTGGTATCGGGTTAGCTACCCGTTGTTGGTTTAGTAAGGTAACAATGTCATGCGGCTTATAATAATCCAATCACCGAAATACTATTAGACGCTCAGAATTACGACGTATTGCCTGACTAGCAATACAGGGTCATACTATTGATATTATGTTTGTGTTTTGGTTTTTATAACCATATTCATATAACGGTTTTATTTAATCTATACAACGTTGCAAAACGTATTGTATGGTGCTTTTAACGACAACGATTCGTATAATGATTTTTAAGGCAAATGTCTATATTATGATTTTCGATAAAGATTTGTATAAAATGACTTTGGCTATTTTATGGCCTATTAAAATGATTTATACAAGATGATTTTCAGTAATAATTTTAAACTGATATTATATTGATGGATTTTATTAAACTCTATGAATTCACTCGGCGTTATCGCTGACCTTTTCTTTTAACATGTTTTTATCTCAGGTACTTGAAGGTAATTCTCGGGAAGACAACAAGAATTTATGGCCCGCACTTAAACAATATTTTCCATTCAAATACTTTGCAAAACTTTGTATGAAATATAACGACTTGGGACCGACTAGTCTTCCGCTGTATTGAGTTGTATAAATTTGGGGGTGTTACAACCTGTGATTAGTGGGTAATCATCATGGTCTTCATAGAACTGACAGTTTGTTTCATGCATTCATATTTATATAGCATATGTCATCTGCTACAGGAATTTTGACTAGTAATGGTTGGTAAAGGACTGGCCATATTAGTCGCATGTGCATAATTTTTTTTATGTTCTAACATGATTTAATCATTGCAATTGTTTTATACTGTCAGATGGTTCTCACACGTGAACAAGAACAGCTCAATGCAGCAGTCCAAGCTGCATTACAAGCCATGCTTCCTCAGCTGAGGAACAAAATTCGAGCAGAGGTGCAAGCTGCCAACAATCAGCAACAACACCTAGTTCCTCCTCCTCTTCCCGCTACACTGATCACATGACTGGAGCGATTTAATAAGCAGCGTCCGCGATCCTTCGAGAAGACCGACAGCCCCAATGAGGCTGAGAGCTGGCTAGCTCACATCGAGAAGATCTTTGATGAAATGGGTTGTGACCTTATCTTTAAGGCAAGGTTGACCTGTTACAAGTTTGAAGGAGACGTGCTTGGATGGTGGAAGTCAGTGAAGCAGTCTGAGGGAGGCGATGCTTGGGTGACTGGTTTGACTTGGGCTCAGTTCAGGGAGTTGGTGATGGGACAGTTCTTCCCTAAGGCTAAGCAGGATAAGCTGAAGAGGGAGTACCACGGGATCAGGCAGAGAGCTGGGGAGAACAACAATGACTTCATGTAACGTTTTCTCCGTCTGGCTGGTTTTCTTGGCGCCACAGCGGGTACGGCCGAGGAGCAATCATACTACTTTCGCTGGGCTCTTCGTACCTCGGTTGCCAATAACTTGGTTTGTGCTACCTTCAACACGGTGGCACAAGTAGCTGATGCAGCACGTAAGTTGGAGATGCTGCAAGAGAGGGATGAGTTTGGAGAGGCAGAGAGACCCGACAAAAGGTATATCTCGTCATTCAACGATGATCATTTCAATTCATTCTATAGTATCCAAATATTTATCTCTATATATACAATTGCATCTTTCTGGAAGAAGACTAGGGACCGGTCCCAACCGGCCACTCAGCCACAGCAGAAGCAGCACAAGGGTAACGGTAAGACCCATAACCGTTCTACTTCGAATATCGGTAATGACCATTACCGTGGCAATGCCAACTACTCCAACAGCAGCAGGTCCATAACTTACTCAACTCTTATGTTATATGTTCAACTATCTTAATTCTGACACTTCAGAATTTGCTACTAGTAATCATGGCAACGGGAGGGAGCAGGACCGCAAAGGTTCCCAACCTCACCGTACAGATATTACTGGTATTATGTCTTACAATTTTCCGCACTGTCCTAATTGTTCCAATAAACCATGTCTCATGTATACTTTTCTTAACAGGCTCCCAACCAGCAAGGGCTCCTGTTGGAGGGTATAGTCACCCTCTCTGCACCACATGCAACCGTAGGCACCCAGGTCCATGTCACCGTGACAGTGAAGCTTGCTTCAAGTGTGGTCAGTCAGGCCATCGCATGAAGGAGTACTGTAAAGGCGAGATAGAGGGCATATCTGGACATGTCGACAGCAAGCCACCTCCTACTACTGGGCGGGTGTACACGACCTCGCGTGATCAGGCTGCTAAGTCTATAGGTACCATCACGGGGATCTTGTATATGTATGGTCGAGCTGTATGTGTTTTATTTGACACGTGTGCTACTCATTCGGTCATTTCTACTGCTTTTGCCAAGAATATTAGGATATCCCCGATGCCATTAGGAAATGTCTTAAACATTTCCACGCCCTTACGAGACTTTGTACGCATCACACATGGGTACACGAGCCTTCCCCTCGAGTTTGACGATAAGATACGTCTAGTTGATGCACTTCCATTAGACAGGTACGATCTTGACATGATATTGGGCATGGACTGGCTATCCGAACATCACGCCACCATCGACTGCCATTCATATCGGGTCATCTTCGGTGATGTAAATGCACAAGAGTACATTCACAACGGGTTCATACCCGGAAGGTCTGTACAAATAATTTCGACCTTGCAAGCGCGTGCATTACTTTTACATGGTTGCGAGGGCTACATAACTACTGTTCATGACATGGATGCTAAATCTACATCAATCCAGAATCAGCGAATTGTGTCAGATTTCCCAGACGTGTTTCCAGAAGAACTTCCGGGCATACCACCTGCGCGTGAAGTGGAGTTTAATATCGAGCTCATCCTAGGATCTGATCGATCTCCAAGGCTCCTTATCGCATGGATCCCATCGAGCTGAAGGAGTTGAAGGACCAATTACAGGAGCTTCTGGAACGTGGTTTCATTCGACCTAGTGCATCTCCATGGGGCGCACCAGTCTTATTCGTGAAGAAGAAGGACGGCAGTATGCGTCTTTGCATTGATTATCGCGAGCTCAACAAGATCACCATCGGGAATAGATATCCTATACCACGCATTGACAATCTGTTTGACCAACTCCAAGGGGCCAAACATTTCTCCAAGATTGATCTGAGGTCGGGCTATCATCAGTTACGATTTAAAGAGCAGGACATCGCCAGGACTGCTTTCTGTACACGTTATGGACACTACGAATTTGTAGTCATGCCATTTGGCCTTACCAATGCTCCAGTTGTTTTCATGGAATTGATGAACCGTATCTTCCATGAATTGTTGGACAAGTTCGTCATCGTATTCATTGATGACATCCTTATATTATCTAAGTCAAAGGAAGAGCACAAAGACCATCTTCGCACAATATTACAGATACATCGTCAGAAGCAGCTGTATGCTAAATTCTCCAAATGTGAGTTCTGGCTGACTAGTGTGGCATTTCTGGGTCACATTGTATCTGCAGAAGCAATAACCATGGATCCAGCAAAGGTTGAGGCTATTAACAAGTGGCCAAGACCTACATCCACGACTAGAGGTGGCAAATCTTGCCCATTTTGATACATATGGGCACTTTTTGCCCATTTTCAAAAAAGGATGGGGCACTTTTTGCCATTCTTTATAATGAATGGGCTAAACGGGCGCATTTGTAATAAACTAAATGGGCTTAACGGGCGCACTTGTAAAATACAAATTAGTATACTCGACGAATATTTTTTATTAAATTTTTTATCCCGGCTTTCAAACAAGTATTTTTATTTTTTATTTGCAGGTTTTTATATGTTTTTTCCCTTTTTTAGCTTGCGCCCGTTTAGCCCGCCCGTTTAGCCCGCCCGTTTTGCCCATGCCCGTTTAGCTCGCGCCCGTTTAGCCCGCCGCCCGTTTAGCCCGTTGCCCGTTTAGCCCGCCGCTCGTGCCCGCCCGCCCGCCCATTTTGCCACCTCTATCCGCGACTGAAGTTCGCAGCTTTCTAGGCTTAGCTGGATACTACCGTAGGTTCGTAGAGAACTTTTCCCGTTTAGCACTACCATTGACAAACTGATGCGAAAAGGGGAGAAATTCGTCTGGAATGAAGAAAGAGAGAAGAGCTTTGAAGACCTGAAGCAGAAACTAGTATCTGCACCTATTCTTACTCTCCCATCTAGTACGGGTGCATTTCAAATTTTTAGTGACGCTTCCGGGAAGGGACTTGGTTGTGTTCTCATGCAACATGGGAAAGTGATTGCTTGCGCATCACGACAGCTTAAGCCTTATGAGGTGAACTACCCTACACATGACTTGGAACTTGCAGCAGTCGTGTTTGTACTGAAGATATGTAGGCACTACTTGTATAGCGAATCATGTGATATCTTCACAGATCACAAGAGCCTGAAATACATCTTCACCCAGCGTGAGCTAAATATGAGACAGAGGAGATGGTTAGAGCTGTTGAAGGATTATGGCATTAATATGTAGTATCATCCCGACAAGGCGAATGTAGTAGCAGATGCTCTTAGTATAAAGTCGGGTATGATCAACGGCATTAAGTTAAAAGAAGAAGTGATACGAGACTTGGAATGACTAGATATTGAGATCATGGTACGTGGACAGCACGGGTACTGGGCTAATCTTAGAGTTGAACCTGACTTACTCTCTAGGATTAAGGAAGCTCAGAAGGATGAAGGTGAAATCTGGGCGATTATTTAGAACTTGGAGAAGCAGACAGAGTTTCGACTAGACGAACACGATATCTTATGACAGGGCACGAGACTTTGTGTTCGTGATGATCAAGCACTCTGGGAAGCATTGTTAGCTGAACCTCATAGCTCCCCATTCTCCATCCATCCTGGTTCAACCAAGATGTACCATGACATCAAGCAATACTTTTGGTGGAGCGGTATGAAACAGGATGTTGCCACTTACGTTTCCAAATGTCTTACCTACCAGCAGGTTAAGATCGAGCATTAACGATCTAGCGGTCTTCTACAACCGTTAGAGATTCCAGAGTGGAAGTGGGACAAAATCACCATGGATTTTGTTACCGATCTTCCGCAAACCAAGAGGAAACATGATGCAATTTAGGTTATCGTTGATCGACTTACCAAATCAGCACATTTCTTACCGATACGCAAGGACGATCCAGTTAGAAAATTAGCTGACACTTATAGGAGGGAGATAATTAGACGTCATGGTGCTCCATCCAGTATCGTCTCGGACAGAGATCCTCGGTTTACTTCGCGATTTTGGAAGAGTCTGCAGAAAGATTGGGGTACAAAACTTAAGCTCAGCACGGCTTTTCATCCACAAACAGACGGGCAGTCAGAGCGAACCATTCAGACCTTAGAAGACATGCTCCATAAATGTGCAGTGGAATGGACGGGATATTGGGATGATTATATCTGTCTGGCAGAGTTTGCATACAATAACAGTTGGCACGCTAGCATCAAGTGTGCACCGTTTGAGATGTTGTATGGCAGGAAGTGTCGCGCCCCAATCTGCTGGGATCAGGTTGGTGAGTGAACACTTGAGGGTCCAGAGATGATTGAGCTGACTAACGAGAAGGTCGCTGTAGCTAAGGCGAAGTTGCAAGAAGCTCGTGTACGACAGAAGTGTTATGCCGATAAGCATCGTATGGATTTGCATTTCAAGGTTGGAGATCATGTCTTTCTTAAGGTATCACCGGCGTGTGGTGTCAGACGTTTTGGAATCAAGAGAAAGCTCATTCCTCGATTCATTGGACCATTTGACATCATCAAGCGGATTGGTGAAGTATCATATCGTTTAGCATTACCTTCGCAATTTTCTCACGTTCATAATGTTTACCATGTATCCCTACTCAAGGGATACAATTATCATCCTCTTCACATGGTTCAGTATCCACTTGATCAAATACGTGAAGATGTTACCTTCATAGAGGAACCCGAGCGAGTTCTTGATAGACAAGAACGAATCATGAGGAAGAAGACAATTCAATTCGTCAAAATCCTTTGGAGGGATCACACCGAGTGAGAAGCCACTTGGGAGACGGAGGAGTCTATCCGGACTTCTTACCCTCACCAAGTTTTGAATTCGGGTATGTTCCTCTTTTAGTTTACTATATCTATAATTCGGGGACGAATTATTCTTTTTAGGGGGGAAGAGTTGTAAAACCCACATGCTTTTACCATGAACAGTACACTTAATAAACGTACGTACATATTAAAACTTTCCTTTTATAGCATGAACACGTGTCAGGAATATTAATTACAGAAATTACGTACGTGTTATTACACGATAAGTATTAAATACGTGATAGTACACGATAATTATTAACAATAATAATTATAATCACGAACATAAAATCATGAACATGGAATCACGAACACATAATTACGTACTTACGTATATTATTAATACGATAAATATCGTTACGTATAAGTATTTAGCGATAACATGAATAATTAATAATAACGTAACACGTAAACACGAACATACGAACACGTAATATAATAGACACGGGAAAAACTTCGGGTTTCCCTTTGTGGGACCCATATGCCGCGGACACAAGGACCAAGAGGGCCAAGCCCACTTTAGTTTTTACCAAAATAGGAAAAAGGGGAAACAATTCATTCATAGAGTTTTTCACAAAAATTAAAAATCCTAACTCTCCCTTTTTCTCTCTTTGGCCGCCGGCAAGAACACACCACAAGGGTGTTGGTGATTTGATTTTGGTTAATAAAATTCAAGCTTTGTGTTTGTGTGATTATTCTCCATTCATTACACGCATTAGGTAATCCGTAAAACCTTTTCTTTTTAATCTCTTAATTCATTATGAACATATGATCACGGGTTTATAGAAACAAGATTAAAAACATGTTATAAATCATGTTGGAGAAAATTAAGGGTTGTTTCGAGTTTGTTTTGCTCGGCCGACACCCAAACCGAGAGCCCCATGGCTCTCGGCGTGTTTTGGTTCGCACCACCAACCGAGACTTATGTCTCGGTGTGGTTGGTTTTGGTCGGCAGTAGGGTACAAGGGACCCCGACTTGAGTCGGGATACCATTTGGTTTGTTTAGGGGTTTCGACAGTGGCAACCACCACCACCGACACACAACCGGTGGCAGTTTTGGTCAAGCAAGGGGAACGCAGGCAGCAGGGGGTACCACCGACACACAGTCGGTGGGAACTCCTTGTGGTCAGCGGCTAGCCGAGAGAAGGAACCACCAGCTTAAGCTGGTGGCAATTTTACAAGGACAGTGGCAACCGGCCGAGCCGGTTTGCCACTGTTTAAGGATGTTTGTTTGTCCGGTTGAAGGGTAAATTCGGTCCGGTTCACGACATGTCTAAATTAAATTCACGGGTCCGGTTCATGACTTAAATTGTACAAGTATTTATTTTATTTTTACAAGTATATTAATTTTACAAGAATTATATTAATTAAAACATGACTACTAATTAATTTAGTTAATCATGGACTTAGGTTAATTATTATTTTTGAATAATACATGTTTTAGCCTAAGTATTTTATTTAATTAATTTAGACTATAGTATTAATTAATTATTTAAACATGGACTATAATTAATTAATAATCATGACTTATGTTATAATTAATAAATATTAATACATGTTAATTAATAGTCACTGACATGGTCTCTATCAGGACCTTCAGGCATAGATAGCAGTCTTTGTACCTTTTTCATGGTGATGTCCACCCATTGACCAGATCTTGCTTCGCCTTTTCCCACAGCAAGTTCTTCATCAGCGACAGCCATAAAGGCTCTGACGGTAGTGGTTCCTTCATCCTTAGATGTAAGGGGTTCATCATCCCAGTCGAATGAAGCAGCAATCAGACCTTTTTTAGTCTTCTTAACATCCTTTTTCTTAGCTTCATCTTCAGCTTTCTGGTTGAGTTTTAACAGCTCAGCTTTCAAGGCTTTGTACTTAACTTTGTAGTCCTTCTTTCCCTCTGAGTCAGAGTGAGAAGTTTGCTTGAAAAGTGAGGCAGAAAACTTCTTCTTGCTGCTGTGGTTGTTGCTGGATGAAGGAAAGCTTGGAGAGGAGGTTTTGTTTGACCATCAATCTTTCTGAAAGTGACCAGTCTTTCCACAAGTGTAGCATGACACCTTGGATTTATCAACCTTAGCAGCTCCAACTCTACCAGATATCTTGTAGTAACTCTTTTGCTAGAAGGGCTCTGTCATGGAACTCAACATGTAATTCATCAAGAAATTCTTGACTGCTTCTAGTGTCCTCTTCTATGTTAGAGTCGCTGTCCTGAAAGGAATGGTTAGCAACAAGAGCTTTTGATCCAGTGATATTGGTGGTAAACCTATCAGTCTCTGATTTGTAAATGGAGTCAATTATCCCTTCTTCATAGTTATATCTACCAAACAGTTGGGCTAAAGTATCATTTTTGATAGCATTATTTGCTCTTAAGGTCTGGTTTAGGCTAAGTCATTTTCTTGATAAACTATTGACAAATGTAGCATTAACCTCAGCCTTAGGTAGAACAACTCCATTGTTTCCCAAGTCATTCAACAAAATCTTATGCCTAGTATAAGTTTGAGCAACAAATTCTGTTTCCAAAGCTTTAAAAGCATTAAACTTAAGTCTAAGGGCTTGGATTTTGGTTTCTTTTGTTTTCTTTGGACCTTCATACCCTAGAACTAACTCAGTCCACATCTCCTTAGCAGAGTTGTATTTTATGATCGACTTCATAATGTTCTTGGGTAGGCAAGAGACTATGATACTTTTGAGTCTCTTGTCCTGGTTAGCCAGACGTCTATCCGCTGGAGACCATTGCTTAACAAGCTTCTTGATGGGTCTCTCAGGGGTAGAGGAAACGGCCAGTGGTACATAGGGACCATTCTCTAAGATTTCTATCAAGAAGGGTTCTAAGCCATCTAAATATATAAGAAATTCACTTTTCCAACTTGAAAAATCTTCTTCATCAAACGCTGGAACATTGGACACATGTGACCCCCCACGAACATCAAGTAGTTGGGGAAGGTCATCATCATTATTACCAGTGCTTACAACCGGTGTAGGCATGGTAGTAGATGTGGTGGCTGGTGCGGTGGTCGAAGTGGTACCTTGACTGGTTTGACCAAAGGGTGAAGGAGGTATAGTATCAGTCATATTAGGATCTTGATTTTAAAAACAAGAACGGTTTATAAAATGTTTTATAAATCAAACCGCTCTGATACCAATTGATAGTCCCTTAATATGACAATTGTTGAAACTATAACTCGTATAACCACAAAAACACAACGAAATACTTTTCAAATGCGTAATGCTTTATTAACCGTTATAAACAAAGTATTACAAAGTGCTATGAATACACCCATTGAATGACAATAAGAAATGAACCTAGAAAAAGTAAACTATATTCGAGACTCAAGTTTACAAGGGAACCAATGAGACGCTGGTAGACAGCTGAGGGCTAAGTGGTTCCAAAGTGAGAAAGAACTTAGATAATTTATCTAAGCACAAGGGTTGCCTTAACTCTTCTTTCTCACTCCTATTTATAGTGGTACGAGGTTGCTTCCTTAGTAGGAGTAGTTGATACGTGTCATCTTCTGAATGGAAGAGTACAACGTATTAAATGCATGTCCAAATCGAGACATACCTTTAAACAACTTTAGGTGAACAGTTCTGCCAATTGTTCACCTTTTGTCCCACTAGGTCGTACTAGGCTTTATCTTGAATCTCTTGTTTTGTCCAGCTCAAAACACTTAGTAGATTCTCCCGCCTAAACTATAAAGGATTGGACAAGCTTTGCTTGTATCAGACTTCTAGGGTTCTTAAGTGATCTCTGAGTATTGTCAACTCAGAGATCCTTGAACACCAGCACATTCCTTCTATATCCCAGCTATCCATAATCGCTGGTGAGTATGACTTCAGATTGTCTTCGACTTCTCTGACGTTGTCTTTGACTTGAATGTTCCTGGTGTGCCAGCTGAGGCTTTGCCTTCCACTGGTCTGGTCTCTGTCGCTGGTCCTCTCAGCGATCTGTAACAATTAGTCTAATTTAAACAAATCTAGACTAGGCCATACTTAAAACTTTCATTGGCCCAACAGTTCGTGTAATCATTCTCCATTCATTCCACGCGTTTGGTAATCCGTAAAACCTTTCTTTTTAATTCTTTTTATGTTTTGTGAAGAACATATGATCATGGGTATAAATAAAAGATTAAATAACATGTTAAAATCATGGTGGGTAAATAATTAAGGGTTTGTTCGGGTTTGTTTGCTCGGCCGCCACACAAACCGAGAGCCCCTAAGGCTCTCGACGTCGTTTGGTTTGCACCACCAACCGAGACATATGTCTCGGTGGTTTTGGTTCGGTCGACAGCAGGGACAAGGGACCCCGACTCACGTCGGGGTGTCCTTATGGTTTATGTGGGTCTCGGCAGCACAAACAAGCACCACCGGCCAAGCCGGTGGCTAGCTTGGTCAAGCAGGGGGAACACGCGGGTAGGCAGGGGGAAACACCGGCTAATGCCGGTGGGAACCTTGTGGTCAGCGGCTAGCTGAGAGAAGGGAACCAACGGCTCAAGCCGGTGGCAATGTGACTCAAGCAGGGGCAACAGGCTCGGCCGGTTTGCCACTGTTTTTTGGGTTGTTGGTTCCGGACCGGTTCACGGGTTTTCACGGGTCCGGTTCACGGCATGTTTAAAATAATACACGGGTTCGGTTCACGATTATTTTTACGAGTCTAATTAATTTTACAATAATTTTATTTTTATAAGATAATTAAATTAATTAAAACATGACATATAATTAATATAATTAAACATGGACTTAGGTTAATTATTATAATTAAATAATACATGTTTTAACCTAAGTATTTATTTATTAATTTACACTATAGTATTAATTAATTATTAAGACATGAAATATAATTAATTAATTATCATGACTTAGGTTATATTAATAAATATTAATACAAGCTTAACCTAAGTATTTTATACACTTTAACTTAATTTAATTATGCTTATATTTAATTAAATCATATGACCTATAATAAACTATACTATTAATCACATGACTTAGTATATTAACCAGTAAAACTTGAGCTTATATTATTAGCTTATTAATCCAACTTATTTCTATATATGGAAACTTTCTATTTCAGGAAACTTACTATTTTTAGAAACTTTCTATTTTTAGAAACTCATCTATTTTTTGAAGTTAATCTATTTTTGGAAACTTTCCATTTTAGGAAACATGCTATTTTTAGAAAGTTACTTATTGTTACACTACAAGTATAATAATACAAGAATATCAGTTAATACTTAATCCAAGTACTTAAAACACATGATAAATACAGTATAACATTAAAATCAGTAAAACAAGACTAAAACACATAAAACAAGTCAAGATATACTATAATCAGTTAAGTACGCAGTAAACGGAATACTTATACATGTACCCTTTTATGTAGAATTAGTGAGATCGGAGTAGGACTTCCTTTCGTTCTTCTTTTTGGTTCACTGGACACAAGGTATGGATTCTCCGTCCTTTAGTATGGACATTCTTTCCATATTAGGATTCCCCGTATGCACCCAACTTTTTTCCCAGTATATGTTTTATATGTTTTGATCTGCTTATGTTTAGTTTAAATGCCTAAGCCATATAGATGCATGACCAGTTCTAACTAGTTATGGAGGTACCATAACCATAACACTGGAGGCACCAGTGTTATGACTTCACCATGGTAGAGTGATAGCTCGTGGCGTCCCTTTCAGCTTTTGGCCATATTATTATATTATCATGTGGGGAGTATGGGTGCATCCTAGGTTACTGTTTTTACAGTATTATCAGGTGAATGAGGTGTGTGCCTTCCATCCTTCACAAGGAGCTGATCTGTCCTACCCAGACCTTAATTTAATTAAGAGGCAACCCCTCTAATTGCATGACGAGGTCACCCCTCTAAGTATTCATGTACGTTGATACTTCATGACCTATATTGGCTTGTTGGTTTACATGTAATACAGTTTTTCATAAGATAAAGATAAGGCTTTTCAAACTATAAAACCAGTTTTACTAAGTGATACCAGGTTTTCCCAGGACTTATACATTTTCCGCTGCTGTTAAGTCTTTATTATGTTTCAGTCATTCATACTATGTCATATATCCGTGTACTGAGCGTTTTGCTCAGCCGTTAGTTTCCTTTCCATGTCCCAAAACAGCAGGTACCCAAGGATAGACTAGAGCATTTGGAGGACGTGCATAGGATGGAAGCTGCCATATACTTTTTCTCCTTTCTGCCCCATATATTTATGCTTGTTTAGTCTTTCTTCATTCATTTATTTTATTTATGGTTTTGGCTTATGTTTGGGAACTGATGTTTGATTCCGGTTTTCCCTATGGTCATCTATATTTTACTACTTATTACCTTGCATGCTTTAATGACACGCCATAATTACGCGTAACAATTCACTTATCAAAGTGGGGTGTTATATTTATTACCTCCTTCCAAACCCCTCGCACTTATTATTTATATATATATAT